>OY759221.1:15900026-17100026 GCA_963662175.1 Aradus depressus
CCTCATATGGCTCGGGAAGCAAAATGAAGACACAAGATGCAATCACTTGATTGCATTTTTAATAATAGAGCAGTTGCCGGTTTTTAATGCTCATTTCCCCATCCCCCAATGGCATTTGACCAATATGGCTAAGACAAACAACACTTTATGGGTGCAATTAATGTACCACTGAGGATGGCGTAATAGATGTTGAAAGCCGGCTTTGGACAGATTAATAAAAATTTATGAGACAACATCTTGAGCCTTTTTTCTTACCTGTAAAGTGCAACAACCTCAAGTTTACAACGCTGAAAAAACCTTGAATATGACTTTTCAACGCTGCTGTGGCCATTAGCGTTTCCGATATAGGAGTAGCGGTGACGACTGGAAAATTATGGCGGGAAGTATGGGATACTCCAGTCTAGGAAGGAGACGTGGAAGACTGGTAGACAGGAGAGTAGCTACCAGATTGGACAACCGAGAGTGTTGTCTGAACGGATAGCTGCCTGGGACTTTAAGCGATGGTCCCGAGCCTGTACGATGTCAGGTACTCGTTAAAGACCCCCAACACTAGGTGAATAAAAATTTAGGGTAGGCAAAATTTAGGACTGCCACAGTAGAGTCGGGCTCATGTCCACCAGAGTGACGAAAGAGCGCTCTGGTAGTAGGCGATATGACCTCGTATTTAAAACCCGGGCATGAGTCATAAAACCTAACCTAATCTAAACTTCTTTCTCCCACTCCAATACCAGTCGACAGTTTGCGCTTATATTCAACAGTTGACTTACATATGAGCTAAATTTTATGTCGAAATTCATTACATCTGCAGTACTTAGGGTATTTGAATTGAACCCCCTATTCTCTTCAGCAGGTATCGCTGTAATTTTATAGGTTATGCCCACGATGGGTTTTAACTTAAAATATGAAATTTCATGTCGATACATTCATTATATTGACAGTTATTGGGCTTTTTGAGTGCACCCCCCTCCCCTTTTAAAGATTCCTTTAAAAATAATGTGTCGCCCTTCTGGTGTTTTGAATTCACATATGAAATTTTGTGTCGATACATTCATTACAACGGCAGTTATTATAGTTTTTAAGTTAAGTCTCTCCCCTAATCCCCCCTCCCCTTAGACCGATTTGGCTGAAAATTGATATCATCCTCCTGGGGTTCCGGTTATACATATAAAATTTCGTGATGATACATTCATTCTATCCGCAGTTATTAAAGTATTTAACTTAAGCCTTCCCCCTAACCCCCCCTTCCCTTCGGTCGATTTGAATGAAAAACAATAGATATCGTCTTGAGAGTTGTGGATTCACATATAAAATTTCGTTTCGATACATTCATTCTATCAGGAGTTATCGTGCACTTGGAATCTAGAGGTCGAAAGACATGAAATTTTATTGAAAATTACATTGGATTTTTGACCGATTACATAACTTTCCCTACTTCGTATAGCTGGCGAAGTAAAAACCTAAAGACCTCACCTAACGTTGCCAGCCATCAGAAAATGGCAACACAGAATTTGTGTTATTTCAAGTTTGCTTAACGCACATTTGAACCTGAACTGACAACATTGCAACATTTTGCCTGGAACACAATTTTATTTTATTCTCTTATAAATTTAGCATAAGGAAGTATTGTAACCGTGCGAAAATTCGAGCGCTCTAACTCAAAAACGATTGTAGCAATGAACTTATTAAAATTAAGATGTCACATTTGTTTAGTTTTTGGCCATAATCAAACAAAAATAATGTTGTAATCAAAAATATCTTCAGATAAAAGTTGTAGAGAATACTCAAAGATACATTTTATATGAAATACATTTTTTTGAAAGTCGCCCGTTTTGTGAGATACATGCTGAAACTAGTATTATAATGATATCTTGAAACCCACTTTTTTAGACATTTGCTCCATTTATGCGACAACTGTTAGTCCTATCGAAAAATTATTTCTTACCGGAAAGGTTCCTTATTAAATTTCGAATCGCTGAAGGGCCTTTAGATTTAGGATAGCAGGAATATTTAGAGCCAAAGAATGTAAAATAAATTTACTTAAGAAATAATTCAAAATAATAACATACAGTGTGGCCAGGATAAGCGGGCCACATGTGAAATAACTCCTAAACGGTTAGAGATATCAAAATTGTGCATAGGACTAAAGTTATAGCACTCGCCAAGAGCTATAGTATGGCCTCCTCGAAAAGACATAAATGACCCTTTTAATGGCTCAAACAGCCCTTCGAAGGGCGGGTTCCCTTTTGACCCTTAAGTTTCATTACATTTTATTAAAGTACTAAAGAAACAAGGAAGAACTGTGCAAACAGATTTTTCATACGTCAAGTAGTTCTCGAAAAAAAACGTGCAACTTTAAACTTTTTTTTTCCGAGAACTACTTGACGTATCAAAAATCTATTTGCACAGTTCTTCCTTGTTTCTTTAGTACTTTAATAAAATGTAATGAAACTTAAGGGTCAAAAGGGAACCCCGCCCTTCGAAGGGCTGTTTGAGCCATTAAAAGGGTCATTTATGTCTTTTCGAGGACGCCAAACTATAGCTCTCGGCGAATGCTACAACTTTAGTCCTATGCACAATTTTGATATCTCTAACCGTTTAGGAGTTATTTCACTTGTGGTCCGCTTACGTGGGCCACCCTGTATATGAGTCACTCTCAGAATTTCAATGAAACAGAGAAAATCGCTGATCAACACATTAATTTCATATACCCAGTAGTGCCAGTATGAAATGAGGGAGGGATGATCTCTAAAAATGTGGTTGGTATATGAAAGACTTTAGACCACATAAGATATATTTTCTAAGATATATCAATTATCAATTTAATATTAAATACAGTTCGACTCAAAAAAAAAAGTTATTTCGAATTATTGATTAAGATTGAATATAATTGATGATTATTCAAAAACTCAAATACCTGAGTACGTATCGATGATCTAGAAGTAAGGAATAAGCAGCTATACCATAACTCCAGCGAAGACAGACACAGACTGAGGGTTTCAACTTGGAGCCAGCTGGAGTACCCCCACCACAGCTTTAGTTCTGGAGCAGTCTTCTCTAGGTCTTCTACACCTAGTCTGATCCGTCGTCAGTCGCTGATAGATTGGGTATCAATCAATAAGTGTTTGATTTCTAAAACCGGAGGGGGAAATCCCGCGCAACAAAAATTACATTTAATTTCTACAATATAAGAGAAGCCACCCATATAAGCGCATGGTTGAAGTGAAACTTCTTTTGTCTTCATTAACCATGCGAATTAAATAATAATAAATATTCTTCAATGTTGTGTAAGGAGCAAATTATATGATAATAGGTTTTCAGTAAAGCAGCTTCTCATTTTTTCTCCCAATTTATTTTAAAAAATTCTTTATAACATTGTCAAACGTTTCGGGACAAGTCCTCCCATCATCAATGACTTAAAATTTTTGTTAGATGCCTAACATGTGCAAAAACCCTTTTATTTTTTTGGTATAGAGTAATATTAATAAAATATATGATGGACAACCCGCATGGTTGGTGCCAAGTTCTAATCTAATTAGATCAAGTTCTTATCTAATTAGATTAGAACTTGGCACCAACCATGCGGGTTGTCTATCATATATTTTATTAATATTACCCTATACCAAAAAAATAAAAGGGTTTTTGCACATGTTAGGCATCTAACAAAAAATGTTAAGTCATTGGTGATGGGAGGACTTGTCCCGAAACGTTTGACAATGTTATAAAGAATTTTTTTAAATAAATTGGGAGAAAAAATGAGAAGCTGCTTGCTTTACTGAAAACCTATATTATTAATAATATATATATATATATATTTTATTTTTATTATAAATATTAACCATTTTAAAGTAGGTAAATTTTAGGTTAATAAAGTTCCGTTGATGTTTTTGCCATTCTAACTATTTAACACTAACACAGATTAAATTAATAATCGTATTATTTTAACGAATAAACAGTATACAAACACACAATAGCTGATGCATCGACACCGACCAAAACTCGTAGTTGACTTGTATGCACGCTACTCATCCCCCTCTCCTTAGCGTTTCATGTTTGATTTTTTATGTCGTGGTAATTTTGATTCACTAGTCTCGCTAAAGAATTTTCATTTCAAAAACTAGTCATTATGTACTTAACCAGCTCGAATTATTCAACTAAGTTTTTGCTTTCTCTCAGTAACCGATCTACCGATTTTGTTGAAAATCTATAGATCTCTTAATCAAGGACTTCTGAATCATACTAAATTTCTTGTCGATATATTCAATACATCGATAGTTACCCCTATTCACCCTCTTTCCCTGAATATTGATAGCTGTCGTCCTTATGGGTTTTTTAATTTAAATATAAAAATTCATGTCGATATATTCAATACGTCGACAATTAGTACGGGTTTTGAGTGCATCCCCCATCCACCCCCTTTCACTTCAGCTGAACATTGATAGCTGTCGTCCTTATGAGTTTTTTTAATTTAAATATAAAATTTCATGTCGATATATTCAATATGTCGACAATTAGTACGGGTTTTGAGTGCATCCCCCATCCACCCCCTTTCACTTCAGCTGAATATTGATAGCTGTCGTCCTTATGGGTTTTTTTAATTTAAATATAAAATTTCATGTCGATATATTCAATACGTCGACAATTAGTACGGGTTTTGAGTGCATCCCCCATCCACCCCCTTTCACTTCAGCTGAATATTGATAGCTGTCGTCCTTATGGGTTTTTTTAATTTAAATATAAAATTTCATGTCGATATATTCAATACGTCGACAATTAGTACGGGTTTTGAGTGCATCCCCCATCCACCCCCTTTCACTTCAGCTGAATATTGATAGCTGTCGTCCTTATGGGTTTTTTAAATTTAAATATAAAATTTCATGTCGATATATTCATTACATTTGCAGTTATTGTAGATTTAGTGTTAAGTGCCTCGTCCCATAGGCCGATTTGACTGAAAATCAATAGTTGTTGTCCTTATGGAGTTCCGGATACACATATAAAATTTCTTGTCGATGCATTCAAACAGGAGTTATCGTGTTCAAAGACGCACTATATAGATAGGATTTTTTTTTTTTTTTCATTTCATATTCACACTAAAAAAACAAAAATAAACATCTATTGTATCGACACGAAATTTCATAAGTGTATCTGGAACCCAATAAGGACTCACCTTATGATTTTCAGCCAAATCGGCCAAAGGAAAAGAAGGGATTATGGGAGTTAAAAATACTTAAGATCACCTAAGTAACCTGAGTATTGTATAAATATAGCAACCTAGCAAACCTAAATGTCACTTTTAAACATGTGCTGATGATGGCGTAAACAGAAAACTAGGATGCATATTAGCCATGTCTCTATAATGGTGTTATATTTAGTTATTTACAATATCCAAGGGATGGAGTTCTATCTACGAAATAAAACTCTCTGCCGGACGGGATTCGAACCCGCAAACCTTGGTTGGACCATGCGAACGAAGCCCTATGCTCTAGCCCGCACGGCTACCATGGACCCCCAATATAAAAGTTGAACAAGTTCTTTGGTTTTATCTTTTTATTAGTTTTCCATTATATCGATCGCAGAAATGTATTCGTATGTCTTGTTGTATAATATGATTATTATAGGTTAGGTTAGGTTTTATGACTCATGCCCGGGCTTTAACAACGAGGTCATATCGCCTACTACCAAAGCGCTCTTTCGTCACTCTGGTGGACATGAACCTAACTCTACTGTGGGAGTCCTAAATTTTGCCTACCCTAAATTTTCATTCACTTAGGATAGGGGTATTTAACGAGTACCTGACATCGTACAGGCTCGGGACCATCGCTTAACGTCCCATCCGAAGGACGGCATGCTTAAGTTTATTTTACCTCCCAGATAAAATAAACTAAGGGCCTCGGTCGGGTTACGAACCCACGTTCTTGAGCTCAGAAGTGAAGCACGCATACCACTGAGCTACCGGCGCCCTCTATGATTATTATATTTAAATAAAACAAGCTTATTTTTTGAAATGTTGTCTATTCCACTAAAGATATTTATAAAAATACAACTACCGGTTTCGGCTTCACACCATCGTCAGGTCTAGTTATGAACAGTTCATAACTAGACCTGACGATGGTGTGAAGCCGAAACCGGTAGTTGTATTTTTATAAATATCTTTAGTGGAATAGACAACATTTCAAAAAATAAGCTTGTTTTATTTATTTATTACAAATTCCACAATATGTCCCCGTTTCTCAATTTAGAAGTTATTATTATATTTTATTATTATAATATATTATTATAATAATATTATTAATATAATATAATATGATTATATTACCATTTTGTTATTGTCTACTGAATTCTTCATAAAAGCTGATTATTTTACTTCCAAAGGCACATAATATTATCAGCTGTTTAACTACTCAACTTTATCTAGTCAAGTGCCTTTATCATCAACTAGCTACAGTACCCGGCGTTGCATGGGAATAACATACAATAAGTTAATAACGTGGCTTTGAACCACAAAACCGTTATAATATCCCCTACCTATTCTGTTTTCAGTGTGCCCAGACGATCAAACCCATCGATATCCTCCTTTTTCCTGAATAAAACAATTATGGGGCCCAAATGGCGAATGGCCTTAAGTGTAGTGACTCCCATAGTAGAGTCGAGTTCATGTCCACCAAAGTGACGAAAGAGCGCTCTGGTACAGTAGAATCCCGATAATTCGTATGGTCAAGGGACCGACGGTTTGGTGCGAATTATCGGGAAAACCAATTATCGGGAGTACAAAATAAAAAAAATTAAAAAACGTATTAATGCAAATATGTATGTATTAAGAAGTATGTACAATGTGGTAAGGATAAAAACTATGCAATAAACACTGTTTTATACTAAACTATACAATAAACAATACATGCAATAAAAAATATGTACATATGTTCTAGATTAAATAAACACCAATCAAACATTTGTTCGAAAAAATGTTAGAAAAGATCAATGAAATTTCTAAAACGTTCCCCCTCTCCTCTCCTCATTTCCTGAGTGAAAAGAGTACGAATTACATGAGATAATATGAGATTTCATAGAAAACTTGTCTCTCTCACTCGCTCTCCCCTTTGGTTCTCTAGGAATCACGTGATTTCCTAGAAAACATTTATCTCGCACTCATTCTGCTCTCTCGTCTCTCACTGTCCTCTCTCCCCCATCTTGAAAACAGTACGAACTAACAAGGTTTTTAAGCTGAAAATACGAATTATAAGACTTTTAAGTAACCTCGAGCATAAAAATAATACGAATTACCGAGGGGTCCGAAATGCATTGTTTTTATACCACTTATACGAATTAGCCGGAAATACGAATAATCGGGATTCCACTGTAGTAGGCGATATGACCTCGTAGTTAAAGCCCGGGCATGAGTCATAAAACCTAACGCAACCTCTATTGAAGTTATAACTGATCTCAAATCATGTTCATCCTTCTTCCACCACAGTATTAAATAATGTTATTGTATATTAAACCCGACTTTTATATCATGGTTATTTTATTATTTTCGAACGTATACTTTATTTACCAGAGAAATCCAAGTACCGCATAAGAGGTAAAATAGCTGTAAAAACGTGACTAATATGAAGAGAGAGCTACTGTGATGTGATATATTGGTTGAGAAGTGATGTTTAATATTCACTACGAATCTGCAAGATCAATCATGACAAATGTTCTATCCCACACATTCACCTGGCTACAAATTACATTAATTTGAATAATACATTGAAAAAACATCAAGATTTTCCCAACATTTCCACTACATATTACTCTTTACCAAATGGAGCGTAAAGCCGATGAACCAAAAAATAGGATTGTTTCATCACTATTCATGGCTTTCATTTTATTCTTAACTGAGTGTAACTCAAGATCATTTGTGTGTAGTTTAGTAATTTGTTTCTGCTACACGATTTGTATACTAGTCGATTAAAAAAAGTTTTTATTTACCTAGGACAGGGGTCTTTAACGAGTACCTGATATCGTGCTGGCTCGAGACCATCGCTTAACATCCCATCCGAAGGACGGCGTGCTTAAGTTTATTTTACCTCCCAGATAAAATAAACTAAGGGCCTCGGCCGGGTTTCGAACCCACGACTTGGAACTCAGAAGGCAAGCACGCATACCCAGGGGCGTAGCCAGGATTTTGAGAAGGGGGGAGGGGGGGGGGGGGGGGGGTATAGACTCCCGGGGGGCACAGCCCGCAGTTTCTATGGTTAGCGCTGCAGACTTTTTGTTATTAATTTTGAAGACTCGGACCCCTAGAAGCTCCCCCTGAGGTAACCACTGACTGCAATACTTAAGCTGACTTTACAGGAGCAGCAGCAAATGCACGCTGTGGTTTCTGTGCTTTTGGAATTAAATGACTCACATCCAGTAGCGTGTATTGCTGCTGTTGCGCTTTGCATTTTTACTGCGCATGTAAAATCAGCTTTGATTATAAAGTATAACATAAATGAATATTTTGAGCGAGGAAATGAAAAGTATGTATATTTAAATAAATGTAATATGACTTGTTTTGTACATGTACATTTAGATAAAGCACAATTTTCGTTTATCCTCCGAAAATCGTGAAAGAACTTCCTCTTTGAAGTGTTCTCAATCGTTTTCCAGCAACCTTCTGTGCACGCTTAGCATGCAGACACTATTGAGACGGAATTTTTAATCTAAAATTTTTTAAGTTTATTTAATTTTTCTTGGTTTTTTGCTCTGGCTTTTCTGCCCCCCCCCCCCCCTGGCTACGCCCCTGAAAATATGTGAATAATAACGCAAATTGTAATGAATCACTGTAGTTATTTCTTATAACTATCTACTAGCTTTGTATTTATTATAATACAAGAAAAACATGTGAATAATAATGCAACGAAAAAAGTCTTTAGAAAATCGGTAACTACTGAGTAACAGAGGGAGAAAAAAAAAAGTTTTGAAAATCTAAAAACACATTTAACGACAATGAAGTTACGTTACGCGATGACCAACAACGAAATAATATTTTGCTCATATGATATTTTTATCGTGGCATTTTCCTCCAGCCATGGGACTGAATCTAAGAAGCAGTGAGAGTGGGGAGAGGTTGGTGTGGTGTTTGTTGTCGGGGGCGGCGGGTGGATGTCAACAAAGCGGCGAGCTGGAGGTGGGGCAATGGAGGCGGCTCAGTGATGCCGCGACGGACCGAGAGTAGCGACAGCAGCAGCGGCAGTCTGCGGCGATGCAGCCCTCTCCCGGCATCGAGGGGCTCTGACGAGTAAGAAATTTTATCATTAGATATCCCAATATTTACTGGAGGAAAACTTTCAAAATACTTGTCTGTATATACTTTTACCATTAATCATAAACCAGTAATTTTTACTTTTTTATACTTATAGGATAAGTATTGTAAACATGCAAAAATCCGAGATCGAGGTTTCAACTGATTTTCACGTTTCAAGGTTCCCTGAATACGTTTTGAATTTTTCGCGATGATGTCTGTCTGTTAGTTAGGTTAGGTTAGGTTTTATGACTCATGGCCGGGCTTTAACAACGAGGTCATATCGCCTACTACCAGAGAAACTGTTTTGTCACTCTGGTGGACATGAGCCCGACTCTACTGTGGGAGTCCTAAATTTTGCCTACCCTAAATTTTTATTCATCTAGGTTAGGGGTCTTTAACGAGTACCTGACATCGTACAGGCTCGGGACCATAGCTTAACGTCCCATCCGAAGGACGGCGTGCTTAAGTGTATTTTACCTCCCAGATAAAATAAACTAAGGGCCTCGGTCGGTTTACGAACCCACGACCTTGAGCTCAGAAGTCAAGCACGCATACCACTGAGCTATCGGCGCCCCCTCTGTCTGTTAGTGTTTGTTTGTGTGTGTATGTGTTTGAAAAGTTGTGAGCTCTCTACCGCAATAACGATTGTAGCTATGAACTTGAAATTTGGAATGAAGGAATCACATCTTTTAACTTAGATCTCATTAGATTTTGGTCGAAATCCAACGAAAATTGTGACCACTTTCGCCCGGGACCTAACTACATTTTACAAGATACAGCTTGATTTTGTGTCCTAATCAAAAATCTTTTCAAGTAATAGTTGTAGAGACTATTAAAATACATAATTTATATGAAATAAGATTTTTCACAGGTCGTCCGGTTTGCGAGATACATACCGAAAACCATCTTGGAATGTAGTTTTTAAACAACCATATTTTTATACGTTTCCTTGATTTAGCCGAAAACGATTAGTCCTATCAAAACATTAATTCTTACCAAAATTGTTCCTTATAAAATTTCTAATCGTTTATGAGTCCTTAAATTTGAAATAAGATCAATACAACAAAAGTTATAGCCCCCCAAAGAATGTAAACTAAATGTCTATAAGGAATTTTTCTAATTTAAGTAATTTTTAAATCGTAACTCATAGCAACGAACTGAAAAATATGTGATGTGGCCACTACAGGACTTTCCTAGACCAACCACGCTTACAGATCACTTTCTCCCCTTTCTCAAAATTATTTCATACTGGGTTTAAGAATGGTCTACTCTCAACATAACGCTGTACAATGAGACAAATTGAAATGATTTTGAGAAGGAGAATGGGAGATTACTACTACATGTGAAATTCATGACAATCCGATTACCCTTTAATCAATCAGAATTTTTTTATGCTTTGCTCCCCCCCCCCCCCCCCCCCCCCTGTTAAATTTTTGAAGATGTCACATAGTGTATTTTTCTATTTGGCCATCAAGAATACTACATAAAAAATTCCATGACAATCCGATCATCCGTAAATGATCTATCACTATCTTCAAATTTACGCCTACCCCACAACCCCCCTCCCGTTCAAAACTTTGGGACGCCACACACCTTTTTTTTCCTTTTTGGCTTTTAAAAATACTACATGTGAAATTTCATGACAATTCGACCATTAGTTAATGAGTTAGCACTATTTATATACTTAGGCCCCCCTTACTACCCCCCCTCCCGATCAAAATTTTGGGACGCGACATAGCCTATTATTCAATCGGGCTCAAAAGAATGCTACATGTGAAGTTTCATAAAAATCCGTCCAGCCGTATGGGCGTGATGCTGGAACAAACATACAAACACACAAACCCACAAACCCCGTTTCAGCTTTATTAATATAGACTTAAACGTTCCGCTCAAAATAGGGTACGTGACATCACCCAATACTCCTGCCAACTTCCTACTACCATCTCCAAAGCCCACTTATATTCCACATTTCTTCCTTGATAATGTTAGTAGAAACCAAACGGTAACTTATTTTATCATACATATGGAGTCTATCGAGCTCAGGATCGCCACTTAGAAATCTAGCCAAGGCACTTAGGTCAGATATTTTATTCGGGAAGATAAAAATAAATTTGAGCACGTCGTCCTTCGGATTAGACTTTAGGCTATGATCGAGGGCCTTTTTGTATGTCAGGTGCTCGATAATGAGTCCTATGTTATGTAACTAAACCTACGTAGCTAAAATTTCACTTAGGTTCAAAAAACCTTGAGCACGTCGTCCTTCGGATAGGACTTTCCCGATATATCTAAATCTGTCTATCAGTTTTAACAAATATTAAATCTATAAACCGTTAAAAAGCAGGAAGTTTGAAGAATGGTATTTAGCCCGACGTTTTTCGAAAAACATTTTTATTTCAATTTTTGTGTAGGATTCAGATATCCCGGTTGTTCATCAGTTTTAACAAATATTAAAATTAAAAACCGTTTAAAAGCGAGAAATTTGAAGAATGGAGTTTACCGAGCTCAGGATCGCCATTTCGAAATCTAGCCAAGTCACTTAGGTCAGATGTTTTAATCGGGAAGATAAAAATAAATTTGAGCACGTCGTCCTTCGGTTTGGACTTTAAGCTATGATCGAGGGCCTTTTCGTATGTCGGGAACTCGATAATGAGTCGTATGTTACGTATCTAAACCTGGGTAGTTGAAATTTCATTTACGTTAAAAATAACTTGAGCACGTCGTCCTTCGGTTTGGACTCTAAGCTATGATCGAGGGCTTTTTCGTATGTCAGGTACTCGATAATGAGTCGTATGTTACGTATCTAAACCTGGGTAGCTGAAATTTCACTTAGGTTAAAAATAAATTTGAGCACGTCGTCCTTCGGATGGGACTTCCCCGATATATCTGAATCTGTATATCAGTTTTAACAAATATTAATACTAAAAACCGTTTAAAAGCGAGAAATTTGAAGAATGGAGTTTACCGAGCTCAGGATCGCCATTTAGAAATCTAGCCAAGTCACTTAGGTCAGATGTTTTAATCGGGAAGATAAAAATAACTTTGAGCACGTCGTCCTTCGGATGGGACTTTCCCAATACATCTGAATCTTTCTTTGGTTGACCATCTTCGTTTCTGGATGCTGCCTATCTACCAACATAGCTGTATTAATTTGCAACAGCGGACACCACAGCTAGTACGAAGTTAGGAACGCTGAGCACCACATCTAGTATGTGCCTTGCAACAGCGGACACCACAGCTAGTACGAAGTTAGGAACCCTGGGCACCACATCTAGTTTGTGCCTTGCAACAGCGGACCCCACAGCTAGTATGAAGTTAGGAACGCTGAGCACCACATCTAGTTTGTGCCTTGCAACAGCGGACACCACAGCTAGTACGAAGTTAGGAACGCTGGGCAACACAGTTAGTAAGTGTTTTGTAACAGCGGACCCCACAGCTAGTACGAAGTTAGGAACCCTGGGCACCACATCTAGTATGTGCCTTGCAACAGCGGACACCACAGCTAGTACGAAGTTAGGAACGCTGAGCACCACATCTGGTTTGTGCCTTGCAACAGCGGACACCACAGCTAGTACGAAGTTAGGAACCCTGGGCACCACATCTAGTATGTGCCTTGCAACAGCGGACCCCACAGGTAGTACGAAGTTCGGAACGCTGGGCAACACAGCTAGTAAGTGTTTTGTAACAGCGGACCCCATAGATACTACATAGTTAGGAACGCTGGGCATCACAGCTAGTAAATGTAGATCTAGCCAAGTCACTTAGGTCAGATGTTTTAATCGGGAAGATAAAAATAAATTTGAGCACGTCGTCCTTTGGTTTGGACTTTAAGCTATGATCGAGGGCCTTTTCGTATGTCGGGTACTCGATAATGAGTCGTATGTTACGTATCTAAACCTGGGTAGTTGAAATTTCATTTACGTTAAAAATAACTTGAGCACGTCGTCCTTCGGTTTGGACTCTAAGCTATGATCGAGGGCTTTTTCGTATGTCAGGTACTCGATAATGAGTCGTATGTTACGTATCTAAACCTGGGTAGCTGAAATTTCACTTAGGTTAAAAATAAATTTGAGCACGTCGTCCTTCGGATGGGACTTCCCCGATATATCTGAATCTGTATATCAGTTTTAACAAATATTAATACTAAAAACCGTTTAAAAGCGAGGAATTTGAAGAATGGAGTTTACCGAGCTCAGGATCGCCATTTAGAAATCTAGCCAAGTCACTTAGGTCAGATGTTTTAATCGGGAAGATAAAAATAACTTTGAGCACGTCGTCCTTCGGATGGGACTTTCCCGATACATCTGAATCTTTCTTTGGTTGACCATCTTCGTTTCTGGATGCTGCCTATCTACCAACATAGCTGTATTAATTTGCAACAGCGGACACCACAGCTAGTACGAAGTTAGGAACCCTGGGCACCACATCTAGTATGTGCCTTGCAACAGCGGACCCCACAGCTAGTACGAAGTTCGGAACGCTGAGCACCACATCTAGTTTGTGCCTTGCAACAGCGGACCCCACAGGTAGTACGAAGTTCGGAACGCTGAGCACCACATCTAGTATGTGCCTTGCAACAGCGGACCCCACAGCTAGTACGAAGTTCGGAACCCTGGGCACCACATCTAGTTTGTGCCTTGCAACAGCGGACCCCACAGCTAGTACGAAGTTCGGAACGCTGAGCACCACATCTAGTATGTGCCTTGCAACAGCGGACACCACAGCTAGTACGAAGTTAGGAACCCTGGGCACCACATCTAGTATGTGCCTTGCAACAGCGGACACCACAGCTAGTACGAAGTTAGGAACCCTCGGCACCACATCTAGTTTGTGCCTTGCAACAGCGGACCCCACAGCTAGTACGGTTCGGAACGCTGAGCACCACATCTAGTATGTGCCTTGCAACAGCGGACACCACAGCTAGTACGAAGTTAGGAACCCTGGGCACCACATCTAGTATGTGCCTTGCAACAGCGGACCCCACAGCTAGTACGAAGTTCGGAACGCTGGGCAACACATTCTAGTTTGTGCCTTGCAACAGCGGACCCCACAGCTAGTACGAAGTTCGGAACGCTGGGCAACACATCTAGTATGTGCCTTGCAACAGCGGACCCCACAGCTAGTACGAAGTTAGGAACGCTGAGCACCACATCTAGTATGTGCCTTGCAACAGCGGACACCACAGCTAGTACGAAGTTAGGAACCCTGGGCACCACATCTAGTTTGTGCCTTGCAACAGCGGACCTTACAGCTAGTATGAAGTTAGGAACGCTGAGCACCACATCTAGTTTGTGCCTTGCAACAGCGGACACCACAGCTAGTACGAAGTTAGGAACGCTGGGCAACACAGCTAGTAAGTGTTTTGTAACAGCGGACCCCACAGCTAGTACGAAGTTAGGAACCCTGGGCACCACATCTAGTATGTGCCTTGCAACAGCGGACACCACAGCTAGTACGAAGTTAGGAACGCTGAGCACCACATCTGGTTTGTGCCTTGCAACAGCGGACACCACAGCTAGTACGAAGTTAGGAACCCTGGGCACCACATCTAGTATGTGCCTTGCAACAGCGGACCCCACAGCTAGTACGAAGTTCGGAACGCTGGGCAACACAGCTAGTAAGTGTTTTGTAACAGCGGACCCCATAGATACTACATAGTTAGGAACGCTGGGAATCACAGCTAGTAAATGTCTTGCAACAGTGAACCCCACAGCGAATACATAGTTACTACTACTACATGTGAAATTCATGACAATCCGATTGCCCTTTAATCATTCAGCATTATTTTTATGCTTAGCCCCCCCCCCCCCCTCCAAATTTTTAAGATGTCACATAGTGTATTTTTCTATTTGGCCATCAAGAATACTACATGTGAAATTCCATGACAATCCAATCATCCGTTAATGACCTATCACTATCTTCAAATTTAGGCCTACCCTCATAACCCCCCTCCCGTTCACAATTTTTTGATGTCAAACACCCTATTTTTCTATTTGGCCTTTATGAATACTACATGTGAAATTTCGTGACAATCCGATCATCCGTTAATGACTTATCACTATACTTATACTTAGGCCCCCATCCATCCATCCTCCCGTTCAAAATTTTGTGACTTATACACCCTATATTGGCTTTTAAGAATACTACATGTGAAATTCCATGACAATACGACCACCCGTTAATGACCTACCACTATATTTATACTTAGCCCCCCCCCCCCCCCCCACAACCCCCCCTCCCGTTCAAAACTTTGGGTCGCCACACACCTTATTTTTTTACTACATGTGAAACTTCGTGACAATGCGACCACCCGTTAATGAGCTAGCTCTATATTTATACTTAGGCCCCCCCACAACCCCCCCTCCCGTTCAAAACTTTGGGACGCCACACACCTTATTTTTTTATTTGGCGTTCAGGAATACTACATGGGAAATTTCGTGACAATGCGACCACCCGTTAATGAGCTAGCTCTATATTTATACTTAGGCCCCCCCACAACCCCCCCTCCCGTTCAAAACTTTGGGACGCCACACACCTTATTTTTTTATTTGGCCTTCAGGAATACTACATGGGAAATTTCGTGACAATGCGACCACCCGTTAATGAGCTAGCTCTATATTTATACTTAGGCCCCCCCACAACCCCCCCTCCCGTTCACAATTTTTTGATGTCAAACACCCTATTTTTCTATTTGGCCTTTATGAATACTACATGTGAAATTTCGTGACAATGCGACCACCCGTTAATGAGCTAGCTCTATATTTATACTTAGGCCCCCCCACAACCCCCCCTCCCGTTCAAAACTTTGGGACGCCACACACCTTATTTTTTTATTTGGCGTTCAGGAATACTACATGGGAAATTTCGTGACAATGCGACCACCCGTTAATGAGCTAGCTCTATATTTATACTTAGGCCCCCCCACAACCCCCCCTCCCGTTCAAAACTTTGGGACGCCACACACCTTATTTTTTTATTTGGCCTTCAGGAATACTACATGGGAAATTTCGTGACAATGCGACCACCCGTTAATGAGCTAGCTCTATATTTATACTTAGGCCCCCCCACAACCCCCCCTCCCGTTCAAAACTTTGGGACGCCACACACCTTATTTTTTTATTTGGCCTTCAGGAATACTACATGGGAAATTTGGTGACAATACGATCAACCGTTAATGAGCTAGCTCTATATTTATACTTAGCCCCCCCCCCCCTCAACCCCCCCACCCGTTCAAAACTTTGGGACACCTCACATCTTATTTTTCTATTTGGCCTTCAGGAATACTACATGGGAAATTTGGTGACAATACGATCAACCGTTAATGAGCTAGCTCTATATTTATATTTAGCCCCCCCCCCCCCCCCCCCCTCCCAAACCCCCCACCCGTTCAAAACTTTGGGACGCCACACACCTTATTTTTCTATTTGGCCTTCAGGAATACTACATGGGAAATTTCGTGACAATACGATCAACCTTTAATGAGCTAGCTCTATATTTATACTTAGCCCCCCCCCCCTCAACCCCCCCTCCCATTTAAAATTTTGGGACGCCACACACAATATTTTTCAATTTGGCCTTTAAGAATACTACATGTGAAATTTCATGACAATCTGATCATCCGTTAAAGATCTATCACTATATTTATATTTAGGCCTACGCCCACAACCCCCCCTTCCATTTAAAATTTTGGGACGCCACACACAATATTTTTCATATTGGCCTTTAGTAACTAAAATATATAAGTTTCATTAACTATAATAATTATTATTCACCAGGAGTAGAGGGTCTTTAACGGCGTGCAAGGACGCTACTCTGAACGACTGGCGTCCTCTTGAGTTGCAGTAAACTATTCCGACGGTCCTATATTAGGTCTCACCAGTGGCGGATTTCTCTAGAAGCAAAGTTAGCACCTGCTTAGGGCGGAAAATTTTTGGGGGCGGAAAAAAATGAAATTCATTATTTTTTTAATGAGATGAAAACTATTGATTAATAAACAAATAAAATAATAAATATTTTCTTCAAAGAAAATATAAGTTATTAAAGTGTGTGCGTTTTCAAATGTTCGCGCCATTTCGATTACCAACTTGAGCGACTAGATTTCTAATCAAATGGCCTAACCTCAAATCGTTCATTGTGTTTCTCGATTTTCATGGAACCTGTTTCGAACATATTCATGAAAAATAGAGACCCCTTGCCCTTAGTGAATAAAAATTTAGGGTAGGCAAAATTTAGGACTTCCACCGTAGAGTCGGGCTCATGTCCACCAGAGTGAATAAATAGCTCTCTGGTAGTAGACGATATGACCTCATAGTTAAAGCCCGGGCATGAGTCATAATAACTAACTAGTTCTAATTAAATTCTAACCTATTCCTTACTTAGCTTTATCAATAAGATTGGTTCGGACTTATCAAATTAATTACAAATATACCTGTATCAAAATGATAACTACTACCAAAACAACTTTACTTATCCAAAATGTATGATATAGGCATACTTATCTACTATGTATGATATAGGCATATTGATAGATCATTTTAAGATAGGACCAATGTGACTAGTAGCATTGCGTGCCTTAACAGCCAGATAAGATAGGCATATTCCTGCCATGATACTCACTTTTATCCAAAGTTTATTTGATTTATGCCACAGTTGCTTCGTAAATTGTCCACATTAAGTTGATGACAAAAAAAAAAAACTTTCATTATAGTTATAATAAGATCCGATGAGATAGCATCACCTCCGTGACAACATCTTTTGGCAGTCATTCCCTTGATTTGTGCGAAAATTGTCACTTTCAGTCAATAGTTTCTTTTTACTTTTTTTGGACATTTTTAGTATAAAGAAGAATATTGTAATCGTTCGAAAATAGGAAAACTAGTTTTCAACGGACGAAACTACTAATAAATTAATAACAGCATCACTTCTCCCACTTACTTCATTCCTTTTTTAAAAAATAACAATTACAAACGTTATGAGAAGCACTCACATCATCAGTGTCTATAATACATGTGTTCTTTATGTTAACATTCCTTCTGTCAATCAGAATCTTCCTGTTATAGAACATATTTATTGAGTCGACTATACTTAAATACTAAGTCAAAACTATTTATTATATAAAGGTGTCCGTTAAATAGAAGAGTATTTTTCATATAATATATAGTTTTAACTTGGTGCTTCAACATAGAGGTATAAAATTAAACGTAATTATTAAAAATATTTATAGAGAATATTTATTGTAAAACTGCAAATAAGCCTTGATATTCTATAGGAGGCTCATATATGTGATTGATAATAATCAAAAATCTCTTTGAATAAAAGTTGTAGAGAATACTGAAAGGCACATTTCTTATGAAATACGACTTTTTAAAAACCGCCCAGGTTACGAGATACCGAAAATGGTCTTGAAAGCATTGAAACTATTTTTTTTGGCTGTTTGCTTCATTTATAAAAAGTTAGTCCTACCGAAAAATTTGGCCTTATACAAAAGTTTAATTTTTTCTTCTTACAATTAGTTCAATCAATTCATGTCAACATTTACACTCACATCAACTGACAATTGACAAAACCGAGATAATTTTCTAAAAATTGTATAAAAACTTTTTTAAGTCATTTTTCTTCTTTTATTTTTTTAATATGCAGCAAAAATATGAATTTTTTGTTAAAATATGCAAAAATATGAGAAATAAAAGTTGCTTGAATTAATTCCCTTCGGCGCGTGCCCCCCCCCCCCCTCCCCCCCTGGCCAGAGCAAAAAAACCAAGATAAAAATTAAATAAACTAAAAAAATTTATTAAAAATGTATTGCTTGCAAGTTACCAATAGGATCTTCAAATTTCCCGTGCGTCTGATTCCTAAATCAGTAATCAGCTGTTACTTAAATGTACATGAACAATACAAGTCATATTACATTTATTTGAATATATATATGAATTCGATCATTTCATTTCCTCGCTCGAAATCGTCATTTATGTTATACTTTATACTCTTAAAGCTGATTTTACATGAGCAGTAAAAATGCAAAGCGTAGTAGCAGCAAATGGACGCTATTGGATGTGAGTCATTTAATTCTAAAGGCACAGAAATCATTTGCTGCTGCTGCTCTTTGCATTTATTTAAGTACAGTCAGTGGTTACCTCAGGGGGAGCTTCTAGAGGTCCGGGTCTCCCAAATTAATAACAAAAAGTCTGCAACGCTAAGCTGTGGCCCCGGGAGTCTTGTAGCCTAACTTTGGCCCCCCCTGCTCAAAATTCTGGCTACGCCCCTGTGTGTGAGCATAGAAACGTATTCGTATTGCAGATGCATATAAATCCAGGATCTAATAATGACACATTCCTGAATCTTTTTTCTAACAACAGCGCTATTAGTTGCAGTATTGTGAGCAAACATACAGTGTATTTGTTTGAGTATTGCAATAATGTACGAAAATCTATACAAAAGTACTACTAATAACAAACAAAGTGCTCTAAAAGAGGACATTATGGTGAAGCTATAGATCAGACATGACACTAATGTAGTTTGGTGATCGAAATAAAAATATATCCTCATTATCGAAAATACATTCCATGATATTGCAGATCCTGCGGAATAACACAAATGTGATTCTATAAGCCCAAGTCAAAACAGCTCAATAAATGGCATTTTCACTTCCCCCAGCTAGGAGAAGATATGTAATCAGTCAGAAAATCGTTGTTTTCACCGAATATTCATGTTTTCCAAACCCCTGATTCCAAAAATGAAAAATAAAAGTCTTCGGAAAATCACCGGATGTATACTTCCCCAACACATATTAATCAATTATGTTTTCGCTCTCCCTCCAAAGCCGAACCGTTGGAACTAAAACTCAATATTTGACTTATGAAGTAGCTTCTGAATCCTCAAATTCAGCTCAGAGGTAACGTGGTTGCCTACTGAACGCAAGATCGACACACCCAGTAGAAAGTTAAATATTATCGAGAAAACAAAATGATCGAAGAATGACATTAACTAAACAGAATTCGAAAGGTCAAACTATTTAAAACCATAAGATATTGAAGATGAATCGATTATTCATAGCATTGGTGACATTTTCTGATTAGTAGACATCATTTTATTTATTTTTTAATTTTCCTACTATTTATTTATGCTAGCGCACGCTGGAGAATGTCCTGGAGGCAGGAGGAGGGTCGGTCACCTCTCGGAATCTCCCCGCAAAAGGTAGTCTCAAGGCCATTGCCACTTGAGGCGTCAGGGAGGGTTTTGTGCTAGTAATGGTACAGAAATTGTTTGAAGGAGAGGGCTGAATTGTGTGGAAATGTTGAGTAATATGATCTCTGTGATGAGCGAGTGTAATGACAAATGCTATCAATGGTCAATGTGATGTGAAACGAAAGAAAAGAAATTGTATTCTGGGACCGAGGTCGCCTAAGAATAAATACATAAAAAGTAAAAAAAAAAAACCTCTAAGTAAGAAAATAAAATAATTAAATTAGAGCTACTGTGGAGAAAACCCGTAGAATAATAAATTTAAATAAATAAATAATGAAATAAACAACTTAATTAAGAGGAAAATAAATGTATCTATAAAAATACAAAGACAAAAGGGGGATAAATTTAAAATATAAGAAAGGGAAGAATGCCCAGACGCTTTCAAGAATATTAATTTTAGAAAAACTGATGTAATAATAAAATAAATTAATAAATAAATACAGAGATAATATAAATTAAAGTTAAAGTGCAGGAAAGTACGAAGGAAGGCGAATGAATGGCTAATCAGAGGAAGAGGGATGGGAACAGGGAAGATTTGAAGGAAGGAGAATGACGGACGTGGGGAGGCAGGGAGTTGTAGAGAGAGGAGGCTTGGACAACGAGGTAACGTACTAGCCTACTGGCCCTTACGTTTTTTTATCTGGAAAGTGAAAAAAATCTTGAGCTCGCCGTCCTTCGAATAGGACGTCAAGTACTAGACAAAGACCCTAATCCTTGGTGAATAATCCTGGGTAAGCAAAATTTCGGATTCCCACAGTAGTTGGGCCACCAGAGCGACAAAAGAGCACTCTGGTAGTAGGAGATATGACTTCGTAGTTAAGGTTTTGGATTCTGTTAACACGGGCTAAACCTCAGTTAAGTAAGTCCAGATTCAACAAGGGAAAATCTTAGAATAATTAATACTCCATTATATGTCCATCAATGATAATAGTTGTTCTAAATTTTCAACTTAGTTCCATGAAAAAACAGTTTGAAATTTAGATTTTGCGGCATCTCGAAACTATTGTTTCTGGGAGGAGCTTTATAGAAGGAATAATGACGTAAACACAACGTTTTAATAAATAGCCATGTGAAATATTTGAGTTGTTTATGACGTCAAAGACGGACTAAATATTTAACAGGACAACTGATCGATAGAATATGGCGTAATAACGGGTTGGCTCGCTAACAATGAACTGCAATTATGATATTTGAAGAGGACTTGGTTATTTATTTTGTTTGCTTTATTTTAGGTTCTATGGAAGCATTAATTTGCTGTGTTCTTCGGTTTTATTTTTTTTTTGTTTCTCCTAAACGCTCAACTAAAATTTACCATAGGAGGTGATAATTGTATAGCATAATTCTGAGAGAGTAAGGCCAGTTTGAAATGAATTTTTATCTGGTGGGTTATAAAAACCATAACTAGAGCCTGGATTTCGTGCAGCAAAAATATTTAAAAATGTGCAACAAAAAATTAAATCCTGCCATTAACTGTTTTTCTGCGGGAAAAAAATTTGATCTAATTCGTAAATTAAATAATTCTTTTTCAGCATAAAATTGGGTAGGGTTTAAAAATAAATCTATAAAATAAAAAGCCTAAAGGAATTTATTTATACAATTTATAAAAAATATTTAATGAAAACAAAGTTTTTTTTTTTTTTTTTTTTTTTTTTTTTTTTTTTTTTTTTTTTTTTTTAGAAAATGAGTTTCCTATTTCAAGATGACTTCCGTCATGTTCCTCGTAAACTAGCCTTCAAAAAATAAGTCTTCTCTACAACTCTCATTTGAAAAGATTTTTGATTAGGTCATAAATATAAGCGGATAATCGGTATATTGCAAAATTTACTAAGGTTTCAAAATAAAGTGGTTTCATTTCGATTTCAGTCAAAATATAATCAAATCTAAAGCCTGTCATACACGGTCAGTTTGGCTTGAACACATCGAACTGACACACCAAACTGACGTGTATGGGGTAGAAATGGCATGACATCATGCCAAAAAAATGAACTGATGGTTTGATGAAATTCCATCCAATGGTGTGACACATCGAACTGACGACAAGCCTATTTGACTGTGTGGGGTTTGAATCAGTTCAGTTCTTCAAACTAGCCATTCTGCGCATGCTCCGGCGTTATCAATTATCAAAAGTTAAAATAATTATTTTATGTATATTTTGATTTCTTTGTTTTTAATAAATAAAATTAAGTTTTAAAAGTTTATTAATAATTATTGTTTAGTGTGTGTTGTTTATTATTGTTTTTAAAAAATAAAAATTTGAATTTCTTGTCTTTAACCCAAATTGTTCTTCTATTTCTTTTTTTGGATGCAACAATGTAAATAGCCACAGCACCATATAACAACAATTCCTCATTACTTGACATTTTTAATTTAATTTATTATAAATTATTTAAACAAACAAATCAAAGCTCGAAATAAACTTTTATTCCAAAAAAAACAAGATGATGTGACGCACTTAACTGACCGTGTGTAGACAGCAGACCTATCAGTTCGATTTGATCAGTTAAAACTGACCACACCAAACTGACCGTGTATGACCCCCTTAAGTTAGTACATGTGACATCATCATTTCAAATTTCATGGTCACTGGCTACAATCGTTTCATTCACACAGATGTCCTGAAAATGGTCAGAACAACAACACACTTTATTTGGACCATCTTGGTTCTTCACACAAAGTATAAAATGGAAAATATAAAATTAAATTAATTAATAATAATGTCTTGGTATAATCTTGGTTTGAGCCTTCTGTGGAGAGAAGGCTGGCCAAGATTGTAGTGGGCTGCTCCAGAACACAGGCCTAGTCTTCCGTGGTAGTTATCTACTAAGGACCTTAAATAGGCTGCGACCCGAGGAACTCCCAGTTCCTCATGGAGTTGGCTGTTTCGGATAAACCATGGTGCATACAGAGACACACGAAGAATTTTGTTCTGAAATGTTTGTAGTCGTGTTGTGAGTGAAGGACTGGCGCCATGCCATATTGGACAGGCGTATGTTAACAATGGGAGAAGTAACTCTTTGTACAGGAGCAGTGTGCAAGAGTGTTTGAGGGGTGTGTTGCGATTAATGAGTGGATAGAGATGTTTTAAACGGGTGTATGCTTGTGTAAGTTTTGTGTTGATGTGAAGTTTCCATGTGAGCCGTGTGTCTAAGAATACACCAAGGTACCGGACAGCCTGATCTTTAGGATTCCATGGAATGGGAAGTCCGTCAACCCGCAGCCTACTCTGGTCCTCTGTAAAAAATCGGCGAAGGGCAAAAATCTTCGCTTCTGTTTTACTGGCTTTCAACTGAAGCTTCCATCGAGCGAACCAGCTGGAGACGTGGTTGAGAGAAGTTTGTAACATGTCAACTGCTGTCTGGAGGTCTTCATGTTGACACATAAGTAGTGTGTCGTCTGCGTATAGTGCTAGAGTGGTATTACATGGCTCGGGGATGTCGCAGCAGTATAAGCTGAAGAGGAGGGGACTGAGGATAGCTCCCTATGGCACTCCCGCCAGAATACTACGCTTGGAGCTGAGGATGTTGTTGACCCGCACTTGAAACGTCAGAGGAGCTTGAAACTCAATGACGGAATTACAATCAATTCCAATTCGGTCAGAGGAGCTTGAAACTCAATGACGGAATTACAATCAATTCCAAAACTCTCTAACAACGACACCTATTAATTTTCAGTCAAATCGACCAAACGGAAAGGAAGGATTAGGGGAGAGGCTTAACACAAGACTCTAATAACTGCAGATAGAATTAATCTATTGAAACGAAATTCGAATAACGTTAAGTATTTTTAAGTTATTTTATTAATTCGTAAGTTATTTTTTATTTCCAAAAATTATCTTTTTATAAATTTCTTAGTAGAAGATGGGCGAAAAGGAATTAATAAAACAAATAATAGGCAAGTGACCAAATCTTATGTACGGAAGTAATACCAAATTGAGGAATTATTTATAGGTTCTAGGAGCAGACTCTAAACGTTGCCATACTTCCTTGTTCGCCTTGTCTTCATTATTCATAGGTGATTGGCCCCTGCCTTTGGAGACACAACAGAACAAAAATAGACACTACAACAGAAGATTTTTCTAATTGTGGGTACATACCCCCAATCCTTTACGAACAATGTTTATTTATTTTCTGAGTGAAAGTTGACATAAAACTAGAGCTAGAAGTAACCCGTCGCCTTGTAAACAAACTGTAGCTGTGATATGTCCACCATAGTGACGAAACAGAGTTCTGGAAGTATAATTAAAATTTCTGTCTGTCTGTGAACACGATAACTCCCAATAGAATAAATTTATCGACACGAAATATTATATTTGGATCCAAAACTCTCTAACAACGACACCTAGTAAAGTCAATCGACTATTTGGGCTAGAACTCAAAATTTGACTTACATATTGGCTTCTGAATCCTCGTACTGAATTTTGTGACAATACATTCATTATATACCTTCCGCTTTGATCCCACACTTTCCTTCTGTCGAATCTGGACGAAGTGACATCATTATGGGGTTTTAAATTGACTTAAATTTGTATTAAATATTTTATCATTTGTTATTTTGTCGTTTGATATTTTTGATTAGATATTTTGGATTTGATCTTTGGAAAGGGGGGATTAGGGGAGAGGCTTAACATAAGATTCTAATAACTGCCGGGGGTGCCGGTAGCTCAGTGGTATGCGTGCTTGACTTCTGAGCTCAAGGTCGTGGGTTGGAAACCCGACCGAGGCCCTTAGTTTATTTTATCTGGGAGGTAAAATAAACTTAAGCAAGCCGTCCTTCGGATGGAACGTTAAGCGATGGTCCCGAGCCTGTACGATGTCAGGTACTCGTTAAAGACCCCTACCCTAGATGAATAAAAATTTAGGGTAGGCAAAATTTAGGACTCCCACAGTAGAGTCGGGCTCATGTCCACCAGAGTGACGAAAGAACGCTCTGGTAGTAGGCGATATGACCTCGCAGTTAAAGCCCGGGCATGAGTCATAAAACCTAACCTAACCTAATAACTGCCGATAGAATTAATGTATTGACACGAAATTTTATATGTGTGACCTAAAACCCATAACAGAGAACATAACTTGTCAAATTTCAGCGATACCGATGTAATGAATTTACAGACACAAAATTTAATTTGAGGATTTAGTAGCTATGTAAGACATGTGATGTCAAAATTACACACATTGTAATTATTAAAATAATCTAGGTTAATAATTTTTTTTTTTTTTTTTAAAGAAAAGACTCGCAGAAGTGTTGATTTTTCTTATGAAAACAGCTCAAATGTTAAAGTTTTAATAAAAACAGCTGTTAGGACATTAATAAATAAATTAGTGAATATAAATATACAACAAAAATATTCGGACAATTTAAAATTTTGTTTTTCTTTTGCAGTTACACGTAGTTATACGGCAAAATATTTAATTCAAGCAAAGTTTCAAATTTAGAGATCATCAATCATTTCAAAACTCCGAAAAACAATTAATTAAACATTTACATCTAATAGAAAATTTTGCATTAATAATTGAAGACAAGTAATTCACATAACAAAATTTTCTTGACCCCTGTTGTTTGTTTTGTAAACAAAAGCGACTCTGATCATGATCTTTAATCCCTTCTCTAGTGTTTTTTTTTTTTTTTTTTTTGGCTTCATGTACGGTGCATATTAGCCATGTCATTGTGTTATATATAATTATTTAAGACATCCATGGCCCCGGGAGGGAGTTCTATCTACGAAATAAAACTCACTCCCGGACGGGATACGAACCCGCAAACCATGGTGAGACCATGCGACCAAAGCCCTACGCTTTAGCCCGCACGGCCACCATGGCCCTAGTGGTTGGTTGATACCGAACAAATGAAATGTGTTTATATCCTTCTATTACTGCATTCAGTAGTTATTTGTATTTCCTGCTGTCAAGATGGGTCGAACATCTTTCGAAGTTCAACAAATAATAATTTTTAATTATGAAAAAGGATTAAGTGTCCTCAAAATCGGTGGTATGGTAGGCCGGAGTAAAAGCACCGTAGCCGATGTAATTCGAAGGTATAAGCACGAGGATCGGATAGATTTGAAATCTTCCTCTGGCCGACCAAGAGTATTGAACGAGCGAGAAAGGCGTAGCGTTGTCCGGATAATTAAAAACAAGCCTTCGATGAGTACACCTCAGATCGCCGCCGAGGTATACAGAAAAACGGGAAAGAAAGTTCACCCACAAACTGTTCGAAGAATTCTAAAAGAAGCAGGATATAATGGGAGAGTACCAAGGTAAAAACCGTTTGTGAGTAAAAAAATAGAAAAAAAAAAGGTTGAGCTTCGCAAAAGAGTTCCAGAATCATTCAGAAATTTTTTGGAGTAATGTAATTTTTTGTGATGAATCTAAGTTTAATATATTTGGTCCCGACAGTCGCTATAAAATTTGGAGAAGGCGTAATGAGGAGCTGAATCCAAAAAAATTAAAACCAACAGTAAAAGATGGAGGTGGCTCAGTGATGGTGTGGGGGTGTATGGCGTCTAGTGGAGTTGGTTCATTGAAACCACTATGACTGGAAAAGTTTATGCCGATTTACTAAGGCGCGATTTGAAAAAGAGTGCTGAAAAACTTGGGATTTCACGGACTTTTCATTTTTACCAAGACAACGATCCGAAACACACCTGTGAATTGGTACGTATCTGGCTTTTGTATAACTGCCCTAATTATACAATCAGTAACAAAAATTTTCGGACAATTTATAATTTTGTTTTTCTTTTGCAGTTACACATAGTTATATGGCAAAATATTTAATTCAAGCAAAGTTTTAAATTTCGAGATCATCAATCATTTCAAAACGCCGTAAAACAATTAATTAAACATTTACAGCTGATAGGAAATTTTGCATTAATAATTGAAGACAAGAAATTCACGTAACAAAATTTTCTGGACACCTGTTGTTTGTTTTGTAAACAAATGCGACTCTGATCATGATCTTTAATCCCTTCTCAACCAACCGCTAATACCGAACAAATAAAATGTGTTTATATCCTTCTATTACTGCATTCAGTAGTTATTTGTATTTCCTGCTGTCAAGATGGGTCGAACATCTTTTGAAGTTCAACAGATAATAATTTTTAATTATGAAAAAGGATTAAGTGTCCGCAAAATCGGTGGTATGGTAGGCCGAAGTAAAAGCACCGTAGCCGATGTAATTCGAAGGTATAAGCACGAGGATCGGATAGATTTGAAATCTTCCTCTGGCCGTCCAAGAGTATTAAACGACCGAGAAAGGTGTAGCGTTGTCCGGAAAATTAAAAACAAGCCCTCGAGGAGTGCACCTCAGATCGTCGCCGAGGTATACAGAGAAACGGGAAAGAAAGTTCACCCACAAAATGTTCGAAGAATTCTAAAAGAAGCAGGATATAATGGGAGAGTACCAAGGTAAAAACCGTTTGTGAGTAAAAAAATAGAAAAAAAAAAGGTTGAGCTTCGCAAAAGAGTTCCAGAATCATTCAGAAATTTTTTGGAGTAATGTCATTCATCTGCGAGGTAAAATAAACTTAAGCACTCCGTCCTTCGGATGGGATGTTAAGCGATGGTCATGAGCCTGTACGATGTCAGGTCAAAGCGTTTGAGCTCTCACATAAACACACACATGCAATTGATCTCTGATGTTCACACGATTACAAAATTTTTAGTACATATTATTATGTATACATATATTATATGTATAGGGAAGTAAACAAAAGTAAAGTAATAGTATATGTATACATATATTACATGGAAGTAAACGGACATGATCTGGAAACATTTATTTGTCGAAATATCGGAGAAAAAACGTTTAAATTAGAAAAATTGGGTACTTAGTTTCTTTAGAGGGAAGGTAGAGGGGATAGAGTAGGGGGAAGGGACGGTTTCTGCCGAGGGTCAGCGCTGCTGTCGCTCTCTTCCAACGTCATATCACAAAAATCTAGTTTTCTGACATTACATGACCTGAGATTTCTTTTTATGTTGTGAAGAGTTACAAGATACAAGAATATTTTATTATTGCGGTTTGTTCTATTGCAAGCAAATACTTTTGAATGTAAGTTTAATATATTTAGTCCCGACAGTCGCGACAAAATTTGGAGAAGGCGTAATGAGGAGCTGAATCCAAAAAATTTAAAACCAATAGTAAAACATGGGGGTGGCTCAGTGATGGTGTGGGGGTGTATGGCGTCTAGTGGAATTGGTGAACTGGTTTTCATTGAAACCACCATGACTGGAAAAGTTTATGCCGAATTACTAAGGAGCAATTTGAAAAAGAGTGCTGAAAAACTTGGGATTTTACGGACTTTTCATTTTTACCAAGACAACGATCCGAAACACACCTGTGAATTGGTACGTACTTGGCTTTTGTATAACTGCTTTATCCTAACCCACTTTTGAATTCTTATACTTGATTGAAAAATGGCTTTAATTATTTTTTTAAATTATTTTTTATTACTTGTGCATTTAATTATTATAATTTTTTATTGAAAAATCAAACCGTCCGAACATTTTTGTTACTGACTGTATATATTCTACAGGAAGTGTGATATTTATTATTAGTTTATTTTAATTTTTTTTAATTATTATTTTTTATTATTAGGTTAGGTTAGGTTTTATGACTCATACCCGGGCTTTAACTACGAGGTCATATCGCCTATTACCAGAGCGCTCTTTCGTCACTCTGGTGGAGATGAGCCCGACTCTACTATAGGAGTCCTAAATTTTGCCTACCCTAAATTTTTATTCATCTAGGGTAGGGTTCTTTAACGAGTACCTGACATCGCACAGGCTCGGGACCATCGCTTAACGGACCATCCGAAGGACGGCGTGTTTAAGTTTATTTTACCTCCCAGATAAAGTAAACTAAGGGCCTCGGTCGAGTTACGAACCCACGTTCTTGAGCTCAGAAGTCAAGCACGCATACCACTGAGCTACACGCCCCCTCTTTTTTTTATTATTATATATGTTTTTATTATCACAAGCAACTATTAAATTATTGAACTGCAAAATGTTTGGGAAAAAAAGGTGCACACTTTTAAAATTCCTTCTCAAATTGGGATATAATAGTTGAAAACATGTACTATGAATTTATGAGACTGTATAATAGATTATGAATAGTCAATGAGTGAGATAAATACAGGCTTTATAAGACTTCGTGTCTTGAGAAGTGAAACGTGATATCATTTTGAAAAAGAGGCAGTGACAGGTGAAGAACCCAACATGCCATCTCCTCCAGGAAGTTAGTGTATATCGATAACAAATCGAATTTCTGGTTCATTTAAAATTAACTTATTAACCCGTCCTCTTCTGCCACTTAGCGGCCAATCACCTCCAGACAATTGTTTACCAATAGAATGAATGTGGTCTCTGATAAATGGTCTTCGCAGATTGCTTTATCAATCATTTATGGACGAGTTTTTGTGATAGGTCTGAGATACATGTTGATGACAAGAATGTTTTCTTCACTCCACAAATTACACTAGTAGAGTCTCGATAAACGATGCTCCAATTATCCCAGTTGCCAATCATCTGTCAATTTTACTTCCCCAGTTAAAAGAAGCATAGAGGAAGTTACGTAATTGTCAGTTGAAGTTATTGATTTTTTACAGAAATTTTATGTGTGATAATAAAAAGGGTTTAAAGTGTTAATCTTAAATAAATGACAAATAAATAAAAATATAAATAACATTTGAATAAATATTAATAATATTAGGTAATAATTAAATAAACAATAAATTACCACATTTCCTGTAGAAATTGTATCTCTTTCCTTTTAACAACTTCTAAGTTGAGGAACGCGGACATATTGTGGAATTTGTAATAAATAAATAAAACAAACTTATTTTTTGAAATATTGTCTATTCCACTAAAGATATTTATAAAAATAAAACTACCGGTTAACAAATAAACGAGTTTTATTTCATTCAAGTTCATATTAATTTTCAGTCAAATCGGCCCAAGAGAAGGGGAGCTTAACACAAAATCTCCAATAACTGCATTGTAGTGAATGTATCGACATGGAATTTTATTTCTAAATTCAAAATCCCACAAGAACGACAGCTATCAATATTCAGCCGAACCAGAAGACACAGAACAATTGGCAATTGAATGTATGTAGGTACTCGTATACAGTTGACAGACAGACTTTCTTTCATTTTTGAAACCAGTAGGTCGAACTGACTGATTACATAACTTCTCCTATACTTGGTATAGTGGGAGAAGTAAAATGGTTGGTTGACCCCTGATCTCTATACAACTAGTATAGAGATCAGTGTTGCCGACCCCTGCAATAGATCACCAATCTCCCCCACATGCCCGGTGCTACCGTTGCTACGGCAACGGGGCCCGTGGGCAAAGGGGCCCGCAAGGACGGGAAAAAAAATTAAATTAAAAAGTAAAACAGTAAGAGCATTTAGTCAGCTGGGCAACGTATTGAAAACATGGCAACGTTCATCAATGACTCAAGAACGTCTTAATTCACTTGGAGTGTTAGCAATCGAACACCGTCTTGCATCAAGCCTTGACTTCAGTGATGTAATTGTAAAATTCTCAATGATCAAAGCCAGAAAAATGTAGCTTTCATTCATATGGTTTATAATGTAACCACCAATTTCCTACGACAGTTATTATTTTATCTGTGTGAATATTAAAATTAAGCAAACAAAAATATTTAAGAATTAATTTGTTCAATTATGTATTTACCAGTAATTAAAATAAATTTACGATGACAATCTAAACACTGTCTAAACTCTTAAAACTAGTTTAAATGTGTGTTTGATGAAAAATAATTGTAATAAAGGTTAAAAAATGTATATTGTAAAAAAAGGCCAAAATTTCATTTTTTGGTAGTAAGAGGGGGGCCCATCATGACTTTTAGCAATGGGGCCCAGGGAATAATGTGGGGGGCCTGATCAGTACCATCTAAAAACGTTGGTTGAGAGCCTATGGTTGGCACCACTGTATCCATCTATTGCCAATTATGCATAACTCAACTTATTATTTTATGAAGGCTCTTATATAAATAATGTTCGTGCCAATGAGATCATTGCCATTGGTAAATCGATATATTGACTCTATCAGTAACATTTGTCACTTTCACTTTTCCTATATCGCTTTATCCATTGTTGTAAACATTTCTATTTTTCTTCCAGGGTCTTACTTCTTACTCAATTGTGAGCTGACGATTTATCTTTATGACTGAAGACCACTTACAATGCTCTTGTTAAGATCATCCTGTGATGGGCATCCAAAGTTATCCTATATAATACCAATATTGTGGTAGATGTAGTGGACTTACTTGTTAAATAAGTAATACAGATGTATCAATCCTACTATATATTTTATTTTTTACCACAACTAGTTTTGGCAATTTGCCATCTTCAGTTGGTGAAACTGAACATACATAAACCAAAAATTAGACTAGAATTTACGACCTTTTACAGTTCACGTCAATCATTAACAATCAATAAGTTAAAAATAAAAAATAAATATATATATATAAATAAAAACAGTGAAATTAGATAAAAATTTAAAAACATATAACACTCGACTGGTTCCGAAAATTGAAAATAAAATAATACCTGAAAACCAAAAAATCTATGTTTAAATACGGTAACGGGGGCCATGGTGGCCGTGCGGGCTAGATTGTAGGGCTTTGGTCGCATGGTTTCGCAATGGTTTGCGGGTTCGAATCCCGTCCGGGAGTGAGTTTTATTTTGTAGATAGAACTCCCTCCCGGGGCCGTGGATGTCGTAAATAATTAGATAACACAGTGACATGGCTAATATGCATTAAACATAACGCCAAAAAAAAAATAATAATAAAAAAATAGGGTGACCCAATTCAATACCTCCCCCCTTCTTGAACTTTGTTTTGGGGAGTGGGAGGCCCATCTGTTCTGCTGCCAATCAGTCAGTATCCGGTATCCGGCTGGTCCCAGGTTGTTGTTTGTATGCTTCTTTGTCAATTTCTCTGATAAGGTAATTGTTACGTATGTTTTTTTATATTTTTATGTAATTTCAGTTTTTATTTTGTTTAATTTTAACTTATTTATTGTTAATGATTGACATGAACTGTTGAAGCTCGTAAATTCTTGTCTAATTTTTGGTTTATGCATGTTCAGTTTCACCACCTCAAGATGACAAGTTGTGTTAAAAATAAAATATACAGTTGGATTGATACATCTGTATTAGTTATTATTCAACAAGTTTGGTTTTTATCCACAAGTCTGTCCCTCATTTGAGGAAAAAGCCGGACCTTGAAGGGAAATAGTATCAACAAAGCTTCATTTAACAGCGCCGTTAAGTTCTTGATCTAAGAAAAATGAGAAGTGTGTCAGTTATATGTTTATTAATTATATTTTTGTTTGTTTCAGTTCTTCAAATGATTTCCTATCGAGTAGTTCTGAGTCCAAGCTGGACCCATTCTCTGCAGATGACAATATCAATGTGGTTATCAGGTACGTTCCTTATAGTCACTTACAATGCTATGGCAATAGAACATTAAAAAATAAAGAGAAACGTATGTTTTTTTAAATGTTGTCTATTTCACAAAATATATATCTAAAATATGATATCAATACCGAAAATATTCCCATTTTTTATATATATTTTGAAAAAGACAATATTTTTAAAAACATACTTACGTTTTTCTTTATTTTTATTAAGTGTTTCACAATATCTCTGCAGGGAGTATTAAGTAACAATAGAACGTTAGGCTTATTCGTAAAACAATCCTGACCCGTGCGAACTACTTAGAAATTGAAAACAATCCCCCCACAGATAAATATTAGGTGTCATAGATGATAATTTTACTATTTTTATTACAAAGTTATTTTCATTTTACATTGTTCATTATATTGGATAATTGATCATTTTTTGAGTTCGCCTAATTTGTTTTTGAAATATACTTCTTTGTTGTCAGCTCAACAAAATCAAATGTCAGACTGGTGAATTTTACTCTTTGCTGTGCCGAAAAATTTAGTTTAATATCACTTACCTTATCACAATCGAATAATTTTTTGTGGAATTCAGCTAAAATTATTTATAATTTTATTGAGAAATTGTTGAATTATCAGAGGGAAGTCAGTATTTGGAGTTATTATAATATTAGGTAACAATATTTATTTAATTCTAGCATGCAATAATCAAAGTATATAGGTAGGTACTTTCAAATTTTGAAAGTATCAGAATTGTCTTTAAATACATTATTTTACCAATAAACACAAATGTAGATAGTGCAGACTACTCTCATTTTCAAATGCGTTTTCCCTAAGAATTGACTAATATTAAGCTGATTGTTTAAAAAAATTAATCTCGGCCCAAACACTGGTATACGACCCTCATAAATAAGCTGGAGGATTCTTATACTATTTTTGTTTGCGATTACACTCTTATTATCCGCTAATAAATCATCGGTTATAGTGTAATCCATGCTTATGAAATTATCCAACCATTTTATTTTATTTTTTAAACAAGTTTACAATATAATGGCAACTTGTATCACAATTCCACTTATGTAGATATGTTGCGAAACGTGTGACTTGTATCATTTAGCCTGTAGATAGAACAGAAGTTGCATGCTAGTCTATTATCAAGATAGCGGATAGCCTTTTTTATCAAGGAGATAAAAACCTTGAGTACGCCATCCTTCGGATGGGATGTTAAGCTGATTCTGTGTAGTGTCAGATACTTTTTGAAGACCTAAGTAAATAAAACTGGTCAACATTTAGGACTCCCCAAATAGAGTCGAACTCATGTCCTCGTTGTTAAAGCATGAGTGTATTTCCTTTCCTCTAACTCTGGTTTGCAATGTGCCTTCCTGATCCCTATTGAGAGGTCGTGTCCAATAAGATCCTCTTCCATTGTTGCACGAGCCAGTTTGTCGACTTCTTCATACTTTCACTCTCATGTGCCCTGGGACCCGGAGGAGTCGGATTTCTGTTTCATGCGCCCTCTTTGACGAGCCTTGAGTATTGAATTGTAGTTACGATATGTGCTCCGATCCTATGTTTTGAATACATAGAAGGGCGCAGTATATAATTCTCTATCCTATCATTATTCCCCCGCTTTATTCCCAAAGATATCGGTGGATCAACCTTCGAAACCCCCCCTCTCTACTGATATCTACAGATGGTTTCTACTGTATACACTGAACCATCAATTTTTTTATCCATTGACTCAGTTAAACCTGACGTCACATCTAAAGATCGATACATTTACCTATCAATTAGAGATACCGCTCACGCGACTAAATGATTCCATTTTATTATCAAATCGCATCTACATTCTTCATATGTAGTTAATTATTGTCCTACCAAAGAAAATAATCAATTTAACTTTCATGTTCCGAAGGTACAAATGGAAGTACTGTGATAGGATCGAAACATCATGTCCGAGATAAAGTCACATTCTGATTGTACTATCCTCAAAAGCTAAAGAAAAGTGATTTTTTGCTTGGCTGCTTTGTGTGTGTGTCTGTAAAATGTGTTCTTTTGTTCAAATTTTTTTTTTAGTGGGTTCAAGTTCTATGCAGTTCGTATTGAGAGATTTTGGAAATACTTCCCAGATAATATAAACTAAGGGCCTCGGCTGGATTTCGAACCCGCGACTAAACTGAACTTAAATATTTAAATGTAAACAGAAATTTATGTTTTGAAATTGGGGGAATACGATAATATTTGTATAAAATTCGCCCTCAATTTTTAGTTAAATATAAAAAATAAAAAAATTGTATTTTTACTTCCCCAGATATACGAAATATGGGGGAAGTTATGTAATCAGCCAGAGATTTGATGCTGAATTACTGCCAAGGATGGCACATATTAATTTTCCGCGAAATCGGTGTAAGGGGTGGGGACCAGAGAAAGGGGGCCCGACTCAAGTACTCTGTTATGTATAAAAAAAAATACACACATTAAAATTATTAAATTATTAATATTAAAAAAATACTCATATTTATTTTTCTACAAAAAGCAAATTTATTTTAAAACAAATGAGTAAAAAAACAAAACACGGCCATCAGCTGTTTTTTTTAGTGTGTAGAGAGTCGAGGCCTGGGTGGAATGGAGTCGGTCTGAGTGAAACATGGACATTGGTGTTTAGGCTTAAGATATAAGGAACTAATTAGGAGTGAATTGACTGTGAAATTGATCCAAAAAGAAGGTACTTTTATTTGTTTATATGTACAGGATATATGCCCAGAAAGATATAACTTAAATTTTAAAGAATGACCAAAAAAAATATAAAACAAAAAAGATTGAATTAGTGTTAAGAATTTAGTTTTTAAGATTTTTCTTTGTTTCAATAGTTTTTTTTTATTTTATAATGTAGATGATTTAAGAAAATAAACCCAATATTATATAATTTCCCTGTTGGCCCAGTAAGATTATTTGGAAACCTTTGGATTAGACTTAATATTATTGAAAACAATTAAAAATTGCATCTCTTTAGAAATCCAAATGAAAAGTTTGTTAATTGAAATTTTTTTAAATATCCGTGCATTTTCTTCAAAATTGAACTATTGATATTTTTTTAGGGCCCTTTTCGAAAAACTACTGTAGAAATCAAAATGTAGTAAAAGAAAAGAGATAAAATTTCTACAGGGAATGTGGTAATTGTTTATTTAATTATTTATTCTTTTTGTTTCAATTATTATTATTATTTGAATCATTTTCAATTTCACATTTACATGTTTTTATTACCACAACCCTAATAACAGCCTGTGAAATGAATGTATCTACACAAAATTTAGTATGAGAATTCAAAAGACACTGCAATCAAATATTAAGTTTTAGCCCCAACGGTCGCCAATGAAATGAAAATAAATTTTATTATTCTAAGACCGAGGTCCCCTAAGAATAAATACATACAGTCAAAAAGAAAATAAACAATTAAATAAAGTATCGGAAAAAATACAAAAATAAATATAATAGTGCTATAGTGGTTAAACTAGACCACAATAAATAAAGATAAATAAAAAATTAAAGTGAACAGCTTAATTATGAAGAAATATACGAAAATATAAATATCTAATAAAATTAAAAAAATAATAAAGTAATTGACTAATTCGTTCTGGGGAAGTACATAACTTGTGATTCACTGACGCCTTTTTAAAAATGATTTATTAACATGGGAGTCATGTACGGTTCCTCACAACTATATTCTGAGTTTTGTCTCTTCAGAGCTATAATGAAATTGTTACTTCCTTTTACAGAGTTCGGCCGCTGAGTACTCGAGAAAATAAGAGAAATGACGGCTCCGTGGTGGAATTTCCTGGCAATGGACAAGTTTTGGTAAGTAAATTATTGTTATTTAGTAATAAGACATTTTTTTGTACTAAATTGATGGAGAATATCATGGCATTAGAAGCCATAGAGATTAGAGAATGTAGTGTGGGACATTAGTGAGAAGTGGGTCAAAACAATGGTTATTTTCATCATGGATATCTCTCTGTAAAATTTAAGGGGACATAACTTCCTGCAATGTTATGGAAGTACATGTTTCCATAAATTATTGAATAAAGCAGATAATCGATTGATGAAACCTGTGACCTTCACCCTCAAACCCAGTCTTTAAAACTGTATCCAATGTTTGTTTTAATATTCAACATATACCTTGTTCATTTCCTTCATCCTAGTATCCCATTGAGTAGGTTATGTTGCTATTTATATGTTCCATTCGTTTGTCTTTTGACATGTTTACATTATGTTATTGTTTGTTTTTGTGAGACATGCCCGAGTTTTATTTACGAGGTCATATTGCCTACTACCAGAGCGCTCTCGTGGACCTCAGCCTGACTACTGTTAGAGTTGCCTATCCAGGTTTAGTTACCATTAATTAAATTATATAATATAATTGAGGGCGCCGATAGCTCAGTGGTATGCGTGCTTGCCTTCTGAGCTCAAGATCGTGGGTTCGAAACCCGACCGAGGCCCTTAGTTTATTTTATCTGGGAGGTAAAATAAACTTAAGCACGCCATCCTTCGGATGGGGACGTTAAGCGATGATCCCGAGTCTGTACGATGTCAGGTATTCGTTAAAGACCCTTTCCTAGATGAATAAATCTGGGTAGACAAAATTTGTGACGAAAGAGCGCTCTGGTAGTAGGCGATATGACCTCGTAGTTAAAGCCCGGGCATGAGTCATAAAATCTAACCTATAATATAATTTGGGGAGGAGAGCGGTAACTCAGAGGGAACGTGTTTGCTTACTGAGCTCAAGCGGGTTCGAAACCCGGCCGAGGCCCCTAATTTTCTTTTTTATCTAGGAGGTGAAAAAACCTAGAGCTTGCCGTCCTTCAGATTGGATGTTAAGCGATGATCCCGAGACTGTACGATGTCATGTACTCATTAAAGACTCTTCCCCAGATGAATAAACCTGGGCAGGAAAAATTTAGGACTCCCATAGTAGAGTCGAGCTCATACCTCATATTCATCTTCGGTCGTAAATAGATTTTATAGTGTTTTTTTTTTTTTTAATTTGAGCCTAAAAATGAAGAACCACACTTTATCCAATTTCTATACAAAAGTTATGGAAGGTACTTTATTCTCATACATAATGTATACAAAAAGTCTAATGGAAATTACCTTTTGTCTCTAAGATATATATCGCATTATCATACATAAGTAATATAAGTAACAAATCCATTTTGTGGAAAGTGAGTTAATAGAGTAATCAATGTTTAGCAATTAGGAAAATGGCTACTGTCTGATATTGGCAATGACACATTGACTGTGAAAGGTTGCCTAATAACCCTCAACTCTGAACTAATATCCGCTTCCTGCGACGTTATGGTCTTGAAAGAACCCGGACCTCCGCCACAATCCTCTATTCGTCTCGATGGAAAGAAAGACTTTTTCCTTCATCCTCTGATGCCCAAGACTTGGAGATCCTCCTCAACGGAGTCTAGATCTTCCACTTCTCCTGGCCCCACCTGGTCTACCGAAGAGGGCGTTTGTGGGTTTTTCCTTGTCAATTACCTGTTCTTCCAGAAACATCATCTGACGTTCTCGAAAACAGATCCAAAAATCTTTCTGAGTACCTTCCGTTTCCATAGTAGCGGAGTCTCTTCATTTTCTTTCGTCAACACCCAAGTTTCACCAGTGTAAGTCACAATCGGATTGACAATGGTTTCATATACAATTAGCTTGGCCCTCCTCGTTAAGGTGCGGAACTTGATTATTCTTTGGACAGCAAATAGACATATTTTCCCTGCAGCAGTGCGTGCTCTTATTTCGTGGCTAACGTTATTATCTTCTGTGATCAGAGCCCCAAGATACTTGAATTCCCTGACTACTGGCAATTGGTGCTCATTGATAGGTCCACACTTTATCCAATTTCGTTACAAAAGTTATGGAAGATACTTTATTCTCATACATCTCTAATTCTATAAAATGTCTGTGTGTAGCTAACTGATTATCTTTGTGTAATTGCGATAAACTTCGGAATCCGTGAACAGATTTCGATGCGGTTTTCACCTACATTTAGAATATTTTTTAAGGAAGGCTTTAGGCTACATATCATCATGCTTTACTATCCGGAAGCGTTTGTAATTTTGCACATTTAATGTGCTTTTGTTACATTTAATACTTGCGTTCGGTTTTGATTTTGTTTTGAAAGATATAGTACTGAGCAATTTTTGTGAGATTGATATATGTGTATGTCCTTTGGGTTACAAAATGCCAAAACGTAAAATTATGCTGTAGTATACTACTGGTGAGGAACGCATGTACAACTTATGCAACGCACGCGGCTGCCAGTCGTATCATTAAAGCCTGCGCTGCAGGAGATACTGTATTTATACTTCGCATATCAATGATACCGTCCCATTACCCATTCCGATTCAAACTTTTACAGTTTCCAATCAAAATTTGCTTCGTTATCATTATGAATAAGGCGCAGGGACAAACCCTAAAAGTAACCGGTGTAGACTTAGAAAATGAATGCTTCTCACACAGACAACTGTACGTCGCTTGCTCCCGTGTCAGCAGTCACACCAACCTATTTCTCCACGCACCCGAAGGTAGAACTTCCAGCATCGTTTACACTGAAGTCTTTCGCTGATTTTATTCCGACCTATCTCATCCCCATTTTGTCCTGCCCCGAACCGCCCCGAAAATGATACTGCTACTGCAGCTAGTACTGTATGTAGAAAGACTAATGGAAATTACCTATTGTCTCTGAAGTAGTCACATTTATCATACATAAATAATATGTGCAACTTAAATCCATTTTATGGAAAGTGAGTTAATTGAGTAGTCTATGTTTAGCAATTAGGAAAATGGCTACTGTCTGACATTGGCAATGACTTTGTGGAAGGTTGCCTACCAACCCTCAACTGTGAATACATTTGACTAATACAAAATGAACATGCAAACTGACTCAGGATATGTAAATTTACTGAACCATTAGACCGCCCCCCTGACCTTGACCCTCCCGGTCACTTCTTGTCGTGGATTTGAATAATGACCCATGTTCCGGTGAAAGTAGCATTTATTGGATTTGAAAGGTGAAAAAGAAAAAAAGAAAAAAAATGAAAATAGCGTGACTCATCTATTGTATTCTGCCGTTACTTTCCACTTTTGTTACCATCCCCTCAAGGGTTAAGTAACCTACTTCCATTACTTAAAACATTTTCCATATTGTTAATAACTATATTTTTGCTGTTTAGTATGTTATTAAGTAGCTCGTGTCTGCAAATAGAAAGTACACTTTTTTCCACTAAAGGTCTTTATTATTGTCGGGTAGTTCTGACCGTGTGCATGGCCCCCCGGAAAAGTGCGATCTAAAGATTTAAAAAAAATTATAATCTATAACGGCAACTGCACCACAGACCAGTCAAACGTTATTCGGATTCAAATTACGTTTTCTTAAAGTTTCGACTCCAACGAATGCAACTCACAGCGGTGCAATGTTTACCTAAAATAAAAAAACTATTAGGACTAACTGCATATTTTAGAATGTTTTCAATGAAAGCTGTAAAAAGTGAAAATAATTGTTTTTTAGAGTATATTTAGTGCAATCAGCAGAACGAGAAAGAAATAGTAAAAAATAAAATTTCAGCTTAAAAAGTGTTGGACCGATTTGCTGAAAAAAAAGAAAAAAATTAAGGCTTATATAATTGAGGATACTTACTACTAATTGTATAAGACTGAATGACTAGACTAATAAAAATTTTAATTGTTTTTGTATTGATTATTTTGTTATAACACACTAATATTTTGTGTATTGTACCTGATTGTTAATTATTAAGTTTAATTAAACTTAAACTAAAAATATGATTGTGCAATGTAAACTATTGTTTTATTATCTCCGCCGGTTGAGCGGCTGCCCCTCCCCCCCCCCCCCCCCCCCCACCCCCCGGGGGCTTTTCAGAGAATAATGCTAGGCTACGCCAATGGTTCTGACAATGAACTGAAACAAGTAACTAATAATTTCAGAAATTGTTTCCCTCTTTAAAAGTTTATTTTTTCAATTCCATAAGTCTAAGTTGAGCTTGGGTCTTTTTTATTGTTAACAAAACATGATATTGGAGGTTTTTTTTTCAACGAAATGGAATCGGTACATACAGTTAGCAAGAGGGCGCCGGTAGCTCAGAGGTCGTCTACTTGGCTTATGATTGCGGGTTAGAAACCCGACCGAGTCTCTTATGTTTTTAACTGAAAGATGGAAAAACCTTGAGCATGCAGTCCTTCGGATGGGACGTTAAGCGATGGTCCCGAGCCTGTACAAGGTACTTGTTACAGACCCCTATCCTAACTAAACCTAAATAGGCAAAATTTAGGACTCCCACAGTAGAGTCGGGCTCATATTCATCAGATCAGCGAAAGAGCGCTCTAGTAGTAACTGCAGTGGAATCACGATTGAAGCGAAGAAACGAGAGCTACTTGTAAATCTTGTTGGTTATTGTGACTCTTAACTATGAGGTCATATCGCCTACTACCAGAGCGCTCATTCGTCTCTCTGGTGAGCCGGACTCTACCTGATATCGCAAAGGTTTGGGACAATCGCTTAACGTCACATCCAAGGAACGTATCAATCGAGCTAACGGATTAATATATATTTTTTTAACTAAATTTCTCATATACCGAAATTACCCAAATACATAGGCTTTAGCTAGTCATTCTTCGCTTCACGTCCCATCCGAAGGACGGCTTGGTCAAGGTTTTCTTTTCTTTGTTGATCATTTTAAAATAAGTTTATTTTGGTAGTTAGTATCAAATTCGAGAGTTGATAGATAGGGATAGGTCTACCAGCCAATGAAGGTGTCTCCCTCCTTTCAACAGCCAATCAGAACTCCTCATTCCTCACAGTGTCCAATAAGAATGTTGCTTCCACCAGCCAATGAATGTTCAACAAGTAGAATTTATCCAACAAGGAGTAATAAATATACAGGCATGCAATACTCTTGCACAATTTATGGTGATTCAGTATAAACATGTATACCGTATTCCTAACAAGATATGCCCTGTTTACACAATGAAACATGCGAGGGTCATTGACAACATATATGAAAACAGATATACATTCATGAATATACCACGAAACAAATTTCATGCAACCTTCTCTGTTTGTGTTTGCAGCAATCAATTCATCGCATGACTGAAACTATATTTGATTTATTAGTAGATTAAATACAATTCAATCGATTGTTGAAAATTTAGAATGAGAAAGAGTTAAAGGAATAATATATATTTTTTTTAAATAAATTTCTCACATATCGCTATTACACAAATAACTTGGAGTTAGTGTGGTCCATATCGCCTACAACCAGAGTCTTTCGTCGCTCTGGTGAACATAAAGCCCGACTCTTCTGTTGGAGTACTAAATTTTGCCTACCTAGATTTATTCACCTAGGGTAGAGGTCTTTAAAGAATACCTGACATCGCATAGGCTCGGGACCGTCATCTAAAGTCCCATCCAAAGGATGGCGTGCTCCAGTTTTTTTTTTCTTCACCCCAGAAAAAAACCTAAGGCCTCGACTGAATTTCGAACCCGCGAACTTGAGCTCAGTAGGCTAGCACGTTACCATGAAATAACTCGGATATCATCAGCATATATGTATATACTGGTAGATAATTTTCTTTGGTCTGTCTCCGACTTCAAATGAATCATTCATCTTCAGATTTGAGATAGGACCAATACTACGAAAGTTGTTGCTCCTCAAATAATGTAAAATTAAATAAATGGAGGAAATATTTCATAGTAATGTTCAAACTGTATCATATAGCCACGAATTATAGTTATTGAAATGAAGAAAAAAAAAAATATATGTGATGTGGTCATTATAGAACTTTCTTATACCAAGCGCGCTTACAGATTACTCTCCCTCCCCCTTCTCAAAATCTTTTCATAATGGCATTAACGGGTATAAGAAAGTCACTCTTAGAATTACTCTGTACAATAAATAAAGAAATTACTGCTGACGCCTACTCATTACTTTCATATAGTAATGTAAGTATGAAATGATTTTGAGAACGGAGAGCGGGAGGGTGAGAGTGATCAGTAAGCGTGGTTTTACCGGAATTATTTGTAAGTTCTCAGTTTTGCAGTAGAATATCTGGTCTGTGTAATATATTTTCTTCTGTTTGCAGCTGACAGGACTGAATGACATCCCAGGGACGAAGGGGACGAAGACAAAGTTGTTCTCATACAATGTAGTGTTTGAACCGGGAGCCACACAAGAGGATGTGGTCCTGTACTCAGGTATAACTCGGCTCATCGAAATGGCAGTAGAAGGATTCAGTGCAACCTGCTTTTGCTACGGACAGACAGGCAGTGGGAAGACCCACACTCTCACTGGACCTCCTGGACTGGTAAGTATAGTTAATATGAGAGGGCATGCTCAGTTCGGGGCTGCCATTCTGTGTTGCCCACAAATAAATTTGTGACCAGAACCGATGTAATAGGTCAAAAATTCGATCCGGAGTTTTCAATGTATTACATGATTCCCGATCTCCAGAACCAAAAATGAAAAAAACAAATGTTTGTCTATTTCTGTGTCTGTGAACACGATAACTCCTAATAGAATGAATGTATCGACACGAAATTTTATATGTGTATTCAGAATCCTCTAAGGACGGCACATATTGAATTTCAGCCAAATCGGCCGAGGGGAAGGGTGGGAAGAGGGGTGAGGCTTAACTAAAGCTCTAATAACTGCGGTAATAAATCTATCGACGCAAAATTTCATATGTAAATTCAAAACTTCATAAGGACAACTTTTATTTTTCAGTGGAATAGGCCGTTGGGAAGTGGGGATCAGGGGTGGGGGCTCAATTCGAAACTTCAATAACTGCCGATGTAATGAATTTATCAACACAGAATTTAGTAAAAGGGTGTAGGGCCTCCTATGTAAGTCAACTATTGATTAATTTGTTCTGGTTAAGTACATTTTTGGTAATTCAACGACGCTATTTTTTATTTTTTGGAATAGCGAAAAAATATGAAATTCCAGTGATTATTCTACTTCGAATTTCTGATATATTCGTATTGTCGGGGAAGTAAAATGTATATTGCTCCCCCCCCCCCCCCCCCCCCCCTCTCGTGGATTTCAAAATATATCATCCATCATCATATATGAAAAGAAGGAATTGTATTCACTAAGTAGAACAGGAAGAAAGATAACTTCACGGTAGACAAAACCTAGTCAATAACAGCTCTTCTATTGGAAGAAAGATGAATGTGGGGAGTGGTACTTGATAAGTTTGTTTCATGAGGTTAAAGTCTTCTGTTAACATAGAATATATCAGGTCATCCCATAAGTAATGCCGGTTTTTTGTATCCTCGGATAAAAAGTAATAAAAAAACTTACTGTTAATTTTTATTCAATGATTTATTTTTCATCATTTTCAACAACATTTTTTCCATCTTATATCTAAATTTTCAATTTCCTATTTTACAAAAACTCTACATTTTGATCCGAAATAAATAAAAAGACTGCTCTTTTTATCTCTCCCGATGAATTCATCCAGTGGCCAATTAGGTAGTCCCGGAGATTCTGGAACAGGTGGGATATCTGAAGGGGAGAATATCTAAAGCAATGGTGTAGTTTTTGTAGGGTCTCAGCAGTGTGAGGCATTGTCCTGGTCGAATAAAAATCAGCGCATATTGACAGAGATAATTTTTTCTTCCAATGCTAACATCAAGCGGTCAAGTTGTTGGCAGTAGACCTCTTTCTTGATTGGTTACATTAAAAACAATTATAATGGATTATGCCTTCCATATCCCACCAAAAACATCATCTGTGGATGAAGGCCTCTCTTAGCCTTTTTGACAGAAGGAATAGTTAACATAAATACATGTATTATAGATACTGATGATGAGAGTGCTTCCAAAAACGTTTGTAATTGATATTTTTTGAGAAGGAAAAAAAATTAATGGGAGAATGTAGCTGTAATAATATATTATTTAATTTTAATTTTTTTTTTAACCGACATTACTTATGGGATGACCTGTTACAACAATAGGTTATATAGGGCCCTATAAAGCGGAGGTTATCACATTTTATTTCTCCAGGTTAAATTAAGTATAGGGGAAGTTATGTAATCGATAAGAAATTCTATGTTGAGTTTTTACTGCAATTTCATTATTTTGGATTAAACTCGAAATAATTATTAATTATAAAAATAATTTATCGAGCTGTAGAAGTGTAGTCACCTATGTGAATCTAAAAGTCCTAAATAGAACAGCGTGGCCGAGCTGGTCCCTCATTTTGTTGTCCTTCTCAAAAATATTGATTTCTCACATTTCATCAGTATAGATGTTAACATTTCACATTATCGATTGTTTCAACTGTAATCAATTAATATTATAGGTAAGACCAAACATCGACTCAGAATCAATGTTAAAAAAATCAACATTTTATTTTATTTATTGCTTATAGAAAATAGAATACATTTTGGATTAGTCAAATGAGAATGTATCTTCTGACAAAAACATGCTCTAATTTTCTTACTCATTAACGAAAAATTACGTTTTTATGTATCTTAGCCGATTTTAGTTTCGACCAAAAAACAAATTAAATTAATTTGGATCACCCGAAAAATATATACAAACAAAAATTAGGAAAAAGGGGAAAGGAAGAAGCGGAGACTTTGTCAAACTTTAACATTGAATATCTCAGCGAGAATCCAACGGATTGTTCTCGTCCAAAGCTCATTTTTCATTTAAAATGTTTAGTTTCAGAATTCATCAAGTTAAGTTCAGAGGTCATGTACCTGATACTTGGAAAAAATAGATGATGAATTTAGATTCCTTGAAATTTATGAAGATCATTCGCTGATTACGACACATTGTGTATTAAAAATGTCTATATACGTACTTTTTTTTTTTTTAGTTTAATTTGAAGAACAGTATTCATCACGAAGGGCACGGACTTATATTCAGATCCTTCATGTACCTGTTTAGAGTTCTTCAGGAGAAGAGTAATATACATTTCATTCTCAAGGCCTCCTTTTTAGAAATTTATAATGAAAAGGTAAATATTTCATAATATTATTATATTTGTATGGAAGGGATAACTTTAAACTAATCCAGAAAACCCTCTTCGAACACTGAAGCGGTGCTGGCCAAGAGACCAGCATAGCTTGGGAGGGTTGGTAATGAACATCCCTCTCGGTCTGCCTCCACAGTTAGTCAAAGGCTCGGCAGATCCTGGGCAGATGGTGGGTGGATCACCTCACCTTGGAGCTGAATATTTCTTTGTGACTGTATTATTTTGTGTAACTAATGACTTATGTCAGGGCTTTGACTACAAGGTCATATCGCCTACTATCAGAGCTCTCTTTCATCACTCTGGTGGACATTAGTCTGACGACTGTTGGAGTCCTAAATTTTGCCTACCCTGGTTTATTTACCTACGATTGGGATCTTTAACGAGTATCTGACATAGGACAGCGTGCTCAAGGTTATTTAACCTCCCTGATAAAAAACCTATGGGCCTCGGCCGGGAGAACCCGAGATCTTGAGCTCAGGAAGCAAGCTCGCTACTTCTGGCCACAACTTATCAAATTTACTTTGTCTCTTTTTTATATATTTGTAAATAAGGAATTATATATAAAATTGTAAATAGTGCATTTTTATCGGGAGATTTAGGTGCGCCCGATTTGACCCAAATTCAGTAGAGTAATGCCGAAATCGAATGACAATTGTGTTAAATCCATTAAGGAATGAATCGCAAACCAAATAGATCTCTAGTTCCGGGAGGTTTAATTCATAAATAAAATATTGTTCATTTTGAATGAGAAAAAAAAAAAAAAAAAGTCATGAATAGAGAGCCAAGGTTGTACTTTTGATGGGTCAAGACCTCTGTTTGTAAGAGGTCACGTGGGAGAAGGGGGGGGGGGGGGGGGGGGTGATTGATTTTTTGTCACATTTATTATGAATGCTCTGAGAGGCCACTTCTCACAAAGGGAAAGAGTCGCTATTTAGACGACAATGGTAATCATATTGGAACAGACCTCCACAGAGAACAAAACGATAAGTCGATAGACAGAGAAATTGTTGACTCCATTAGTTATGATATGTGATACTTGAAGGAATTGGTATCGATTAGAGTAGCGGTACTTATTGTCAGTGTAAATACTGTCCTCGTGAACAACTGGGCCAATGTCATCTCAATCAGACCTTGCCCTTCACAAAACACACTCTCTCTCCTATTTGTACAAAATATCTTTAGTTGAACATGAATGAATGGCTATTATCTTTCCTAGAGTTTCATAGGTTAAAGACCCGCTATGGAACTCTGTTGATGAGTGATACTTAACATTTTCTGTGAAACACATAATGAAAAAAGTTGTCGGTGAATCACCCCCAGTTCCCCAGATCGGAATAATCAATTAACTTTTCGCTCCACCTCCAATAGTCAACAGTTGACTTTCATAAGGGCTCCTAAATCCTCATACAAAATTTTGTGTTGATATATTCATTACATCGGCAATTATCAGGGTTTTTGAATTGAGCCCCCTTCCATGAACCCCCCCTTCCCCTCAGCCAGTATCGCTGAAATTTAACAGGTTATGTCCTCATGTCTATACATGTCTTTCTTTTCATGTCTATACAATTCTTCATGTCCATTTCATGTCTATACATTCATTATATCGAAAGTTATTGGGGCTTTTGAGTTGAGCCACCCTCTTCTCCCCGTCCCCTTCCCTTCTGCCGATTTGGCTGAAAAACAATAGGTGTCGTCGTTAGAATCTTATGGATTCACATATAAATTTTCGTCGATACATTCATTCTATCGGGAGTTATCGTTCACAGACACACAGACATACTAACATTTCTTTTCATTAATGGAATCTTGATGTCGGAAATCTTGAAATTTCGTTGAAATCTCCTATTCGATTTTTTTTACCGATTACATAACTTCCCCTATACTTTCTATAGCTGGGGAAGTAAAACAGAAATCATTAAAATCTTTAAATTTTAAAATTCCTATCCGGAAAAACCAAAATATCCATGATGGTATGTACAGTCAAGAGGCAGGATATATTCTGCTAAAATATATTAAATTTCCTTGTTAATTTATGTATCGATCTCTTTCAGTGCTTGTTTTACATACACTATTTTTTTAAACCTTCAAGTCTCGCGAATGTGCAAAACATTTGCCGACATGATGCCGACTCTTCCATATTAATTATTCTGACATTAATTCCTCAAGGAATTATTAATGTGTCAGCTTATAGACCAGAAAATTATTATTACGTCAGTACTTTAATTTAGTTCATTGAAATAAATACATAAATATTTTATTGACTAAACTATAGTTTAGGCCGGATAGTACTCACCATTAACTATATGAAACTACTAATACAATTATAATGACAGAACAGTATAATTTATTTAGTTATTGGATCGATTAAGTGGGGGAAATAGTCGTTCTATAATAGAATAATAAGCTGTTGTTTCGCTTTCTTTCTCCTTGGAAAAGTCATATCTTCTCTCATTGATTTAAACCTTGTCTGGCATAATGTATATTTCAGGTTATCGATTTATTGAACCCAGGAACTGCAAGAAAACCATTGGCTGTTCGATGGTCAAAAAAATCCCAGAGATTTTTTGTCGAAAATTTGTTCACTGTGGATTGTGAGGAACTGGACGATTTATTGGCTGTCCTCGAAGAAGGTAGAGATTATCGAATACTTTATTTTATTTTCTTCTTAATTTAGTCTTATTTATTTTTTTTAAATACATTATTCTACATTGCTTCAGCTATATAATTGACTGCATTGGATTTGTTCAAATTTTTAAATAAATTATTCGCAATATAGCTCTGCAATGTATTTAGGAAAATTTAAATTAAAGATTAGATTGGCTGAAAATGGTATTCAGTAGGTTGGAATTAAAAAAATGTAATATTACTTTTATTTATTTTTTATATACACATACTTATAGCAACAGAAAGATGGCTGGAAATAAAATCTGCTGTTTTTGCAAATGTTTTGTTAAGTTCTTGTCTTTTAGTTACTTCTTCAGAGCGAAATAGTAGGTCTCCCGCGCCCTCTCCTTTTGAAGGGATACGTGGCTGCAAGGCTAGGTGTCACCATGGATCACCATATCTAGGGGTGTGCCAGATGACAGATACGCTGTCTATCATCGCTGTCATATACCCTGTGGAGGATAACACATGAATGGACGTTTAACGAAGATGATAGAAGCGGAGCATTTTCTCGTAGTTTATGAAGACAAAAGTATCAATTAGCTTGTGATGAATCAAATAGTTTTCCTAGAGGACCTAGATTTATACCTGTCAACTATGAGGTATATTTTTTTAATTTTTTGGGGCTTTAGGTCGCGTCATGACTATGGTTGTCTACTTTCTTTTGCTATACCTATTAGAAATAAGTAAAACGAACTATTTTTTTAATATTGTCTATTCTATAAGACGTTTCGACATTACACCATCATCAGATTTAGTTATAAACTAAGACATATTTGCTGAGTGCGAATCATACATGTAGGTACATCAGGTAGGTATGAAACAGGTTGGACTTTCAACTAGGCAAAGCCCGTGTCTTTACAGCTAGGAATGTCCTTTTCCAAAATGTTTTTTAAATATTTTCTTCCCTTTAAACAAAAAAAAAAAAATAATAACAGTGATACAACTAAAATTAAAGATACAATTATACATATTACATTGTTACATTCTAACAAGATAAACAATTAATAATTTATTATTATTTTTTTTTTTCTTAGTTTTTATTTAACGTCGCATCGACTGCAGGGCCATTATTTTATTTTCATTTTGTTATAATTTAAATTTATATCTTCATTGTTATTCATTTAGTTATTTTAATTATAAGAAAATCTTCTGATTTTATTTTTATTAATATTCTCATGCTCTCAGTAATCAATTTTGTTAAATAAAAAAACAATTTCACGCATATCACATAAATTAGTTTATATTGTTAGAATTTAATAATTGTATCTTTAATCTTAGTTGTACCTCTATTATTTTTCTTAAATAACAGAGGTGTAACAGTAGATTCGAACTCAGCAAACTTGTCTTAGTTCATACCTAATCTAACGATAGACCAAAACCTGTAGTTTGTGTATACATTTGTAGTGGAATAGACAATATTTAAAAAAAAACAAGTGTATGACTTAGAAACTATATTAGAAAACAATTGAGGAGTTTGGAGCCAGAGCGGACCAACTGGTTGAAACTGAACAGGTAGAAAATGCAATTGAAAATTGAGTACATTTTGTTTATCTCCATAAATGGGCCCCAAATGTTTATTTATATTTGAAATTTTAGAATAGTATTGGATGAGTGATCCCTTTTTGTGTTCTATAAAGTTTTTGAAGGCCGTATGATCCATTGTGACTTTGAAAATATATGCACAAAATACTTGTGGACTAAACTTAAAGTGCTGCTATCTATCACTGAAGTGAAGAAACTAAGTGATCCACACTGGTTTTGAAAAAGGGAACGTATACCAACATCAGGATGGTAATAACTCATTTTCCGAAAAATTGTGGGTTGGTCCGCTCTGGCTCCAAACTCCTCAATTATAATTGTATTCACTTTTGTTCCGACCTAAAGTTCTGTAAGTATATGATTCTCTTGTATTATTACCAATTATTTTACTGTGTAGGAATGAAGAACCGAGCTGTTGGATGTCATTCCATGAACGAACATTCAAGCAGGAGTCACACCATTCTTACTGTCAACATTACCTCCGAACAACAGGTAACTTTCATTTTCAATAGATATTTAATATGTATTTTGAGAAATTATTATAAATAGGTATGTTTCATCTTTTATCACACTAATTTTGGCAACTTCCATAAAATAGATGGAGAATGGAGTTTATATAACAAAACAAGGGAAAATTAATTTTGTGGATTTGGCCGGAAGTGAGATGACGAAAAAGACACATAGCGAAGGGAAAACTTTAGAGGAGGCAAATAACATTAATAAAAGTCTTATGGTTCTTGGTAAGTTATTTATTATTATAGTTATCTAAACTTTAATTGTGTAACTTCTCTTTTCAGCTATTGTCACATTTCTTGCTCCAAAGGAGGGCCAAAGTGTTATTATAAACATTATTTTTGTTTATTATTCTTAAGTGAGCTGTCAACATCAACAATCCTTCGTTTAACTAAAATCAGCTATAAATCTTAATTATGAAGCAGTGCAGGCTTATATCTATAAAACTAATGAATCTCCCAACATTATTCTTAACTACGAAAATTGAATACTGAAGAAGACTGTTATATCAGATTTGTTTTGTTAAAAAAAATAGAGATTGATTTTGCTATCACGGCCAAAATGACAAAAAAAAAATGTATACAAGACAAGTTTGCTGGGTGCCGACCGTACATACTCGTATATATGTAGATATAAGCCTACCTAAACACTGACTTACGGAATAAATAAAGCTAAGAACTTGTTTAACTTCTATATTGTCTAATTCCACAAAAATCTCTATTTCTATAACATAAGATTTCTTTGTGTAGCTAACTATCTTAGTGTAATTTCGATAAACTTCCGAACCCGTGAACAGATTTCGATGCGGTTTTCACCTAAATTTAGAATATTTTAAGCTACATAATCACGCTTTACTATCCGGAGGCGTTTGTAATTTTGCTTGTAAGTTATTGTGCTTTTGATACATTCAATACTTACATTCGGTTTTCAATCCAGATTTTGGTTTATTAATATGTGTAAAGTTAGCAATTATAATGATCTCCGATCTTCGAGTTAACATTAAATGTCGGCGCCCCATCATGCTCCTGAGGAACTTGAATCCTCCGGTTTTATGCAACTGCACGCGGCTGCGAGTGGTACCATTAAAGCCAAACGTGATCGAAGCCACCATCATCACCGCTTGCGCTGCAGAAGAAACTGTATTTATACCTCGCATACCAATGATACCTTCCGATTACCCATTATTTTTATATGGATTTTTCAAGCAGAGGGGGTAGGCTGGAACCCATAGCTAGTCTCTCCTCTTGTCTATATAATTCATTGTACACAGGTAAATAATTTTGTTTTACATACGGTTCTAAAAGATTACATAATTATATTTTTTTCAAAAATGTTTCTATTGCAATTGTTTATCAGACCTTATTCTGCTACTGGACATTAGTAAAAAGATTTGATTTTGGCTCCATGGGGTACCGTCCCATCTTTAATCTTACCTACTAGTTCTAATGAATTGATTACTGTATAAGAGAAGAAATGTTTGTGGGATAGACAATATTTCAAAAAATAAATTAGTTTTATTTATTTATTACAACTTTCCAACATTGTCCGTGTTTCTCAATTTAGAAGTAACATTAACATTGGTTAAATTTAATTAAATAGTTAATATATGTTCAGCTATTCATTCGTTTCAATTTAATGAAATAAAAGTTGAAGGTCAGTTGAAAATAGCTTGTTGTCCTAGTTTAGGAAGATAGATCTGTAAATTATTCAGATGTGAAGGAGACAAGCTACAAATGTCAATACAGGAGAAGTTCAGTCTATGGTTGGAAACTCATCAGTATCTAACTGAGACCTGGCTATTAACCGTATTACCTAGAGTGCTGAGAGTTAAGGTAGGTCCATATCTCTGTAGTCAAGGCAACCTCAAGAAGTGTCTCCTATTATCAAGACCCCGCTCTCTCCTTCTTTTAGTGATTACATTAATCATCTATTTATCTTAGAAGATCACAGTTTAGTGTATATTTAAATTGTATATAGATATTCATTTTTGATGGATGATTCCGTTTTTGATTTCCTTCAAATCCTCTCTATTCCAATTCCTTTTTGCTAAACAATCCACTCTTTCTGATAGTTCTTCATTTCTTCTCCCCTGTATTTTCCCATTTGTTAACTTCAATTAATTATCTCTAATTATTTGTTATTTACTTCTTTCATTTTTTTCTCTTTTTTTTCCATCTTTCCTAATTTTTTTTTAGTAATTTATTCTAGCATAAATATTATACCTATTTTTATTTTTTCTACATTTTCTTCTCACTCACTTCTGTTCAGCTCCTTTTTTCTAAAATTAATTTTATTTCAAACCTTGTCTGGGCATCCTTCCATCTCTTTTATATTCAACCATTAATGTATTATGCTCTGTCGATTTTTATTAAGTTGTTTTTATTTCCATAGTATTTGAATAGTTTCTTTATTATATCCGTTCTCATATTTATATAGATACATTTATTTTCGTTTACCTTTTCATAACTAAGTGGTTCATGTTAATTTTTTATTTAACCTTCTTTATTAAGAATAAAATGTAATTTCATTTCAGTAGTAGTGAATTCTGAAGGAGACAACCTACAAATGTTAATCTATCATTTGTCTTCCCTACTTTATTTATTACCTTCACACCTTAATTCATAAGTATATTTATTTATTTAGTTATTGGAGAATCATCATGTATGTGTTTGAGGAAGAAACCTCTCTGATCTTGGGAATTCTTACGCTTTGAACAGTTTAAATTTTAATTTGGCTAATATGCATCGAACATAAGGCAAAAAAAAAAATTTTAATTGACGAACATAGTGCTCTATTCCCTCTCTTATTTAGTCATTTTATTAAAAATTAATTTCCAATAAGCTGGATGGAAGAACGGTCTCCCCAATAACATGATTAAAGGGAAAACAGCTTTAAAGATTTCACTACATCTTATCGTATTTCTTGTAAACTTAGTTACTTTTATGTGTTATGACATAATATGTCTCTACATATTATGTAGAGAATTTAATATGGAAATCAATGAGTTAATTAAGATTAAACAGACTTATTTGATAATTTAAATAGTTGAAAATAAATAGTGTCACGGTTAAGCTGTTTTTCCACAAACAATGAACCTTCTTTTAACTTAGAAACTAAAAATTAAAGGAAAAAAAAATGTCTTTAATAATAGTACATTTAATATAACTTATGAATACTTATTATAAACATTTTCTATCAACATTTTGTATTTAACCTTTTCAACATAAACATTACTAAAACAAACAAAAAACAAGCATAAAAGATATTAATTATTTTTAGGGTTACCATAGTGTTCGGTACCTGTCAGGTTTGTTTCGCACAATTTGTTCAGGAAACTGTCAACAGATGGCAGTGACAACTAGATGATGTGGGCTGACTCTTCACTTCACTTTAATCATTTATTTAGTCCAAGTGTGGCTCGACAATTGATTGTATTGGTACATTTATAGAAGAAATTGGGTCGAGGCTCTGTCAAAGCTTACAGCATTCTTCTCGACAAACGTTTCAAATATTTGTATATTTATTCTTCCAAGTTAATTGTCTGTTGTTGTTAAATAAATGCAAATTAGTCTTCTAAAATTGCATTATTAGGTTTAGTTATAAACTAAAATAAGTTCGAATTTATCAGGTAAGTAAGGGAGGGATTGTAATACCGAAATCGGTAGTTTTTGTTCAATATTTTTTGTGGAATAGACAATACTTCTAAAAATAAGTTTGTTTTATTTAGAGATTGCAAGAAACGAACCCAAACGCAAAAACTGCATGCAGACGTACTAAGTTAAAAAGAGCTCAGGATCTTGCCTTAAGGAACGCCACCTCTCTGTGCAAAAATAATAGAATATGGGTGTGTATATAATAACAAATAAGATAGGTATGATGTACATTTGTTTGTTCCTTTTAGGTTACTGCATAGCATCGTTAAGTGACTCCAAGAAGAGGAACAGCCACATCCCTTACAGGGACAGCAAACTGACCAAATTGCTGGCCGACAGTTTGGCTGGCAGTGGTGTTACTTTAATGGTAGGTTTTTTTAAACATTTATTTTTGTGTTTTGTAGGCTTAAACCGAAAAGTTCCATTAGCTAATTTCAATATTTCCTATCATATTACAATGTGTCACATACTGCCGTTGTATAGTAGAGTCAACTGCTCTGTTAGAGAAAACTAACTGAAATATAATTTTGAAAATGTCGACTAAATTGCCACTTTCGAATATGGAAACAAACTAGGGCTTATTTTGGCAGCTGACTTCTCTAGTTAATCTTAATAGCAGTCAGAAAGCGTAACTGTCATTAATTTATGTCAAAAATTGGGAAATTGTCGAAAAAATATTGAGTTGACCCAACTCACTGGCGCCAGAGAAAAAAAAATTTATTTCAAAAAAGTTTACATTAAAAGCGTCTAAATTACATCAAACTGAAAAATTAATGTATGTTATTGATGAAAGGGCAACACTGCCTGCATTTAACATTTCTGAAGTGAAAATCTGTTAACTCTCTGACATCCCCCAAAAAAAAGAATTAAGATGGAATTATTCTTAATAAAACACACATTTTCTTCTCCCAATTCACTTACCAATAAGTATACCAATATTTATTTACAACCTAGCAAATGGACATTTCGGAAAAAAAACTCACACGATCAGTATCTTTAATTTATTTGCTAATCTTTATTGGCTAAACTAAGATTTTTTATAATTGTTTACAAGGAAGATCAACAAATAATTCAAAATACAGATGATGGGAGCTCTTTCCGACACATCTATTTGCTAGGTTGTAAAGACCAATGAATAAATTTGTGAAAATATATATAAATTACTAGAAGATACCTGTTTTCGGCCTAAATAAATAGTTATATATATCAATATATATACATATATTTTTAAACACTTCAAACCAAGTAAATCGTATTGCTTCTTTCAACAAAAAAGGCTTATTTATCTAGCGTCTGTTCTAAAAATTTTCTATGACAAAACAGTTATGCGAAATTTATATTACTTGCATTGAGAGCAATCGAGAGGACTTAAGGAAAACTACAAGTTTATAAATTTTCATTGTGGAAAACTGGGCAAGTTACTTTACGAAATTTAAGTTTACATTTGATTTCAGATCGCTTGTATATCTCCGGCAAGATCAAATCTGACTGAAACCATTAACACTTTACGATACGCCTCAAGAGCAAAGAAAATAAGAAATAAACCTATTATCATTATGGTAAGATAATTCTTCAATAATCATTTATCATTCAAGTAATGAGGAGTAAGTCCTCATTGTATTCCATGTGTGAAAATTTAAGATGGAATTAATAAAAATATTTGTTTACTGTTGACAGGATCCTCGAGAAGCTCTCATTGTTAGTTTGAAAAGAGAAGTTTCAGCTCTACAGAATGAAAATGACCATCTTCGTGCTGCACTCCGACTCAGTGCAGATGCAATTGTCAACGGTTCCAATCTTTCTGGTAAATATGCAGATTTATATTATCGAAAGTAATACAATACAGTACTCCTCCCGAAAACGCACAAATTGATATAGGCTCTCTCCCTCTTTACTGAGATTATTCATCTAAATCACATTTACACCATAAGAGAAGTTATTTAATCGATCAGAAATTCAATGTTGTTTATAAATTTAAAAAATCGTCTGCGAATCGCTGGCGAAGTACTTCCTCAGAAGGAATTAATTAAGTATTCACTCACTCACTAGTACTATATTTATGCATAGGGCCCCCCATAACCCCTCTCCTGTTAAGAATTTTGAGATGCCACACACCCTATTTTTCAATTGACTTTTAAGAATACTATATCTGAAATTTCATCATGATCCGACCATCAGTTTATGAGCTAGCACTATCTTTATGCATAGGGCACCCACAATCCCCCCTCCCATTCAAAATTTTCAGACGCCACAAACCCTTTTTTTCAATCTGGCCCAAAATGACGTGAAGTTTCATGAAAACCCGTTTAGGCATGAGGTTTGAAAAAACCCACAATCAAACAAACCCAGTTTCAGCTTTATTGATATAGATGTATATATATATTACATATATATATTTTTTTTTTGAGGGCGCCGGTAGCTCAGTGGTATGTGTACTTGCCTTCTGAGCTCAAGGTCATAGGTTCGAAACCAGGCCGAGGCCCTTAGTTTATTTTATCTGGGAGGTAAAGTAAGCTTAAGAACGCCATCCTTCGGATGGGACGTTAAGCGATGGTCCCGAGCCTGTATGATGAAAGACCCCTGCCCTACCTAGGTGAATAAAAATTTAGGGTAGGCAAAATTTAGGACTTCCACAGTAGAGTCGGACTCATGTCCACCAGAGTGACGAAAGAGCGCTCCGATAGTAGGCGATATGACCTATAGTTAAAGCCCGGGCAGGAGTCATAATAACTAACTATATATTTTTTTTTTCATCTCTTTTTTCTTTATTATTAACATTTTTTTTCATACTTATTTTCACTTTGTTCTTCATTAATTTTATTTTTATTTGCTTATTCTCATTGTTCTAATTATTGTTTTCATTGTTTCTTTAGTTAATTGTTATAGGTTTTTGATTCATTCATTACACTAATAAGCCGTATTGATTATTTTATTTCCTTTATTTACTTCTCAACAAACTAACTAACAATCCATGCATTATCAAATTTACTACCACGTTATCCACCGAGAAGATTACAGAGACAGAACCGCAGTTTCAGATTTAACAAATCAAAAACTTCTAATTTTAATTGAATTTCGTCTTTGTTTCACGATGTGTGTCATTGTTTTCTCCCACAATTCATGAAATCTAGGCATCACCCTCATAGCTGATGTGTGTTCCACATGAGAACAGTTGATTAATAACTGATTATGATATATTTTTTTTTTCAGGAAGTCGACTTCATCTCCGATCCCCGCTGAAGATTGACTTGGATTTAGATCAGATTGCCGAGATGGATCATTCTGAGTTGGCTGATCTTGTACGACATTATGCCAATGAGAATAACGCACTTCGAAAAGAAAACGCTGAACTATTCGCTGTTCGTGACCTACTTATTCGAGACCAGGAATTAGTCTGTAGAGAAAATGAAAGACTTTTAAGGAAATTGGAGGATGTCAATTCGTAAGTATAGCTGTTTTAATATATTTAATTCTTTATATGTTAACAAAAAGAGGGCGTCGGTAGCTCAGTGGTATGCGTGCTTGTCTTCTGAGCTCAAGAACGTGGGTTCGAAACCCGACCGAGGCCCTTAGTTTATTTTATCTGGGAGGTAAAATAAACTTGAGCACGCCGTCCTTCGGATGGGACGTTAAGCGATGGTCCCGAGCCTGTACGATGTCAGGTACTCGTTAAAGACCCCTACCCTAGGTGAATAAAAATTTAGGACTCCCACAATAGAGTCGGGCTCTTGTCCACCAGAGTGACGAAAGAGCGCTCTAGTAGTAGGCGATATGACCTCGTAGTTAAAGCCCGGGCATGAGTCATAAAACCTAACCTAATATATTAACAAAAATTATAGATTTGTTGGCCCTAAAGATCTATCCAAAGTCTGTGCGATGTCAGATACTTGTTGAAGACCCTTACCCTAAGTGAATAAAAATTTAGGGAAAGCAAAATTTAGTACTCCTATAGTAGTAGGGTTGGGCTCATGTCAACCAGAGTGATAAGAGAGCGATATGACCTCGTAGCTATAGCCCGAAAATGAAGTGAAAATAACTAATTAACTAACAATCCATTCAATTCCTGTTATTTCTTCCATGTCAACATATGCAAGAACACGTAAAATAATTAAAATGTTCACCCCTACCTCTTTCTTATAATGAACAAAAATATAATTTAAATATTTAAAAAAATTGTCTGCCGCAGTGCTTCCCCCAGATTTTGCCGCTCTGGGCGTTCGCTTCTCTACGGTCCTGCCCAGTGTTTGTCATTAAGCCAGTTGGCTACCATAGATTCCGTCTTTCTAGGACGATAAACCCATAAAAAATTTAATTGTATATTCAATTTCTTTCATTTCTGAATAATTTTTTTATTTTTTTTTTTTTTATAATTATTGTAAACTTTATTATTCTATACATGAATATTATAGTTGGGCTGTCTTTAACAATAATACCTAGGCTAATGGCCTAATTAACATGAGATATGAACTTAGGTACAATTCATTAATTGCCCTAAACAAGTAACTTTAAACTAGATAAAGTTAACATAATATCGGGAAAAAAAAAATGAATATAAGGATAACAAGGGTGTTTAGTTGTGAAACTCAGATAACGTCTTGATTAATCGATGAGAAGAAAATCATGCGGTCGCTTCTTTTAAAGCATTCCAGTGGTAAAGGTGGTGGGTGTTCAGCAATTTCCCGCACCAGTGGATTTGGGTAGTGGGCCATTGTTGTCTGCATTCGTATGTAGGATTCTTTGAGGACCTCCGCTACTTGCGGTATTTCAAGATCAGCATATAGAACTGTGTTGCGAACATACCACGGTGCATCAGTGATAAGTCTCATGACGCGATTTTGAGTAGTTTGTATCCTGGTTATGTAGCTATTAGCAGCTGAACCCCGTAGGCCTCAAGCGTACTGCCAGATCGGACGAATCAGCACCAAATATACCAGTCTTTTTATTGATAAAGCAAGGGGTGAGCGGTGGTCGAGGAGACACTTCAAGTTTGTTATTCTTCCGCGAGTCTTCGCGACTAGGTGCTGGACATGATAGGACCATGTTAGCTTCGCGTCAAGTATTAGTCCTAAGTATCGTACTCGTTCTGCACAAGGGATTTGCATGTCGATAAGAAAGATGGTTTGATTTGGTATATTTTTTTTATATGTGAAAGTTACCACTGTTTGACTTAGTGGAGTTCATTTTTATGCGCCATTTACAACACCATAAGTTGAATTGTTCAGGAATTGTTGTAGATAATTTTTGGCATCTTCATAAGTCAGGGCTTTGCTGAATTATTAAACAATTTTATGTATTCATATTTTTTTTAAATATTAATTAATTGCATGTCTAGATATCCCAGTGACAACCATTAAAATATTCTCAAAAAGGCTTTTCAAAAAAAAAGAAAAGCGGAAAATGTTTATGTTCTACACAGCTGACATTTTGGAATATCATCTATCATTTTTTCATTTTTTTTACAACTTTTAATATATTATACAAAATAATGTAAAATCTATAAATTATCAATGTTATTTTAGAGTGTGTATTCGATCTCCCATAATCCCAGCGAGACCTGCTGTCTCAGCAGAAATGCTCAGCACTTCGCTAGATCTAGAGGGAACCAATATCTGGGTTAACAATTCACATAGTTCAGGCTCCTTACAGAATCTAAACCATATCTCACATCAACAAGTAAGTAGCAAGTAGCACAATAAATATTTTTTCTTATCTTTGCTATAATTATGTATAATCTTGAAAATCAACTTTTTTATAACACTTTTTCATGATGCTTTGTAGAAATTATAATTAATGCTTTAAATTGCATATTTTGAAATATTATTATATTGAGGGTGCCGGTAGAGTACTGAGCTCAAGATCATGAGCACGCCGTCCTTCGGATGAGACGAAAACCTGTCCCGAGCCTGTACGTTATCCCCTACCTCAGGTAACTAAATCTGAGTAGGCAAAATTTAGGACTCCAACTATAGAGTCGGGCTCATGTACAAGAGAAGGACGAAAGAACGCTCTGGTAGTAGGCGATATGACGTAGTTAAAGCCCGGACATAAGTCACAATAACAATTCAAAGGTTCTTTTCATTTGTCTGAAAGTGAAAACCACTTCTCTTTTAAAGGTTCCTTTGATTGAAACCCGAAAACGGAACCTTATAGCGAGTTGTGTGAGTATATCATAGTATAGTATTTCATAGAAATTTGCAGTTTTTTTTTTTGTTGTCTTTTTTTTATAAAGATACAACTATTGCTAGAGTGCAACAACCAGCATCTATGATGGTATTGATATGTTGGCGTGAAGGGCATGAGAGAGGAAGGCCACCCAGTGGTAGGTCCTCGGGACGAAAATTTATCTTAATTATTAGGACAGGAAAATAATAAATAAAATAAATAAGTAAATAAAAAAATAAATACATAAATAAAAAGGAATTGAAAGACAATTTTGATGGATGGGTGAGAGAGATGATAAAAGTAAAGGAAAATGATATATAAAAAAAAAAAATTAAAAACGAATATGATTCAAGGTGGTTCAAGTAAGTCGTGGTTCCATCTTCTCTTCAACCTTCGTGGGGGGTACGTATTTCTGGGTTTGTATGTGTGTAAAGTTTTCTAAAAAAACCATATGTAAGTATTCATACAAAGTTTGCAGTTTTTTTCTGAAATATTATGAAATTAATACTACCAAACCCCAGAACGATTATGAGCGCCGTCACCATATTTTTTCCTCTCCCAGTTCCAATCATATACACACACATATGGACAGACATCATCGCAAAAATGGTTAAAAATTATTCAGGGTTCATTGAAATTCCGTTGAAAACTCGATCTCGGATTTTCGCATGCTTACAATAGGTATAATAAAGTAAAAGCGCATATTTACTGTATTATACTCATTAAGTTGAAGTATGGCCAACAAATTCTTACATCAAAGTCCAATCATTTAACATTGTATTGTTATGTTTTTAATTGAATGTTCTCTTTACAGAATGACACTGAGAAATCTTTTGGAGAAAGGGTTCAACACAAATTGCCAGATTCGATTCAAAAAGAACTCGATAAAAGACAGATTGGAAAAAGGTAAAAACATATTTTTCAGAGCATATATCAATATTGATAACACTTCCAATATACCTTAGGAAACATTCTTAAATAAAATAAAAAAACATATTTACCTACTAAAAACTACTTTAAAAAATATATATATATTTCTCCATGGTACATTAAATTAAAATCTTGTACGTAAATATATAGAATATTATAAACATACAGTAGTATTTAGATGTAAATAGTGTATATGTAAATAATATGTATATTTAAACTGTATATAGATATTTAGTTTTCCTGATATTTAGTGTTTTGTATAGTGTTTAATAAACAAGTGCTCGAATAGTCATACATTTCTTCCCTATTTTCATTTTTGTTTACCTTCACTCCTTAAATCATAAGTAATGTATTTCATGAATTATTGGAGAATATCATGTATGTGGGTAAGGAGAAAATCTTCTTGACCCAATTAAGCTGTCAATTTTTCGGAACGTTTTCTATATTTGGTTAAATTTAGGAATATTGTGCTATATTACCTCTCTAAACATTTTATTGAAAACTAATTTTTAATTTATTTTTATTTACTTTGAACGTAATCAGTCGAAAGTTAAAGAGGTATCAATTTTTTTAGTGTATCGTAGGCTTCCGATGCTAATGGGGCGATGATAACCGTTGCAGTTTTTCGCCCTAAAACCACAATATCTCTCCCATTTCCGTGCTAAAGTCGAGTTTTTTTTTTTACAGAGCGCATTTATGTTTTGGAATTGTTTTATTATTATTGTTTTTAAAGTATTATATAAGAATTAAATTTTAAAGATATAGACATGCAGCATTTTTTTTTCATATTTGGAATCTGGACAACATGAAATTCCGTTGAAATCTCCACATCGAATTTTTGACCGACAACTTAACTTCCCGTGCTTTTCGGCTCGTTGCTCGCATGTCTATACGCCACTTAAGCTATAAAAATTTAGGACTCCGACTTAAGAGTCGACCTCAAATATCAGAGCACACCTTCCTCGCTTTGGTGGTAGGCGATTTAATCTTGTAGTTAAATAAAGCCCGGGCATGAGTCACTTTAACTAACAACTATTTTCAAAAAACAGCTTATATGAGTAATTTACATGTCATTTGAACTAACCAAGATACTTATTTCACATCAAATACATTTTTTTATAGTTTACCATTCGTCCGAGGCAAAACGAAGAATAAAGAGAGCAGGTCACTCAGTGTTTATAGTTAGTTATTATGACTCATGCCCGGGCTTTAACTACGAGGTCATATCGCCTACTAACAGAGCCTTCTGGCCGACTCAACTCTGGGAGTTCTAAATTTTGCCAACCAAGGTTTATTCACCTATAGTAGCAGTACCTGACGTTGTAGAGACTCGGGACCATCGCTTAACGCTTCCCATAAAAAAAACCCCAAGGGCCCCCGCCTGGTTTTAAACCCGCAATCTTGAGTTGAGTAGACAAGCGCGCTACCGCAGTGGTGTAGCATAGATTTCTGCCGCCCCTTTCCCCGTACACTAAGGTAAAAAAAAATATTAAGCTGGAAATTTGAGAAGTTTAAATAAAAAAAATTTTCTCCAAAATTTAAAATTCTTATAAACTAGAAAGCATAATTGTAAAACATGTTTTGAATTCTAATATTAATCAATGATTATGTTACTTTAGCAAGCCAAAAATAAGTCATATATGACTTTTTTTTGTCTTGCTAAAATAAGACAAAATCAAGCCTTATTTCTTGACCCGGAGAAAATTTAAAATTATTGATTTATTTCGCTACAGGTCATTGAGTTTGTTTTGTATAGTTGCACCCGAAACACCAGGATGAGATTTTTTTAATGCTACAATTCAAAGAGCTTTTGGCACAACATTGGACTTTTTATATTCTGTGACATATTTGTATAGAGAGTATTTCCCCAGATTCAATGGAAATTGATTTATAAAACAAAGTTTAGATCGACGACAATCTTTGAAAATCGGCGTGTCTTCATAGTGTAAATCCAGTAATACGTATGAAAATCCCTACTTATGGCAATACTGCCTCATTTATAAAAATACGTACCTAGGCTGTAGAAAGAACGAGATGATCATAACACCTACAAATAAGAAATTCCCCCTGTCAACGAAAAAATTAAAAGAAATAATATTCATTATTGAATAGGATCACGAAATTATTTTATTAGATTAAAACGAAAAAAAATATATATATTTACAGTTTTCTCATATAACAAGGTAATAATTACTTATACCTAAATTTGCAAAGTGCCTCTCTGCTACGCCACTGTGCTACCAGCGCCCTCACTAAGTGAAATGATGAGCAGAATATGAGATGTGAGTTGTGACTTCAATAATGGATATTGTTGGGTTAGCGTGACTATATGTATTTGGATTGAATCATTATCTGCTCTGTACCCCGAGCTAAAGACGAGTTTGTATATTTCTTATTTGCACTTGAAACAGAAAATTTCCAATTTAATATAATATGGAAGAAAAAACTATTTTTTAAAAACCAATTTATTGTCTGTACAACGGGTAAATAATAAACACCTTCACTTTTTAATTTTCGAAAAAGTTTTTCTTTAATATGTACAAATGTGTCTCTAAAAAAAAAAAAAGATTTATATACATAGAATGATAAAATAATTACAATAAGCAATATTTCATAATTCAAATTCTGGTTTAATTTAAAAAAATAAATAAAAAACAAAACAAAAAAAAAGGCTTTTGGTGAAAAACATTCCTTGATTTACCAGTAGTGGTACTTATATATTAATGGGTAGACCTCTCTGCCATTTTACTTCAATATACTAAGTAACTTAGTGAAGTAAAGGATTCGTAAAATCAAAACAAAGTAATATATATTCAAAGGCGGATTTAGAGTTTTGAAAAAAAAATTATTTAGGCAAAAATTACATTCCTCTGTAATTGTTTTTTTTATAAATATATATATTAATGGTATAGACGTTTTGTAGAATGGTAATACACGTTTTGCTGCAAAAGAAAAAAAACTGCCATATTTTATTTGGCCATGTATAAGAAGGGAAATTGTGTGATAGGTTAAAAATTCAGGAAAAAAAAAAAAAAAAAAAAAAAATATTAGGTTCCAAGGGAATTTCATGTTTTCCGACCCCTTGATTCTCAAAAAACTGCTCCTCGTTAACACCTCATAGAGTCAATTTATCGACATGAAATTGTATGTGTTCTCAGAACCCCCTAAGGACGACACCTATTGATTTTTAGCCAAATTGGTCAAAGAAAAGGGGTGGAATTAGAGGGGAAGGAAGGGCGGGTTAATACACAAATGTATACTATTAAATATGAAATTTTATATTTAAATTCAAAATGCCGGAGGAGAAAGGGGGGGTCAGTGGAGGGGCTCGACTCAAAAATCCTAATAACTGCCCATGTCATGAATTCATATGCAAATTTTAATATGAGGATTCAGAAATGTACAATTGATAATTAGCACAAACGGTCGATTGGCTTTAGAAGGAAAGAACTTACATTTCCTGAGATACACTTACGATTTTTCATCTGTTTTATTTTTCCTAATATTTGAACAGCATAAAATAAATATAAAACATAAAATAAAAACGTAAACCATGCGAGAATATACAGAAACTGGTCCATGCGAGAATGTACAGAAACTGGTTCTCCCCGTTAATACGTAAGTACCCAAATTATATACAGGTACAATGTTTTCTTTCTCAATTAGTTGACAAATCATAATCAACAATATGTTTGAGTAAATGCTCTTTTTGTGAATATACTATGAATTTATTAATATCATATACAGTAAATGCTAATATTTTATCATTGTCCATCTGTGAAGATGAATGTACAGTTTTGATACACTGTAAATCTTGATTGTACACAAGTATATCACCAACGGAATTGAGTACATATACATGATTGGAGTGAGACATGAGAGCAGAACATCCTGTAGTGAGTTTACGAGTTTTTACAACGCTTGAATTGTCCAAAACGACGGAGAAAATTTTACGTTTTGATACACTTATTAGTATATTGGGTGTTCCAGAGATAATGTCAAAAGAGTCCATACAGGTTAAGTCAATACTCCGAATGAGAGAACCAGTGTCAGCATCTCGAATAGTAAGAGGTTTACCTTTTGAACAAACAATTAGTAACAGTTGTGGAGCTACATATACTGTTTGTAGACAGATAATTTTATTTGAGGAAACTTGTACTGAGGCCCCAATTTGGGTTAAAGGAAGAATATTAAATCTATGAACATGACCGCTTCTAGTTCCAACATAGACAACACCTCGACCATCGTCTGTCATACTTTCTATTGGACTGTTAATTGAGGCACTTTTTATTTTACACAAAGTCATATCGTAACATTTTAAAGAACTATCCAACGAGGATGAGATAATTCGATTGTTCCATATAACCAATGAGGAGACAGCATCTTCGTGAAGATGATGTACTTCATCAATAATTCCACTTTCTAATGAGATAACCAATACGTCACCATTTGCACATCCAGCAATACATAATCCTTTGTATGTTTTTAAACATTTAACAGTTGACATGACTTTCGAAACCCACAAACTGTTCAGATTCAACATTTTTCCATCGCTATGATTTACATTTTCAGTTTCTGACTCGTTCTCTTCCATTTTTTCTTCTGTGACATTTTCATCAACAGTTTTCATTATTGTTTTCGAAGTACTATCATTAGTTTCAGAAAATAATTCAGATTTTATTGTTAAATATACCGCCTCGCGTTCAAGAACTCTACTGAGTGTCTTATCTTGAAAAGCATTTGATACATTATTTGAATTGGGTACAACAGAATCAACTCTCACAGACTTTTCCGAATCAGTATCGTGAATACACTGAACGTCTCTATCATTGGGTTTAAATATCTCTTGATAAATATTCATTTTATCTTTTGTCAATGTTTCTATTTTTTGATCAATCTGATACAATAATAGCACCTTCTCTAAACGCGGGTCAGAATATTCTATATCTTTTAAATAATCCAAAGGTATGTCCAATTTTCGTTTTTTATTACACGTCTGGTCACTGATTCGATTTTCAATATTTTTAAAGTTTTTATCAGCATTTAGCTTTGAACGACACAAAACACCCAGTTCAACAAGAACTGCTATAATTTTATGAAGTTTTATCTTCACAGAAGGAACAGTTTCGCTTATTTTAAATAAAAGCTCAACCAATCTTTTGATAAAAATGTCAGCCAAGTCTTCTTCATTTATGCTTGTGTCTGAACAGAGTTCTCCTACGAATTCGATTATTTTAAGCTGGTTTGATCTACTCGACATATCATTAGAAACATCATGAACTTTCGAAGTAACACTAAACATCACGCTAACCTCAGAATGAAAGAAATATGAAAAAAATATTAACTTCTCCTTCCTATTCAAACAGAAACTTTATGTCCTAAACCTTATAAATATGAAAAACATCACACAAATGAGAGAAGGATCACTGTAAATCCCGGGGAACAGAGCACATAAATGTGAATGAAACTAAATTATCTGACTCTTTTCACATATAATGACTACTTCACATATAATGACTGTATTTCAATGAAACATATAAAGTATTAACGAGAAAACAATAGTTGTAACCTCCAACAACTGAGCACATGTGAATAAATCGATTAAATATATAATTCAATACATATCGATTCGACTTACTCAATTCGATATTATTGAATTTTCTTCAACTACGCTATTAAAAAATATATTTGTTAAAATTTATCTAACTTATAGATTAAATATTGAAGAATTCTAATTAGATCAGAAAGCATGTTCAGAGTGTGAATCAAAAACAGTAGATGATTTGGGGTGCACCCCTTTAGTTGTAAATCAGATTACAAAACAAATTCTCAAGTTAAATTTGCTTCTGATCTAAAAGTTTGAATAGTCATTGGCTACATGGTAACCACCCTACTAATTACGTACGTTGCTATACCATACTACTACCATATATAACTATTCAACACTTCTCCATTCATGTATTTTGGTGTCTTAAATCCCGAGGTTTAGAACAGTCCAGATAATAACCTTATTTAACAAGGAATGCGTCACATTCCTATTCTTCACGTTTTTAAATAAATAAGTAAAAATTCGCTATTATTTATTATACCCAATTATTTTTGGGAAACTTTGTGTTTTTAATTACAGTTGATTTGTTTCATAAGTAGATAGTAATTATCAGCACTCATTCAATAGTTGTATATACCACATGAAAAAATCGTTGTGAAAATTAGGTAACATGCCTAAGTACAATATTTGCTGAATAGGGTGCGTACAAATAATATTTGATACTTCTATTATTTTGTTTATTTCTTGTTACCAAACTTAGTATAGGTATGTCCCAGAATAAAGATTATTTTTCTTAATTTCAAATACAGGCTCTTAAGAAGGCACTCAATACCAAGAAAGCTTGGCAGAAATCCTTTTCTTTATCGACTTCAAGTCTGATCTTTATCTATAACATTATTGGTCAATCCTGCTACTTACTTCAATAAATTAAATTATTTTATATATTTCAAAATTTTCATTTATACAATTTTTGGTTTATTTATTTTGTCTACATTTTTTTTTAAGCATGAGTGCTGATAACTTAATAATCGCAAAAAATCAAACAGTGTGGGATGGAAAGTCTTTCACACCACCGAGGTAAGAAGTCTCCTATCAGTATATTTTATATATAGGTATGTTTATAACTATTAAATATACAAAGTAATATTTATTTTTTCCCATTAGAACGAAAGACCAGAACAAATCTATGAGATCTCTTCCTGTTTTAATACCAACAAAACTTCTTGCTTCTAAAAAATTTCAAACACCGCCTCGAGAATTGGTGTACTATTCGACAGAAGAATCTGATGACACTGTTCAAGAAGATATGGAAGAGGATTCAACCATTAAAATAAAATTTTCAAGCAACTCAATGAAATTGCCTAAAATAGAAAATGTTCAAGATATATTTAGGGTATCATTTGCCAAAAAGCAAAATCTCACACAAAATAATACTTTTAACAATTTCAGTACAGGAAAAATCAATCCACTATTTGGAAGTGCAATATGAATTTATGAGGACACTTTTTATTTATTTACTCGTTTCTAGTTCAGTAAATTTTTATAGTTGATTATTATGGCTCATGCCCGGGCTTTAACTACCAGATCATATCGCCTACTACCAGAGCGCTCCTTCGTCACTCTGGTGGACATGAGCCCGACTCTACTGTGGGAGTCCTAAATTTTGCCTACCCTAAATTAATATTCATCTAGGGCAGAGGTCTTTAACGAGTACCTGACATCGTACAGACTCGGGACCATCCCTTAACGTCCCATCCGAAGGACGGCGTGCTTACGTTTATTTTACCTCCCAAATTATGTTTTCACACAACAATCAGCCATCAAAGAGGACATGGTGGGTAGATGTCTTGAGTGGCGTAAGAGAGGAAGGCCACCCAGCGGTAGCTCTTCAGGGCAAAATTAAACAAACAATGAATGGGAGTATTATGATGTTTGTTTTCAAGAAGTGGGAAGTTGACATTTGAGAATTAATTGTATTAGGGTTACATCTTCTAGGAGGATTATGTGGAAAATTTGTGGATTTGTGAACGCAATTTACTATGGAAACGATTATAAAGATATTGTGTCATGTACTGTGTTTATCATGTCATTGTGGTAGATTCTGTCGCTTTCGTACAGAGAGCACTGCCTAATGAGTGTGATTGTCTTTGACCTGAATACGTTTTCAGATCTAGCCGAACCGTAAATTTGTGAGTCCTATCCGTTTGATTAGGAATGTGTAGCAGTTACGCTTTTGTCATTTTGAATGTTTGTACAGAAGTGTTTAAAGCATACTTTTAACAAAGAAACGACCCAAATTCAAGTGAACAGCTCCAATGGCGGCTGAAGCAGATATAGAGCAGCCCCAGACACTAATTACGTAGAATATATAAAGTACAAAAAAAAAATACGAATAATTCTGTGATAAGTTTTCATTGTATACAACGTAAACAAATATACTTGATAATTTTTTATTAATTTCAGATAAATCTACATAATTTATACTAAGATAATCCTAATCAATATGAATTCTGTTGTGTTCTGATACATGTTTTTCTTTATTTTTTATTATAACAACTTCAGAATGAAATCTAAATAATAGTTACATGTCTAACGAAAAGAATTAGCCTCGGCACAAGTTATAAACATTTTTACTGAGGTAAAAAAAAAAACGTTTAACAAGAAAATTATAGTGAGTTATTATGGGTCATGCCCGGGCTTTAACTACAAGGTCATATCGCCTACTACCAGAACGCTCTTTCTTCACTCTGGTGGACATGAGCCTGACTCTACTATGGAACTCCTAAATTTTGCCTACCCTAAATTTTTATTCACCTAAGGTAGGGAAAGAGTACCTGACATTGTATAGGCTAGGAACCATCGCTCAACGCCCCATCTGTAGGACGGCATGCTTAAGTTTATTTTACCTCCCTGATAAAATAAACTAAGTGCCTCGGCCAGGTTTCGAACCCGCAATGTTGAGCTCAGTAAGCAAGCACGCTCAAGAAAATTATATATATACATAATTATATAAAACGCGATAAAGCATTTTTCTTTATTTCAGATGTGTGACAGCTATCCTAGATGAATAAAAATTTAGGGTAAGCAAAACGTAGGACTCCCACAGTAGAGTCAGGTTCATGTCCACTAGAGTGACTCCAAACTTTTTTGATCGCGTACCCCTAAGACGAAAATAATTATAAGTTGTACCCCCTATAATATAATATAGTATAATATAATGGGTGTATATTATCAGTATAATATATTGAGCGGCCGGGACGTACAGATACAGCGACCAATGAGAAATGTGATATACGATCATACACTCGCAAGTGATCGTGAGCCTACTTCTTTGGCGTACCCCCAAGTATCACTTTACATACCACCTGGGGTACGCGTAATCCACTTTGGAGACCACTGCACTAGTGACGAAAGAGCGCTCTGGTAGTAGGCGATATGACCTTGTAGTTAAAGACCGGGCATGAGTCATAACTAACTTTGATAAAAAATATTGAAAATAAATTAATATAAACATAATAATACTAATAAATATAATCTTTAATTCTGTGATAAATATTTTATATTTATAATTCTTCCAGAAATGTCATCTTTATGATACGCCCCTTCCTCAGGCCATAATGTACAAAGTAAAGGATAAAAAATGTAAATAATAAATAATTAACGAATAATAATAAGAATTTTACACGAAAGTAATTACGATAAAGTTTCTAGGGCATGTTTGGGCCCTAACTACAGATCGAGGACCAGATAAGGCCCGCGCAAGTATTCAAAAACATGCCGAACACAAGCTTTACTTATTTTTTTTGTAGAATAATTAATTTTAAAAAGAATTAAGAATCAGCCATTCGTTGTACAGAGACAGGTCTAGCGGGAAAATGACCCTTCCTTTTATCACCAGTTAGGTATTCATTAAAAATCAATCAGCGTTATATTTTATTAGGCTTGTTGTAGTAAACATTATTTACCACTTCCATTCTCTGTCATTACATTATTCGAAATGTTTATATATTCGTAGTAGTGTATTTTTAATGAAAATAATGTAAAAACATTTTTGTAAATATCTCTAACTCAACAGTAATCGGTCAAAAAGTGCCCATGTTATTTTTTAACATTATTTTAACTAATTTGGTCCGCTTGACTTTTGGATTATTTATACCTGGCCGAACCTAAAAAGTCTGCCCAACCCTGCTCTAGGAAATTGGTACATGAACTCTGCCAAGAAGATACATTTAGGACAATGAATGAAAATGAAACAAACTAAATGAGAGATGGCGATGTTCATTTGGGGGCATGAAAAAAAATAAAATAAACAAATAAAAGATAAATTATATTTTTAGATTCCTTCAGGGCGCCAACTAAATCTTACTTGGTTGCTCATTTCCTGAACCTAAGTTCCAGTGACCTTTCGACACCATTCATAACCAATAATCGCAATTACAGGAAGAATAACTTCTCATGTTTAAGAGAGAAGAGGAAAACAAGTAAGTAATTAAATGACTAAAAGAGGGAAATCTAATTACTACATCGGAAAAATACTGTAACTGTTGGAGTGCCTCTTGTCTTTTTCAAAGAAAAAATTATAGTATGCACTGGTCATACTGTTCACTTTGTGTTTAGTTCTAGATTTCGTTCCCGAGGCAACTGGTTATTCCCATTACAATTCTGTATCTGAGAAGCAGAAAGATGTGTGCTCAAAAATGACAATGTTCAGAAACTTCTTCATTTAAAAAGGTCATAATGCTCACAATCCGGTAATAGGAATATTTAAAATATTCTGACTGGTCTATATTGTTTTTTTTTTAAACGTACTTTCGAACTCCAAATAACACAGTGATAAAGCTAATATGCATCGTACATAAGACCAAAAGAGAAAAAAAATTGGTATTGTAAGAAACTATATCATCTTTACAAGGCCTCATAGGGATAATGTGTCGTTACTCCAAAACGATAGAAAGAAATATAGATATTAAACAATAATTACGTTGAAGTAAATCAAGTTAAATTTAATAAAATAAAAAACTACACTAAATATACCTAGCAAATGTCAATTTTCATAATGATACCTAAGTAGTTGATTGAGTAAAATTGAATAACAGAAAATATATTTAGATAATATAACTTTAAATTAGAGTCCTCCAAGAATATTAATTGTGGTTTCATAAATAGTATTCCTATTTAATTTAAAAACTGGAAAAGAAAAAGAATCCGACTCAATCCACATAACACCGAATTTGGGTAGGTTGCAATATTGTTTCTTTTTATAAGACTAGTTGTTTTGAAAACTCAAAAAAAAAAAAAAATGAAATAACTCAGAAAATAAATAAGAAATGCAAATTAAAAATTAAGAGGATTAATTGTTATTGATTTTTTAAACTTATTTTCAAAAAACGAGAATATTTGTATAATTGTATATTCCTTATGAATTTCATTTCTTATATTTTTATTTTTTTTTAAAGTTATCAGATTTTTTCCAACCAAATTAATGTTTCAACTATTTAACAATCAAAATTTGAGGTTGCCAATTTTGATATAATATAGGCAGTGACCCTGAGTAGCACAGTTTCTGTACGATTAGTCAGCCATTACATATCTAGTAGTTATTCCCTGTGTGTGGTTTCGAGTTTCGTTAATAGAAAGTATTTATCACTGTGACTCGTACTGTAAGTGCTAAATAAATTCAGGCTGATCATACGGCCTTTTGTCCGATGTCTAGTGCTGAAGTGGCTAACAATTCCATAGAACCCCCAGCCAAGAAGCGGAAAATTGCTCCAGGAGAATCTGCTCCAGCGAACTCCGTTTCAAAGGCATTATCAGCCATGGCCAACAATGGATCAGTTGATGCAAGTCAAGATATTGACGAAGGACTTTATTCACGACAGTTGTACGTTTTGGGGCATGATGCTATGCGTCGAATGGCATCATCAGATGTTCTTATTTCAGGTTTAGGAGGACTTGGTGTTGAAGTTGCTAAAAATGTAATTTTGGGTGGAGTGAAATCAGTTACATTACATGACGATAAACAGTGTAGCTTGTACGATTTGTCTTCACAATTTTATTTTTCACAGGCTAGTATTGGCAAGAATCGTGCTGAAGCTTCTTGTGAACAATTGGCTGAGCTTAATTCTTACGTACCCACTCGTGCCTATACAGGTCCACTTACAGAAGACTTTATTAAGGGTTTTAGTGTTGTAGTTTTAACAGATTCATCCCAAGACGAAATCCGTCGCATCTCAGGTATTACTCATGATTCAGATATTTCCTTAATCGTAGCTAGTACTGTTGGTGTTTTTGCTCAAGTATTCTGTGACTTTGGGAGGGAATTCACAGTTGTGGATACAACTGGTGAAAATCCTGTTTCTTCTATGATTGCCAGTATATCTAAGGATACTGAAGGAGTGGTTGCATGTCTTGATGACACTAGGCATGGTCTCGAAGATGGCGATTATGTCACTTTTTCAGAAATACAAGGTATGACACAATTGAATGGATGTGATCCAATAAAAATTAAGGTTCTTGGCCCTTACACTTTCAGCATTGGGAACACGTCATCCTTCTCTGAATATATTCGTGGTGGTATTGTTCAACAGGTTAAAATGCCGAAAATTTTACAGTTTAAGTCTTACACTGAAGCATTAAAGGAACCTGAATATATAATAACCGATTTTGCCAAATTTGATTCTCCCCAACAACTTCATGTCGCATTTGCAGCTTTAGATACTTTTATAAAGGAAAACAATCGGAAACCATCACCTTGGAACAAAGAAGATGCTTGCGCCTTCATTGAGCTTTGTAAGACCACCATTAATGAATTAGGACTCGAAGAATTTGAAGTTGACGCTAAACTCATTGAAACTTTTTCTAAAACTTGTGCCGGTAATTTAAATCCTTTATGCGCCTTTATTGGTGGTGTGGTTGCTCAAGAAGTAATGAAAGCTTGTAGTGGTAAATTTAACCCTATTTTCCAATGGTTGTACTATGATGCCATAGAGTGCCTTTCCTCAGAAGATTTAACTAGTAGCGATTGTGCCCCATTGAATTCTCGGTATGATGCCCAAATTGCTGTATTTGGACAAGAATTTCAAAGGACACTTGGTGATTTAAGATATTTTGTTGTTGGGGCTGGCGCCATTGGCTGTGAACTATTGAAAAATTTCGCCATGATGGGCGTCGGGGCAGAAAGAGGACAGATAATTGTTACAGACATGGATTTAATTGAAAAGTCAAATTTAAACAGACAATTTCTATTTAGAAAACATGATGTACAAAAACCTAAATCTTCAACCGCTGCAAAGGCTATTAAAAAAATGAATCCTCAAGTACGTGTAGTGCCTCATGAAAATCGTGTAGGCCCTGAAACAGAAAAAGTGTACGATGATAATTTTTTTGAAAATTTAGATGGAGTGGCCAATGCATTGGATAATGTGGATGCAAGAATCTACATGGACCGCCGTTGTGTCTACTACAGGAAGCCCTTGTTAGAGTCAGGGACCTTGGGTACTAAGGGCAACACTCAGGTTGTTGTACCATTTCTGACAGAGTCGTACAGTTCATCTCAAGATCCTCCAGAAAAGAGTATACCCATTTGCACTTTGAAAAACTTCCCCAATGCAATTGAACATACACTCCAGTGGGCTCGGGATATATTCGAAGGTATCTTCCGGCAGTCAGCTGAAAATGCTGCTCTGTATTTGAGTGACCCCAATTTTATCGAGAGAACATTGAGACTCTCTGGGGTTCAACCGGTTGAAGTACTCGAATCGATTAAGCACGCTTTAATTGACGAGCGTCCTAAAAATGTTGAAGACTGTGTTATTTGGGCAAGGAATCATTGGCAGGAACAATACTGCAACCAGATCAGACAGCTTCTGTTCAACTTCCCGCCGGACCAGGTCACCTCAAATGGTCAGCCGTTCTGGTCCGGGCCCAAGCGATGCCCCACCCCCCTCACTTTCGATGTAAACGAACCACTACACCTGGACTACATCTTTTCTGGTGCCAATCTTAAGGCTGAGGTCTACGGGATCCCCCAGATACGAGATAGGCAAGTTATTGCCGACATGGTGAAGAAGGTGTCAGTTCCTGAATTCACGCCCAAGTCAGGTGTCAAGATAGAAGTGAACGATGCGCAGTTGGCCAATGGAGGGTCCTCTGGACAGATAGATCACGACAGAATCGGACAGCTACAGAGCGAGCTGCCCCCCAAAGAGCGGCTCAACGGACTTCACATTACACCTCTGGAGTTCGAAAAGGACGATGACAACAACCTTCACATGGACTTCATTGTGGCTGCTTCCAATTCGAGAGCTGCCAATTACAACATTCCTCCAGCTGATCGCCATAAGAGCAAGTTGATTGCTGGCAAAATCATACCAGCAATAGCAACAACAACTTCTGTCGTTGGAGGTCTTGTCTGCATTGAATTAATGAAACTTGCTCGAGGTATTAAAGATATATCCATATACAAAAATGGTTTCGTCAATTTGGCATTACCCTTTTTCGGGTTTTCCGAACCAATTTCAGCTCCCAAATTGAAATACTACGACCACGAATGGACCTTGTGGGACCGATTTGAAATTAATGGTGAGATGACCCTGAAAGAGTTCATTGATTATTTTAAAGATGAACACCAGCTGGAGATCACAATGCTTTCACAAGGGGTCTGCATGTTGTACTCGTTCTTCATGGCCAAAAGTAAGTTAGAAGATCGTCTGAATCTTCCAATGTCCGAAGTGGTGCGTAAGGTCTCCAAGAGGAAACTTGAACCTCACGTAAAAGCGCTTGTTTTTGAACTTTGCTGCAATGACACAGATGGAAACGACGTTGAGGTCCCCTACGTGAGATACACTCTGCCATGATTCGTGTGAACATACAGCCAACCATCTTGTCAATATACGTCACACGAGTTCCCAACACATCAATAATCGCGTGACCATTCAATTAGATTCCTTTTTAAAGCAAAATAGAGAAAAAATAATGTCCAAGATGAAGAAGAAGCACTGAGAAGATCACATCTTTGAAGATAAAACTTTTAAAATATAAATATTCTTTTATAACTACTTTCAAAATAAGATCATAATTTTTTATTAGTGCTCTAAAGTATATACATGAGCACTTCTGTGATATAAAATGTCACTCAATAATGAAATCTTTAAATATATATATTTTTTGTTTATAATTTCACATTTTTGGATAATTTATTATTTGTTAGTTCAACAGTTCTTTTTATTAAAATTATTAATCATTGAATATATATTTTGTAGTTTTTTTTCTTTCTTTTCTCACTTTGTAAGTTACATATTTACAGAGCGCATTTACAAATTGTTAAAAATGTAATTTATCCTATTGATGAATTTATATGTCGTTTGGAGTTGAATTAATTTTTAGTGGCATTTGCAATATTCAATGCTTTGTAATTAAATGGTATGAATAAAGCTCTAATAGTTTAAATAGTGTTTTAGAGTTATTTAACCTTTTTTGTCTTATAACATTTATTTTATTTATTAATATTTGTTTTTTTTTCAACAACATTTATAAGGGGTATAATTGAAATTTTATTTCTAGTTATGAGTAATTTTTTTTTTTTTTAAATAAATTCTTAAGATTATTAAATATAATTTTTTTTAAATAAATATTGTAAAAAAAAAATATCTAGATATTTTGTAGTCTTCATTATTATGAAAATATATAGTTATAACATACATCTATTTATATTTTGGTGTGACTAAACAAGGTCTTTTTTCCCTTTGAATATTTTAGCTGGGCTGAATACCTTCTTCATGGAATAACTATAGGTCTAACAATTTAGAAGTTTATTTGTTTGAAATATAATTTGTAAAAATAGCAGATATTTTTTCAGATGGGAAATTATGTACCGTTTTGTTTTTGTTGCACATCGATAACAACTAATCTCATTGTTGGTTATAATAACGAAACAACTTAATAAAATTGTTTTTAAATAGCTTTATCTCGAATATATTTATTTTTTACGAAGTATCTTTTATTTTTTCAAATTTAAAATTACATGGGTTAGTTTCTTTTTAAAAACTTTTTTTTTTATTAATTAAATCTGTATGCTAACGGTTTATCTTTGTGTCTTATTCACCTAAAGCCTGAACATACTAATAGTGCGGAACATCGTTAGGTTGGCTGTTTATTATACTCGTGTATACAGTTCTTTGTATAGATAATGCTAGTTTTCCATGACTCATTTAACTGATCCTTGTAGGAGCCATTCTTTTGAATTTCATCTCCTCGGTCACTAACGACCAAAGTTTGAGTTAAGCCGGTCCCTCCTTCCCATTGGCTTAAAATTGTTAGTTGACCTCCTTTTAGGGTTATAGGGTACATATACAAAATTCTGTGTAGATATAATTTTTTTTTTAATTTAAATCTTCGTCTTTTATAAGGCATAAAACAAAGAATTATGATAGATTTTTTTTTTCTCCAATTATACGAAGTATAGAGTGAAGTTATATAATCGGTCAGCATGCTTGGCTTCTGAGCTCAAGGTCGTGGTTCGAAACCTGACCGAGGCCCTTAGTTTATTTTATCTGGGAGGTAAAATAAACTTAAGCACGCTGTCCTTCGGATGGGACGTTAAGCGGTCCCGAATCTGTACAATGTCAGTTACTCGTTAAAGACCTCTGCCCTAGGTGAATAAAAATTTAGGACTCCCACAGTAGAGTCGGGCTCATGTCCACTAGAGTCACGAAAGAGCTCTCTGGTAGTAGGCGATATGACCTCGTAGTTGAAGCCCGGGCATGAGTCATAAAACCTAACCTATAATCTGTCAGAAATTCAATGTTGAATTTTCAATGGACGATGTATCGACTCCAAATTTTATTTGTGTATCCAAAACTATTTAATGACACTTATTGATTTGCAGTCAAAGAATATTAATAATGCTATCGGGAGTTATTGTGTTTCCAGACAGACATGAACTTTTTCTTGTTTCTTTTTGGATTCTGGAAACATAAAATTCCTGTAAAAACTCAACACTTTTGACCGATTACATAACTTCGTATAACTGGGAAAATAAACCCAAAACCGATTATAATTCCCGGTCTTCGCCTCTGAAAATGAAATTGGTCTTTATTTTTTTACTCTTAAGGCCGTCTGCACACGGAGCTACTCAACAGAAACTGATCAGCGACGCAAATTACTAACCAGTTTACTTTGAGTCACTTCCTATGTAATCAAATGAGGACACCACAGACGGCGCTACTGGTTACACACCGATTGGTAATGCGTGTGTAACCTGTTCTTGGTGACTCGGCTGTCCAGTCACCAAGTGACTAAGTTTTTGGGACATGAATGATCAACAGGCTTATATTTTATTCGTGGCGGAAGTGGAGAAGCGTTCTGTTTTATATAATTTTAGGCTTCCCGGGTATTTGAAGAAAGACGAAACTGAAAGGGCATGAGTTGAAAGAACAGTCAATATGACAGGTGCATAGGATGGAAACAGTCCGGGTTCACACTGAAGTGAAGATATTGAACAGGATGTTGGGCTGGTGGCAGAAACTCCTGGTCATGCCAAAGGACCGTCTCCCCCGACTCAGCTACCTTCGCCTCGCCCAACTCAGCCGAAACCTAGTTATGCGCTTCAACTGGGTCACCCAACTCGGATGTCACCTGGCCTTGATCGGGGCTGACCACATTCTGGACAGTCAATCTATTTCTGATGTCGGGCCCCTCCGTGGTGATTTGGTAGCCGCCATGAGGAATCATCTGGTCTGTCAGGATATAAATACAATATTAAATTCTAAAAATAATTCCCTCTACCGATTGGTCAGTGCTTTAGGTCAAAACTATCAAATTCGTCTCTACAATAGCAATAGAAAGTTCAGGATATTACTTGGAGGGTTTAGATATGAGTTTTGTCCTGAAAGTGTCTGCAGGCTCTGTGACGAAAAGGACGACCTCGTACACTTTGTGTTCCATTATCCCTCTTTGTGTATTCCCAGAAAACATTTCTCCACAATTATCTCACTAATGGGCCAGAATTTTAAAAAATGTATTTATTTTTTACTTTGAAAATTAAGAGTAATATAATTTAATTTATTGCTTGTACGATATATATATATATAATCACGTTTCACGAAAGCTGGCACTTATTTGAAAACATGCAAATCTTATAAAGGGTTTATGTAAGTTGGCAATTAAAGATTTGAATGGACGAATGAGTTATATAACAAATTGTAAACGGTGAGAAACCTTTGTTAGTGAATAATATTAATCAATACAGTGGTGCCCTAACAGAGAGGACTTGTACTTCGCCATGCATAAACTTACAAAATTGAAAAAATATTTTAAATCATAGTAATCTAGAAAAGGCAACCTACAGAAAGCCCGGTGAATATCTCAATATTTCAGATGGTTAACAGAAGAAGAAATACAATTTTATTCTATTCTGTTCTGTAAATAATAACGTACTGCTTACAAATGATAATCCCAAATATAAAAACTAAAATAATAAGTCTTAGTTGATAATCGGCTTCAGTCTGCGAACCACATCTCGTCTGAGATTGTAATGGTCCGCTTGAGAACTTCATGGAAGTTCTCAAGCTTCTATTTTCAATAAATCGGCCAATCACTAGACTTTTTTCCAAAGAAGTAAGGCAAATACATCAATTATATACGTCTTTCTTGGGCACTTAAATCGTCTGAACAATGTCAGCTGTTTCTCAAGAAATTTTGGAGTTAAATAAATTACTCTAACCTATCAATAATTAATCCATAGTTTTGGGGCTTCTGATAGTATGTGATTTAGAATGTATAAGTTTCCTTTTTAAGGAAGAAAGTAAAATTAATGTAAAAAAAAATCTTCACGTTTTCTTAACACTGCATAGAATCGATAGCAGTTTTGTTTATAGGCGCGAAAATGGCACAGCGAAGTATTACGTACGTATTTATTCATTTGTATTTTTCTGCCCAATAAACTTAATTACTGTTAGTTTTCTTGTCCGTATAAACGTAAATTATATAAATATGGCTCCCAGCTGCAGAGCAGATTATCTTATTTCATTATTTCACTTTCAAGTATCTTGAATGTATTTCGTAAAGATGTACTTCGCTGTTCTTTCATTTGATGTTTTTTCTTCAGATCATTCTTCTCAAAAACTGCAAATTCTAAATCAGAGAACAAGAATGAAACAGATAACGACTTGTTTGGGTACGTAATGCATGTAGTCTAATAAAAGTAACTTGAAGTACTGTTGACATGATAAGGAACATTTTGCACCTTGTGATGTTTTCTAACATGTCTAAGAACCTATATATGGTTCAAAGACGAACGTTATTGGTTAATACAAATATATATCTATGGAACAGAGCTCAAGTATCAATCAAAGACAAATTTGGAGATTCCCCGATTAGAACGTACGGAGGCAAGAGGAAACGTCCCCCGAAGATACTAAGTGACAGCGAAGATGAGGCTCAAAGCAGGTATCCATTTTATTTTTATAAAATAAAATATATTTATTTACAAATAAAAAGAAACTTATCAAACAAGTTCAGATAAGAGTTGATAAAATGAGATATTTTTTAAGGGACTTTGGTTTACCAGATCAGTTGTCGAGTGGACACTTGTAGATAACGTAGATCTAGTTGAGCTGCAGCTCAGGATTTTTGAATAACCGTAACTGAAAAATAGAAATATTGATATAATAGCGTACTGGCAACATTCGACAATACTTAGAATACATTAAGGGATCGTATCACTACGTCTTATTGTTGACACAGTCTCACATTATGGTGCAAGTTATGTATTCAGTTAGGAATTTAGGGTTTTTGCAAGATGTATGTGAGGAGTTCTAGTCAGAACCCTGTTTCTAAATTTTCGGGTATTGGTACAGTTGTTGGTAATGGAAAAAACATTTTCTGGTTAAAACAATTTTCAATTCTACTGTTCATAGCCTGATCGTCTGTTATTCAATGTAGTTTATCATGAAAAATACCTATGGTTATAATCTTCTTGGAAAAAACGCAAAGAACTACTGAAAATTCAGGTTGTCAGAAGCATATTTTAAGAGAAAAAAACACTACTTATCAATATATTCACCGTATTGGTCAAAATTACATGACCATAGTTTCGCCTCTTGCAGCAAACACAAGTTGGTTGACTTATATGTGTGTATTCTTTCTCTTAGAATATCCTAAGGGCGCCGTTAGCTCAAAGGTAGCTTACTGATTTCAAAATTGCGGGTTCGAAATCCAGACGAGGTTTATAAGTTTTTTATCTGGGAGGAGGAAAAACCTTAGCACGTTGTCTTGTTAGGACGTTAAACGAAGGTTCTGAGCCTGTTCACTGTCAGGAACTCTATCCTTGGTGAATGAACCTGGGTAGGCAGAATTTAGGACCCCGTAGAAGAGCAATAGGCGATATGACCTTAAAATTCGGACATGAGTCACAATAACTAACTCCGTGAATATGGAATTTCATGGATGTATCATCTCTTCTCAAAAAAAATGAATCCATCTCATTGGAATTTACATTTTATTTAAGAAAATGGGGACTCATCGTATTTATTCTCCCGGAAAGGCCTCAAACACGGATTTTAACATTTGATATTAGCTAACAAAAAGAGGCGCTATTTCCGATGTAGGGGAAGGATACACATGTATAAATACGATAAATGTATTGTTAAGCTTTTGTTATATAGTTTTTAAGCGTTTATTATATTTTGCTTGTAGATATATATGTGGATATTTCTGTGCCTCAAGAGTAGGATGTCATATCAGGCAATCGCAAACCATTCAAGAAAGAATAACTCATTCATTCAATATTCCAACTTTTGGCGTGGTGTTCCTAGGAAACTTTGGTCTTGTCCATTGAATTATTGTATATGAGTATGAATTATTGAGATAATATTTAAAAATCTCTTTTTATATTTTTCAGTAAAAAATGTGAAGACGATGATGTGGAGAGCAAGGGAGAGGAGAAGAAAATTTCAGATAATTTGGAAAATGGTGTGATAAACTGTATATATATATATTTTTTATATCGAGAATAGTTATCAGTTTGTTTACCTTTTATTTATATTTTTTATTTAAGGTGAAGCTAAAAGGAAATTAAAGCTTGACGAAGAAGATAAAAAGGAGAAAAAGTCTCGCAATAGAAAATCCTCTGCTGAGGCAAAAAGCAAGAAAAGAAAAGTGAGTTCGTCCGACTCATCAGAAGGAGAAGAAATGCAAAAGAAAAAGTCAGCTAAGACGATGGAGTCCACAGAAGAAGAGAGTTCACAGGAAGAAGTAGAGGATCCAGTGCCTAGAGCGACGAGAGGAAGAAAGAAGAAGGAAGCAAAGGTGTCATCAGGCGATGAGAAAGAAACATCTAATCCTGGTAAAATAGCTTCGAAACTACAGATGTTTAAGAAAATAGATACTCCAGGAAAGAAAGAGGAGGCAAGAGAAGAGAAAAAAGGCACTTCTGAAGAAATGGAAGTTGAGGGGAAGAAGGGGTCAGTAAAAATAGAAGAGGATAGTAAGGAAGAGTCATCAGAAATACAAGAAAAGAAAAAAGGGAACAGTAAAAGTAAATCAAATGAAAAGAAGAAATTATCAGCCAGTCCTGCAAAGTACGAAGATGAATCGGGAGAGAAGACAGAATCATCTGAAAAGAATGGAACAGACAATGAAGAATGTAAATCGAACGTGAAGAAGAGAGAATCATCAGAGAGTCCCGTACAAAAGGAAGAAAATAAATCAAAGGAGGATATTAAATCTCCAATTAAACAAAAGAAAACAATTGCTAGCTTCTTTGGTAAGTTCAGCATATTTTTAATTATGTGTAAGGATGATTTTGTACCAAAGAACGCCATGTTCATCTTTCTTCTTTTCGAAATTAAAATGAAAGTTGTAAATCTAATATTCTAGATCTAGGTGGTCGGCAACCTCCACAAGGTTTCCAAGCGCGAGCTCCATATAAAAGTAAATTAAGTTACATAAGGTATCAGTTCCCAAATTTGCGTTTATCGTAGATAATATATTCAAAGATATGTGCCACTTAATATTTTTATATATCGTATGACAGGCGCACTTATTCATAGGTCAACACCCTCAGTCGCTTACGTACAAATATATATCATTGATTGATTTTTGATGGCTGTTGACTAGAGGATTGGAAGCATTGAAAAATAAAGAATAAATTTAATAAACCAGTCTATGTGCTTCCATATATTTATTCAGAATACATATAACAATTTATTTGAACATTCACAGTGTACAGGGTGTTCTGGATAAATGAATCACAATCAAAATAAACTATCAACATTTTGTAAAGGACCTAAGTTACGTGAAAATCTTTCAAAAAACTATCCCGGAAACACAAAAATCACATCAGAATGGGCTCAAATAGCCATTTGAAGAGTCATCCCCTTAACTCACCTTTTTTTATAACTTATTTCCAAGAGTATTTTATATATATATATATATATGTGTGTGTGTGTGTATATGTATGTTTGTTATAGTTCCCATTGATGTGACGTCATTTAAGTAATTTTACACCCATGGTCAAAGTAATGTCCTTCATCATTCATCACATGTATTTTTGTGTGATGAATTGTATCTATGTCTCAATAAAGTTGATTACATTTTTTTTTTAATCCAGAATCTTTGTTGATGCACCTTCACAATATTTTTTCAATTACACCTAATTTCATTGTTTTTTGTTTTTTTCAGGTGGTGGTAAAACGGAAGTAAAATGCACTGATGCTCTCGCTTCTAATTATAATCCATCTAAATCAAATTATCATCCAATCGAAGACGCTTGCTGGAAACATGGAGAAAAGTAAGGATATCCTAGTTATTTATAATCCACATTGCCCGGTTAATAAATTTAAGCAGGTTAGCAATGTTATCTGCCCAGTTCATAATTGTAAATGATTTTAGAAATAAGTTGACGTATTCAATGGCCGTGTGTCACTTAACCCCCATTCCCTTTCTCAAGTATTAGATTAATCTCCTGAGAAAGAATGAAAAGCTTGAGCATGTGAGATTTCATGAAAATCCGAACAACCGTTGAAAAACAAGGCACTTGTTTCAACATTTTGAGATGTCACTTGCCTATGTTTGTATTGGGCTTATCAAGGATGCTACTTGTGAAGTTTCATCAAAATACGATGAACGGTTGAAGAACTAGGATTAATTTTGTTTTTGGACCCCCCACAATTCCCTTCTTCTCTTCAAATCTTCAGATGCCTATATAAGTTGAAAATCAATAAGTTTTGTCCTTACTGGTTCCTGATTACACGTATAAAATGTTCTGCCGATATATATTCATTCTTTCACAGACATACAGCAAAACATGATATTCTGGTGGAAACACATTGAATTTCTGACCGATCTATAACTCCCCCTATACTTCACATTGTTAGAGAAGTAAAATCAAACAACGCTGCATTATCTAACCTGCTGTAACGTTTCAACAAATAATTTGATTGGTTGATTTGATTTATGATGCAGATTGAGACCATTTATCCTATAAAGCCCAACTTTCAAGAGAAGCAAAAAACAAAAAAAAAAACAGGTGTGCCTCACCTACATAAACGCATGGTTGAAGTGAAACTTCTTTTGTCTTTATTAACCATGCGAATTAAATAAAAAAAATTAATAAATATAACAAAAGTGAGATATAAATATTCTTGTATCAACTTTGTGGAGATATCTTGCAAAAAACAGCATCTATAGTCGTAGAATGTTTTGGGTCGTTGGAAATTGTTAAATCAAATTTTTCTTTAAAATAATTTTAATAATTTGAAAAAATATAAATGGAGCGTTAATTATTAAAAATGACCTTTATGTTGACATTCTTGTTCCTGTATTAGGGTACCCCATACACGTACAGGAAATCCTCAAGGAAAAAGCCTCCAGGATTTCCTGTACTGAACCCTCGCCCACACACGGAGAGGATTTTCCTCAAGGAAAAGGCTTTTGCGTCCACTTCTTTGAATTTTCGCGTACGCGGCCTCCTTTCTATTTCTATCATGGTAGTGTTTTGAACTCACTTGCCACGAGCAAGGTTCATTCTCGTACATATGTATAAATTCTGTTCTGAGACAGGTAAAATCCGGCCTCAAGGCGGAAAAAGAATTGATTTTTGTTCGGGATTTTCGGCCTTTTCAATCCACCACGACCTCAAGGGATGCCGCCATACACGTTTGGGAATTCCTCAAGGCTTGGACTGTTCAGGCCAGACCTTGAGGAAATCCCAGACGTGTATGGGTTCCCTTAGCTTTTGTCTTGTACGGAATTGTTGAACACGTTACACTGAAGTTTTCGGTATTTTTAACTATTTAACACTAACTCAGAACAAAACAAAACGTATTCAATTAATAATCAAACGTATTATTTTAACGCAAAAACACGTAGCATATAACATCTGATGAACAATCTAAACTCGTAGTTGACTTGTACGCATGCGCTACTCATCCCCCTCTCCTTAGCGTTTCATGTTTGATTTTTTATGTCAAGGTCTCTTTAAAGAAGTTTGACTTCAAAAAAACCTCAATGCATACTTAATTTATCAATGTTTTCTTTCATTATTTTAGAGTACCCTATATGGGTTTAGCAAGGACACTTGAAAAAATTGAAGAAATATCGGCTCGACTCAAAATGGTGGAGATTCTTTCAAATTTTTTTCGATCTGTTATAATACTGAGTCCGGATGATTTGCTACCCGCCGTCTACTTGTGTTTGAATCGGATCGCTCCTGCATTTGAAGGGATTGAATTAGGTGTTGCTGAAACTAATCTTATGAAGGTGATTTTAGATTAAGTTCTGTTATATTCTCCATATAAAACCACCCAGGATGCATGAACATATTCAGGAGTTCATTGTAAGAAGACAATTTTCTATAATGAGTCCAGAAAAAGTTTGTTAACAGAGAGAAAGCAAAAATACAATTTAAAAACACTGAAATGAATAATATATAAAGAGTGTATAATATATCATCAGTATATTATTGAATGTCTGACATACAGTTCGCCAAATACGTTTTTGTACATTTAAGTATAGTTCATTATTCAGAATCATAACATAATTTATTTATTCGCAATAAAGCATTTTTGCAAATTCCAACTTTTCATTATGGACTGAAGGATGCATGCAAAACCATTATCTACTTTTTCGCTTGAAGATCTCGAAAAAAAAAAAAAAACATATTTAATTTAACTTTATTGAGGACCTTAAAAGCTTTAACAAATATCGTCCATCGGGAGACTTCCACAATGCATTTCTTGTCCAGGCCTCCTCTCTTTGGAACTCCCTGCCTCCCCCAATCCGTCACTCTCCTTCCGTTGCTTCCTTCAAATCCTCACTATTCCAATTCCTCTTCACTAAACAATCCACTCCCCTTTCATTAGGTCTTCATCTCTCTCCCCCGTATTCTCTAATTAGTCAACCTCATTATTCTAATCATTTAAATTATTTACTTATCCCATTTTTTATTTATTTATTTTATTTTACTAATTACTGATACTATTTCTCATTGTTCCTTCTCTATACTCTGTATGTATTTATGCTTAGGGGACCTCGGTCCCAGAATAATAAAATTTATTTTCATTTTCATTTTCAATATTTTCGAACGCGAATTATTATCATTTAATCAATTTTTCCTCCCAATAAGATCCCGAAAGTTCTGCTCTCCTAATCCTGTTTTTTTAAAAATTATGAGTTGAGCCGGGACTGATATCTGGTTTTATTACAAATGAAATATTTACTTGTTGAAGGCTATAGCTCAGACAACGGGACGTACTATAGCTCAGATCAAGACTGATGCATCTACACTGGGTGATCTCGGACTGGTGGCTGAACAGAGCAAGTGTTCACAACGAACCATGTTTACTCCACCCCCACTCACTCTCTGTGGAGTCTTTGCCAAGCTGAAGGAGATTGCACATATGAGTGGTCATTCCGTATGTATTATCCTCTATTTTTGTAAGTTAGTTTAAGCAAAAACACTATACCCAAGAGCTAAATCTCCAGTGAGATCGGTAGTTCCAGATATGTTTTTATATATATAATGATATAACAAGAAAGGAAATCAAGAATAATAATAATATAAAGTATATACAAAATAATAAATGTATATACAATAAAAATGAGGGCTCCGGTAGCTCAGTGGTATGCGTGTTGGCTTCTGAGCTCAAGAAAGTGGGTTCGAAACCCGACCCAGGCCCTTAGTTTATTTTATCTAGGAGGTAAAATAAACTTAAGCACGCCGTCCTTCGGATGGGACGTTAAGCGATGGTCCCGAGCCTGTACGATGTCAGGTACTCGTTAAAGACCCCTGCCCTAGGTGAATAAAAATTTAGGGTAGGCAAAATTTAAGACTTCCACAGTAGAGTCGGGCTCATGTCCACCAGAGTGACGAAAGAGCGCTCTGGTAGTAGGCGATATGACCTAGTTAAAGCCCGGGCATGAGTCATAAAACCTAACCTAACCTACAATAAAAATAATAATGAAAAATAAAAGTAAGACTAAATGAATAAAATAAATGAAAGTGAAAAAAGTAAAGTACATAAAGAAATCATAAAGTTAAACAAAATAAAGAAAACTATGTTGGAAATAATATATCATTCAGCTCCGAGACCCCGTGGTACCCCCCTGCCTCTGCCGAGAAAATAAAATAGCAAGAATTACATCTTTTCAATACGAAATTCGATTATATATAATATATATTTTTTTTTTTTAACAATGAGAAAATAATTCAGTTTCCGAATAGATTCCTCCAATATAAACATTTTAAGTAGCTATGAGATGAGGCTTATTTGATTAGAGGACTGTTCTCTATGATCATTATTATTTATTTTTATTGTATATTTACCTCTGAACTGTGAGTATTGTAATTTTTGTGTGAAGTGATTTTACGTTTTTAAAAGAGTTGTGTAATTGTTCCTCTCGGTGAACACTCCATTTTTATCTTGGACTATATCAACCTGTGCTTTATTGTTCAAAACTAGTGAATAAACAGTGTAGTCACAAGTAGAATTATTCTTTCAGTAAATCTGTGATAATATTTTTATAATAAAATAAGACAATTGATGAATTGATTTGGATGAGAATTCTGCTATTAAAATTCATTGATACTTAATCCATGGTACTTTCCACTTGATAGATTTCTTGCCTTTAAAGAAAGTCAATAAATTCTTTAAGTTTGAGGATTTATTCTATGGATATAAGCAGTTATCCAATACATAAATCTATTTTAAAGAAACAGAAGTGAACTATTTCTTTCTTCTGGATTAATTTGTCTTTTTGTTGTTTGTTTTTCAGTCTCAAGGTAAGAAAGTAGACAAAATCCAAGGAATGTTCGTTGCCTGCAAGGGTCCTGAGGCTCGTTACCTGATCAGATCTTTAGCTGGTAAGCTGAGGATTGGGTTAGCTGAACAGTCAGTCTTACAAGTGAGTCGCATTTTTTTGTTTTTAATTCAATTTTGTGCACAGAAATATGTTGTTTATCCTCAGCAAAAGACCCCTTGGTGAAGTTATGTGATCGGTTGAATATGAAAAAGTGAATCACCCGTAATATACTTTTCCAGTGCATTTGGATGTTTTTTAGTTGAATCCTACTCCTCTTTAATCCCTTCGGCTGACTTCGCAGAAAATCAATAAATGTCGTCCCTAATAGGTCCTGGACCTACATATAAAATTTTATATTTTTGTGACTGTGAGATCATATCGCCTATTACATGAACGCTCTGGTGGACATAAGCCCGACTCTACTCTGAGTGTCTTAAATTTTGATATTTAGCGTAGGGGTCTTTAATGAGTACCTGACTTCGCACAAGCTACGTCCCATCATACATGCTCATGTTGTGTTTTACCTCCTGGACGAAAAACAGTTGTCTCGGCCGAGTTCAAAGCCGCGGTCTTGATCTAAGTAGACAAGCACACTACTTCTGAGTTCTAATTTTCACCCGAATCGACTAGAGGGAAGAGGGGGTTAGAAGAGAGAGTTCAATTGTATCTACCCGAAATTTTATATGAGGATTGAGGAATCTCTGAGTAAGGCATCTATTGATTTTCAGCCAAATTGGCCAACGGAAAAGAATGTAAAGAGGGATTGAGGACATAGTTTATCACAAATACTTTGAGGTGGGGAAGTACATCGCCGGTTATTCTATTCCTCGAAGATGTTTTACCTCATCAGCAGGTGCCTTATTTTATAGAGAATATTTTTTATTTTTTGCTGTATTTTTCTCTCGAATTTTTGGTCAGGCACAAATTTTATGAGAAATGAATGAGTTAACAGTAAGATATTGTTTTCAGGCACTGGCCCAGGCTTGTCTGATGACTCCCCCTGCGCAAGACTATCCGCCTGAGATCATCAACGCCACCAAAGGCATTTCAACGGAAAAATTTAAAGTAAAACTTGAAGAAGTCTCTGGTGTATTGAAAACAACTTATTGGTACTTATTTATTTTTTGTTGCAACTTAACAATCTTTATTTCTCTGACTAGAGCTGGTAAATCGGACTCGCTTTAGATCTTAACCTTAACCAGAATGTAAGAGAGAATTACTGCTCATAAATATAATTTTCATGAAATTTGAAATGTTAGTTCGGTTTGGCCTTTTGATTGTCTCATTTAAAATTTTGCGGAATTGGGTAATGGGAAGTTAATATTACATTTTATCACAAAATTTGTATTGACAAAACTATTTTCTCTCCATATAATGGTAGTCAGCTGAATAATAATTTAAGGTAGGTTTACATACGAGGAAGGTTTCTGAAATTACTTGGCAGAGGTTTTTTTTTTATTTCAACGATGAACCTTTCCAAACTATCTAAACATTAGACTTGTTTCCCCATTGTTAATATGAATTAGATGTTAATAATTTATCGGTAGATTGAACTCATTTTAAATGTTTGACAAAAAATCAATTATTTAATTTAAAAAATGTTATTTTTATTAAACAAAACTTTGGGTAAACAAACATGTTTTTACTTTTTTGCGAAGTATCGTCCAGAGATTCCATGTTGAGTTTTCAACGGAATTTCACGTGTTCCGGACTCCTGGTGTCAAAAATGAGAGAAAAAAGAAGATATTTGTCTGTGAACACAATAATTCTCGTTAGAATGAATGTATCGACACGAAACTTTACATATGTATCCATAGCCAAATAAAGATGACACCTAATGATTTTCAACCGAAGCGGCCAAAGGGAATAGGGGGGTTTAGCACAAAATAATTGCTGCAATGAATGTATTGACATGGAATTGCATATGTAAATTCAAAACCCCATAAGATGTTATGTAGCTATTAATTTTCAATTGAATCGGCCGAAGGAAAAGGTGAATCATAGAAGTTTCGAAAACCCTAATAACTATAATAAGTGAACTTGAATGAAATAGAACTAGTTTATTTGTGGTATTGTCTAATTTCACAGAATATATATACATGGGAGTACTTTCGGTATTTCTACCATCCTCAGCCGAAAGCATAAGAGATAAGACTGATGAAATAAGACTCAGTCTTATCTCTTATGCTTTCAGGTGAGGATGGTAGAAATACCGAAAGTGCTCCCATGTATATATTATGTACATTATACTATATATTATGTGAAATTATACAATACCACAAATAAACTAGTTTTATTTCATTCAAGTTCATTTGAATTATTTCACAATATCTCTGCAATGTCAGTTTTCATTATAATAATAAGCCCCTGTATATGTCAACTACATATTTTCTGCCTAAATGTTCGATAGCTTTTGATGGGAGAGCGAAAACTTAATTGAATAACTTGTGCTAGGGAAGTGCATTGCCGGTTTTCCCGTCGATTTTTTAAAAAGTATTAATGAGTGATATAATTTATATTTTATTTTATTTCAGTGAGTGTCCAAACTACAATTTAATTATTCCTGTAATTTTGAAAGAGGGGATCCATGCTCTTCCTGAACACTGTAAACTGACCCCTGGAGTGCCTCTGAAGCCGATGCTTGCTCACCCAACGAAAGGTGTCCAAGAGGTTCTCAAAAGATTTGACGGACTCAAGTTTACCTGTGAGTGGAAGTATGATGGTGAGAGAGCTCAGGTGAATATCTATTTTTATTTTAATATTTTGGTAACCTGCGATTCTTTTCAGACTCCTAAAAGCGCCCGAGAAAAAAAAACTTCAATATTTTTTTAAATTTGTTATATGTAGATAAATCGCGATTGCTTCGATTTCTCAATGTAACTAATTTAGTTTTATATGAACCAATAAAAAATCTGAAAAAATAGAAATATTAACGGATTTCTAGAACATTTTTTTACTTCCTATACGAATTATTCGGCAAGTTATGTAATCGTTCAGAAATTCGATGTTGTATTTTCACCGGAATTTCATGTTCTCTGATCCTCCGATTTCGAATATGAAAAAAAAATTCCTTTCTGTGAACACGATGAATCTCGATATTAAGATTAATATTCTTTGTGAGAAATCGATCGAAGAGAAGGGGACGGGGCTCAACTCAAAAACTTTGGACTGTTAAATGAGGGGGGGGGGGGGGATTTTTTTTTTGACAACACAGGGATGGGCTACGCTCACTGGGGTTATTTACAAACATCCATGGCACCGGCAGAAAAGTTTTATCTATGAAATAAAACTCACCCGGGCGGGATTCGATATGTGATGGACCCATACAACTAAAACCCTACTTTCTAGCCCACACGGCCCCGTGATATATATCATCGGTAATGTAATAAACCGTAAGTATTGTACGAGGTGTGTTCAAAAAGTAATGGGAATTTCGTAATTTCGCGGGTTGTATTAGTCCGATTCATGCGATGTTTTCGTTGTTGTGTTTGTAAACATGTCTGAAATGTATCTGTACATTGTTAGCCAAACCGGATGTTTAGTTTGCTGTCAGTTGTCAAAGAGGTTACATGTGTTTTGGTACGATCGGCTGATTTACAAAATGGATCAGAATTTGTATTAAATTTTGATATAAGAATGGAATAAAGTGCAGCAAAGTTTTAGAAATGTTAAATATTGCTTTTGATGAGTCTGCTATTAGTAAAACTAGGGTTTACGAGTGGTATAAAAGCTCCACAAGTGCGGTCAAATGTGAAGGTCATGCTAAGTTTTTCGATTTTAACGGCATAGTGCACCTTGCACTTCTTGCCACAAGGTCAAACGATCAATAAGGAGTACTAGCTACAAGTGCAGCGCCGTTTGCGTGAAGCAATCCGAAAAAAAACGCCCGGATTTGTTGCGAAACAATTGATGGCTTTTGATAATGCACCTGCTCACACTTCATTGCTTGTTCGTGAATTTTTGGCCAAAAACAACACTGTAATGATAGGCTCCATATTCGCCAGACATGGCTCCATGTGACTTTTATCTGTTCCCAACAATAAAAAGAACCTTAAAGGGCCGTCGTTTCACAAGCATAGATGAGATTAAAAGCGCATCGCTGAGAGAGCTAAATGCTATCCCAAAGATCGAGTTCCAGAAGTGTTTCGAGGATTAGAAGAAGCGCTGGTATAAGTATAATAGCTAATGGGGACTATTTTGAAGGGGATAACATTGATGTAGACGAATAAATACATTTTTTTTTCAAAAACCGAAAATTCCTGTTATTTTTTGAACACACCTCGTACCTATATGTGTTGAATAAGCGAAACCAAATGCAGCATCATAATACATTATTTACAGAATAATGATGGGTATATAATAAGAGAGTAATATATCATAATACATTACTTACAGAATAATAATACATTACTTAGCATCATTTCGTTATTCACATATAGTCGAATAAGGCTCTTCAGTAAGTTTTAAGTATTTCAAGCAAAAACAGTAGTCCAATTGCATATTCAGTTCATTTCTCTGTATAACAATAAGTTACTTGAATTGTTGGCTAGAATAAAGTTCTGATAAGGTAATGACAAAGTCATCATAACAGTGGGACGCATCATTAAACAATCATGAGAAGAAATCGTCATAATAATTTTAATAATAGATATTGAAATCAAAAGTGTTTTAATATTTGAAGTTGAAATGCTGTAGATCTACAAAGAGGAAATCTTCCTCACTATAATACTTTATTATTTTCAAGCTTTCACTTGATTTTTTATTTAGTCTGCATCTTTTTTTTTATAGATTCATTTGGACGAAGATGGTAAAATATCAATTTACAGTCGTAATCAAGAGGATAACACCAGCAAATACCCGGATATTGTGTCACGACTAAAGTCTACAATGGGTGAAAATGTTGAAACTTGTATTTTGGATACTGAGGCTGTAGCATGGGATTTGGAAACAAAAAAAATTCGGCCATTCCAAATATTAACTACGAGGAAACGAAAGGTAATCTAACCAAACTCAATTGTTGTTCCTCTTGAAAAGTGAGATATATCAATATATTTGTTGAAGTCATAGCAATTTATTTATTTTTATTATTAATTTTTGCTTCCTCCCAACTGTGTTCTTTCGACTCTGGCAGAAGAGATGAGTTTTCTGCTTCTCTAGCACTAAATTGACTCTATAGCACGAGAGTTTGTCCTTGATTTATTAAACAAACGTTGAGCATGCCGTCCTTCGGATCAAGCGATCTTCCCGCGTCTTTGCGATGGTAGGGAACTCGATATAGACACCTATCCTAAATAAACCTCCATAGGACTCCCTCTGTGTAGTCGGGCTCATCTCCGTCGGAGTGACGAAAACCCTCTGGTAGTAGACGTTAAACCAGGTCTAAATATGATAAAAAAAAGTAACGACGACACATTGATTTTCAGCCAAATCGACCAGAGGGAGGGGGAAGGCTCAACACAAAAACTCTAATAATTGCTAATAGACTGAATGTATCGACACGAAGTTTTATATGTGTGGCCTGAACCCTTAATGACAACACCTATCCATTTTCAGCCGGTCGTACAAAGAGAATGGGTGATTAGGGAGGGGCTTAACTAAATAATTCTAATATCTGCCGTTGTAATTAATGCAAAAAGCAATGAGGACATAACTTGTCATATTTTAGCGATATCGGCCGAAAGGAAGGTGGGTTCAGGGAAGGGGTCTCAATTCAAAAACGTTAATAACTACCGATGTAATGAATTTATCTCAAAATTTAGTGTGAGGATGTAGGAGCCCCTTTGTAAGTCAACTATTGAATATTAGTACAAACGGTGGACTGGTTTTGAGGGAGCAGCGAAAAGTAAATTGTGATTCGTTCTGGGAATGTCCGTTGCCGGTGATCCACCACACGGTGCCACACGTCTTTGTCTCGTTTCACAATATTTCTCTCTCATGAGAAAAGTGATACTTTCCGCACTTGTTATACAAATATATGTATATTTTTATTTATTTTATTATTTTTTTTCAGGATGCCAATGAATCTGAAATAAAAGTTCAGGTTTGTGTTTTCATGTTTGATTTGTTGTACCTAAATGGGGAACCTCTGGTCAAAGAACCTTTCCTAAAACGAAGACAGTTGCTGAAAGATAACTTCAAAGAGGTGGAAGGACAGTGGTGTTTTGCCACCAGTTTGGACACTACCACAATGGAGGAGGTGCAGGACTTTCTTGAGGAGTCTGTTAAAGGTTGGTAACAATTTTACCTCAGTTTAAATTCAACATATCGATGAAAAACTTATTTTTTTAGGAGAGACAAAACATATTGAAAATATTAAGGCTTTTTAGTTCTATTCTGATATGATAATTTATAAGATATGATAAATGTATTAACTATTCGAATTTCCTATATCTAACAAGATTCTTGTCAATGTTTGATTTTAAAAAATAATAAAGAAAACCGTATGTTTTTTAAAATATTGTCTATTTCACAAATTATATATAAAATGTGGGAGTAGTTGCTACAATCTTCAGCCACGACTTCAAGTACTTAGTATTTGTTAAGTCATGGCTGAAGATGATAGCAATACCGAGAGGGCGCCAGTAGCTCAGTGGTATACCTGCTTGTATTCTGAGCTCAAGATCGTGGGTTCGGAACCCAACCGAGGCCCTTAGTTTATTTTATCTGGGAGGTAAAATAAACTTAAGCATGCTGTCCTTCGGATGGGACGTTAAGCGATGGTCCCGAGCCTGTACGATGTCAGGTACTCGTTACAGACCCCTGCCCTAGGTGAATAAAAATTTAGGGTAGACAAAATTTAGGACTTCCACAGTAGAGTCGGACTCATGTCCACCAGTGTGACGAAAGAGCGCTCTGGTAGTAGGCGATATGGCCTTGTAGTTAAAAGCCCGAGCATGAGTCATAATAACTAACTATTATATTGATTAACTTGTAATTATTACAGAATAGGCCTTGTGATGACTGAAGATTATATAAATCAAAAAAATATAAAATAACAATAAAAAATGGAGATGTTGAAGAGGAGGTTGAACACGCTGAAGACGAGGTTAGCATGCAAATAAAGAGAGCAACTCCATGACAGTAAGACAACTTATACTGTCGACGGATAGCTCTCTTGATAGCGCGTACCCAGACATTCCTGACCAAGGAGAGGAACCATAGAAGAGTTGAAGGAACTGCCTGCCGAAGAGGTCGGAACTGGCGATCTTCTTAAAGTAGGAGTGGCTGGGGCTTCTGCAGAGAACGGAGTCTGGTGGAGTTCCGTGCAGGATACTGGGCCATTCTGCAAACAGCCACAAAAAACATTTGTATTATTGTGTATAGGGGAAGTTATGCAATCAGTCAGTTGTGCAATCGATTCCCCAAAAATAAAAATAAAATAAAAAAGTAGTCGGTGAATCACCGGTTGGGCAATCGGACATGAGCTCTTAACTTGATGGCGTTTAGTTAAAGCAGAAAAAAAAAATTCTTGCATTACTACAGAAAATATATAAAGTTTTTATTTCATTTTTCTAGGTAACTGTGAAGGTCTAATGGTGAAAACACTGGAAGAAGAGGCCACCTATGAGATCGCGAAGAGATCTAGGAACTGGCTGAAGCTGAAGAAGGACTACATGGAGGGGGTCGGGGACAGCATCGACACGGTCGTGATTGGAGGCTACCTGGGCAAGGGGAAGAGGACGGGGCTCTACGGCGGCTTCCTTCTCGCCTGCTACGATCCCCAGAACGAGGAGTACCAGTCCCTCTGCAAGGTATTCACCCCGTTTTGCTAGTTACAACACTTTACGGGAAGGATAAATAAATCAAAGGGTAATTATTCTGAATCGCGCCCAATTTTTATTTGTAAAGTCGAATTGGATGTAGAAGAAGATCTATAATAATATTAGCGTGGGGGAAACCCTGTTTTCTGCGAGAAAAAAAAAATTCCTATTTTTTTTTTAGATTTTTCCAAATATGTTTTTTTTTTTTTTTACGTTCGTTTAAAATGTTTTCTTTTCTATTATATACTCTATAAAATTTTGACCCTCCCGTCCGTCCCTTTAGTGAAATAGTCTAGGTTCTTCATGGGGTAGGATAAGAAAAATAATAACTAGTTCATAAAAAACATTTATTTCTCAAACGATATAATATGTCAATTAGATATTTTTTTTATGCTCCCTCATGGGGATTCTCAATATCAGGAGAACCTGGACTGTTTCACTAAAAGGACCGACGGGAGGGTCAACATTTTATTTCTTCGGATACATCAACTGGATTTTTGAAATTCTTACAGTCGTTTACTACAGTTTTATGCTCTAATCCTTGATTATTTCATCCTATATTAAGTAAAATATAATGAATAGTTGACATATTATATCATTTATATTGAGACATTTTTTTTTATGAAATAAATTTATAGTTTACAAAAAAAAAAAAATCCCCCCCCCCCCCCCCTTTTTTTCGTCCGACTTATTATTAATGTTTTCATGTTGCTGTTGGTCATATAAATGAGCACACCGTTCTTCGGATGGAACGTTAAGCGATGGCTCCAAGCTTGTACAATGTCAGGTAGGCAAAATTTAGGACTATCACTGTAGTCATCTCCACCAGAGAGACGAAAGAGTGCTCTGGTAGTAGGCGATATGACATTGTGGTTAAAGCCCGGGCATGAGTCATAATAACTACATCAACCTCACGTACTATTAATTACTACTCTCTTCGACTTCTAGTGCTTGAGAGGATACCAGCATTGTATAAATACCTTCATACAATAAATTATTGTTTTGTTCTTACAGATAGGGACTGGGTTCAGTGATGAAGACCTTCAGAAACACTCAGAGTTCTTCAAGGAGAACGTGATAGAGACAGCCAAGCCCTACTATCGCTACGACGGCTCCCACGAACCTGACCACTGGTTCAACCCTGTTCAGGTGTGGGAGATCAAATGTGCAGACCTCTCTCTGTCTCCAGTCCATAGAGCTGCTATTGGCATTGTGAGTATATCTATGTTAGTCCAATCAAAATAATAGATTTAACAGGGAAAAACAATCAAACAAATATATTTGATGGGTATTTCTCAAACATAGCCCCTAGTTTCGACAAATCGGAACTCCTATTCAGTATCATTCCGGCAAACTCGCGAGTAATGATTGTATTGTAAAAATAATTAATTTTTTTATCTTATATCATGTTGCCAAAATGAGGTATGTGTTTTTTTCATATTATTTCTGGCCAATTCCACAAAAATCACCTGACGATGATAAAAATATTTTTTAATGTTCATTATGGATACATTTAACCATAAATTTTATTATGAAGACTAAAATATATTTGACATAACATATTTTAAAAAATATTTGATGAGAAAAATTAAATTTTGGAAATGCTTGAATGGGTGAAACGTGTACCGATGTATAACAAGTAAATGCATTTAGGAGACTTTAAAACCAATGAAGTGTTGTTTTATCAATCACTGTAAGATTTTTATCAATAGTAAACTATTGTAGATTTAGTTAACTAAAAATGTCTAACACTGGAGGACAGGCAGTGATTTTTCCGGACGTATAAGTAAAATTTGTAAAATTCCCTGATTTTTCCCGATTCGTGGCAACTCCTAGGGTTTGAATATTTTTGTCAAAATAATTATAAAATCCCAGAGTAATTGGGGATAAGCACCTAAATAGGTTCCTATCAGTTCATTTGTGGTGATTACCAATGCATGTTCAGAATAAGATCATAAAGGTGTTACACTATAAAAAATGATATATTTTGTTTTTAGGTTGATCCTGAGAAAGGAATATCCTTAAGGTTCCCTCGATTTTTAAGAATTAGAGAAGACAAAAATGTGGAAAATGCGACCTCAGCACAGCAGGTATGTAGTTATATAATGTACCATGTGTGGAAGCTTAAATTAATTTGTTTATTAAAAAATTAGACTTATGTTTGAAAAAAGGGTAAGTATGGACAGAACACGTAGTTCTCGAATGCCTGTTGTACAACGGGCCTAGGGTGGAGTTGATAGGCAGGACAGGATCGTACCTGGGACTGAACCCGCAGAAGCTGATGAGTGAGGCTGACTACCCGGAGTTCAGCTGATTCGTCGTCTCCTGATGGAGGGTAAAGAAGACAGTATAACTTAGCTCCGGAGATGACCTCTGGGTGCTCTAACACGGCCCATATCGCCTACTACTAGAGCGCTCTCTTGTCACTGGTGGAGAGCTATGGGATTCCTAAATGTTGCCTACCCTAAATTGTTATTCATCTAGAGTAGGGGTCTTTAATATGTACCTGACATCGTACATGGGACCATCGCTTAACATCGAAACCATGGATTAGTTGAATATGCATCCATGGCTGCAACAAAGGCCCAATGCACATATATTACAATTTATTCAATCTATAATATAAATATATTATACACTAATATATTAGTTCACCTACGGAACCCTTCAGTTTCTGACCTGATTACACTTGTCTGTAATATTTTTTAAAACAAGTCATTCTTTGTTTTAGATCGCAGATATGTACCGTAATCAAGATATAATAAAAAATCAACAAAATGAGGGACAAAAAGCGGCTGAAGAAGACTTCTATTGAATAGGTTAAGATCAAAAAATGTACTTGTAAATATGAAATGTATATTATGTTTTGTTTTTTTAAGATAATAAATGTTTTGCCCACATTATTTTGCGTTTTCTTGTTCTATGTATATAAATAATCATCAAACTTGCAGAAATTGCATAATTTAGCCAAAATGGTCTAGGATAGATCAAAAACATTTTTTTATGATATCTCTGGTTGTTGTTGGTCTATTTTAAAAAATGAGCACTGATTTTGTTCAGTTGACATTCCAGATTCATCAAGGTGAAATAAGTTTATACAATAAATTTTACTTTTGAGAACGTTTTATTTTATTTTCAAATGAAAACTATACAATGGTACTTCGTAAATAAGTAATACAGAGATATGAGTCCAACAATATATTCTATTTACACCATTAGTTTCGGCAATTATCTGCCAAGCTCAGGTAGTGAATCTTAAAGTATAGAAGTGGTTAGTCAGTCAACATCCAGCTAGACCCTGAGATGAGTCTATAACTTCTTTAACTCATTATTTTTATATCCTCTTGCATTTACGAAAGCGCGGCAACGTCTTGGCATACTTACACAGAAAAAAAATAAATTAATATATCTAAATGAAACAACTAAATAAACGAGAAAAGAGTACATCGGATCTTTGCAAACATTTCTATAGAAAATTGCATTCAAACGCAAACCTCCCAGTTGACTGAAGACGTGGAACCAACCGACTTGCTGTAATCCAAAATTGCAACTCCTCACTTCTTCAAACTATCTGTCATAATTCATTTTAAATTTCATCCTGAGGGGCTACCGCTGGGTGCTCAACCTGTTTACCCAGGTGTAAGAGACTTCAACAAGTACCTTTTACAGCACGGAATTGGGGACAGCGTACGCAAGTTTTTTTTTGTCACCCAGATAAAAAGAAATTATGGATTTCGAAGTGATCTTGAGTACAGGCAAGTACGCTTTCCGTGCTACCAACGTCCAACAACCACATACACCTAAGACTGAATCCATTTAACTACGATTGCGATGGCTCCAGTAGCATGCTAGCCTACTGAGCGGCCGGTGACTTAGTTTTTTTTATTTGCGAGTCGAAAAAACCTTGAGTTCGCCGTCGTACGGATGAGACGTAAAGCGATGGATTTGAGCCTGTGCGACGTCAGGTGTTCGTTAAAGACTACGAACGTAAGTGATTAAACCTAGATAGGCAAAATTTAGGGGGCTTGTGTTCACCAGAGTGACGAAAGAGCGCTCTGGTAGTAGGCGATATGGCCTCGTAGTTAAAGCCCGGGGATAAAACATAATAACTAACCACGACTGAAGAATGAGATCAGCCAGCTGTCTATATGAATATCTACTGCCATCTGTTGTGACGAACTAAAATTAATTGTTTAAAGGAGCCATGTCATTACACATACAAGACCCCTTTTTTCGTTTATTATCCTGTTTTTTGATATACCCTTTTACAGATGACCCGTTTTTCACTAAAATGTTGCATTTAGAGCCCCAGAACATGAAATGGTAAATACATATAAAATATGCTGGGAAGTTGTTCCCAGTGCCTTCTGAGGACATTTTCCAAGTGTTAACAGGAGTGAATGAATGCCTTCCATCTTATGATTGACCAAACAAACTCAATAGGTACTTAACATTTTCTGCAGAGACATTTCCAAACATTGAAAATAAAGAAAAAATGTAAGTAAATATTGTCTATTTTAAAAAATAATTTGATGTGAGTCCCATTTTTCCTTGCTCTATTATTTTCCAGTTGTTCCAGAGTTAAGCTGTCATTTCTCAGAAAGATGGATGTACTTCCCGTTGTTTTGTTGAATATGCGACCCATACCGTTACTATACTCGTATTTAGCGAATGTAGATTTTCCCCGTTTTCCTTATTTCAGATGTGTGTTCTAGACTTGTTCTTTAAATTTACTTCCTGATTGACCTGTGTAAATCATATTCGTATTCCAGCTGATACACTCCGCATCTATATTTTAGTTTCATTTAATACATTTCTTAATATTATATTTTCTTCATTTTAATATATTATTGACAACACAAATAATTGTAAATGTTATGTTAAGATAGGAATCCCCCCACCCCAGGGGTTCTTTAGGTAACCTGAGGATTGTACAAAATATGACAACCTAGCAAACCTGTCACTTTTGTTAACGATGGCGTTTTCATTGTGGAATTAGACAATATAAAAGTTCTTTATTTTTATTTATTAGCTTTCCACTATATCGACAGCAGAAATTAATCTGAGTAAGATAATTAAAATAATATTTTAGCTGATGTGACCCCAACAAAACTAATTTCGGTTAATAACAAGAACTAAGATCAGTATCAGGGTTTCTCTTATGACCAACCTTTAGGATTATCTTATAAATTAGATGGGGTTGATTGTAATAGGGAAATAAATACAACTAAGATTTTTCTTTGTTCTTTTCTAAAAATTATCTTTTTTTTCTTCAAATTATATATACAAAAATAACATAAAATACAAAATGCTAAAACAAAAATTTGAAATGTCTGTAGATATGATTTTTATTGTATAGATTGTAAAAATTATTTAAATCTGGAGGAACATTGGAAAGTCATATAAATGCAGCTGTCTTTTTACAATATACGTTACACTTATAACAGATATTATTTATTTTTAATTAAAACATTTAGATTATTATCACTTTACATAAACTTTCAAATGTTGATAAGTAGAAATGAAATACACAAATAAATAAAATACAATGACAATACAACCGAAAATATATTTTATCCACATACAAAGAAATATGTGATCACTATTAATTTTTTTTTTTTACTTTTTACACTAAGGTCAAAGTTTTATTAGCCAATAACATAATATATTAAACATAAACAATTAGTTAATACTTTTTTCAAAAAAGTTCGAAATCATAGTTCAAAATAGTGAATTTTGTAAAGGAAAACATGAAAACTGCTTGCAAATATATGGTTTGTCGTAAATTTATACGAGCAGATGAGTTTTGAGATTCAATAAAACCGATATTTAAAAAAAAATATTGATGGTAAATTTTGATTATTTGCTGAAAATTAAAAAGGACCATCCATTTTCGAATAAAAACTGCAACACCTTATATATGTAAGCTAAAAAAACAAAACAAAATGCGAAAGATAAAATACAATTTCATGTTTAGAAATATTTCTTCTTTTTCATCCCTTTTTCGGTTTAGTTTTTTTAGTATATATGTATAGTCCCAAATTATTATGTATTTTTTGTTGTGAAAAATGGTACTTAATGCTATTTCATCATCTTTGAAATTTACAATAAATTTTTAAAAACATATATATATTGAAGAATATTTTACATTATAAGTTATAACTTATAATAGGTCACTTATTGAATAAAATATTGATATTGTAGCATACAATAAAAAATATACTTTTACGGTGAATCAAAACTTATAATAGCAAACGTTTTTTTCTACATTTTGATATATTGTCATTAAATGGTACACCGCCCATTGCGTGTAGCTTATTTTTGGAACCTAAAAATAATTTCTTTCAGTTCTTCTTCGTATGATTCTTTACAACAAGAATCGTTCAAACATCTCTCATCATTAGAATGACAATATCAAAATGAATACATAAATACAAAATATCTTTCTTTTTTTAAACACTGTACAATTTGAGTGTACGGTCCATACTTGCTGATGCTATAAAATGTGCATTTTTACCAAATCGAACACCAGTGGCCATGGCTGTGTGATCGTTGAAAACTTTCAATTCAGACCATTGTTTACATACGTAAACCCTGAAAAATAAATAAATAAATTAATCAATAAAGAAGCTGAAATATATATATATTTTTTTAGAATATTGTTAAAACTAATAGACTAATGTTGAGTTAGGGGCACCCACTCACAAATGCCATAAATTATTATATCATCAGTATTGAATAGTGGTGTTAGAAAAAGTATGTGATAATATGAAAATAAAATTAATTGAATTTATTTTTCCACACAGAAGGGATATGCCATTTGTTATTAAAAATTATTTGTTAATTGTAAATAATAATAATGATTGTTAATAAAATAAAATGAATTTAAGTTAATAATAAATAATTGATAATTGAGGGTTAATTAAAATTTTTAAAAAATCCGAATGAATTTACTTGAATGATTATACATATATTATATATTTAAACAAATTTTACTAAAGAATTTACTGTACCTAAAAAAAAAACAATTAATAATTGAAAAGAAAATTTACCAAAACATATTTTGAGTGAGGCTGAAAGAAAAACTACATAAATAACTTTGGGCAAAATTCGAAGTTACTTTTACTGTACCAATCAATAATAAAAAAAATATCTTCCGATTTTAACATTATTTAAATAAAACTTTCTATGTTTATTACTATTTCTTGGTCTTTAAATTGTCTGGATGTTTTTTTGATTTTTTCTAAATGTGATCATGGAAAAATCTTGCTTTGTCACCAGTTGCCATGGTGACAACGTTTATATTACAGTGGCATATAATATTTAAAGGTCTTGGCGAGGCAATTCAGTAAATCTTTAAAATGTTAAACACATTTTTTTTTTGGAGGCTTGATGAAAGAGGTGGATGATTAAATGGGGTACAAGGCAAGTTAAACTAAATGTGTTACACTATTTTAATCGTCTCACAAATTTTAAATGAATATATCTAGAATTAGGGAAAGGGAGGGGGAGCATTATTATTATAATAACAGAATTGAGTGGCATCCAAAGTCTTGGGGAGCCATTCCATAAATTTTACACTAGTCACACCAAATTAAATGTTTCACAATGATTAAAATTTGATAAGTATCTCTACAATGAGTGAAAGATCAAAAGGCCGTAAAAGTTCATGGAGGCGTATGGTGAGATCAGTTACTATCCTGAAGGGGCCTCGGTGGTTGAGTGGTTAGCGGTTATCGTCTGAGGGCGGGTTTAGTTGGTGGTACGAGTGGTTAGTTAAGTTATTTTGATGCCCGGGCTTTACCTACAAAGTCACATCGCCCAATACTGTCGGAGTACTACATTTTGCCTTCCTAGGTTTATTCACCTAGGATAGGCTTTCGAACCCGAGATCTTGAGCTCAGTAAACAAGCAACTTTGTTTGTGGTAGGATGGTTAGTGTATCTCCTAATGGCTACAATCCTGAGAGCGAGTCCTTGAATGTTAACGATTAGGGAAGGAGAGATGAGGCTTGTGGTCGATAAAAATAAACTTTCAGAATTTCTGCCAAGCTTCCGGCACTGAGCAGGTCGCTCAACTGTCTACCATTTTGGTATCCTGGTTTTACACAATAACCAACTTGAGACCCAAAGTTACCTCTAGGCAAACGCTATATTAAATAAATCCTATTGATATCAAATTTTGGTAAAGCAACTAAAACCTGCTTACCTAATATCAGTGCCCGCCACAGCCAAATATGTTCCACTCTGGTCGAAACAAAGATCTTTGATTTCATAACCGTCGTCCAATTGAAGAGTTTTGAAATTTTTCAATTTTCTTAAATCCCACAATTTGACACAAGCATCATCAGCTGCTGTGGCCAGATAATAACCATTTTCTGAGAAGGATATAGCGGTGATTGGCCCTGAGTGTCCTGTAAGAAAAATGTGTACAACTTATAACACATATATAGTTAACATTTTTACAGAGATATTGTGAAACACTTGATAAAAATAAAGAAAACATGTTTTTTTAAAAATTGTCTATTTCACAAATACAGGGTGTATAACAAATTTTAAAAATTAATTTCCCGTATAATTCCCGCCGTTTTCCCGTATAAAATAATAAATTTCATGTAACTAGAATTAAAATGAGGAGAAGAAAAACAAAGTAAATTCAGTTTAAACTATATTTTCAATCACAATTTTTCATAAAATTTGAATCACAAAACAAAGATATGTATTATAGATTCCTCTTCTTTTTCTTTATCTCTTCCGCAATCTTCCATCATTGCTCGCCTTCTGTTTTCCAACTCTTTAATTTCCCTTTCCTTTTCTTTTCTTGTCTTATGTTTTTCGCTTCTTCTTCTTCTTTTCGCTGCTCTTGGAGTGACTCCTTGTAACGATTTGATGCATTCCTCATTGCGTGAATCATAGGTTTTGTTACCTGGACGTTCTCAATTCCACCTAAATCGTTAAGAGCATCAAAGATGTGTCGTTGAGCAATTAGAGACTGATTTTTTTGGTTTTCAACAACACATTCTTTATTAATCGAAAAGCCCCGTTCAAGATTGGCGTTGCCGTGAGATAAAATGAGAATGAGTTTTCTCAAATCAAGTAAGTTCGCACGTAGATTATGATAAAATTAAAATTTCAAAAAATTCCCGCATAATTCCCGCTTTTTCATCGCATAAAAAAATTCCCTCATAATTCCCGCCTGTTATACACCCTGAAATAATATATAATATGGAAGTGGTTTCGGTACTGCTACCATCTTCAGCCACGACTTAACAAATACTAAATTGAAGTTCAACTAGATAGTTTACAATCCAAACGGTAGGTAGGTATCCTTTTTCAGCCCCAACGGGGTTTTCCTATCCCTTCTGTATAGTTAATATTTGAAATATGTAAAAACATAAAAAAATTTCGTCCCAAATTGTGATCTTAAAAATAAAAAAATTGAAATAGTATGAGTTGATTAAATGCATATATGAAATTAATTAAAGATAACAATTGTTAATATATGAATAAAAATAAAACACTTGTATACGTACTTACTCTCTCAAAAACTGTATATTCTATTTTATAAAACTTTTTATTTTATTTTTATTCATATATTAATTCATTTCAGGTTTAGGTTTAGGTTTTATGACTCATGCCCGGGCTTTAACTACGAGGTCACATCGCCTACTACCAGAGCGCTCTTTCGTCACTCTGGTGGACATGAGCCCGACTCTACTGTGGGAGTCCTAAATTTTGCCTACCCTAAATTTTTATTCATCTAGGGTAGGGGGTCTTTAACGAGTACCTGACATCGTACAGGCTCGGGACCATCGCTTAACGTCCCATCCGAAGGACGGCGTGCTTAAGTTTATTTTACCTCCCAGATAAAATAAACTAAGGGCCTCGGTCGGGCTACGAACCCACGACCTTGAGCTCAGAAGTCAAGCACGCATACCACTGAGCTACCGGCGCCCTCTTAATTCATTTCATATATGCATTTAATCAACACATACTATTTCAAATTTTCTATTTTTAAGATCCCAATTTGGGACGAAATGTCATTTTTTATGTTTTTACATATTTCAAATATCAACTATACAGAAGGGATAGGAAAACCCCGTAGGGGCTGAAAAAGGATACTTACCTACCGTTTGGATTGTAAACTATCTAGTTGAACTTCAATTTAGTATTTGTTAAGTCGTGGCTGAAGATGGTAGCAATACCGAAAGTACATATATGTAGTTAATTTCTTTATTTTAATAATTACAGGAAGATATGGGATAGAAATTCAGTTAAAATAGAAACTCAAATTAGGTGAAATTCGAGATAAAACAATTTTGACACAACATAAATTGTTTTATTTTCTCAGCTATACGAAGTATAGGGGAAGTTATATAAACGGCGAAAAATTCTATGCGGAGTTTTCAACGGAATTTCATGTTTTCCGACCTCTAGATTCCAAGTGTGTCTGTGAATACGGTAACTCCCGATAGAATGAATGTATCGACAAGAAATTTTATATGTGTGACCAGAACCCCATAAAAAACTTTAATAACTGCAGTTGTAATGAATGTATGGGCACAAAAGTTCATATGTGAATTCAAAACTCCACTTATTAATTTTCAGCGGAATCGGCAGAAGAGACGAGGGGGGACAGAGGGGGCTCAACTCGAAAACCCCAATAACTGCCGATGTAATGAATTTATCAACACAAAATTTAGTATGAGGATTTAGGAACCCCCATGTAAAACAAATGTTGAATATTAGCTCAAACGGTCAACTGGTTTTGGAGGAGTGACAATTTAAATGATTAATTCGTTCTGGGGAAGTATATTGACACTTTTTTGTTTCAACTGATGAGTAATAAATATTGTTAGGGGTTTTATAAATCCTAAGAAATTGTAAACTTACCAGAGAAATTGGCCACATTAGATTGTTCTTTGAGATCCCAAATTTTGACTTGGGAATCAGAAGTGCCAGTTCCGAAAATAAGACCATCAGGGTGAAACTGGGCTGTAGTTAGAGCAGCACCGCCTCCGCCGCCCTCTGCCACCTGAATCAAAAATAGAAAAACATTAAAAATGAGGTTACTTCAGTAATTCTCAACTCCCAAGTGAAATCAAATACTGCCTGACATCTTAGATTCACTTCGCGCACTCTATTCAATAATAACGCAACTGCAAAGGGGTTTTTGGTGATAGCAATATAGAGTAGGCGATTTCGGTCTTGTAATATCTTATAATCATACTAGCAGTATTACCCAGCGTTGCCCGGGGAACTTTGAATTTTTCCCATAATATCTCTAATGCGATTTCTAGCCATTTCTTCGACAATACATTCATGACTTTACAATTTTCAATTATTCACATGGAATTAGGCATATAGTCAAATCCCAGAAGAAAGCAATGTTGTTCATTGTTTTGGTATGCGAACTAATTAAAGACCGAACATCGATGGTCATCGTAGCTATTAATAATAACCCTTGCAACGGTGGACACCCAAGCTAGTATTAGGTTTGAGTGGTTTTACTGGGAAGTGAAAAAAAAACTTCGAGCACGTCGTCCTTCGGATGGGGGGGATGGGATCTTAGACGACGGTCTCGGGCCTTTTCGAATGTCAGGTACTCGTTAATGAGCCGTATCTTAACTAAACCTGGGCAGACAAAACCTATCATCGTTTCTGGTTGCTGCCCATCTACCGACATTGCTCTCAACCTATATTCTATATTTCTAAACCTTCTCGGTGACTTAACGAACATAATTACTGAACATAATAACAAAATCGGATCGAAGTTTAAGAGTCTATAAAACACAAACATACAGACATTAGATTATATATATTCGGGGCAGGACAAAGAGGGGATGAGATAGGTCGGAATAAAATCAGCGAAGGACTTTGGTGTAAACGATGTTGGAAGTTCTACCTTCCGTTGCGTGGAGAAATAGGTTGATGAGGCTGCTGACCCAGGAGCAAGCGACATACAGTTGTCCATGTGAGAAGCATTCATTTTGTAAGTATACAAACATTCGCTATTCGCAGAACCGACAGAGTGCACTTTAAAACTAAATTTGAAAAATGGTGGTTGATGCCCTCTTTACTTAAGAAATGGGAACACCCAAATCCACTATATGTACCACCAATGTTTTTCCTGTCGATTTCCCGATTCTAAAAGGAACTTTCTTTATTTTTATACGAAAACGAACATTTCATCCACACTACTCACATTTCAATGCAATAACTAATATTCAAGTGCATATGAATGGGACTAGGCTAAAACAAGCAGGTTTCTAAGTTTCTACACTAACATAAGGATACCTGTAGAACCTACCTGAGCGATGAAAAAAACCTGGAGTTCTTCCTGATCTTTTATTAGAAAAAGCCTTCCTTAAGTAAGAACATTTGGAACACAAGGAGCCTGCGTGGTGAACAAATATATTTTTTACCTTGGTAAGTAATCTGCCGGATCTTATGTCAGAGAAGGCCCAGTGCTGGTCGGTGGAAGTAGATAGGACGTAGTCCCCGGTGGGATGTAGAGAGAGTCCTGTGACTGGACCATCGTGAGCCCGGAGCAACTGCAGAGGCTGGGAGTTGGGTACATTCCACACCCGGATCGTGGTGTCCGGAGAGGCTGTGATAACCACATCCTAAGCAACAAATACCTCTGATATAATGAGTGATGAACAAATTACTGTAGCAGCGTAGAGATTGCAATTTAAAACTAAATTTAAAAAAACACGACGCAGATGGTGGATGCCCCCTCAGCATAAGACAATTGTGTATGAAATGGGGACACCTAACGCACAACCAATGTATTTCCCCTTGATATGTGTCACTTTACCGACTCTAAGGGAACATTGTTTGTTTGTATACGAACTTGGGAAATAATGTAAATAAAGAAGCTTTAAGTCTTTAAATAGGATATCATATGGAATAAATTCGCGCTTTATGGAAAACCCTCTTAAAATATCGATGGGAAAGTAGTAAAACATCGTATGTAAACATTTTTAATTTCAAACTTGATTAATAACTGCGCGTGAAAACTAACGATTTGACTTATCGCCAAAACCACGAGTATTTTTTAAGAAGGCCTCTAAAACGCTTTCATTGCCAATAACCAAATGTTCAAATACTATAAGACAGCTAGTGTTAAAAATGGATTAAATCTGCAAAAAATTCAATTTTCTAAAATAAAAACCCCCATAAAATAAAATAAACCCATGTTTAGTTGCTATGGGGAAGGCTGGTTCTGATATCCGGCCTCTCCGTGGAGATTTGGTAGCAGCCATGAGGAATCATCTGTCTGGATATTAATATCCAGTTTAATACAATATTAAATTCTAAATATAATTCCCTTTACCGATTGGTCAGTGCTTAAGGGTTTCAAGAAAACTATCTTTCAGTAAACTGACATCGAAAAACTACAACTGCTAGCTCAAATTCGTCTCCACAATAGCAATAGAAATTTTAGGATATTACTTACAAAGGTTTAGATATGAGTTTCGTCCTGAAAGTGCCTGCTGGCTCTGTACCTTAGACGAAAAGGACGATCTCATACACTTTTTGTTCCATTTTTTCTCTTTGTGTATCTCGAGGCAAACATTTCTCCACAATTATCTCACTAATAGACCAGAATTCGACTCAGAACCAATTGGGCATTTTTTTTGATAAAATATATGTTAGAAAAATTAACAATTTATTTTTATTTTCAACTTTAGGCTTGAAAATTAAGAATAATATAATTTAATTTATTGCTTGTAAGATATATATTTATTTTTTATTCATTCTTTATTTTCTGTTTAATGGTTACAACAATTTTACTATTTTCTCTTATCAAAGGTCATATCTTGTTTTATATAGTTTTTGTATTGTTTTTATTTGCACTATTTATATTAAAGAGCATCCAGATTTATTATTTTAATATTATTGGTATCTTTTCATTTAGTTACTAAATTGCTTATTTGTTTCAATTCTATAGCGCCGGTGGTAGCTCAGTGGTATGCGTGCTTGACTTCTGAGCTCAAGGTTGTGGGTTCGTAGCCCGACCGAGGCCCTTAGTTTATTTTATCTGGGAGGTAAAATAAACTTAAGCACGCCGTCCTTCGGATGGGACGTTAAGCGATGGTCCCGAGCCTGTACGATGTCAGGTACTCGTTAAAGACCCCCTACCCTAGATTAATAAAAAATTTAGGGGCGGCAAAATTTAGGACTCCCACAGTAGAGTAGGGCTCATGTCCACCAGAGTGACGAAAGAGCGCTCTGGTAGTAGGCGATATGACCTCGTAGTTAAAGCCCGGGCATGAGTCATAAAACCTAACCTATATTTTTTCTTTTATTTTATTTTATATAACTATAAGAATATGTATTTTTTTAAAAAACACCCATGCCATAAAGGTTGTTATCTGTAGTGCAATAAAAAGTTTATCTATCTATCTATAATACTATGAGACAGCTAATGTTAAAAATGAATTAAATCTGTAAAAATTCAATTTTCTAAAATAAAAACACACATAAAATAAAATAAAGCCATGTTTAGATACCTAGGGGAAGGTTGTTTAACGAGTACCCAACATCGGCTCAAGGTTGTTGTTTATCTTCTAGATGAAAAACCTAAGGACCTTGGCCTTCATTTATTATTTGTCTTGTCTGTAAAATTAACTGATGCTTATCCCCTTTTTGCGTAAAGTTTTTCCTATATACTGTTTTTGAAGCAAATTCAGGTGAAGAAGAGAACTAACAATTAAAGATGTAATAATAACATAACTATGTAACTGACCTCCTCAGGATGGTATATGACCCTGGTAACTTTCTTTGTGTGTCCCTTCAAGATGGCTACCACCTGTTCAGTGTCCTTATTGAAGACTGTAGCATTTCTGTCGTTACCTCCTGTTAATATCTTGCTTGTATCAGCTTGATGGATATCTAATGAGAGGATACCAGGAACAGAGGCACTGTGAAGACCCTGAAATCATTAAAATAATTTTATTGATAATTTAAAGTAATTTATTTCCCAGTTATACGAAGTATGAGGAAGTTATGTAATCGGTCAAAAATTAAATTTTGAATTTTCATCGGAATTTCATATTTTCCGACTCCTGATGAAATTTTATGTGTTAAATTCATAAAGAAGTCCGCTAACTATGTAGTTTCTGCGTGCACGATTTCTAAATAACGCACGAGCCTCTAGGTTTTCGATTTGAGATTAGTAATAATATGTGACCAGAATAAACCTGGGTAGACCAAATTAAGACTCCCACAGTAGAATTCAAAAACTGTAACAAGTTATATATTATTATTATTATTATATCACTAGCAGTAATACCCGGCGTTGCCCGGGGAACTTTGATTTTTGTCCCAATATCTTCTATAACGCTATTCAGTTCCTCGACAGTACATTCATGATGTTATAATTTTCAATTATTCATACGGAATAAGGCTTATAGTCCTTCAGCTGTTGTAACGCTAGTAAGTTTTTAGGACTCCTGGGCACCACAGCTAGTATGCGCCTTTCAACGGCGGAAGCCACACCTAGTGAATACTTAGCATCGCTGGACGTCATAGTCAGTGCGTACTTAAGAACGTTTGTGACCACAGCTAGTATGTGGCTTGCAACGCTGAGCACCACAGCTAGTACGTAGTTGGGAATGCTGGGCATCATAGCTAGTATGTGCCTTGCCTCGGCGGACCCAACAGCTAGTACGTAGTTAGGAACGCTGGTCACCACAGCTAGTATGTGCCTCGCAACAGCGGACCCCACAGCTAGTACGAAGTTAGGAACGCTGGGCATCACAGCTATTAAGTGCCTTGCAACAGCGGACCCCACAGCTAGTATGTAGTTAAATACGCTGGGCATTACAGTTAGTAAGTGCTTTGCAACAGCGAACTTCACAGCTAGTACATAGTTAGGAACGCTGGGCACTACAGCTAGTAAATGCCTTGCAACAACGGACCCCACAGCTAGTACGTAGTTAGGAACGCTGGTCACCACAGCTAGTATGTGCCTCGCAACAGCGGACCCCACAGCTAGTACGAAGTTAGGAACGCTGGGCATCACAGCTATTAAGTGCCTTGCAACAGCGGACCCCACAGCTAGTACGTAGTTAAATACGCTGGGCATTACAGTTAGTAAGTGCTTTGCAACAGCGAACTTCACAGCTTTACATAGTTAGGAACGCTGGGCACTACAGCTAGTAAATGCCTTGCAACAACGGACCCCACAGCTAGTACGATATTAGGAACCCTGGGCATCACAGCTAGTATGCTTTTGCAACGACGGACCCCACAGTTAGTACGTTTTTAGGAACGCTGGGCCCTACAGGTAGTAGGTGCCTTGCAACTGCGGACCCCACAGATAGTATGTAGTTAGAACCACAGGGCATCACAGCTAGTATGAGTTTTGCAACGGTGGACCCCACAGCTAGTACCTACGTAGTTAAATACGCTGGGCCACACTGCTAGCGCCTTGCAACAGCAGACCCCACAGCTAGTACGTAATTAGGAACGCTGGGCATCACAGCTAGTAAATGTCTTGTAGGTGCCTTGCAACAGCGAACCCCACAGCCAGTACATAGTTAGGAACGCTGGGGCTGAGCACTACAGCTAGTAACTGCCTTGCAAAAGCGGACCCTACAGCTAGTACGATATTAGGAACGCTGGGCATCACAGCTAGTAAATGTCTTGCAACAGTGAACCCCACAGCGAATACATAGTTACTACTACTACTACATGTGAAATTCATGACAATCCGATTCATGACAATACGATCAACCGTTAATGAGCTAGCTCTATATTTATACTTAGTCCCCCCCCCCCCTCAACCCCGCCACCCGTTCAAAACATCGGGAGGCCACACACCTTATTTTTCTATTTGGCCTTCAGGAATAATATATGCGAAATTTCGTGACAATACGACCAACCGTTAATGAGCTAACTCTATATGTATATTTAGCCCCCCCCACAATCCTCCTTCCTGTTCAAAATTTTGGGCCGTCACACACCTAATATTTCTATTTGACCTTTAGGAATATTACATGTGAAATTTCATGACGATTCGCCCATTAGTTAATGAGTTAGCTCTATATTTATACTTAGGCCCCCCCACAACCCCCCTCCCGTTCAAAACTTTGGGACGCCACACACCTTATTTTTCTATTTGGCCTTCAGGAATACTCCATGTGAAATTTCGTGACAATCCGACCAACCGTTAAAGAATTAGCTCTATATTTATACTTAGGCCCCCCCCACAACCCCCCCTCCCGTTCAAAACTTTGGGACGCCACACACCTTTTTTTCCTATTTGGCTTTTAAAAATACTACGTGAAATTTCATGACGATTCGCCCATTAGTTAATGAGTTAGCTCTATATTTATACTTAGGCCCCCCCACAACCCCCCCTCCCGTTCAAAACTTTGGGACGCCACACACCTTATTTTTCTATTTGGCCTTCAGGAATACTCCATGTGAAATTTCGTGACAATCCGACCAACCGTTAAAGAATTAGCTCTATATTTATACTTAGGCCCCCCCACAACCCCCCCTCCCGTTCAAAACTTTGGGACGCCACACACCTTTTTTTCCTATTTGGCTTTTAAAAATACTACGTGAAATTTCATGACGATTCGCCCATTAGTTAATGAGTTAGCTCTATATTTATACTTAGGCCCCCCTTACAACCCCCCCTCCCGATCAAAACTTTGGGACGCCACACACCTTTTTTTCCTATTTGGCTTTTAAAAAGACTACGTGTGAAATTTCGTGACAATACGACCAACCGTTAATCAGCTAGCTCTATATTTATACTTAGGCCCCCCACAACCCCCCCTCCCGTTCAAAACCTTGGGACGCCACACACCTTATATTTCTATTTGGCTTTTAAAAATACTACATGTGAAATTTCGTGACAATACGACCAACCGTTAAAGAGTTAGCTCTATATTTATACTTAGGCCCCCCTCAACTCCCCCTCCCGTTCAAAACTTTGGGACGCCACACACATTTTTTTCCTATTTGGCTTTTAAAAATACTACATGTGAAATTTCATGACAATTCGACAATTAGTTAATGAGTTAACACTATTTATATACTTAGGCCCCCCTTACAACCCCCCCTTCCGTTCAAAATTTTGGGACACCACATAGCTCATTATTCAATCGGGCTCAAAAGAATGCTACATGGGCAGTTTCATAAAAATCCGTCCAGCGGTTTTGGCGTGATGCTGGAACAAACATACATACATACAAACAAACAAACCCCGTTTCAGCTTTATTAATATAGAAGAGTAGCATGCGTCCTTCGGATAGGCCTGTGCGATGTCGGGTGTTCGTTAAAAAAAACCCTACCCTAGGTAGGAAAAATTTAGGACTGTAGTCGGGCTTATGTCCACCAGAGCGATGAAAGAGCGCTCTGGTAATAAACGGTATAACCTTGTTTAATTAATAAATTTAAATTAAAGCCTGGGCATGAGTCACAATAACTAACTAGAACCAGAAAAGATATTTAAAATCTATTTGTACGGACATAAACTAGTCGAAGATAGAAGAATCTCGCAAGAAGTCTCGTCAAAAAGACCACAAACTAAGAAAGTTACGGCGGTCACTGAGTTGAAAAGTAATTATATGCATAGTGGAAGTAAAAAAAAACTAACGGGATGAGAAGCAACAGTTTTGTAGCTCCGGATGTTCTCCTGGGTGACAAGGTCCTCTGGAATGGTTCGTCCTCTTTTCTTTCTTTCCTGTGTCAGGACTGTGGCCTTGTCTTGCAACTTCTGGATAACCTCCGGAGACATCCCAGTTTGGGTCTCTGTCGGTTGGTTGGCAACACCTCCAGCCTCCACTGCCAATGCCTGCACAAAAAACAACAGCAACAATGAACAATTTGCATGAACTTTTTAATAAAAAAAGAAACATATATATTAGTCAATGATCTGCAGCTCATTGTATCTTGTAATTCAGTTAGTGCCAATATGAGTAGTTTTAAGTTTTCCCCAATTACTACGCTATATGTTGGATTATTTCAAACCCTGAAATGTTTTAGCAGATAGAAGACTTAATTTAAACTTCGGGCAGGTGAGACACATGAAATTGTCTGCTGTCGAGGAGAAAAGTGTTGATCTACTGTCCTGGCCTGTCCTCATACTCGGCTCAGAAACCTGGGCTGTCAGGAGGCAGGAGGAACGGGATCTCGAGGAGAATTTATGGGGCAGTGGGGGAGGGGCAGAATGACAAAATCTGGAGCTGTAAAGGGAACCTGGCGTTATGAGCAGGATGTCGTACCGAAGACGGTGCTGACACGGATGGAGGGAAAAAGAATAGTGGGAAGACACCGACTGATATGGATGGTCAGCGTGACCACCGAAGCGAAGAGCTTGCTGATGAACTTCCTCTCGGAGACAAATAGAGGAAGAAAATTGACCAGTGATATTTAGCAGAGAGGATATGCACTACTTACAGGTTGAGGTATGGTGGCGGCGACAGAGGGTGGCTGGACAATACCCGCTTGAGGTTTGAGGGTGGCCAAGGCCTCTCTGGCAGCTGTCACCTCCTTCGTCAGTCGTCCAATCACTCGACAGGCGGCATCGTGTTGATAGAGGGCATGACTCAGTTCCTGACGAGCGGTCTGCAGCTGCTGTCGCTGAGTGAAACTCTGTAGCATCACCGCATCCCATTCGTCCTGCAGCGTCTTCAGAATGGCCGGGATGGAGGTGGCCGATGGAGGCTTCGGCTTGACAACCGGTGTCGCTGCGACAATATCACAATTCGAATGAGATAATACAATAAATAACTCAAGATGTAAGAGGCGTACTTTGCAAAAACTGACAAGCCCAAAAACGAAATGGTTATTGCCAAACTTTCTTCAAACGTAATTATTGATATATACAATAAATTCAACTAGTATATCATAATATAGAAATGACTAGGAATAACTTTTCAATAGGAAAGACCATTTACCATGTTTCAATCGAAAGCCATATACGTAAATATATTTCATGTTTGTTTCAACAAAAATATGGAAGGAATGTTTGTAAGCCTTTGTGTAAAATGGTCAGTATTTTCATCCCAATTTTCAATAAGTAATTCACGATCTCGGAGAGAGCTCGTTTCATGATCATTAAATTTTTTTTAAAAGAAAATTTCTTACTTCAGACCAGGAATACACTTATGAATTTTGAATGCCTCGAATAAATAGAGAGTAAAGTGTATTTGGTGCTCGGACACACAGGAATACGTTTAAAATTCGCCCTCTTCCTTACATACTGAAGGTAGCAGATGTTCTTTGAATTGGACTAATTCATAAGAAGTTTGAATGGCTCCTACACATCAACATAAAACTGCAACAAGCACACACACACGACTCATCTACCCTCTCATAAACGATACACCACTCAGACACACATGCACATCCTTACTTTACAAAACACAAATACTCCCATTCTTAACCTACCTTTTACGCTTGCCCTGTATAGTTTCGCAGTAGTCACCCCAACATAACCAGATTACAAACATTTCAAAACAAGGTCCTCCAGATAGCGATGAACGCACCCTGGTTTATCAGGAACACCCAAATCCATCGGTAACTGGGAGTAGCTCCTTTTGCAGCCCACATCGAGAAACTCACCCAGAACATCCACGAAGGTCTGCCAGCCTACTCTGGGGGGTTCACTACAATCTCGGCCAGCCTGTAGCTTGCAGACTGCCGCCGAGACTATACCAAGCCTTTTAATTTTCATGTTTAATTTTACAATTTGTGTAAAGTACATGTTGTAGTACTGGTCCAAATAAAAATGTTTTCCTTCCTTCCTTATTACTACAATATCGCCAAATAATTTAATTTCTTATGATAAATACTACTATTTTTTTCGACTAGATTTCAGTAAAAATATTTTATTTTTATAGAAACCTTTTTTTTTTTACCTCAGAATACATAAACTTTTCTATTAAATATTTCCATGCTACTAGTTTCCCAATTAGAATGACATCAAATCTGTTCCGTTACAGATATATGGGGAAATAATAACGAACAATACTGCTTACAATAAAAGTAATATTAGATTACAATATTAGTGAAATATTGATAAAAAAAAAAGTGAAATAAATATATATATATTTTTTTCCGAGGGTTAATTGTGTCACCGAGGCCAGAGTAGGGCCTATTGTGTGCCGACACAAATAATATAAAATTTACTTTGCGAGCCAGAATCCAAGAATTTAGATTAAATTCATTCGAAACTTTCTTTTATATATATATCAGACACTAAAAAGTAGGTAGTAAAATGCACTATAACCCTAAAATATCTAGAGAATCAGCCATTAAGAAACAAACGACACAATAACCCAGCCACACTAAATGGAGACCTGACAAAGTCTAACTGTAAACATAACGCAAAATAATAAGGTATATTTTTGGTAAGAACCAATTCTTTCATAGGACTAACTGTTCTCGGGTTATTCAAGGAAACGTCTAAAAATGTGTTTTTCAGGATGGTATGTATGTTGAAAACCGGACGAAAATTTGTATTTCATATAAAATATGTATTTTATTTATGATTACAAGTATTCCTTACCTGAAAATACTTTTGATCAGGCCATAAACATAAGCGGTAAATTTCAAAATGTGTTTAGGCCCCGGAGTGAAGTGGTCTCAATTTTCGACAGATTTCGGCCAAAATCTAAGCTCATCACGATCTAAGTTAGCACATGTGACCCCTTCATTCCAAATTTCAAGTTCATAGCTACAATCATTTTCGCGGTAGAGCGCTCACAACTTCCCAATCACACACATAGACAGAAGCATCGCGAAAATGGAGTACTCAGGGGACCTTGAAATGTGAAAATCCGTTGAAACTTCAATCTCGGATTTTCGAACGATTACAATACTTCCCTATACAATAGGTATAAGAAAGTAAAAAAGTGGCACAAATCCTATAATATTTACTTTGCGAGGCAGAATCCAACATTGTTTCAACATCTCTAAACTTTTAAATTCACATCAATAATATTAGACACTAAAACTAGGGAGTAAAATGCACTTTAACCCTAAAATATAAAAATCCACTGTAACACTAAAATGTATACACAATAACCCAGCCACAGTATAATAGATAAATTTAAATGGAGACCAGACACATTCAAACTGTAAACATAATACAGGGAATGAGATAAATTGAAAATTTGGTAAGCAAGATGAGTCAACTTGAAAACTGCATTTAATCCTGGTATGGAGAAATAGGCCACGTTCAATTCAACATAACGGTTGAATTATACATACTAGTATATCTCAGGTTTCCAGTGATACCAATACTATTTTTAATAAGCTTAACATTCTCTTCACTCCGGCATCACAGATATGTAGACCAAAAAGTAAATAAGTCGCCGAGTAAAGGAGTGGTTAGATAGGTATATTGATAATTTATTGCACTTCTCAACAAAAACGTGTTAGTTCGATACATTTCAGTCTCAAGCTTCGTATGAAGTCAATACTTACCAAAAATACATTTTCAATTCTTTCTTCTTTCCAACTACATACATTGAAACAACAGTAATATAGTGTAGCAGCAGTTCAACTACTAGAGTACTTACATACATCTAGATAAAAAACGAAACAGGAATAGCTTTAGCCTATAAAACAAGATACAAACTTACTTTTAATTTCAACAAGCTGTTCAATGTTGAGCTCTTTACCATTGATGGGATCAGTGCCATTTTCATTTACAAATTTTTCTATAAGTCTCTTCTCAAAAACTGACCCAGAGACTGGAGAAACAACTGGATGTTCAGGGACTTCGTTGGATACTAAAATATAAAACATAACAGCAGCTGGTAAAATTATTCAACAAATTGATTAATATAAACCCTCTAGGAAGATATAAATAATTAATTATGAATAGAAACCTAAATAATTGTATTATAGTGAAAATATTAAAGGTTATAGAGACGCCGGGCGTAGTAAGTACTTATAAAACAATTTAAATCTATCTTACAAAATATGTACACAAACGAAATTATTACTTCAATTTCAATAATACTTACTTGCACAACAAAGAGCCATATTTAATATTACAAATGCCTACACAAATAAAAAACAATAATACGAATTCTTGCCAATCCGTAAACCAACTACAGTCAAACTCGAGGTATGTAAGTAGATCACAATCACCGGTTCATGATATCAACATTTTTAATCAATTTTTGATACTTTAATAATTAAAAATCAAAATCAAAAAATTAAGTTGTTCATTGAAATCTTTAATAATCTCTGCGTGTTAATTTTTTTTTTAACAATATTATGCATCACTATCTTGAAAGCAGTTGTTTGAGCTGATAGATAGTGAATGACGTACTATTGTTATTTATTTAATCCATTTCTTTTAACTCTTCTTATTACATCATAATATTTAAAAGTAAGTAAGAAGAATATTTAAATTGTAATAGTGCATAGATTTCATATGTTTGTTTTCAAAATTGTAGTTAAGTGTTAGGTTATTGTGCCAAATTGTTATCATTTTTTTCTAATTTCCCTTTGTTGAGAGATCTGTAATTTTTAAATTCATGTTAAAACCTGTATACTGGCTTGAATATTTAGATTGGGAAGTGCTACTCTGAATTATGGAAACTGCAAATGCCCCAGGATCATCCAAAAGTGGGAAAAGTGGTGAAGATAAGGAGGAAAACCCGTTTGAATGTAACATATGTCTAGATACAGCTAGAGATGCTGTTATTAGCATGTGTGGACACTTATTTTGGTAATTACAGATTGTTATTAAATCCTATTAACTTCTTTTTAAGTCTAATATAAATACCTTAAGCTAAAACTCTTACGAAATCTTACATCATATTTCTGACACTTATGCGATATTTTATATGATGGAAACATATTTTTTAATATTTAATCCGTTTTCTGCCCTGCCCTAATTATAACAAATCATTATTTGCTTGAGTGAATGTCGTTGCATTTGAAATAATACGTTTCGAAACTTATCAGTACCTGTCAACCTTGATAATGTACATAAGGATTTCACATTAAGGTACATATTTGTTTTACTTTTTCAGCTGGCCATGTTTACACCAATGGTTAGAAACAAGACCTACAAGACAACTGTGTCCTGTATGTAAGGCAGCGATTGGCAAAGATAAAGTTATACCGTTGTATGGGCGAGGAAGTAATCAACAAGAAGACCCAAGGTAAATTTAAAAAAACATGTTTTATCTTTTATTATCTTCTATATTTTTGCATAAAAATTGTTATTCTTTTTATTACAGGAACAAAGTTCCACCAAGGCCTGCAGGACAGAGAACTGAACCCGAAGCTAACAGTGTAAGTAATTGTTCGCCTTGTGTATTTTTCTTAAAGATGAAAAATAATATATTTTTTATTTATTAAACAAATTTGAAGGCATGTATAGAAGAAAATCAGTCCCTAATCTTTAGCATATTATAACATTTTTCTTATTCATTTGTTGTTCGAGCACCATAAACTAAAAAAAATTAAATAGCTTCATAATTACCATCCCATTTCGATATGAGAGAAAAGGATTTTTTGGAGCTCGCCTGCCTTTCTATCTATTTCACTTGATTATTTTTCAAGGCTAAATGTGTGGACTGGGAAGTCAATAATGGAATGTTTTTCGGAACGTTTTATGATTTTAAAATTTATGGTTGACTATAATAGCCCTCCGACCCTCAAGGCAGTTTAGTTTCAAGTGGAATTTTCGCCGAATTCCAAATTTTCTTTACGAGTTCACTAACAGTTGAGGGCGCCGATAGCTCAGCCGTGCTAGCCTACTGACCTCAAGATCGCGGATTGGAAACCCGGCCAAGGAACTTATGTTTTTTTATCTGGGAGGCGAAAAAGCCTTGAGCACGCCGTCTTTCGGATGGGACGTTAAGCGATGGTCCCGAAGTGAATAAACCAGGGAAAGCAAAATTTACTACTCCCACAATAGAGTCGGGCTCATGTCCACCAGAACGACGAAAGAGCGCTCTGGTAGTAGACGACATGAACACATAGTTAAAGTCTCGTCTAACAATTTCTATTGTACAGTACCATCGAATACAAGAATGTATTGATGGTGTGTCGAGAAAACTATTTTTTCATGCGAGAAAAAATCTCAAATAATATTATGTCTCGTTAGTATATAAGGAATTGAAGTTATAATTAATCTCTCAGTCCATACATTTCACCTTGAAAGATGAGTGAAATTGATCGAAAGCCTTTTCTATATTTTTTTAATAGTTATGATTAGGAAGTTATTTACATTTTTAGTTTCACAAGGGGCTCGACCCCATCAATAGAAGAAATAAGCTTAATACATGGTCCGCCTTTATCAACCTCCAAACCTACTTCAGAGTTATGTGAGGTTGTAGCTTCGGTTATTTAAAGATTTATTTTACTTGATAATAGACTAGGGAACGAGTTTGCTATCTAATATTTTGTGATTAATGCAGGTATTGCACCATGACTTCCTTAAACGGAATCAATAATACTCCATTTTCTATTTTTTTTTGTCATCCACTAGGTTACGTTTCAATACAATTAATATAAAAAATATGCTTTGAACCCTTCATTCCTCTTGCTCCCATACAAGACTATAACTTCATTAGTCTCTGCCTTTCATACAGGTCACAGTTAGTTTCATAGGTTAAACATGGTCAGTTGAATAAGTAAAAAATATAACGTAATGTGAAATCCTTGTGTATATTATCAAGGTTAACAGGTATTGATATATTTTGAAAAACATTCCAACACTATTGACCTCTCAGTCCATACATTCCACCTTGAAAGATGAGTGACATTGATCGAAAGCCTTTTCTATACTTTTTTTAGTTATGATTAGGAAGTTATTTACATTTTTAGTTTCAAAAGAGGCTCGACCCCATGAATACAAGAAATTAGCTTAATACGTGGTCCGCCTTTATCAACCTCTAAACCTACTTCAGAGTGATGTGAGGTTGTAATAGGTTAGTTAGTTATTCTGACCCATGCCCGGCTTTTAACTAAGAGGTCATATCGCCTACTACCAGGGCGCTCTCTCGTCGCACTGGTGGATATGAGCCTGACTCTACTGTGGGAATTCTCAATTTTGCCTACCAAGGTTTATTCACCTATAGTGGTCTTTAACGAGTATCTGACATCACACAACCTCGGGACCATCATGTAACGTCTCATCCGAAGGACAGCGTGCTCAAGGTTTTCTCAACTCCTTGATAAAATATTTAAGATTTTCAGCCGGGTTTCGAACCCGCGATCTTGAGCTCAGTAGGCTTGCACGCTACCTTTGAGCTACTGGCGCCCTCCTCGGTAATATTTGGGAAATATTATGTCAAAAACGTGAGCTGAAGCAGGCAATTAAGAGAACTGTCTACGGAAGAATGAAAACGTCTTTGTTTTCGGTTTTTGGACAAATCTTGTTCTTAGAACTTGTAAAAAAATTCCTGAAAGTTTATATATGTTTATATATATACTACAGCCTCTTATATATGTGTAAAATATTAAAAAATACTCCATTTTAGATACATATATGAAAGCGGAAAATATTTTTCTAATATTCTAAAATATAATATCTGTCTTATCACTCCTCTCACTCAATCAAGTTTTTTTTTTGATAAGACTGAATAGATATGAAACTTTTTGTTTATTGAATTATACACAAACATCAAGGATGCTGTACTGAATTATGTATGTTATGCATTCTGAAATAATTAATAAAATAAGAATAAAAATAATTCAAATGAGAATACTGATAATTAATTATTAATGTACAATTTACATTTTTTTAAACCTATGTAGAGGTCATAATTTCAGAGTTTCCAGACTACATGGAGTCCATTTGTTTCAAATCTGTATATCCGTTCGACTAAACTACAAAACAACAGATTTAAACATTGGCATTTCTACTTCGCCAAATTGAAAAAAAAAAATGTTTGTAAATCTCTGACAATGTACTTCCCCAGTATCAATTAAGTTATCATTCTCTTTCCAAATCAATCGGCCGTTCGAGCTAAAAAGCAATAGTCGATTTATATAAGGACTTCTGAATCATAGTAATTTTGTATCGATATATTGAATACAGCGGCGGTTGTTGGGGTTTTTGAGTTGAGCCACCTGTGATTCCCCTTCTTCAGCCGATCCTGCTGAAAATAATATAGTTTTTATGGGGTTTATATGTACGTATGAAATCTCGTTTTGATGCTTTCATTACAACGGTAGTTATTAGAGTTTTTTGCCTTAAGCCCTAATCCCCGTTTCTATTTTGATCGATTTGGCTGAAAATGAATAGATGTTGTCCTTACGGGGCTCTGGACACTCATATAAAATTTCGTGTTGATACTTTCATTCTATCGGGAATTACAATGTTACCAGATGCACACAGACAGTAATTATTATTATTATTTTTTTTGGAATCAGTGGGTGGAAAAACATGACAGATCCGGTGATATGTCAACATCAAATTTCTGACCGATTACACAATTACATAACTTCCCCTATACTTTGTATAGCTGTGGAAGTAAACATATATAAATAAGAATAAATAATCGAATTTATCTATCGAGTTTGGGCTCAGTTTGTTGCTAAGGAATCAGGTTTACTTCATCTGTCTACGATCTAAGGCAGTGGTTCACAACCTTTCATAGCTCACGACCCACACTCACAACCATTAACCTCGCGACCGATGACATGAATGTAAACTTTTTTTTTTGGGGGGGGGGAGGGGTCAATAGTCTATTTCTATGACTATTTGTTATAATAAAGTAGGATAGATAAATACTTTTTTTTGTTGTGATAGGACTGATGTATTTCACAAACAACATACATTTATTGAAGAAAATGAACAAATAAATTATCATGATAATTATGAGTATAATTTTAATTTAAAATTTTGTATTTAAAAAAAGATAAAGGTATACATATTATTGTAAATTAGTCAAAATAGTTTATTAGTGGGAACCTTGAGTTTGGACGCTGTTTACAAGTAATTTCCACCGGGGCTCAATCGTTGAAAGATATTTGTTAAAACAGAAAACCCCTTTTCACACAAATATGTGGTTGGAAAAATTTATAATATTATAATATGGAACTGTGACTGAAGATTATTAAAAGAATAATTAAATAGATATAATTAAATAATTAAGAAACAAAAGTGCCTTGGCTCTATTTGATGAAAACGTGGGCTGCAACCCGTATTTAAAAAAAAGTCCGCAACCCATAGGTTGAGAATCATTGATGCAAGGTATAATGTTGCGATTTGTTTCCAGAATAGATGGACCAACTCAATCCTACCTACTCTCCTTCCTACCTCTCAAATGAAGCGCTGAATCCTTCCGAAGCTCTGTTTTCTCATTTATATGTTAGTATTATTATTTATTTATGTTGCAGGGATTCCACGGTTTTGGATTTGGCGGAGATGGAGGATTTCACATGTCCTTCGGTATTGGTGCTTTCCCATTTGGCTTTATCACATCCACCTTCAACCCACACGAACACAGACCATCACAAGGTAAGTAAACCTATATTCTATGCATAAATACTCTTTTTGAACTATATATATGTATACTAAGATATGTATATTGATCCCGAGCCTGTAAGATGTCAGGTACTCGTTAAAGACCCCTGCCCTAGGTGAATAAAAATTTTCAGCGAAATCAGCCGAAGGGGAGGGGGCTTAACTCAAATATCCCGATGACTACCGTTGTAGCTGATGTATCGACATGAGATTTTATATTTAAATTCCAAACCCCATAAGGATTGCACCTATCCATTTTCTGTAAAATCGGTTGAAGGGAAGGGAGGGGGGGGGGGGGGGGGAGGAACCAGAGAAGAGGATCGACTCAAATACCTTAATGACTGCCGACAGAATGAATATATCGACACAAAATGTAGTATGAGGATTCAGTAGCCACTATGTAACGGTCGATTGGCTTTGGAGGGAGAGCGGAAAAGTAAAGGAATAATTCGTGCTGGGGAATTACATAGCCGGTGATTCTCCGACAATTTTGTGTGAATTGTTTTATGGTCCATTTCGAATTTGATGTTTTATCTTTAGATACCACATGCTATTATAATTGAGGGGGTTAGAAGCAAAGGGATGTAAGTGACAATTCGGCTGAAATTGAGATATGTGTGTTAACATCTCCCTTGACACCTACCCTGACTTCTGGCTAATGATCAGTACGATTGTTAGTACCAGTAACAATGCTATCTAGTGGAAAGTACCTGGGTAATACCTGAATTTACGATGTTACTATAACTTTGAAGGTAATTATCTCGAAATTACATTTTTGTCACTTACATCCCTTTGCTTCTAACCCTCTCAATTGTAGGATTTTTCACTTTTTTTTTTTTTTTTTTTTTTTTTTTTTTTTTTTTTTTTTTTTTTTTTTTTTTTTTTTTTCGAATTATTGCTTATTAGAACTTTTTTTCGTAGTTGGGTTTTTGTTTATTCCTAATTTATTTATTTTTTCATTTTCGTTCCACTATGCGCCTTCCTCCTAATAGCTACATATTGCGCAATATCATATTTTTTCATATTTTTATTATTCTCTACATATCACATAAACACATCAATAAATTTATAATAAATTATAAAAACAAATGTATTATTTTATTTTTCGTTTTTAGCTGCAAGAGGAATTCCCAACGAAGATGAGTTAATTTCAAAAATATTCCTTTACGTTGCTATTACGTTCATCATTTGGCTTCTATTCGCCTAGGAGCTGGACCCATCAGTGAACCATTCCATCAAGCCACGACTTCATTAATAAATATGATTCAAATCAAACTTTTTATAATAACCTTAAATATAAATGTATATATGTACTCAATGGTAAAATAATATTGTAATATTATCTTTTATTCAAGATAGTTCAATTAATCTGTATTTGCCTATTTGAATTACGAGATAAGACGTTTAACTTAACGAAATTATTGTATGTACTTTCGTTAGAATATGTTTAACAAATATAATATGTTGAAATAATTGTTCTTATCAATTCATAATAGGGATCTAGCAAAGGATTTCAAGAAATTCAAATTAATGGGAGGATCTTTAACACAGTTTCTTGTTTTTGGAATCGTGTGTTGGCCTAAGAATGAATGTGACAATTATTATTATTATTTTTTTCGAAAATGCAATACTGTTTTGTCTTCAATTCATTCATTATACACCAATTTAAATCTGGGATTTCACTATCTAGGTTTATGTTGTTGATTATTAATGAATGTAAATCAAATCAGATATCACCTGAGCTTCAATAGAGAAATATCAACAATTTTTATGTAAATTCATTTATTTGTATTATTTATTTAATTTATAATAAATTATATACTTTTGTCTAAAAGATACATTCTTGGGCGCTCTAGTAATATTTCCTACTGTCCAATTTAAAATAAAATATTGTATTTATCTATTATTTATGTATTTTCACTTAGAGCAATACTGAAATAACATACATTGTTATTGGTTTTAAAATCACATTTCATTAATTCTTACTGGAATGGATTGAAAAATTTCTCAATCGTTCACCTATTAATTAAATTATATTGGTAAAAAGAACTCAAGATATCAAATTATAATTGAGGACGCCGGTAGCTCAGTGGTATGCTTGCCGAGCCCCTTAGTTTATTTTATCTGGGAGGTAAAATAAACTTAAGCACGCCGTCCTTCGGATGGGACGTTAAGCGATGGTCCCGAGCCTGTACTATGTCAGATACTCGTTAACGACCCTTGCCCTAGGTGAATAAAAATTTAGGGTAGGCAAAATTTAGGACTCCCACAGTAGTCGGGCTCATGTTCACCAGAGTGACGAAAGAGCTCTGTGGTAGTAGGCGATATGACCTCGTAGTTAAAGCCCGGGCATGAGTCATAAAACCTAACCTCAAATTATAATTACAGTTTTACTTGTAAGATTAGCTTATTCTTTCATTGCTCTGTAAAATTGAAAATTAGTTTCAAAGGAAATACTGAGGAGAGTGCCCATATTATATTATTTTAAAAAATACAAGAAAAACGTTTATGATATTTAACTTTATATCATTTGTTATTCAACATATATATATTTTTTTTTTTTAACTGGCTTTTCACATCTACAGTCGAGTTTTTCGTTTTCAGAATTTCTCTGGACATGTTTTCAATGATATTGGTACTATCTTTACTATTGGGGATATGATGCATTTATACGTCACATATGAAATGAAATAATATTTATTTTAAATTCTAATTTTGTGCTAAATTAGAAAAGTGTTTTTTATAGTCTGTAAAGTGAAGGTTCATCCTTGTGAAGAGAGAGAGAGAGAGAGAGTTCGGATGTTTTTTGAACAGAGTGTACAGTGCCGCTTCTCAAGGTGATACTTCTACCTTAACAGACTATACTTGTGATGAGGGCCGAACGAATTTTATTAATTTATGTGATATTGTTTGAATGACTTTTTTGATCTCTCTAGTGTTGACTAAACTGTTTTACCACTTACTTGATCAAATAGTAACCTTACTTATTGTATCGTGGCTGATATTCATTATATTTATACCAAGAGATTACGTTTTTATGATTTTTTTTTTTTTTGTTTATACATTGTATTTGTATGTAATTGAGCTGTGTCAAATGAGAAATATTTATATAAACAGACAATTTTGTTGATTAGGATTTTAAGGTTTGTAGCAAGTGCTTCCAAACTGCGAAGGCTAAATGTGTTGGATTTTATACAAAAGGTATCTACATGATCTTTGTACGAGGACAGGATTGGTTTCATAAAAATCTCGATAGATTGTTTATTGAAACACTACCTGACTCGCACGCTTCCACTTAAATCGATCTGCAGACTTCTCGAGTTCCATTGTCGGGTGACTTCCATATTATTCACTTCTTGGGTTCGATGAATCCTGCAGAATACAAATTTCCAACTTGAAAGAATCGACATTGTGAAAAACAAAAAATTGCCAGGGCCATATTTTGATTTTTGCGCTTATGGAACTATACTTTGATTTTTATCAGTTGTCTTGAAAAACTGCTCGGGATTCTTTGAGACTTGATCACTCCCTTGTACTCTAAATGAAAGGTCAATCGTGGAATGTTAATCAGGTCTAATTTAGAAGAGACCTTCCGATCAAATCCCTGCATTTTTGGTTCCTGAGAAAGGTGAAAAAATATATTAATATGTATAAGGACTTTCTGCTAAGTGTTCCACACTGAGTGTGCCTTCTTCTGGGGCTTCTTTCTGTCAGGGAGCTATTTATCCTTACATCTTTATTTTGTTTTGTTTTAAAGAAGGTTTGCTATGAAACAATATCACCCTGTCTATAGTGGAGAGATGAGCTCGGGATCATCCATCTAAATGCAAGTTCAACCTGTTTACAATCCCAAATGTCCCTTTTTCAGCCCCCACGGGGTTTTTCCCTGTCCCTCTTGTACAGTTAAAGTCTTACAATATGGAAAACGTTTTTAAAAAAATTTCGTCTCAAATAAATCATGCATAAATGAAATAAATCAATTTATTTTTATTCATATATTTATTATTGTCATCTTTGATATGTGCGTCTATCGTCGCTTAAGCAGCAACACCGCAAAACTCAATTTTTGCCCAAATTGAGTTATGCATATCGTTGAATTCGTATTTTCGCGTGCAACAAGCTCAGATTACTAGTTTCACTCTACCGGCCAATAGGTGCGTGAAAAACATAAAAAAGACAACACCACACATCTCAACCTTTCATGCAAACAGCGCATAACTCGACACCATAAATACCAGCCTTTTTAATTAAATTACTTTTGGTTCAAACAAATAATAACTATTTGATCAAATAAACATTGGATCACTCGTTGATAAAGTAAAATTACTACAATAATCATTTAAAATAAGTTTTTCCTCTTTCCTGTAAACTTCTCAAAATTGAGATATGCCGTGTTGCTGCTTAAGCGACGATATTTTAATCAGCACATACTATTTCAAAATGTTTTTTTTATTAATAAGATTTCAATTTGAGACGAAATTTTATTTTTAATGCGACAACTACAGAAGGGACGGAAAAACCCCGTGGGGGCTGAAAAAAGGCAGTTTGGATTATAAACTGGTTGAACTTCCATTTAGTATTTGTTAAGTCGTGACTGAAGAAAGTACTCACATATATTCTGTGAAATAGACAATATTTTTTAAAAAAACATACCTTTTTCTTTATATTTGTTATTAAATATTTCACAATATCTCTGCAAAAAATATATCAATTTAGCTAGCTAGGGTTATGAAATAACGGTCTCACAGTCTTAACTTTATCTAGCTTTTTTTTATTTCTGGATTTGTTCGATGGGTTTCAGCAATGTGCGAGGGTGGGTTGATCAGCAAGATAATATAACGATTAGATCCTCATTTGCTTACCCGATTCTCCCCTCCATTTTACCGGTGGACAAATAACTCTCTGATGGAATTAAGCCTGGAACAAGAGACACTCAATGCCGAAAGTTTTGGTAGAAATTCTATGAGGCCCTGAAAAAAAGTATATATTTTCATAGTGTTTGTACGTTGTCATCGCCAAGATAACAACCTTAATTTGGGATATGTGGTGTGGGGTCTAGTTCTCCATTCCTGAGATTTATTTCACTCTATGGCTCTAGTCTTGTCAGATTTAGAACTAACTGAACTCGGGTTTCTGGTGGAATAGGCAGTCTCATTTCTCAGAGAAAGTATAAAGTTTCTACTCGATACCTTTTGTTGGTGTGTTTTTAGAAAGTTTTCGTACGTTAATGGAAATTGAGTGCAGATTTCAGGTTTGACTATAATACGCAAGTTGGTTGTTATGTTGATAACATTATTATTATTACTTCCAATGTACATTTGATTTTGAATTTAAAACAAAATCTAATCTCCATTTAATTGTCAGTATATTACATTGCCATATTTTTCAAAACGTATAACTATCCTTCGCTTTAGTCAAGCCAAGCGGTCTGTCACTCTTAGTATCTTGTATTTGTTCATATGAATATGTTTGTATTCAATATTATTATATTTAGATAATATAAATGATATATACTATATGTTATATTCTAACATTTAACAAATATCTATATATATATAAGTGAGTGCTTTATCTGAGTATAATACAAAATAAAAATCTGGCTATTCTGATATATAATGTGTAATTTTATGTATATAATTATTTTAATACGTAATTAATACCACAACAAAAAACCTTTATTCAATGTATTTGACCCTATTTAGATTATTTTTGAAACACATATATTTTTATTTTTGTGAATTAAATATGTTTTATTGTGGTTAAATTTATGTATATTTTAGTTTGTTTGAAATAAATTTGATCATTTTTGTTCTTTTTATTTTTTTTTAACTTAATTTATAAGGAACCTGTTAGCCTTAAGTTATATCAAACACCAACCAATCATAAGGTGTAATCGCTATCATGAACGATGTTTCAAGGATGAATTATTGTAGATAACTGCAATCTGGATTCGAACTCCCAATGTCACCTGTTGGCCTGGTAAGAGTAGAAAAGTGATCTCGTGAGAATAAATTAATAAAATAATAATTGTCACTAATAATAACAATTGCTATTATTAGAAAAAACCCAACACAAAGAATAAACCTTTTAAAAAATGGGGGGGGGGGGGGGGGGGGGGGGGGGGGCTTGGCCTTATAAACATTTGAGCTCAAACTCCAAGTCTCTAGCTGTAATAAGGGCCGAGATCCCTACACAGGCTCTAATGAAACCTGAAGACGACATACCCGATTTCCACCAAACATGGCTAAGAACCATTTCGCAAATACCAGCTTTGGAAACAAAAAAACCGCTTTGAAATTGGTTCAGCCGGAGCTACGATGCCACAGACAAAGGCTTCAAACTTATAAACCTCCTTTTGCGTCTGGGGTTAAAAAAAGGCAGCTGCGATGATATATCTGTAGTTTTTTTTAATTGTGACTCATGCTCGGACTTGAACTACGAGGTCGCATACCACCAGAGCGCTCTTTCCATGCTCTCGTGGACATGAGCCCGACTCAACTAAGGGAGTCTTAAATTTTGCTTACACTAAATTTTTTATTGGTAGGGGTGTTTAAAGAGTACAGACTCGGGACCATCGCTCAACTTCCCATTCAAAAGACGGCTTGCTCAAGGTTTTTTCACCTCCCAGATAAAAAATCTGAGGGCTTTTTTTGTTGACACAACCGGGCTTCAAATAGGTAAGAGGCCTACTACCAAATTGTCGGACCCCGACAACCGTGCAAGTCCTTAATTTTGTCCCACCGATATGTAATGAGGGTCTGGATAGATAAAATAAAAGTAAAACTATTAAAATCTTGCTAAAAATAACCCTTTGAAATATTATATTTTTGTTGTAAAATATTCTTGAATCATATGTTGTTTTTTTAAGTCTAGGAACAATTCCTACTGTTTTAACTATATTAATATGTTTTGTAAATAAAGCTTTCTCATACTTTAAATAATTCTCTCATGAAATAAATTACCGAACTTAACATTACTTGTAATATGACTCAAGCACAACGTAAGTACCACATTTTTTTTCGGTTGTTTACAGCAAAATTTATAGATTATTTTTTAGTTAATGTTTATCTCATAATTACAAAGCAAAATAAACCTGAGTAATTAAGTTTACACTGGGCTTCTTCTTCTGCATACACATCTTATTAATTCCTTTCCATTTATGCAAATAATAATGACATTGAATTTGGAGCTGAGTGCACAAAAATCTGTTGAGCTCCATAATTTTTGTTTCAATTTAGACAAAGTATAATTATTTCAATCCTTTGTGAGCAATAGATACAATATGATACATTTCCAAATTTGAAGTGACTCTTATTAATGCAGGTATTGAGCCGTGTGATTGTTGTCCGCACAAGAGGATAGACATAGATAAACATACTGACGGTACGATATTCCTCAAGAAGTTATGTGACTTCATCTGCGACAAGGAAGGAAGCCTTCTCATTACAAGACATTTACATCTCATCTATCATTATTTTGGTTTACGGAAAGAAGGAATTGTAAGTATTTGTAAAAACCATACCACAGCTCAACTACTACTAATGAATCCTATTGGGTCAGCCAGCCTCTCGAGATAATTTTATTATAGTAGGAGCCACAAGTTCGACGTCCTGAGGAGTGGGGGGAAAAGAAGAGTAATGGGGGAGAGTCAATTCCTGATATTTCTCTGTTGAATCCATCCGCATCGAGGTCAAAAATAAGACCGAGCTAACAAAATAATGAAACTTATCAAATGATTCGGGTGTCACATAACTTATTGTTTAAATTCCACTGTACTTTAGGTAAAAGACGTTGGTGTAGCTAAAGACCCATTTACATTTGTCACTTTGGAGGATCATCTTTGATGAATCATCCAAAGTGACAAGTGTAAACTGCCATTCATCTTCAATTCCTCCAGAGTGAACATCGAAAGTGAACGATGAAAGAAGTTGACCGCCTACTAACTTTTGATGAAACAGTCGTTCCTCCATCCTATGATTCATCCAGAGTGAAGGCGCAGTGACAAATGTAAACAAACGTCCCCTCTTTGCATTCACTGTTCTGTATTTCACATTTCCAGTCGAACCCCGTCTGTTTCAGGCAAGAACACTGAAAATGTACATCTTGGAACTCTGTACAGTGCACTCAGTGTTCCCATATTATCACCAGTAGCTAGATATCGTAGCGTCATTTGAAGTTTTATTTGGGGGTTCAAAGCTTCTCGGAACCAAGTGTCTTTTCTTTTAATAAATGGAGTTATTTTTTCGAGAAGATATGCGAATTGGTTCTCGTCCATTCTTAAATGGTTCCTGTACTCATCAGGATTTTCTTCTGCCCATTCTACAAACGTGTTGACGAGGCACCCACACTTTCCTTGAAACCCATGGTTTCACCCACAAACGTCTTTGAGCACGACCACTTGCTGTTAGGCTTGCATTCAGTTCATGAAGTAGTCCGCTTGAAATTAAATCAATGCCTGCACGCACAACTCTTGAGTTCCTTCTCGAACGAGACATATTCTGGCACTATACGCGAAGAGGGCACACAGACGCGAAATTATGAGGAACACTGAGCAGTGAAAACACATAACTGGATGAAAATATGTAAACAAGGATGATTCACTTTGGATGATTCACTACGGATGGTCATCAAAAGTGACTTAATGTAAATGGGCCTTAAGGGGGCAGAGATGGGCACGCCCCCCCAGAAAAGTGCGATCTAATGTATCTGACAAAAAAAAATTACGTGGCGTTCAAAAGTATTTGCACAAGCAATATTTTACTCATAATCATAGTAAGGGACAACTAAAAAAATCATATAACTAGATATACAAAAACGTTATTTATTTAAGCATATATTTACGTAAAACCCGTTAATGCGAAATAAGAATACATATTTTTACAACAATTTTTCTTGAAAAAGCTCCGTTCAAAAGTATTTGCACATAATATAAAACTTGAAATAAAAATTATTATAAAATCAATAAAACAACCTATAATATATTTAATACTTGGTATAAAGTCCATTGGCGTCTATCACAGCCTCAAGCCTCCTTGGCATGGAATTAACTACATTTTTTATGAGGTTAATGTCAACTTTATTCCACTCGTCCAATAAAATGTCTTTTAAATTATTTTTTTCCTTATTTTTATGTTTTCGAATGTTAAGGTCTAAATAGTTCCAAACATGTTCTATAATATTTAAATCTGGAGATTGTGGAGGGGTTTGTAGCATCCTGGGCGCATTATAAAGAAGCCATTCTCTGGTTTTATTGGCCTTGTGTTTTGGATCATTGTCCTGTTGGAATATAAAAATATTTTCCATATTCAATTTGATGGCACTAGCTCGGAGATTATGGCGCAAACTGTTGACGTAGGTATCAGCAGTCATGACAGATTCAATTGGGACAATATTGCCTACCCCATTATAAGCCACACACCCCCAGACCATCACATGACCTCCACCATGTTTTATCGTAGGTGTGACATTAAGGCGTTTAAGCTCTTTATTTGGTTTTCGCCAGATATATTTTTTCCCGTCACTTCCAAAAACGTTAAATTTGCTCTCATCATTAAAGAGGACGCTTTGCCAAAATTCCATTGGCTTGCTGAGATGGGTTTTTGCAAATTCCAACCTTTTTTTCCTGTTGACCTCAGATATGAAGGGTTTTTTCCTTGGAACTCTTCCATGAAAATCAGCTTTATAGAGCGCTCTTTTTACTGTTGATTCACTCACACGTTTTTCACAAGTCAATTCGACCTTATTGACTAATTGCCAACCACTTGTGGATGGGTGTGCCTTTACTTCCCCTACGATATCCCTGCACTCCCGTTGTGTCAGAGCCCTTGGTCGTCCTGTTCGTTGCTTATTTAACGTATTTCCTGCCTCCTCGAACCTTTTTATGACATAACGGACTGTAGAAAAATTTAAATTTAAAATATTCCCAATTTCACGGTAGGTTTTGCCTTGGTTTCTCAATAAAATAATATTTCCCCTTACTGCCTGGGATAGCTCACGTTTCTTCGGTGCCATGTTGACTGAGACTGAATTAAAATAGTAGACTATTCTGAAGAATGTTAATCCCTAATTGAGTGAGAAAGGAAATGTAAACAAAAAGAGTAAACACACTCAGGTATAGAATTACTGTACTAATTAAAATAACGAGTATAATTTGTGCAAATACTTTTGAACGGAGCTTTTTCAAGAAAAATTGTTGTAAAAATATGTATTCTTATTTCGCATTAACGGTTTTTACGCAAATATATGCATAAAAAAATAACGTTTTTGTATATCTAGTTATATGATTTTTTTAGTTATCCCTTACTATGATTATGAGTAAAATATTGCTTGTGCAAATACTTTTGAACGCCACAGTATATAAAGAAAATTCCACCACAGACAAACATTGCAGTCAAGACAAGGGTAAAGAAAGCTTCAATTCGGATTCAAATTATGCTTTCTTAAAGTTTGGACTTCAACGAATGCTGTCAATCGGCAAAGTATGAGAGTTTAGCAAACGCCTCGTCGTGCGTGTCACAACAAACAGCGCGGCAATTTTAAAATCTCTCCCAAAAACTCCGCATGGCGCACACTGGTCTATTTTTGAAAAAACCTGGCCATAATTAATGTTATCGATTACGTTGTTTTAGCTCCCAAATCAGTTAAAAATGTAACTAATATAATAACATTTTATTATCTGAAATCTTAGATGGATTGATTCAAGTTCGAGTTCCGGGCAACCCGTCAAAGTGTGGCAAGTTGAACAACCAAAAAAAATGCTTTTAGGGAAAAATTATATATCGGAAAAGTCGCGTAAAATATCTGTCCTGATAATTCGTAAATAACATGTAACATTTCAGATAAATGAATTGAATAATTATTTTACTAATAAATAAATAAAAAATGTATTTAACGTGTTTTAGAAATTTGACAAATTAATTAGGAAATACACGTCTAGACATCAAGAAATTACAATGAGCATTGAGAAGACAAGTATTATAAAGTAATTCAATAAACATTGGTTGCGACCACTTGCGATTTTGCGATGGTTGGGGGGCTACGGGAAAGACCCGTATAGAAAAAATTACACCAAAAAACAATGTAAAAATTACTATACTGCACCAGCGATGGGGGAAGAGTCAAATATAGACTTATTACGAGGAATCAACCCGTACTAACCAGATCCTGAGCTCCCTCTACAAACATAGATGGGTGATGTCGCACAAACGCAAGGTGCACCCGAGAAATAAAGAGCAATAATAAAGTACGGATAGGAAAATATATAAACCGTAAATTTTACGATCTGCACAGTAAAATTTACTTGATTCACGAATAGAATTTTATATTATAAAAAATCTATTTGTCTCCTTTCCAACACAAAAGAATGGATGCAGAAATCTCTATTTATGAGAACATTTCGAGTCTCAGCTCATTCTGTTTAAGTACATACGTAATATATAATTTTTATACATTTCACTTTCTTTTTTGATTATCATATTTCAGACTTGGTTTTGCTTTGAAAATAAATTAATTTCTTAATTATTAGTTTTTAAATTTTTTTATTTTTACCAATCCTCCTAATAACAAACATTGTATTTCACTCTTTTTAAAATTATTCCTATAGACTAATATATTCTAAAATATGCTTTCTCTATAAATTATTAATATAACTCATTTCAAATTATCTTTACAGAGAATTCGTGATGTTCCTCATCTGGTCGTAGTGTTAGAATTCTTTTCTTACAAACTACAGAATACTCACCAATACAATTTCGCCCTTTGGTACTGCCTTACATTGTGTCAGCAACCAATATTATTACTTAAATCTTCAGATGCTCTAGATGCAATGGAAATATTAAAAGATTTCTTCTCTGCATTAGGTAATTTATTTCCACCACTCATATAAATGAATATTGATGAGTTAGTTCTAAAAGGATACAACTACCAAATGGTTTACAAATCCTGTTACAAAAATTCATAAATAAAGCTAATATCTTGCAACTTTAGCAACAAAAAAAGGAAAAATTAATAAACTTTACTGTCTTATTTTAACTTGAAGAAAGTCGTCCTTGAAGGACCACCAAAGTACTACCCCGGATTGAAAGTTATGTAGGTACTTTTAATTTGGGTTATGGTTACACATATAATATTTCACAGACACTTTTTTTTATTTTTGGAATCAAAGGGGTCAAAAATATTTTTTAAAAGTTCACTCTCTTATAAGTAATACATAAATATTCTACTCGACTAGTTCAAATACTCGGATCCCAGACTGGGAAATGGAAAGGCAGTTTAGTGCGTTTCTGAGATAAAGGATGGTACCACTTTTGAGTGTGAACTGATCTTTTTTTTAATCAGAAATCTGCATTATGTATGATGATCAAAATAAAGATTCGATTAGAGTATAAGTTTCTCAGATCTCGTAGTTTTCTGTTTCGTACGATCCGATTTCCCAAGTGAAAAATGGGTTGAATTCACATTTGTTATTTGCGTACATGTTATTTGCGTTTTACCTCATTATTTTGGTAAATATAATAATATTATATCGACCCTTTAATTCCGCATATGAGTGTAAACAAAACCATTTTTCAAAACCAAAATAGAGTAGAGTCCCGCTAATCCGGACACAGATTATCCGAACATCCAGTTAATCCGGACGGGATTTTAAACAAAATAATGAAGATTAAGTAAACTAAAAATTTAATTTAGCGAGCGGTAAGTAGGAAAATAATTCAAAGAGAGAGTTTGACTACTTGACCTTGAGGCGACTACCGTACGGCAAAACGACGTGAGTCTAAAAAAATATTATTCTTGTTTTCATTACGTTCTGTACATTGTTTTATTTTATAGTCCTGTTCAGAATTTAACGTTTACATATTTCGTTTTTTAAATTCTTAATTTTAACATTATAACATTAATGTACCGTGGTTTGTTTTGTATAGTAGTACTGTACAACAAATACATTTTGAGTTTTAATCACAAAGATGTTTTGTTTTTTTAACCCTATCTCAGTTCGTAGGTCGAAAACTTAGATCCACTATAATAATTAATAAAATTAAGCTGAAGGAAAAGGTGTATTTATGAAGAAAAAAAAAGGCGCTAAAATATTTATCATGTGCATTTTACAGCAAATTCCGTTTAATCCGGACTTTCAGCACCATTTGTCGGATCATGTCACCCTGACAACAGTATATAAACTATGTTTCTTTTTTTGGGGGAAGTTTTGTCCTTTTATGAACTAACGTCATCGGCTTATAAAGTAAAAAGTTTTGTAATATGTAAATAAACAATTAATATAATCAGGTAATTGTCTGATTTACGTGAAGGATACCGACCTCCAGGTGGTTATCATAGAGGCACTGTTTAGACTTCTTGATAGGAAGAAGACAAACTATAGAGGGATACCTATCGAAATAAGACAAGAGGCTGCACGGGAAAGTCGCCTCGCAATCATTCTTTCCTTCCTTTTGAAGAACGTTTCAAAGAAAATTTATAGCGCCATTTTGGATGTTATGTTGCAGCTTTGTATATTTTCTAAATGTGGTGAGTAAAATCTAATTTATGAAAGAACTTCCTTTTTATATGTGCATCTCGCACTTATTTTCTTCATTATTACTTTCTCCATATAATGCGTTCAATATGGAAAAAGTATTGGGATTCATCTAGTACAGAATGGGTGAATCTTGAAACAATGTATAATCTACTCCCGAGCGAGTATCAGAGATAAAAAAAAATTACGGCTAACCCTCGAGTCATTCGCAGTTTTTGTTGAATATGAATAGCATAGAATAAGAGAACAAGTAACGGGTTTATTTACCTAAACCTACATTATAAAATTAATAACTAATATTGAGAAATAAAAAAAAAAAATTATTTTCAAAAATAAATCTTACGAACTAATTACTTAAAACTATGTCAGTCTTTTTTCTGTTTTATAGTGGCCAATATTTATAATTAAATTATATTTTGGGCGTATATACATATAATTAAAAATAACTTTTCTACGTACTTCTCTGTTATTTCACTCCTACATGGTTCTTTTCTCTCACTCAGACTGGTTCACTACACCTTACCCCTAAAAACACTTCTCTCTCTAGCCTGTCCACTTCCACATTTCTCTTTAGACTGTTTCACCTTATTAGAACAGCTGATCGTCATCTTTTAGAGATTTAGTTACCTACCAAGGTTAGTGGGTCTGTGTGCCTGACTTTGTACAGGCTCGGATCCATTGCTTAACCGAGGGAAGACATGCTCAAAGTTTGTTTACCTCCCTCATAGAAAACTTAAGGGCTTCGACCTGTTTTCAAACGATCTGCAGCACAGAAGGCAAGCATGCTACCTCTGTACTACAGGTGCATTATTCATTATTACAAGGCAATTTACAATATTGTAGCATGCATTTAGTTAATACATGCACATTGTATTTACAAGTATTTAGCCCACCTAAGCCATAATGTGTATCCTCAAAAGCTTTGCCGATCCCTGAAATAAGATAATAAAATATGATATCTATATTCACTCATATTTAACTGTTTTTGTTAATTTACAGTTAATGACTTTCTAAAAATGAATGCTGTTGAACTGTGGCTTTGTAGATTGCCAACTTCAGAAAAGTTAAGTCATCGAGAAACCTACATAAAAGAACAATCAAGTAATTTACTATGGGCAGTACTAAGATGTGCTAGTAAAAATATTCAAGACTCAAATGTAGCAATTGAACTCACTACAAAAACCTTATTGTAATTTTTTTTTAAGCAATTTTACTCAACATTTATGTACTTACTTTAAATACTTAGTTCATTTATTTTGATTATTGCTAAGTGTAATATAAAATTATCCTATAGTAATTTGCGGAAGTGGTTTCGAAACGAAGTTTTAAATGGGAAAGCATTTGAGAGGAATAATGTTGCAGCGTTAATATTACAATTATTAATTGTGAATCCACGTTTAAACATAGCTGGCGCTGGAATACTAGATGGTACGTTTGCATTTATTTACATTTAATATGCTGCTATAAATGTATAAATCACTTACAAAATACCTAATACTTTAGAACATGGAACATTTTCTTAATATTGTGGCTCAATACTGCTCCTTTCTGTCACTAAATGGCTCCAGATGGTGTATGGTAAAAAATACCTAATATTTTTAGGAGCTAACATTTTAAGTAGCAATGGACATATTGTTACAGTGATAATACACCTTTACCTGATTTGTTATGCAAATAACTACATCACTAGTTTCCAAGCGGCTGTCAGACTTATATCGAAGGGGCCAAACTGCAATGAAACAGATAAAATAAAAAAAGAGAATTGGAAATCTCATACTGATTATCTAAATAAATTATACACTTGTAGTTGGATAAAGCAGAAATAATAAAAAACATTAAGGCGTAGTCAAGGTCCGGAAGTCTTTGCGCCGTTTTTTCATTATCTTTTCGATACTGCCGTAGATCTTGCATTTGCTCGGCACTAGTCTTTTTAGGTTTTTAAAATTCCTTTTGATTCGAGCTTTCCTCTGATTTGCGTTTTATATAACTCCGCGCATATTTACGATTCATATGAGACATCTTTAATTTTTTTGCAATTTTCAATTTAATACCGATTTTTACATATGTTTCGGCGAATATTTTTATTCTTTCACTTTGAGTCCTAGTAGTGCTCCTCAAGCTCTTTACAATGTCACCCGAATCAACGTTCTATCTAAAGGCGTTATCACGCTACACTAATTTCTAATTTTACACAACGCTAATTCTCAACAATCATCCACCGGCACCCACACTAGCCCGATAACGTCACAGGCAAAACAAACACGTACAAACATGCTCTATCCATTGTGTCAACCGTTGTTATCGCATTATTAGTCTCGTAGTTATTATCGATTGAAATCTGCCGGTATTTTGTAACACAAGAAAGTTTGACCGGCTATCACTGTACTTAACGAGCGAATAGACGTTTTCACAAAACAGACAAACATGACTTTACTTTTCTTCGCTCGGAAAATATATATATATATTTTTTCCATATAAGCTCCTATATATTATGGTGGTGTTATATTCCCAAGTGATATTTGTGTACCCTGAATTATTTTCAAATGGGAATCGACCATGTTCACATAAATGACAGATAACGGGGGAAGACGCATAAAAATAGGTACCTAATCGATTTTGAAAGCAGTTTGTTCACCGGATATTTACAACGCAGAATAGAGTGAAAATAGCAGAATAACAGTTGGCTGACCTGAATGATAAGACAATAGCTAGCAGGCCCGTGAGCAGTGTTGCCATATCCAATTAATAAAATCGGAAGAAAATTGTTTAAAAAAGAGGAGATTTATATAAAGTTCAGTAGACTTGTTTAAATAATTATAATCTCACTTCAAGAACTACATATAAGTGCAATTTGTTTGTTTAGTTAACATTTGTTTTAGTATTTTTTGAAACCGGATTAAGAGTATTCCGAGCGATCACAATCAAAGCATTCTCTGTCGCCCTGAACGGTTCTTATTTCCTCATGAAATCTATTTAAATTTACTTATAATGTTGCATAGGATAATTTAAAGGAGATCCAATTTATCTATAGCTAAAGAGCAGCAATTTGATTCTTCAAGGGTTGAGTTTCACAATTTTTTTTGTATGCTATGGATTGTTAGGAACTGTATAAATATTTAATAACAACATTTCATCTTGGAAGAAACTAAAGAAGGAAAAATAGACAACAACGTTCTGTATGAGAGTAGTTCTCTTATCCAATGTGTATTTCCTGTTATTTTTTATTTTTTTAATTACTTGAAATAATTAAATACTGGCTATTATGACATGACATAAAGTTATTTGGTATTTCAAATACACATAATTTTCTGGGAAATGAATGTTATTTCAAATATCTTATTTGGTTATCTCTATTTCAAATAGACGTCCAACTTTATAAGTAAAAGTATTAAGAAGTTCGAGAAAAATGCATAAATAAATAAATATAAAAATTTACTCTGGGAAACTGGTACTCTGTAAATGTTTTTTTATCTAATAAAACTAGAAATGATAAGTCAATGTAGAGCTATTGATATCCCTGATCTGAAATGTCGATAATGGTTGACAAAAAAGAGAAATAAATAAAACAAACTTATTTTTTGAAATATTGTCTATTCTACTAAAGATATTTATAAAAATAAAGCTACCGGTTTCGGCCTCACACCATCGTCAGGTCTAGTTATGAGTTCATAACTAGACCTGACGATGGTGTGAAGCCGAAACCGGTAGTTTTATTTATATAAATATCTTTAGTGGAATAGACAATATTTCAAAAAATAAGTTCGTTTTGTTTATTTATTACAAATTCCACAATATGTCCGCGTTCTTCAACTTAGAAGTTGAAAAAAGAGAAACATTAAGTTATTCAATACGCAATGTCTCAATGTAATGTATCTTTAACATAAATCTAGAACTCGCGCAGATGAATGCGAGGGCAGCCATCCACTGGGTACTGGGTTTCCTGTTAAATAAATAAAATAATTCATGTTGATGTTGCTGAGACTAAAACTAGCCTTTTTCCTATTTAAATACCTGGATTATCAGCAGTAAAAGTATTAAAATTGAATAACTTTTTTAAATGTTTAATATGTATTTTCAGATGTTTGCATGCTTTCGGCTGCTACCGAATTTGGCTTACACAGAAGTTGGGCTCACAATGTAAAATTTAACCCAATCCAAGAAGATTTAACATTTAAAAAAATTTTAATTTCCTGTGTTGCTTATACATTTGATCAATCCTTGGTTAGACTTGTAAGTAAAACTCAAAGGAAAAGTAGTTTGATGTAACTTTATTACAATTTTTTTTTCCTTATGGCTTCCAGCAGTTAGCCACAGCCAATACAACTTCAATGTGTGTTAAGAGAAAACAATAGATAAATAACAATGAACCATAAATACATAAATAAATAAAATGATTAAAAAGGACATGAAAAATGAAAAAGAACCTAATTATGGATACATGATGGGAAAATAATTTAGTAATATAGACATTAACTTTGATATTGGACAGGAAACAAAAAATTTTGCTATACACCTCAAATTTGCAACTTCCGAGAAGAGTTTTATAACTGAAAGAGCAATGGACGTGAGGATAAACATCATGTGAGCCTGGAGCACTCCATCACCCTATGGTCCATGGTAAAAGGGGACCCCACACCAAGAACAGCATGAACTGTCCAGTCGTCCGATCTTGTACAAGTAGAAACCACAGAATCCATGGTTTGAGCGCATTCGGCAAATCGACCTCAACAGATTCTTGAAAGCCGATTGCTGCGAGAACCATGGTTTCTTTACATCATGAGTATTTAGAAACTTGGTTCAGAAGATGTGAAGAGGAAGACGTCTTAGGTAAAATTAATGAATGCAGTGATTCGGAATTCCAAATTTAAATTATTTTGCAATTGAAATTAAATGAAATGAAAAATAATCTTTATTCTGGGACTTTCGTCCCCTTAGAATAATAACATAAGAAATAGTCAAAAGAGTACAAGTATCGACCAATTGAGACAGAATAAAAATAAAAGAAAAGAGGTCTCTAGTAATAAATATTAAATGTTAAAAAGAGGCAATGATTAAAACAATAAAATAAACTGGTGAAAATTAATGGAAAAAAAAAATAAATAAAATAATAATAATAATAATAATAAAATAAATAAATAAAATAAAAATAAGAAAAAACAAAGTAGGAATAATAATGTAAAACATAATAACAATAGTGAGTTATATATGAATTTAATAGCTAAAAGTGGACAGATGAAACTGGAGAGTGACAATCTGTCCAGTGGAGTGAGAGACTTATAGGAAGACGAGAACTATCACATAGGAGCCAGCCTTAGGAATCAGAGGTTTGTTGAGTTAGGAGATAATGGAAAAGTAGGGACATAAATGAATGAAGAGAAGGAGCATGGCGAATCTGGAGAGGGAGAGAGTTCCAGAGGGAGTTAGCCTGGATAAGGAAGGAGTTGTGGTAGGTTGTTGTCCTATGGGAAGGGAGGTAAAGATCAGCGGGTAATTAAGGGACAATACATTAAGTAACTGGCCACAAGGATGAAGTTATCTTAACTGAGGGTTAAGAATAACATAACATAATTTTTAAAGCATAATATGTGTTTTGTTCGACAGGCAGCAAAAGATTCAGCTGTTATGGGAGCTCTGGGGTTATATTTGGCACCAGAGTGTAGCACACTATTTGTCAAATGGTCACCTGAACAGTCCAGAGATTTATTATTCTACAGTCTTCACACATTACCGATAATGGCTAAATATATGATGACTGACTACACACAAAGTGGTGCCACAACCAGGTAACTCCAGGATTAGGAATAACTTTAAATAAACTTTGTTTTTCTTTTCCCATATTTAATAATTGTTTCAGAATTCTCTCATTGATTGACTATTACGCTCCAAATAAGAGAAATCATGAAATTGTCAAAAGTTGTGTTCACTGTTTGTATATGTTGATTGTAAAAGGCCTTCCTCTCAACCATTTTATAGAGTTAAATACAATACCTGTTTTATTACGTAAGTTCCAATATTATTAAAATTAGTAAATTTAAATAATTTTAATTTTATTTGATCAATCCACAAGGCATTGGATCATATACTTCTATTTTCGAGGCTTGAATGTTCAAGGTTAGAACAGAGGGGTATCATGAGATCTTATTGGCTGATTGAAGTGTAGAGGCATGACAATCTCATCGGTAGGAGAGGAGTTTCTCTTTAGCTGGTGGATGGGTAGTGAGATTCTCATTGATTAATGGGCTCCAGTCACCGATCTATCTTCGAATTCTCATCATCTAAACCAATAGCCCTAGAAAATGGAAATGGTCAAGTTGGCAATAGTTCTCCTGGTTCGTAGCAAATCGATTGTATAACAATTAATGTTATCAATAATAATATGTATGTTTTATAATTGTGTTAATATTATTAGATAGAAAGTACTAATGTAGAAGTCAGCTATTCTATGAAGATAAGGTTGCTTTGAGTTCACTATGTTAAAATTGAATAATAATATTTTATTATGTTTTGTTTTTTTCAAATACAATTCATAAACATTTTTGGCCTTCATTTCCTTTACTGCCCTTCAGCCCCCACATAATTTTCCCTGAACAGAAATGGTGGGTCGTGATGTTCAAACGGTTGAAGGGAAGCCCCCCAGGTGGGACTACACTAATAAAAACTCGCCTTATTAAATATAACTGAGCTATAATTGGTTGTACAAAATTGCATATATTTACAATAAAGTATAGTATGCACCAGTTGAAAATAGAACAACATTTAATGTTGTTCTATTTTCAACTGGTGCATCACAACATTTAATGTTGTTCTATTTTCAACTGGTGCATCACAACATTTAATGTTGTTCTATTTTCAACTGGTGCATCGATGAGTATCAGGGATTCTTCTATTACTCCAGTATGTGAGAAAATCTGGCTACTGTTGAAAATCCATTTACTTCAGCCATTATCTTTTCTTGTCATAAAACGACTGAATTGATCAAATATTTACTGACTGCTGTGATAAGAGCCTTTAAAAACAACGACAGATAGTTGCTTTAGTACCGCCGCGGATATCTGCTATTGTATGATTCTGGCTGCCACTTCCAAGCCAGTTAATTACGCTAATTTGTTGCTTTGGGGTCAATGTTCCATATTTTCTTGTATATGTATAAGCAAGTAAATGACCTAATAACATCTCTAATTAACGTAACATCCTAAACCGTTCATTGTATTCATAGGCTAAATCAAAACCAAAATGTATACGGTCACTATAAATTTTCCTTAACCGATTAACGCCTATATCCTCTTCATCACTAACTGAATATTTTCTTCATCACAAAGCAAAACTTGCAAAATTACCTACCCTTCATTCTTACAAAATCTACTGAAACAAGCAAGCATAGGTTTTTCATTATTTTTTATTATATAATTCACATTATCTCTGCAGAAAATGTCAGTACAAACATACACTCAAGAGAGAGGGCGCCGGTAGCTCAATGGTATGCGTGCTTGCCTTCTGAGCTCAAGGTCGTGGGTTCGTAACCCGGCCGAGGCCCTTAGTTTATTTTATCTTGGAGGTAAAATAAACTTAAGCACGCCGTCCTTCGGATGGGACGTTAAGCGATGGTCCCGAGCCTGTACAATGTCAGGTACTCGTTAAAGACCCCTGCCCTATGAATAAAAATTTAGGGTAAGTAAAATTCAGGACTCCCACAGTAGAGTCGGACTCATGTCCACCAGGGTGAGGAAAGAGCGCTCTGGTAGTAGGCGATATATGATCTTGTAGTTAAAGCCCGGGCATGAGTCATAAAACCTAAACCTAAACCTAACCTACACTCAAGATGACAACTGACTTCATTAATAATTTGAAAATATGAGCAAATGAATACTTATTTGAAGGAATTATATCAGTAAAGGCTAATATTTTATACGTTAATGTAAATTATTAGCCACTATGAAACAGAAACGTGTATTGCTCATCAATATTTTTAAAAATAATTTTACAAATTATGAAATGAATGAAATGAAATGAAATGAAATGAAATGAAATGAAATGAAATGAAAAATAATCTTTATTCTGGGACTTTCGTCCCCTAAGAATAATAACATAAGAAGTAGATAAAAGAGTACAAGTATCGACCCATTGAGACAGAATAAAAATAAAGGAAAAGAGGTCTCTAGTAATAAATATAAAATGTTAGAGAGAGGCAATGATTAAAACAATAAAAAACTGGTGAAAATTAATGATAAAAATAAGAAAAAAACAAAATATGAATAATAATGTAAAACATAATAACAATAGTGAGTTATATATGAATTTAATCGCAAAAAAACTGGGCAGATGAAACTGGAGTGTGACAATCTGTCCAGTGGAGTGAGAGACTTATAGGAAGACTAGAACTATCTCATAGGAGCCCGCCTTAGGAATCAGAGGTTTGTTGAGTTAGGAGATAATGGAAAAGTAAGGACTTAAATGAAAGAAGAGAAGGAGCATGGCGGATCTGGAGAGGGAGAGAGTTCCAGAGGGAGTTAGCTTGGATAAGGAAAGAGTTGTGGTAGGTTGTTGTCCTGTGGGAAGGGAGGTAAAGATCCGAGGGGCGGGATCTAGTGACTTTCTGGTGGATATGGGATTTAAATTGGAGCATTTGGAAGATGTAGGAGGGCTTTTGGGAAGATATGGTTTGATAGAGGAAGGAGCCAAGGAAATATTGTCGACGAGAGGATGGGAAGAGCCATTTTAGGTCGGTATAGGAACTAGTAATAGAGGAGTGTCTGGGGAGCCCGAAGATGAATCTTAGAAAGGAGTTCATGACTCGCTTTAGTTTCATGTCGAGCTCACCAGACAGTCCTCCATATGTGAGGCAAGCATAATCAAAGTAGGGGAAAACAAGAGAGGATACCAACAGCTGACGGGTTTTTATAAGACTAATAATATTAGTTTGCAAGTTGTAAGGCTCCTGGAGAACCATTTCATCCATCTATCTACATACATTTATATTATACAGCACTACAGTCGACATTTTCTTGAGACTAATTTTGAATTTTTTTTACTTTTGCAGGACTTTGTCTCTATTTACTAAATAAATACAAATTAACAATTTTGGTGCAAGTCATTCTGAGTTATTCATTTTGTATTCTCACTGAATTATTTCAAGACAATAAGAAAACTATGGTCACTCATTATGATCAAACAAGTGACTTATCTTTGAAAATATTAAAGCGCTTGTATAAACCAGACCTCTTAGATTCCAAATTTGATAACAGGTAATTTATTTATTGTGAAATATTTTTAAAAGTATACCTCACAGCTTTATTTATCCAACTGATAATTAAAAAACTTTTTTCTATTTTTTCAGTCTTTTTATATCAGCTGGGGATTTCGTTTGGCAGGGTACCATTGCTAATAAAACAAAAACAGATTTTGTTGATAACAAAGGAATATATATTATTTTGGATATTATAGAGGTAAATAAATCAATTGTGGAGTTTTTTGAAAATGTAGATGCTAAACAAATCAACAATTTATTTTTATTTTCCAGTAAACCTAGGCTTAGAAATTAAGAAAAATTTATTATTATTATTTTTTTTGCCTTATGCACGATGCATATTAGTGTATATGCATATCATGTATCACTGTATTATCTAGTTATTTACGACATCCATTGCCCCGGGAGGGAGTTCTATCTACGAAATAAAACTCACTCTCAGACGGGATTCGAACCCGCAAACCATGCTGATACCATGCGACCAAAGCCCTATGCGTCACCCCGCACGGCCACCATGGCCCTAGTGGTTGGTTGATACCGAACAAATGAAATGTGTTTATATCCTTCTGATGATTTTTTTTTTCTTCTTACTGCAGGACTTTCTTATTCCAATCACGTTTGTCCAGATGACTCTCCCTCCCACTTTCCATAATTTCAAATTCATTTCATTCTGGCCTTATTAGGTACTAGCAGTAATACCCGGCGTTGCCCGGGGAACTTCGATTTTTCTCCTAATCTCCCATTCGAATCCTATTCAATACTTGGAAAGTACATTCATGATGTTATAATTCTTAATTATTCAAATGGAATAAGGCTTATAGTCCTTCAAAGGAAGACACCACAGCTATTATGTGCCTTTAAACGGCGGAAACAACAGCTAGTAAATACTTAGCATCGCTGGACATCCTAGCCAGTACGTACTTAAGAACGCTCGTGACCACAGCTAGTATCGGTCTCGCAACGGCGTACCACCCCAGCTAGTGCTCGGAACAGCTGGGCACCACAGTTATTGTGTGCTTAAAACCGCTGGGCACAACAGCTATTACTACGTTCTTAGGAATGCTTCGCACCACAGCTAGTTAGTGTTCAGGAACGCTGGGCCACACAGCTACTCGTAGTATATGCCTTGCAACGGTGGCCAGCCCAGCTACTAAGTTCTTAGGACCACTTGGAACCACAGCTAGTTACAACTTAGGAACGCCGGGCACCTTAGATAGTATGCGCCTTGCAACTCCATGCAACCAGCTATTAAATTCTTAGGAACGCTGGGCACCGCAGCTAGTATGTGCCTTGCAACAGCGGATGCCCTAGCTATTTTGTGCTTAAGAACGCTGGTGAGAGCTATTATTAACCGTGCAACGATGGACCTCCTAGGTAATACGTACATGCTTAGGAAACCCACCCTATTAAAATTAGGGCTATATCCCATCTTTAAGAAAGCTCCATGTGAGATTCATTCAGCATTAATGCACCCCCGCCCCTCCCGTCCAAAAGGGTTACAGCCAATTTTTAAATATTGCTTTTGAAACTACTATGTATTTATATGCTTGCCCCCCTCCCCCCCCCCCCCCCTTAGCCCCCTCCCGTTGACAATTTTGAGACGTCACATGTGAAATTCCATTACAATCCGCCCATTCATTAATGAGATACAACTATCTTTATGCTAAGGCTTACCCGCCAAAACCCCCCTCCCTTTCAAAATGTTGAGATCTCACACACCCTATTTTTCAATTAGAGATTAAGAAGATAAAGAATACTACACGTGAAATTCCATGAAAATCCGATCATCTGTTAATGACCTATCAGTATCTTTATATTTGCTCCTAGCCCGACAGCCCCCCTCCTCTTTGTGACGTCACAAACTTCATTTTTCAATTTGGCTTTCAAGAATTCTACATGTGAATTTCCATGACAATCTGACCATTAGTTAATGACATCACTATTTTTATATTTAGGCCTACCCTCACAACATCCCTCCAGTTAAACATTTTTGACGTTACACACCCTATTTTTCAATTTGACTTTTCACAATACCACATGTGAAACTTCGTGGAAATCCGACCATTCGTTAATTAGCTAGCACTAAATTTATACTTAGGCCCCCCACAACCCCCCCTCCCGTTCAAAATTTATGGACGCCACATAGCCATTTTTTCAACTTGGCTTTTAAGAATATTACATGTGAACTTTCATGATAATCCGTCCATCCATTAATGCACTAGAGCAATTTTTATGCTTAGGCCCCCCCTTACAACCCCCCCCTTCCCTTCAAAAGTTTGGGACGCCACATAGCCTATCATTCAATCGGGGTCTAAAGGATGCTAGATGTGGAGTATCATGAAGATCCGTCCAGCGGTTTGGGCGTGATGCTGGAGCAAACCCACAAAAAAACCCCGTTTCAGCTTTATTGTTATAGAAGGTTATGGAGGTGGGTGGAAGAGAACGGGTAGTTAAGAGATTGCTCAATTAAAAATCCCAATAACTGCCGATGTAATGAATGAATCAACTTCAAATTTCGTATTTAAAATCAACATCCACTGCGGACATGACCAGTCAAATTTCAGCGATATCGGTTGAGGGGAGGGGGGAGTTCCGGGGTGGGGGCCCTTTTCAAAAATCCCAATAACTGCCGATGTAATGAATGTATCAACATCAAATTTCGTATTTAAAATCAACATCCACTGCGGACATGACCAGTCAAATTTCAGCGATATCGGTTGAGGGGAGGGGGGAGTTCCGGGGTGGGGGCCCTTTTCAAAAATCCCAATAACAGCCGATGTAATGAATGTATAAACATCAAATTTCGTATTTAAAATCAACATCCACTGCGGACATGACCAGTCAAATTTCAGCGATATCGGTCGAGGGGAGGGGGGAGTTCCGGGGAAGGGGTGATATTCATTTATACTTGACCCCCCACAACCCCCCCTCCCGTTCAAAATTTTGGGACGCCACATAGCCAATTTTTCAACTTGGTTTTTAAGAATATTACATCTGAACTTTCATGATAATCCGTCCATCCATTAATGCGCTGGAGCAAATTTTATGCTTAGGCTCCCCCCTACAACCCCCCTCCCCTTCAAAATTTTAGGACGCCACATAGCCTATCATTCAATCGGGGTCTAAAGGATGCTAGATGTGGAGTATCATGAAGATCCGTCCAGCGGTTTGGGCGTGATGCTGGAGCAAACCCACAAACAAACCCCGTTTCAGCTTTATTGTTATAGAAGGTTATGGAGGTGGGTGGAAGAGAACGGGTAGTTAAGAGATTGCTCAATTAAAAATCCCAATAACTGCCGATGTAATGAATGAATCAACTTCAAATTTCGTATTTAAAATCAACATCCACTGCGGACATGACCAGTCAAATTTCAGCGATATCGGTTGAGGGGAGGGGGGAGTTCCGGGGTGGGGGCCCTTTTCAAAAATCCCAATAACTGCCGATGTAATGAATGTATCAACATCAAATTTCGTATTTAAAATCAACATCCACTGCGGACATGACCAGTCAAATTTCAGCGATATCGGTTGAGGGGAGGGGGGAGTTCCGGGGTGGGGGCCCTTTTCAAAAATCCCAATAACAGCCGATGTAATGAATGTATAAACATCAAATTTCGTATTTAAAATCAACATCCACTGCGGACATGACCAGTCAAATTTCAGCGATATCGGTCGAGGGGAGGGGGGAGTTCCGGGGAAGGGGTGATATTCATTTATACTTAGGCCCCCCACAACCCCCCCTCCCGTTCAAAATTTTGGGACGCCACATAGCCAATTTTTCAACTTGGTTTTTAAGAATATTACATCTGAACTTTCATGATAATCCGTCCATCCATTAATGCGCTGGAGCAAATTTTATGCTTAGGCTCCCCCCTACAACCCCCCTCCCCTTCAAAATTTTAGGACGCCACATAGCCTATCATTCAATCGGGGTCTAAAGGATGCTAGATGTGGAGTATCATGAAGATCCGTCTAGCGGTTTGGGCGTGATGCTGGAGCAAACCCACAAACAAACCCCGTTTCAGCTTTATTGTTATAGAAGATTATGAAGGTGGGTGGAAGAGAACGGGGAGTTAAGAGATTGCTCAATTCAAAATCCCAATAACTGCCGATGTAATGAATGAATCAACTTCAAATTTCGTATTTAAAATTAACATCCACTGCGGACATGACCAGTCAAATTTCAGCGATATCGGTTGAGGGGAAGGGGGAGTTCCGGGGTGGGGGCCCTTTTCAAAAATCCCAATAACTGCCGATGTAATAAATGTATCAACATCAAATTTCGTATTTGAAATTAACATCCACTGCGGACATGACCAGTCAAATTTCAGCGATATCGGTTGAGGGGAGGGGGGAGTTCCGGGGTGGGGGCCCTTTTCAAAAATCCCAATAACTGCCGATGTAATGAATGTATCAACATCAAATTTCGTATTTAAAATTAACATCCACTGCGGACATGACCAGTTAAATTTCAGCGATATCGGTTGAGGGGAGGGGGGAGTTCCGGGGTGGGGGCCCTTTTCAAAAATCCCAATAACTGCCGATGTAATGAATGTATCAACATCAAATTTCGTATTTGAAATTAAAATCCACTGCGGACATGAACAGTCAAATTTCAGCGATATCGGTTGAGGGGAGGGGGGAGTTCCGGGGTGGGGGCCCTTTTCAAAAATCCCAATAACTGCCGATGTAATGAATGTATCAACATCAAATTTCGTATTTAAAATTAACATCCACTGCGGACATGACCAGTTAAATTTCAGCGATATCGGTTGAGGGGAGGGGGGAGTTCCGGGGTGGGGGCCCTTTTCAAAAATCCCAATAACTGCCGATGTAATGAATGTATCAACATCAAATTTCGTATTTGAAATTAAAATCCACTGCGGACATGAACAGTCAAATTTCAGCGATATCGGTTGAGGGGAGGGGGGAGTTCCGGGGTGGGGGCCCTTTTCAAAAATTTTAATAACTGCCGATGTAATGAATGTATCAAGATCAAATTTCGTATTTAAAATTAAAATCCACTGAAGACATAACCAGTCAAATTTCAGCGATATCGGCTGAGGGGAGGGGAGAGTTCCGGGGTGGGGGCCCTTTTCAAAAATCCCAATAACTGCCAATGTAATGAATGTATCAAGATCAAATTTCGTATTTAAAATTAAAATCCACTGAAGACATAACCAGTCAAATTTCAGCGATATCGGCTGAGGGGAGGGAGGAGTTCTGGGGTGGGGGCTCAATTCAAAAATCCCAATAACTGCCACAATTAAAATCCACTGAGGACACAACCAGTCAAATTATAGTAATCAATCAAATATATATATCATTTCTCAGTGGACCGTAGTACTTTATTACAACAAATAAAAGAATATTGTAAGAAATTAAACGGTGAACGATTTTGGTGAATTCAAAAATTTATATATATTTTTTTTTAATTGTTGAAATGTGAAAGGAGTAATTTGAATCGATACAAGTACTATCTATTTGAATCTACTTGATATCGGCCAAGAGTATCAATACTTTACTTGTATCGATAGATCCCTACATATGACAGTATGAAGTGAAAGTTGAGAGGAGAGAATAATCTGTGCAAAAGCGATTGGTACAAAAAAGTCTTATAACGGCCGCATCACATATTTTTCTTATATGTTTTTGTTCAGATAGCTCCATTTCCAGTACAGTTATTGTACACTGGGATGCTCACAGATGCCTGCTTATATCGCCATAGTGTAACACAACTGGTGACGTGGCGGGGCAAGCGGAAGGAGCAGACAGCTCTCAGTCTTCTCTGCTCACTGTGGAGGAAACAAGAAGTCATTAAAAGTGTTCCAAGAGACAAAAATCACTGTCTCACTGGTAATATTCGTATTTATATTATTTTTTTAAAAAATTCCCCAGCTATACGAAGTATAGAGGAAGTTATGTAATCGGTCAATAATTTGAGGGTGAGTTGGGATAAAGTTTATTAATATTGTCAGATATAATAGTAATATTTATTTCCGTTAAACCATAACATGGTAATAGGATACATCGTAAGAATGTTTACAATAAGATAGCTTATGAGTGGGAGCAGATATAATACGAAGTGCTGATTGCTTTTGGTTCACGCTCTAGTTTCAATGTAACGCTGAATAAAAGAATCTTGTTTAACTTTGTCCGAAGATTCATAAAAACATGAATAACAATGTTTTATGTCTGATATGCTTACAGAACTACACTGATACGCTCTAGTTGAATGACCACATACAGGTTGAAGCGGATTACCAGTAGAACAGTACCTCGCTTTCTTCTCTTTCTCACTAGTCCAATTTGAAGGGTCACTTTTCCTCGGATTCACTTCATCAACGTTTTTTTCCGTAGTTTCGAATATATTTAGCTTGACCCACTTCAATTTGAACAGCACGAGTAACTTCCAAACACAACAACAGATAAAATATTCAGGCAGGTTATGAAAGAATCGACAGTGGCGCCATATAGGAATGGATATGGGCCATTTTGAATCCCGCTTCACGATGGATTTGGGAACTTTTGCAGAGCCACAAGCTTTTATAGTCGCAGTATTAGCTGGATTTAGGCAGTTATGAAACGTATCAATATTGCTACATCATTAGAAAGAACTTATATTTACTAAATATTCAAAAATATGAGTTTTTGAAAAAAATGGAGATGGGCACTTTTGCACCTACACGACTCATGTTAGATACATCAACAGATATTAACTCTTAGTTAGACACACAGAATGATTAGAATTCACAATACTACTAAAAAATAAAATGAAAATAATAAATAAATACTTGAAAATATTAGTACAAAAATAATAATATTAATAAATACAGTATATCAATTTTTTTATTTAATTAAAATTAGGATAATAATTGTTTATAACTTTTCCGGAAGTCCCTTCATCAGGTCACAATGTGCAAAGTATATAAAAGAGAAGGAAAACAATATAACAATAACAATTATAAAAAAAAATATCGATAAATAAATAAATAAAATTACAATAAAATAAGAAAAAAACAAGAGAAGTAAAAAAATTAGTGTATATGTAATAAAAAATAATGATTTAAACGTAAATTCGACAGAACTTTAAGAGGATATCTATGGAGGAATTCTGCAAAAATTAAAAATTAAAATTCATAAACAAGTAACATGAGGTACTATGTTATTTGTTTAGATAAAACATATGTGGTCATTTGTTTAGATAAAACAAAAACAACATTCTGAGCGAGCAGAAGTTTTAAAATAAATAAAATATAATATTTTTTTTAAACAAAACCCACTAAAATATGTCACATATATAAAATACTGTGTGTATTATTATAAACCTTAACCATATTTTACAAATTAGAGATGTTTTCGCCAGAGATCTTGTGGAAGTTCATTGTAAATACTACTGAATAAAACAGAACGAGTCAAAAATTCCACTATATTTATATAAAAGACAATATATTTCACTGGTTAGAAGAGCATTGTCAAGTGTACAGGTTACAGACTATGACGTTTTAATATTTTGGAAAAAGTCCAGATAGAGGGTGGGGGAGGGGGTGCGGTGGCGGGGAGGGGGAGGAGGGGAAGAGTGAGGGAGGGAGACAGAACAAGAGGGGGGGGGGGGGGGGGGGGGAGACTACCAACTGTATCACATTTTAATCATAAAAAAAAAAAAATTAAATAAAAAAAAATAAGTTGGCAGGAGTGTTGGGTGATGTCACGTACCCTATGTTGAGCAGAACGTTTAAGGATGCTAGGAAATTTGCTAATTCAATGTTTTATTTAACGTTTTTGTGAACTTTTGTTTGTAAAAAAAACCTTAAAAAAAAATATATCGAATGTTCAAGACGTGCAATTTTGAAAAAAGTGCTCGTATTTAAAAAAATTTCAATTAACAAATTTTTTATTTGGATTTCTTCTAAAGATACTAAAGAGATGTCATCTTGTTTTCCTAAATAGCTTATATATTAGATATGAACTCAAAAACTACGACATTTTTTCAAGCAAAATGTACAATTTCTATATTTCGTACCTGAGAAAGAATATCCTGAAATATCGTCGACAGAAAGCAACTTTTTGAAGAATATAAAAAATATTTATTATAATTAAAAACTGTATTAGTATAATTTTTTTTTTTTGCTAATTTATTTTCTAATTGTTCAGATTTTATAGTTCAGTTTTATTAGAGGTATTTAATTTTTTTTTCAACAATAAAAAAAAATTCGTTTCCGAGTAAAGGGTTTCCTCTACCTTAAACAATTTTAGTTGAAGTTTAAATTTTGTTCTTGTTTCTACTGTCGGCAAGAAATGAGGAAATGCATTAAAGAAATTGATTCATTTCTGAGTTATGCAATGTTTAGTTATTCCAAAATATTCTTTTTTCCTTGTATCTTGAATTATGAGTAGAATTACTAAGAGGGAAAATATCTGTATTTTTCCTAATAACCCATTAATGTTTGAAACATAAACAGCAGCGTAGAAGGAAATCGAGGTTCTGTCGTGTAAAAAAAAATTGAAAATTTGGCCTACGTTTCGAAAACTATTCCAGAACACCTTCATCACACACATCCACTCAAGTCATTATAAGGTAATTTTTATTTATTAGTTATGTAGAGATATATAAGGATATTATAAGGTTAATTTAATACTACTTTCAGAATTTATATTTATTTTTATTATTTATTTATTTATTATTATTATTTTTCTCTCTTTCCTTTATGTTAAAAAAAAATTGTTTCCATCTCTTTTTCAATTATTATAAAGTACCTGTTTATATCATTGTCCATAATGTCTAATTTGTTTGTTTATATTCTGTAGGCCATGAAGAAGAAAATAAATAGTTTTCGAAACGTTTGCCAAATTTTGAATTTTTTTTTTACACGACAGAACCTCGATTTCCTTCTACATTGAACAGATACTGTCGACTCTATTAATCATTATAAACAGCAGCGTTTTCAACGGATTTTCATGTGTCAAAGTAGCAAAAAGAACAACCTCTCAAGAATCTGTTGTAGTAAGAGCATACTAATTCATTCTCAATTTGATTATTACAGACATAGAATACCCACTGATGGGAGAACTACAGAAATGCTCCCGAGCATACGACTACGTTCATTGTCCACCCTTGCTCGATTTACTCGCCTGTATTCGGCCCAAAGTAGCTGCTGTTGTCAATTGTTTTACAAGAAGATTTCGTACAGAAGCTGAAATGGCAAAGAAAATGTACCAAATGCCATATGATCATCTGTCTGCTGAAGACGAGGTAAATTGTTAGTAGTAGCACATAATCTGCTCTGCTTCCTTTGTTAACTATGTACTTCCCCAGCTCTGCAAAGTATAGGGCAAGTTATGTAATCGATGATGAGTTTTCAATGGAATTTCATGTTTACCGACTTCCTGATTTCAAAAATGAAAGAAGTCCATTGAAAAACACCGGCAATGTACTTAAACAGAACGAATTAATCAATTGATTCCGCTGAAAATGTATAATTGTTGTTCTCATGTTCTAGTCATACATAAAATTTCGTGTCAATACATTCATTCTATCGGCAGCTATTAGAGTTTCTATGTTAACCTCCTCCCTAATTGTATAGACCGGTAATATATATATAACATATATATATAACTGGTGAGGGCGCCGGTAGCTCAGTGGTATGCGTGCTTGACTTCTGAGCTCAAGGTCATAGGTTCGTAACCCGACCGAGGCCCTTAGTTTATTTTATCTGGGAGGTAAAATAAACTTAAGCACGCCGTCCTTCGGATGGGACGTTAAGCGATGGTCTCGAGCCTGTACGATGTCAGGTACACGTTAAAGACCCCTACCCTAGAGGAATAAAAATTTAGGGTAGGCAGAATTTAGGACTCCCACAGTAGAGTCGGGCTCGAAAGAGCGCTCTGGTAGTAGGCGATATGACCTTGTTGTTAAAGCCCGGACATGAGTCATAACACCTAACCTAACCTCTGGTGGTTCTGGAGGACCACTCCAAAATGTTGGAGAGTAGAAGAAGGGGTAAGACTGTAATGATAAGACTGATTAAGTTTAAAATGATATAAAATATTTAATGTACAAAACAAAACCTCGTAAAAGGCAGTTGGCCAACGGAAATGAAAATAGAAGAAAACAAAACATAGATTAAATGAATATAGAATCGAACTTAATATTAGGGATGAAAAAATATAATTTGAAGTAAAAACTAAAAAAGATAAAATAATAAAGTTGTTAGTGGAAGATTGGATGCAGCCTTTGAGGTGGGGGGGGGGGGGGGGGGAGGGGGGAGGGGGGCTGCCAGATGGTCAGATGATGGATCTGATGGGACGGTGTGGTGATGGGACGATCTGGTGGTAGATGAAAGTACGTGCGGTCCTGATGGTTCCTGGCAGGCTACTGAAGGCTAAGTAGGTACAGCCTACTTTTGTAAATATTGAGGGATAGGATTAGTGGGGAGGAGTCTTTTGGCGAGTCCGGCTCCATTCCAAAATAAACAATGTAATAAATATTGAAATGTTGAAATTGAAATCATATACCGAAACACTAATCCCCTCCTTTCCTTTGGTCGATTTGGCTGAAATCAATAAATGTCGTCCTTAGAGGGTTCTGGATACAAATATAAAATTTCGTGTCGATTCATTAATTTTATCGGAAGTTATCGTGTTGACAAACAAACACACATAGACACTTTTTTTTTTCACTTTTGGGATCAGGAGGTCGGAAAACAAAACTCCGCATCGAATTTTTCGCCGATTACATAAATTTCTTTATACTTTGTATGCGTGTGTGTGTTTGTCTGTGGACACAACTCCCAATATAATTAATTTATCGGCAGGAAATTTAAATTTTGTATGTGTATCCAGAATGCTTTAAGGACGACGCCTATCGATTTTCAGCGGAATCAGCCGAAGTGGAGGGGGAGTCAGGGGGCCTCATTTCGAAAATCCCAATAACTGTCGATGTAGTAGGTCATCTCAGGAAAGGTGGTCATCTCATTTAGAAGGCTAATTCCATCAGGTTTATTGTGTAGGGGACACACATCAAAATAAAACACATTAAAAATTCTTCCAGACAAAAGTTGTATGTGAGATCTGTGTTAATATTGTAAAACATTATTTAATGAAGAAAAAAATTGTCTAATTCTACGAAAATATATACATAAAGTGTAACGGTTTCTGCTTATGCCGTCATCAGCACAAACTTCAAAAGTGCAGTGACTTTCAAGTTTACTAGGTTGTCATATTTACTCTAGTTTTATTTGCACCGGTCAGTTCTCATAAAAAGGATTTAAAAATGTCCTGAATCAATGAAATGCCAAACTTTTGTGATTTGTCTCGTGCCGCCTGCCGGGTTTCCCAGTCAATGGACAATGAGTGGCCTTTGGAATTCCTTGGAATGCCTTTTATCTTCATCTGAATCAGAATCAGAAATTTGACCTATGTGACTTATTTAAAAATATTCTTGTGTTTCTACAAAATTTCATGAATTTCATTTATTTTTATTTTAGATCACAATGAATATAATCAAGTACTATGAAGAACTGAAGGAGGGTGAACTGTGGTGGGGCATACTTCGTGACATAGAAGACAAAGAGATGTTACTACTTCCCATCGACCTCACGTTGACACACTCCCTAGCTATGAAGCACCTCTCCTGGGCAGTCTATGTGAAACATTGTCAACTCATGATTGTCCATAAAGAAGAGAAAAAGGTAAAACTTAATTTTAAAAAAGAAAGTCTACTATGATTCACCGGCAATTTACTTTCCCAGCGCGAAATAATCAAATGCTTTTTCGCTTTCACTGAATTAGTTGAAAACCAAGAGGCATCTTACTCAGGGATTTCTAGGTGACCATATTAATTTTCATGTTGATAGATTCATTATAATGGCAATTGTATATGTTTCTGTCTTAAGCAAAATTATATACGTGAATTCAAAATCCTCTATGGACGACAACTCCTATTTTTCCGAGGAATCAGCCGAAGTGAAGGGCATAACTCAAAATCCCCCTATAACTACCAATCTAATGAATGTATCCACATGACATTTTATATTTAAATTCAAAACCCCTATAAGAATGGCACTTATTAATTTTCCGCGAAGTCGCCCGAAGGGAAGGGAGGAATCTGTACATTCATGGTGATTCACCAAGACTTTAACAATTACCTGATATTGCACAGGCTTGGGACCATCACTTAACGTCTTATCCGAAGGACAGTGTGCTCAAGGTTATCACCCAGATAAAAGATCAAAAGGCCTCGGCCTGGTTTCGAACCCGCGATCTTGAGCACAGTGAGGTTGGACGCTATCTCTGAGCTACCGGCGTCCTCATAGAATGTTTTTATATAGGTATATAATAATAATAATAATTAGGACGCCGGTTCGAAACGTTATTTTATTTTATCTGGGAGCAAAAAAAACTTTAACACGCTGTCCTTCGGATGGGACGTTAAGCGATGCCTGTACGATGTTAAAGACCCCTACCCTAGCTAATTAAAAATTTAGGGTAGACACAATTCGGGGTCATGTCCACCTGAGTGACGAAAGAGCGCTCTGGTAGTAGGCGATATGACTTTGTAGTTAAAGCCCGTGCATGAGTCATAATAACTAACTAAAAATAATACATTATTTTAGGAAAAAGAATATGAAGAAGATTTAGTGAGCGAAATCAGAAGAGTTAATTTGAACCGTTATTTGAAAGCAGTAAACGAAATGGAGACAATCATGTCTCTCAGCGATAATAAATATAATGAAGAAATGAAGGCTCGAAGAGAGGAAATCATACGAACATTGGAAGAACGTTTTGAAGTTAAAATGACCGAAAATCATCATAAAACTTTCTCACATCCCCGAGATTTACTTTTGGTATGTTTTAGTTATTCATTTTTACAACTGTTGTTTTTTTAGTATACTAATGTATTGTTTAGCGGTCTGACTGTATTGGTCCTATCTAAAATCTGAGGACACAATTTAATAAGGAACATTTTTCTATAGGATTGACCGTCTTCGCTTGAAGTCTATAAAAATAGTTTTCAAGACATTTCAGGACCTTTTTCGGCATACATCTCGCGAACCGAACTTCCAAAAAAATCATATTCTACATACGATGTGTCTTTCCGTTTTTTCTACAAAAAAAAAAAACTTTTACTTGAAAAGACTTTTGATTAGGTCATAAATATAAGCGGAATTTTGTAAAATGTACTTAGTCCTCAAAATAAGATTGTCTCAACTTTCATCCTAAGGGGCCGTTCACAAACTACGTCACGCAATTTTGAGGTGTTTTAAACCCCCTCCCTTCCCCTGTCACAGTTAATTGAACCCCCCCTAAACGCGACGTCATTTTTTCATGACCCCCCCCCCCCCCCCCCAATTTAAACAGAAATTTTTTTTTAAAGAAAAGTACTAAATTGTATAAAAATAATAAAACTTCCATTTATCATAAATACAACATACATATTATATTCATCTGTATTCATAAATTAAATAAAAGAACAGTGATTTAAGTATTTAACATTTCGATTATTCAAGCGAGATAATCCATATCATTAAAAAGACTGAGGAATATTACGATTCCTCCCAAATCGGTTTTAAATGTTCATCTATAGTTATGATTGGTATTTCAGATTGATCACTGTCAGAAGGTCGAACCACTCGGCTTCTTCTTGATCCTCGATGTTTTTTATGATGGCCAACATTTCTCATTGACGTCTAGCTGCAACCCGAACCGGTCTAACTTTAACTACCGGTGCCTCCGTATTGCACTGTTTCGAGTGACGTTTTAAATATGTCAAAGACCCCAAATACACGCCACACTTTTTGCAAGTCTCCCGCTTTATGTCTCCTTGCACAGATGGGCATCCTATATCATAAGGAACTTCCTTGTGCTCCTTGAAAACTCCAGGGTACTTTATTTAAATATGTTATTTTACTTTAATAACATGAATTTATTAAAATACTAACGTTAAAAAAATTTGCATGAAATTAATTTTTAGAAAATTGTCTACGCCCTTATTTTAAAGTGTAATAATAAACGTGACGTCATTTTTTTTTTTCTCCCCACCATCACAATCATCACATATGTTTTAAACCCCCCCCCCCCCCCCCCCCAGGCGTGTGACGTAGTTTGTGAACAGCCCCTAATCAGATCGAAAGTTTGAATACTTATTCAGGGGTCTTTGAAATGTGAAAATCTGTTGAAAACTCGACCTTGGATTTTTGCACGATTACAATACTTCCTTATACTAAGTATAATAAAGTAAAAAAATATATAATTAAAAGTTATATTATCATCTTCTTGATTATTATTAAAGAAAACCTTTTTTTTTTTCCTTGCAAACTTTTGGCTTTGTCTTGAGGAAGTATCATAATTTACAGAAGGCATATGATGCCCAAGGTTAACACAATAGTAACTTACAAGAATAACCTGCTCTGTTTACAGTCCACATCAGTGACGTCAAAGAATCGACTTGGCGGGCTTTCACGACATTTCAAATGTCCTCTTACATTCCAATTTTAAACACCAACTCAAACGAAACTTACTGATTTTTTAACAGCTCGCCTTCGGTTACTTAATGAGACAAAACATTTATTTTTATTCATTATGTACTAAATTCTATTATTTTCTATTTATTCTTCATGAAAAGTATTTATAAATTTATTATTAATTTGAAGTTTTTTTTTTTTTCTCATTTATTTTGTTCTCTGTATGCCAGCTGAAAACTGGAAGAAATCCACTCATAAGAAGCATTGCTTCTCGAACTTTTAAAAAATATACGGTTGCTAAAAGAAGATTTTCAAGAAGTAATAAATCCAAAGAAGACATCGATGAAATACTGAAGACAAACCCAAACATTATTTTGACATAAACAAAATATTAACATTTATTTCAAATTATCCTGATGTTATCCAATATTTCTGACAAAAATCTCCATAGCCCCTCTCCTTCGACTCTACTAACTGGAACTCGTTACTTTCTGTATGCAATTGTTGCTTCAAGTTACAAGGCGTTTCGAGTTTTGACTCCTTAAGTCGATTTGGGTATGAGTCGAAAGGTATCCTACAATTAGAATTGAATCTATATACAAACCTTGGAATCGTAGTATTCATCTATCTGGAGTTACATCGCAAATAGTAATTTTATTTTTGGACCTTTCCGGTGACGGAACTACATTGTTAACAGGACTCACAGCTTAAAAATCATTCAGTCCTAGCTTATTACTTCCCTCACCTATTCAAAGTATAGGGGATGTTATGTAATCGGACAGAGATTTTGTTTTTGGCGGAATTTCAGGTTTTTGATTCCTCTTGATTCCAAAAATAAAAATCTCTCTGTTTATGTGTTTGTGACGCGATAACTCCCAATAAAATGAATGTATTGACACGCAATTTTATATGTGTAATTTTCAGCCAAATCGGCCAAAGGGAAGGGGGGATAAAAAGCGAGGCATAATATAAAAACGAAATAATTGCCTTGACACTATATTTCACATGTAACTTTTAAGCCTTATAAGACACCTATTATTTTTTAGCAGAATCAGCCGATGGTGAGGGAGTATCAGGGGGTTCAACACATTGGGATTAGGTGGGAGAGCGAAAAAGTAATTGATTAATTCGTGCTGGGGAAGCACATAGCCGATGGTTAACTTTTTAAAATATATTATAAGGCTTCTTTAGTGTCACTATAGTGTAATTACTAATGTACATGATACACTTTAGTATATTATCAATCAAAAAACAAAATTAAAAATCAAATAGTCCTAAAACCGGAAGAATAATTTTTGCAAACATAGGGGAATGAACTGAAAATTGTGAAAATTCATACCGAATATCTTTCCGACAGTATAACTTCTAAGTGCAGAAGAAACGAAGGCAGTCCAGACAACCGAAAAAAGTTTTTGTTGTAGCCTATGAACCCTTTAAAAATAAAATTATTTATTCAGTATAATGGAATTTCATAAAGTATGCAATTTTCATTGTAGGGACTTTCTTAGTTAAATTTTAATAGTCATGTAATCGGCCCGACGTTCTAAATTTTAACAACCCAGTTTTATTATATATATCTATAGGATAGGGGTCTTTAACGACTTAACGTCCCATCCGAAGGACGGTGTGCTCGAGATTTTTTCACCCCCCCCTCCCTACCAGATAAATAAACTAAAGGCCTCGACCGGGTTTCTCGATCTTGAGTTGAATTTTTAATATGTATTATGACAATAGTTTTTATATTATAAAAATTAATTTTTTTAAATATTGATTGAATTTATTTCAAAATTATATAGAAGTATCGATAGATCTGTGGAATCGAGATAAAAATGTTGCCGCATGTGTTTGTTTACGGCGCGAAAGGAGGTCGTGATTACACTATCATTTGATAATGGTACGTTTTAAAAACAGGTATGTATTTACATATATTTTTTAAAACAATTATTTTAAAATAGCTTCGCATTTTGATAAACTGTATTTTATTTAAATTTTTCATAAGGTACATAACAGTTCAAATTGAGGATGGAAGAGATTTCGGTCGACCTTTGGAAATACGTTCTCAAGATCTGTACAATGAAGTTTTGCATGCAATACAGTACATGCATGGCGATTTTGGGTGTGCTGCTATAAAGTCGGGTCTAAATTGTAAGATACTATTTTTATATTAATTTAAATGTAATGAATGATTAATGCATTCTTGTGTACGTATTTATTTACAACTCCTTATTTTCAGTAAAATATTGCAATGAAAATACAAGAATAGCTATTATAAGGGTGCGTCATGGACCCCATAAATATGTGACCAGTTCGTTACCTTTTGTAACCAAAGTGAGAAATAAAAAAGTATCTCTAAGAATTATGTATGTTGGAGCTACTTTACACCACTGTTATAAGGTTATTGTGGTAAGTACCATTTTTTATAATCTTATTAATAGTTAATGAATATATAAAGTTTTAATTTGTGATATATTTCTCTTCTTTTATAATTGTGTTATTATTGTTTTGTACTTGTAATACATTAACTGCCCTTTAAAAATTTCAAGGAAGTTGATTAATTTGAACGTAATTTTTTAGAGACATCAAAAGGCGGAACTGTCAAAAGTTTTACAACATTTGAAAACTGAAGAAGAAAGGTTGGAATTTAAAAATAAAATGTTAAATTTAAATATTATTTCCACAAGGAGTTGATGATTTAGAAAAATAAATGTTTTGCTTTTTCTTATATTATTGTTATCAAGAATAAAAGGAAATCCCAACAAAAAATATATATGATGGGTCTGCTATCGCTATTTATGAATTTAGAAACATTTTGGTTGTTGATAATTGTTCAATATTTGTTGACAGCATATAAAAATTCAAACACAAAAACTGGGCATTCGTAATGATGATGTTCAGACGCGCCTTTTGAAAGGACAAACTCTTAGGTATATGAGTACAGTTTAATTGAAAAAAAAAGTCAGAAGTTTTTGTAGTACTAACCCACCCCCATTTTAAATTTACAATATCTTCGTTATTATTCAACGAAACAATTATTTTATATCAATATAAACCACAATTCGTCCTTGTTTATGTTCTGCCGTCGAAATTCTTTATTATAAGCGGGGCAACACTCTTCAAAACATATTGAAAAAAATGGGGTCAATAATATAATAATTGGGCAGTGTTAACAGTAAAACCCCTCTTACGGACAATTTTGCGATGTCCCGGCCCGAAGTATGAACAATGCATTTTTACCCTCCTCTCAACGGACGCGTACAATCAATTTTTCGTCATCAAGAGATAAATTTACCTCTCCTAAGCGGACATTTACAAAACAATTAATTTGAAAAATGTAATTTTGAATGCTTTTTATTATTCGTAGAATTCGCTGTTTGTGAAACAGGCATATATACCTACTAAAAAAATATAAAGAAAAACGAATGTTTTTTTAAAAATATTGTCTATTTTACAAGATATATAAAACATATGGGAGTACTTTCAGCATTGCTACCATCTTCTGCCACGACTTAACAAATACGGTATTTGTTAAGTCGTGGCTGAAGATGATAGCAATACCGAAGGTACTCTCATATATTTTATATATATTGTGAAATAGACAATATTTTTAAAAAAACATACGTTTTTCTTTTTATTTTTTATTAAGTGTTTCACAATATCTCTGCGACCAAACAGTTGGTAACCAAAAGGTTTATTGACTTAAAATCCATAATAACAATTATTATGTGTGTTTTATCCAATTGTTCGTTACCTATATATGAAGTATTAAACATAAAAGCAAATTAAACGTTTTCTATTTTAAAAAATCTACATGCATATGATAGTTTTTCTTTTAACTCTCCTCAACGGACATCTTTCTACAACGGACAAGTTTCGTATTACCATACTGGCCACCATTTTGACCCTTCCATCGGTTCTTTAAGTAAAGAAGTTCAGCTTCTCCTGACGTGTATACATGAAGACCTGTTTCACCTAAAATCTCCTTAAATGACTTGTGTAATTACCTTAGTGAGTTCTCATGGAGAAGATAGTGAGAAGAGAACAATTAGACTATTTTTTGGAACTTATTCAAACGACTGTGCAATTATATAGTGATAAAAGTAACTTTTAATTATTAAATAATTTTCATAAATGTTAAAGTAATACTTAATAAATGGGTCAGTGTTGTAGTGTTAACACTAAGGAGTACTATAATCCTGGTCTTAATTTTTTTTTTTTTATTATGTTTTAATAATCGTATATCTAACTTTGATGGCAGGAAATATAAGAGGATGAATTTTATTTACATTGGTAAGAAATAATACTTATTTCGTTGAATAATTCAAAATGGGGACCCCTACTGTGGTTATCCAAAGTCAGTCTCTTTGACTATAGATTCAATAAAATAGCAATTAATTGAAGACGTAGAAAACGGGGTATAGGTGAACATAAAAGAATAGACCCGCAAATGTTCGATTAGTGGTATATTTCTATTCAAACTATTTTAACATACTGAGTATTGTTTTTTTTTATGATTTCGAAAATTGTTTTGTTCCATTATTAGCGTGGCAAGCTATTAACCTGAAGCTGGCGCTACACTATCAAACCGCTTGATCAAAACAGCGCGTCCAGCTGATTGACACGCGCATCAAGCATCCCGTCAATCTTTTCATTTGTAGCGGAGTTTTCGACTAGTGAACTGCTCCTCCTGGACTGTAGTGAATCGGTGTTGTGTAGATACCATGGTTTCGAATCAGGATTTGGGGTTTCTCATCTTGACACTTGTTGCTCTCAAGCGGAAAAAAAAAGATCCAGAGGAAACGACGTTGGTCGAAGGAGAGGTATAAATTGAGGAACCCCTTCTATTATTATTATTATCTACGACGTCCGAACCTTCAGAAGCGAGCGGACGACCCTCCATCGTTGGTGTCGAGCAGGTGACTGACGCAATGCTTGATCGAAATTGCTCTAGATTATCAAGCGCTCCGCCCAGCCGCTTGAGTCATTCAAACTTTCCATCAATCACCGTCAAGGCTTGACTCAAGCGTCAAACGGGTTCCTAGATTAGCAATCACGCTTGACACCATCACTTGACGCATTGTTTCGATCAAGCGGATTGATAGTGTATGGCCTGCTTGAGAGGTAGGGATTCGAACCCCTGCCCTCATAACAATTAAATGTTTGAGCTGATATCATAAGTCTTTTATTTCCTAATTGGAGTTACGAATCTCAATACAAGGATTGAATCTTCCAATGGTTAACAACTTCTAAGTTGAGAAACGCGGACATATTGTGGAAACTTGTAATAAATAAATAAAACAAACTTATTTTTGAAATATTGTCTATTCCACTAAAGATATATATACATATATAACTACCGGTTTCGACTTTATACCATCGTCAGGTCTAGTTATGAACTCATAACTAGACCTGACGATGGTATAAAGCCGAAACCGGTAGTTATATATGTATATATATCTTTAGTGGAATAGACAATATTTCAAAAATAAGTTTGTTTTATTTATTTATTCCAATAGTTATTCTTCTGCATCTGAACCATGGGGTTATGTCAGAAACATTTCTGCGATCTGTGTCGATATCGTGGAAAGCTAATAAAGAAAAATAACAACAAAACTTGTTTAACTTTGATATTGTCTAATACCACAAAAATATACCGGTTTCGGCTTACGCTATCGTCAGCACAGAGTTTAAAAGTTTGCTAGGTTGTCATATTTATACAATTCTGAGATTACCGAAGATTCTGACACCCTGAAACTTGGGGAAGACCCTTGGTTAGATGGTTGGGGGGGTCCTCTGTCTCCTATTGTGGGAGCTCCTAAATTGTGCGTACCTAGGTTTATTCACTTAGGGTAGGGGTGACAGTTATTTCAGTTTTAAAATAGTTTCCAAATTATCATATACTCGTTAATAGGGTACATGTACGATTATCGACTTGCAGAACCCTAAGATCAAAAAAGAAGATAAAGAAAAGAAAATTATTGGATCTGTAAACGTCAAACCTACCTTAACAATCATAAAATGAAGATTATTACAACCATAAAAAACACTTACCATAAATGATAAATAAGGTTAGACTAGAATAGAATTTTTATAACATATATAATTTCATGTCGATATATTCGTTATCGTGTTCACAGGTACATAGAATTTTTTTTTTTTCATATTTAGAATTTAGAGGTCGGAAAACATAAAATTCCGTTTAAAACTCCGCATCGAATTTTTGACCCGTTACATAACTTCCCCTATATTTCGTGTAGCTGGGGCAGTAAATCTACGGTCTTTTGGTAGCCTAGATCTTCAAAAGGAGAGGAGAAATGGCATGAAAGACTGCGACTTTCATGAAAGTTTCAACATTAACAGACTACAATATTTTCTGTCACCCACGAGTATCTGACATCTTACAGGCTTGGGACCATCGTTTAACGTCCCATCCGAACGACGGCGTGTTCAAGTTTTTTTTCACCCTTCAGATAAAAAACTTAAGGATCTCGGCCGGGTTTCGAACCCGTGATCTTGTGCTCAGTAGGCAAGCACTCTACCACTGAGATACCTGCGCACAGTGTGAAATCTATGAGTTTTGATTTTCAAAATTCGAGCCCCCGCACTAGGTGCAAAATATTTAAGAAAGCTGGCTTTTTATCAGGTAACTGCGGGTTTCACAATCAATGAATCCATTAAAACCACCAAAAGTGGCAAAAATAGCCAATATATTGAATTTGGACCACTTTAGGCCAAAATGACAACATTAGGACAACTTTTGTCTAAAATAAATATTGAATTCGTAATGAGCGGCCCAAAAAACATTCATTTAAGTTGTAAGAATCTGTTAACAAAACAAATTAAATTTTTTATACATTTTCGCGGGGTTTTGGCAGCTTTCAATTGGCATATAATACCTTGATTGTGAAACCCGCAGTTACCTGATGAAAAGTCAGCTTTCACAAATATTTTGCACCTAGTGTCATCTAAATTGAGCGGGTGCTCGAATTTTGAAAATCAAAACTCATAAATTTCACACTTTGCGGCGCCCATCAGAACTTTGTGAGCGCTGTAACTCAGAAACGCTTGAAGCTATGAATTTGAAATGAAGAAATCTCACGTGCTAACTTAGTTGTGATTAGATTTTGGCCGAAATTAGACTAAAATAAAAATCGGAGCCTAACTAGATTTTATAAGATACAGCTTATACTTTTGACCTAATCAAAAATCTTTTCAAGTAAAAATTGTAAAGAAAATTGAGAGAGACATTATATATGAAATACTTATTTTCGAAAGTCGCCCATTTTAAATATATGCCGAAAACTGCCGTGAGAACTCAGCTTTGAATTTCTTTCGTATTACATAACTTCCCCTATACTTCGTATAGCTGGGGAAGTAAAATCATTTAAAGAATGAAAAAATAATTTTTTACTAATATACCCCTTCGCCCTCTCCAGGGCTCAATAAGAATTATTTTTCATTAACAATCAGAAATTGGTAAATTTTAAATGATTCCTCAATTTAGGAGTTATCGTGAAACGCATTGAGAAGCTCTTGAGCCTTTAACAAAGTTGAAGAGATCCATTCATAATCCATTATATGACATTTTCTACCTGCATAAATATTATGTCTCTTTATCTTAAACCTTCTACAGTCAGTATATTTGCAACGCTCCCCGTCAGTTTTTCCTTGATTAAAGATAATTTCCATTTGGGATCAGTGTAAAGATAATTTTACGTTGTTGAACCAAACAATATGTTGACCCTTTCCTCAATTCAAATAAAAAAAAAAGATTACATTCTGAGTGTTTTTGTTTACTTCACCTTATCAATTACGTAACTATGCAAGGTCTACTCCGAGTCTTTGGCGTCAATAGTTTTGCTACAACGTTTTCTCAATATCCTAAGTTTTGCATTTTCAGGGTTAAGTGTTAAGGAGGGGGGGGACTTAGAAATGTTATAAATAAAAACAAAGAACTTGTTTAACTTTTATATTGTCTAATTTCACAAAAATGTATACATTAAGAGTACCTGTTTCAGTTTACACGCCGGTAGCTCAGGCGTTAAGGTAGTCGTTAAAAACTCCTACCTTAGGTCAATAAACGTAGATAGGCAACATTTAGAATTGCCACGGTAGAGTAGTGCTAATGTCCACCAGAGGGACGAAAAAGCGCTCTGTTGGTAGGCTATATGACCTTGTAGTTAAAGCCCGGACATGAGTCCTAGTAACTAACTACAATCCTCAGATTGCATAATTTTATCTAAGGCTGTGACAGGCTGTCCTCTAGGGAAGTTCATGGAGGATGGAAGTCCTGCCTTAACATGACATTTACAAAAAATTGAGTTGTAAATAATATAATAAAATGAAGAAAATAATAGGAAATTAAAACTTATGCATGGAAGTATAAGGTTTATAGTAGAAAATATAAGATGTAAGGGCATAACATGACATAATATCGAAAATAAAAATACACAATTTTAACTTAGGCGAGTTTGGTCGTACAAACTGTGCTGACGATGGCGTAAGCCTAAGGTGAAGGGCAGCAATATTGAGGACTTTGTTGTCCCCATTTCAGAAATGAATTTTCTCCTACGCCTTAATGCTAGATAACGTACTTTGTGTGGGGGAGGGGGGGGGGGGGCGGCATTTTTTATTCACTAATTACAACTGTATACAGCCTGTTCTATTGAAGGATTTCGAATGGAATCACACACTAACCAATATTACATCAACAAATTGTCTAGGTTAAAACTTTTTAGAATGTATAATTTCCTCACTAAGATCAATTAAAATTAGGAAAGGACCATACTTTCAAAGCAACGACTCATTTTCAGTACCATAGAAATGTTACTCTTATCATTGTTCACAAAACTGTTTTTTTTTTTTTTTTCAGTAAGCGAAGTAGTTGATTTCCCATCTACTACAGTAACAATACTTGATTTCGAGCGTTTTAGAATATGCGTAGTGAACACTCAACCTCAGGTAGTCAATTATGCACTAATTGTAAGATTTGTGTGTGTTTATCAGCTGATGTTTGTTTGGTTGTATCAATTGTTTTCTTTTTTTAAGGTAGATGCATCTGCGCAGTGCTACCTCCTTCATTTTATCAGTGCGAAAATAAAAATATCAATATTTTATTGCTGTAGTAGAGTTAATTATTTTTAAAATAACATTTTTGCAAAGTTAAAGTCATATTATATATAAATTTAACTTGATAAGCATTGAAAAGTTGGTTATTGATAAAAGATATAAAATTTTACATTGGAAGGGGTCCGTCGTCATCCCCTCCATTTTTTTGATGGAATGAGTTTATTGGGTGCCATCTTGTTAATGGACAAAGCTAAAGCTGAACTGTGAAATAATAATAAGAGTTGATATTTTCAATGTTTTATTTGCTTTTTAATATGCCTGATTTATTCCTCTACATGTTTTCATAGCCATGGCTGCATCTAGAAAGTTACAAGGTAAGTTCGGTTGTATTCAGTTGCGTTCTTACATGACCTATTCTATGAAAACTATGTATTTAAATCAACTCATATATAAAAATGCTTAAATTTTGATCATTTTTCACTAAAATTACGGAATTAGCAATGTTCCTTATCTTTACCTAAGACGAAGTTAGTATGTTTATACTTTTTATTGTTAAAGTTTTTGCCTCAGTATTGACATATTCCGTTGCATTTTGTTGTATAGTCTTGTCTTATAATTTGTACGGGTGTTAGTTTTGCGTAGTTAGCTAAAAGTTGAAGGGGATTATATGTTTCTAACCTTAACGTTTCAAGCTATAAGTTAATATTTGTTATTGTCAAATATATTTCTCTTGTGAGCGGACTAAACAATTAGTAATGTACTTGTAATTTGTTACATTTAATTTCAATTCGTTTAACTCGTAGAATACTCTATATTTTTTTTAAGTGTTGCGTCGAGAGGATTGTTTAGGTTCGAAGGTTTTGTTATGAAATTCATTAAATATTGAATTTTTTGCAGGGGAAATCGAGAGGTGTCTCAAAAAAGTAACAGAAGGCGTGGAGACCTTTGAGGATATTTGGCAAAAAGTACATAATGCGACAAACAGCAACCAGAAAGAAAAATATGAAGCCGATCTTAAAAAAGAAATCAAAAAACTCCAAAGGCTTCGGGATCAGATCAAAAGTTGGATCGCATCGGCAGAGATTAAAGACAAGAGTACTCTTTTGGAGTTTCGGAAACTTATAGAAACGGTAAGTTGTGTTTCAAAAACTTGTTATTCAAAAACTTAGTGTTGTTGGACTGAATCTATCTATTGAATGTGTTGTTAAGGGGGAATGCTCGTCATGACACTTGCGCACATGAGTAAAACGTTAACAGTTTTGCACATCTAAATTTGTTGAGTACTATTTGCGTGAAACGCCGTCTGTTCCTTTGTAAAGCAACATCCAAATTTATACTTGCTCATCATGTTCCAATCGTGAAACCCCTTTCATTGAAATATGAAGGGCAAGACATTTTCCAGTATCGATCATTTTAATAATTATAATCTTTTTATTATCCTAAGTAATAAGGTAGTTGTTAGAAGGACTATGAAGCCCTAAAAAGTATAATTATCTATTCAGTATAATGGAATTTCATAAAGTATGCAATTTTCATTGTCGTGGACTTATTTTCTTGGGTAAATCTTAATAGTTCTGTGACTCATGCCCGGGCTTTAACTACGAGGTCATATCGCCTACTAACAGAGCGCTCTTTCGTCACTGGTGGACATGAGCCCGACTTTACCATGAGAGTTCTAAATTTTGACTCTAGGTCTATTTACGTAGGGTAGGGGTCTTTAACGAGTACCTGACTACAAGTAGTTTACGTCTGAGCTACCGGCTCTCTCAAAAAGTCGACATACAATGTCTTTACAATGTTGTGGAAAGTCAAGGTTTTCTCGAGTTAATAAAAATTCATTCAGTATTTGAATAACGTTTCAGAAACTATTTCCTTCTTCATGGCCTGTGATCCACACTCGAGTGGATATCTGTGATGAAGCTGGTTAGTGTTTATGTTTTGTAGAGAATCATGCGTTTTATAGAGTCGTGTTGTGTCTTATGTTTGGTTATCCTCAGTTTTCCACAAGATAAAAACACTTATCTCCTTCACCACATACATCCACTCGAGTCATTAGAAGACCCCGAACAAGGAAATAAATAATTTTCGAAACGTTGGTCAAATACTTAGTTTTTTATAATTATGCGACAGAACCTCGACTTTCCTCAACAAAATTAAAATCATTTCAGCGATTAATTGACAGGGAAATTTCTCTTAGCTAGGAATATAACAATTGGCACGACACCACTTGTCATACTAAAATAGCCGGTAACTTAAATTATTTCATTTAGTTTTATAGCAGATTATTGTTTGATTATTTACTTAATTTTGAAATTTTTGTTTTCAGCAAATGGAAAGGTTCAAAGTCGTTGAACGGGAAACGAAAACGAAAGCATACTCAAAAGAAGGTCTTGGTGCTGCACAAAAAATGGACCCAGCTCAAAAGGAACGAGAAGAAATAAGTGCTTGGTTGATACAATCCATTGATGCTTTAAACTTACAGGTATTCACAACTGTATGCATTTTGTTATATTTACATTTTATTTTAGTAAATATTTTTAGTGAAACAAAGAGGATATGACAGTTGTTCCCGTAATATGTACATTTAACACCTTTTCGAGTGAAGCGGTTACTTAACCGGCTTATGTTCATATTTTGATGATGAGCGCTAGTAGTTGCCGGTAGCGAGTCTTAGGTTTTTTACTTGAGCACATCGTCCTTCGCATGGGACGTTAAGCGATGGTCCCGAGCCGTTAAAGACCCCCTATCCTAGGTGAATAAACCTAGGTAGGCCAAATTTAGAACTACCACAGTAGAGATGGGCTTATATCTACCAGAGTGACGAAAGAGTTCTCTGGTAGTATGCGATATGACTTAGTTAAAGCCCGGGCATGAGTACCAATAACTAACTAATATTAGCGCGATCTTTGTACCGGGAGTTCATCACTGTCCTTATATAATTATGTTTATTGATTTGTGTACGTTTCAGTCGAGATAGTACTCGCATGAGCAGTACCTACCTCCGGCAAAGAGAATAGGTTTCACAAAAAACAATTTTATATAGACATGCCAAGAGAAGTGCTGATGAAATGAAACATTTTTATTCTGGGACGTAGGCCCCCTAAAAATAATAACATAAATTGAAAACAATTAAAATGAATGAATAATTATAAAGAAAAACGAGAGTTCTGTGAAAATGAATATATATATTTATATATAATGTGACATCATCAGTATCGTACTAAAAATATGTGGTAACAAGGGAAAACCAACTTATGTGTGTTGAGTGAGAGACTTATAAGAATGCAAGAATTCCTCCGCGCTAAATAGTATTATTTGCCGCATATTGGGTCGGATTATTCAATGTTTTTAACGATTCTTAAACGTTTTGGCTAATAAATGAAAACGAAGAACTTGTTTAACTTTATTATTGTTTAACAAAAATATATACATATAGTGTACGGGTTTTGGCTTACGCTATCTTAAATTTGCTTAGTTGTATTCATACAATCCTCAGGTTACCTAAGGCTGTGACACCCTTCCCTTGTGGAAATCTATGTGTATGTAACGGAACATTCTGTCTATTATAAATATTTAAGTTTAAACATGAACATAAAGAAATTATAAAACTAAAGAAATGGGGTTCATAATAGAGTACAAAGTACTTATAAAAAAGAAGTGAAATAATGGCTATATGACATAATGTCGAAATATATATGTGTACATACTATTCTTCATAAAAAAATACACAATAAATTATATTACTTAGTGGCATTAACGTAGGTGAGAATTTCAAATTAGTCTGGTCGTTCAAACTATTCCCATTTTTCCTAGCTCTTCCAGAGAGTCAAGTTGTCTACCTTTTTCACAAAGATTTACTTTATTCCCGTTTCTTCGTTGAACATATGACCCATACCGTTGATATGTTTATCAAATGTAGATTTATCCCTTTTTTAGATGTGTTTTCTTTGACCTGTTCTCTAAATTTACGTCCTGATTGGCCTTTATAAACCGAACTGCACGAGCTGATACACTCCGGTTCTATGTTCTATTTTTTTTTAAATTTTTTCTATAGTTTTATTGTTTGTTGATTTAACGTATTTCGAGTTTTGAAACCCTCTTTATAAGGGTGATTCCTATTTGTTTAGAGACGCGTCCGTAATACGTTAAGCTGACCCATCTCCTCTTTTTTTTGAAATTAATCGGTTTTAACATCGTCAAATTATTATCGTTTAAGTCATAGGCGAACTGGGATGACTGGTAACTAGCTGCTTCTAAGTTATAGCTTGATTTAATTTTCCTATTATTGAGGGGCGTATACAAAATAAAGTACAAGTACCGAATTTTGTGGAATTTAAAAAAAAAGGAAAGATGTCAAAATGTTGCATTCTCGAAAAGAAGAAAAATATCCTTGTTTGACCTTGTTTGAGACCAGAAGAAAATTCAATTGAAAAAAGTTGTTAAAATAACACACTTTCATGGCCTTTCGGTCTTCCAGATATGTTTATTTTCTCATGTTTGTCCATGTTCCGCCAATTTTCAAAGCTTTCATAATCCAATATTAATTTTAATACGTAGTTTTGAAGTTTTACGAGATTGAATAATGTGAGGGATCTTTATAAATATCAACTTTTATTATGTAAAGGTGACTCATATTTCTCGGTCTCGCAAAACTCATTAACTCTATATATTTATTTAAAGCCAAGAGACGATGTTTTATTCAAAAAGACAAAAAAAACGAGGGATGAACAGACATTACAATCTTTTTCTAAGACAAAAGATCAAAACGACTAATATATAACAGTGAAGCCTTTGTGGACTTATGGAGTATAACTATGGGTTCTGCCAAAGCTTCCAATCTTCAGTGCATTCTGTGCGTAGCCAGGATTTTAAGCAGGGGGGGGGGGGGGCGTAGACTCCCGGGGGCACAGCTTTTTGTTATTAATTTGGGAGACTTGGACCTCTAGAAGCTCCCCCTGAGGTAACCACTAACTGTAATACTTAAGTTGACTTTACATGAGCAGCAAAAATACAAAGCGCAGCCGCAGCAAATGCACGCTGTGGTGTCTGTGCTTTTAGAATTAAATGACTCACATCCAATGGCGTGCATTTGCTGTTGCTGCGCTTTGCATTTTTACTGCGCATGTAAAATCAGCTTTAAGAGTATAAAGTATAACGTAAATGACGATTTTGAGTGAGGAAATGAAATGATCTAATTCATGTAAAATATTATATTTAAAGGTTTAGGTTAGGTTTTATGACTCATGCCCGGGCTTTAACTACGAGGTCATATCGCCTACTACCAGAGCGCTCTATCGTCACTCTGGTGGACATGAGCCCGACTCTACTGTGGGAGTCCTAAATTTTGCCTACCCTAAATTTTTATTCATCTAGGGTAGGGGTCTTTAACGAGTACCTGACATCGTACAGGCTCGGGACCATCGCTTAACGTCCCATCCGAAGGACGGCGTGCTTAAGTTTATTTTACCTCCCAGATAAAATAAACTAAGGGCCTCGGTCGGGCTACGAACCCACGATCTTGAGCTCAGAAGTCAAGCATGCATACCACTGAGCTACCGGCGCCCCTATTATATTTAAATAAATGTAATATGACTTGTTGTGTACATGTGTACATGTACATTTATGTAAGTGCTGATTGCAAGGAAATTTGAAGATCCTATTAGTAACTTGCAAGCAATCCATTTTTAATAAAAACTATCTATTATCTTGGTTTTTGCTCTGGCCAGGGAGCGCCCCCCCCCCCCTGTCCCCCTGGCTACGCCTCTGCATTCAATCCTTGCAATTCAAAATCCTTCGTACAATAGCCACTCCTCCTTATTACTCCAACATAACTCTTCTTACTGAAAAAACTATGTCCATTTTCTAGGTCTCTACTACTCGACAACCGACTAATGTGGAATCTGACTGAAAATACAAGAAATGAACAGACGTTACAAACTGTTACTAAGACTACTAGACAAAAGATCTAAATTAACTTTGGAAATAAAACGACATATATACAAAGCAATAATGAAATGTGGACTTATCGACTTGAACTCTAAGGTTCTGCCAAGACTTCCAATCTTCAGTGCATACAATCCTTTGTTTCATACAAGATCCTCCATACTGACCTCAGCATTCCAATCGTTATCGAAGTAGTTAAAATCCAGGTACAAAAAGTTATTTTCCCCTCTTCTCACAGTAATCCTCTAGTTCATGCCCTCCCGTCTGCCACACTTCCCCAACGACGCCTTGAGCGGCAATGGCCTAGATACCTCAGTGACAGTGATTGGTCATAAATGAGTACAACATAGTGCCTAGGGAGTGTTATCACTCTCTTGACATTTTAACATTGCACTTACATTTACTTGGTGTATACATTCTTTATATAGTTGTAAATATCTGTTGTAAATAATAGAAATAAAATATATTGGATATGTGTACATGGCTTAAAACTAGAACTGAGGATTACTATGGTTACTGGATTGTGTAAGTTTTGAAAATGCCCGAGTGGGCGGAAAGTGAACTAACATGAACAAAAAAACATATTTGAATGTAAAGTGTGTAAGCACCCTTTTCAAACTGTTGCATGTTATTGATAAACTTACAAATATTTGACCCACTCATCATCCGGACTTCAATTATAGGATCATATCGCCTACTACCAGAGAGCTCTTTAAGATATGAGCCCGACCCTATTGTGATAGTCGTAAATTTTGACTACCCTCATTTATTTACTTAGGAAAGGAATCTTTAACGAATATCTGAACGTCCCATCCGATGGATGGCGAGCTCAAGGCTTTTTTAGGGCCTCGGTTTCAAAAATTTGATGCGGAGTTAAGGCACCACTCATAGTTCTCCAAATGCGTTTCCAAAAATGAAAAAAAAAAAAAATAATAAAAATAATGTTTGTCTATGTGTGTGTGTTAGTGATCACGATTATAATTCTAACTCCTGATAGAACCTACGGAAGACACCTATTGATTTGACACAGCCAAATCGGGAAGATTTTAGAAGACATATTATGTAAATTCATAGCTCTAGGACGACATATATTAATTTTCAGCTAAATCGGCCGATGGATAGGGGGTTCAGAGGAGGGCTCAACTCTAAAATCTCAATAACTGCTGTTGTAATATATGTATCGACACAAGTTTAATATGAGGACACTATGTAAGTCAAATATTGAGTGTTAACCTCAACGGTCGATTAGCTTTCGAAGGAGAGCGGAAACGTAATTGATTAATTTGTGTTGGTGAAGTATATAGCCCATGATTCACTGACACTTTCTGTGATATCGGTGGTATAAGTCCTTTAGGTTGGAGTTCATGTACACTTTGCGAAGTAATTTAGAATGTTTCTTGTGTGAGTGCACTGAGACGCAATACCCAGAGGTCTGTGTGAGGTTGGATATCACGATTTGGTTTTGTTCTTGTACTATTTAAGTCCTTATCCTTCAATTCATATATATTTTTTTTCCGATCTTAAGGTTAGTTTATTATTAATTTTTTTGTTCACAGCAAGACCAGTTTGAATCTGAGATAGAATCTCTGTTGGCTGGGAAGAAAAAGAGGCTTGACAAGGACAAACAGGATAGAATGGATGAACTGAAAGCCAAATTGGAGAAACATAGGTACCACATACGGAAACTAGAGACACTCCTTCGCATGCTGGACAATATGTCTGTTGAAGTAGGACAGGTAAATTTTTTAAAATATATTTTTAGGATTTAATTTAAAAATAATTCAAAGAGAAGAAGTTTAATAATTAAATGTTGCAACAACTACTGCGCAACTCCGACCAGACAGGCAGCGACTCCCCTCGGGAAGTTTCTTCAACACCTCAATTCGCACCACTTTTAAATTATGAGTTTGTCGTCGCTAACAATATATTATTCTGTTGTGAAACAATTAACAATTCATTAGATGAAAAACTCATTCGATTTTCCAGAATTTTATTCATTAGTATTTAAAGGGACGTTTCGACCCAAAAGTAATCAATTACACTTAATAGCTAAAAAACAATTTGCATTGTTGGTGCTCTTCTTTAGGTTAGGTTTTGTACTCATGCCCGGGCTTTAATTACGAGGTCATATCGCCTACTTCCAGAGAGCTCTTTCGTCACTCTGGTGGACATGAGTCCGACTCTACTATGGGAGTCCTAAATTTTGCCTACCCTAAATTTTTATTCATCTAGGGTAGGGGTCTTTAACGAGTACCTGGCATCGTACTGGCACGGGACCATCGCTTAACTTCCCATCCGAAGGACGGTGTGCTTAAGTTTATTTTACCTCCCAGATAAAATAAACTAAGGGTCTCGGTTGGGTTTCGAACCCACTCTTCTTTAGATAAAAGTTAAATTATCCTTCGGCCTAGGAATAACTTAACTTTTATCTAAAGAAGGATAGCAATACGGTAAATTGTTTTTACGTCGCCAGCTATACGAAGTATAGGGAAGTTATGTAACGGAAATTCGAAGCGGAATTTTCAACGGATTTCATATTTTCCAATCTGATTCCAAAAACATCGTCGGAGAATCATTGGCATGTACTTCCCCAGAACGAATTAACTTTAAGCTCCCCCTCCAAAACCTGACTGCGCTAATATTCAACAGTTGTCTTACATAGGAGCTACTAAATTCTCATACTAAATTGTGTGTCGATAAATTCATTACATTGGCAGTTATTAGGGTTTTTTGAGTTGAGCCCTCTTCCCGTCAGCTAATATCGCTGAAATTTGACAGGTTATGTCCTCATTGGGTTTTGACTTTAAATATGAAATGTCACGTCGATAAATTCATTACATCAGCAGTTATTTGGGTTTTTAAGTTGAGCCCCTCTCTGATAGCCCCTTCCCTTCTGCCGATTCTGCTGAAAATTGAGAAGAATCGTCCTTATGGGGTTTTGAATTCACATATGAAATTTTGTGTCGACACATTCATTACACCGGCAGTTTTTAGACTTTTTGAGTTAAGCCTCCCCCCTAACCCCCTTCCCTATGGTTGATTTGACTGAAAAACAATAGGTGTCGTCGTTAGAGGATTCTGGAACAAATTTCGTGTTGATACATTCATTCTATCGGGAGTTATCGTATTCATTGACAGACAGAATTTTCTTTTTCATATTTGGAATCTAGAGGTCGGAAAACGCGAAATTCCGTTGAAAACTCCGCATCGAATTTTTGACCGAATACGTAACATCCCCTATACTTCGTATAGCTGGGGAAGAGAAATGTCTGTGTGTCTGTCTGTGAACACGATAAATCCCGATAGGATGAATGTATTGACACGAAATTTTATATATATATCCAGAACCCTACAAGGTTGACACATATTGGTTTTCAGCCAAATCGGCCTAAGGAAAGGGGGGAGATTAAGGGTGAAGTTTAACACATACACTCTAACAACTGAAGCCTTTGGACGTAGAAGGTGTTAACTCACATCAGCTACTCCACATGTCTAGGGATCCTCGCTTTGCAACTCGCAGAGCGATACCAGAAGCCTTCGTGGCCGCCGCAGCTGCCTACTCCTGTGACGAGGAATGGGAAGGTCTCAGGACTTCCGACCCAGTTGACCAGATTGAGGGGGCGTCGGCAGGCTTAGTAGTATTTTGCTGAAAGCTGCCGACGAGACCATCCCCAAGAAGGTCGACCGGTTGAGGAAAGTCCCCTGGTGGAGCGAGGACCTCACCCTCGCCAAGAGGGCCGTTTATCGTGCCAGGAGGCGGTACCAGCGGTGCCGAGACCAATTCCATCGGGTTATTCGCAGGGAAGAATACCGGCAACTCAGCGAGGCCTACGGTCGGAGCATCGAAGCAGCCAAGAGAACAAGCTGGAGGAGGTTCGTGGAAGACGAGTCCAGCAAAAACCCGTGGGGGATTCCCTATCGGGTCGCCACTGGGAGGTTCAAGGCGGTCGCCCCGGTGGCCTCAATCAGGGATGGCATCCAGAATGTCTTTTCCCTGGAGGAGGCCAGCGGGATGTACCTAAGCCAGGCTTTCCCGGAGGACGACCCGGCAGGGGATACACCTATCCAACATAACATCAGGTGTGCTGCCCGTGACTTGCCGGACACGGAGGACGCCCCTGATTGGGACGAGCTAGATCTGACCCTGGTAATTAGGAGGCAGAAGAGTGGCGGGGCCCCAGGGAGCGATCTCATGGACGCGGCCATAATCAAGAAAGCTTTCCCGGTCATTAAGTCAGATCTGCTCTATCTGTACAATGCCTGTCTAAGACGGGGCCACTTCCCGAGTGCTTGGAAGCGAGCCATGGTGTGCACGTTCGTCAAGTCTGGGGATAGGGACCTTTCGTTGGCAGGCAGTTACAGACCGATCAGCCTTCTGTCTCTGTTCGGCAAGATATTGGGAGGACTCGTCCTCGACCGAATCCGCACCCAAGTATACGCCTTCGTATCCCCTAGACATTATGGTTGCTTGAGGGGCAGGTCAACCGAGGACGCGTTGATAACGCTGAGGTCGGATGTCGTAGAGGGCAGAGGCAAATATGCCCTCTGCATCTTCTTCGACATCGCGGCGGCGTTCGACTGCGCCTGGTGGCCAGCCATCCTCACGCGACTGCGTGCTATGGGACCGCCTAGGAATATATTTGGGCTGATATCCAGTTTCCTTGACGGCCGTACTGCGACTGTAAGTCAGCTGTATGCCAGCACATCAGTGAACATCACTAGAGGATGCCCCCAGGGCTCGGTCTTAGGACCAACACTCTGGAACATACTCTTTGATGGACTGCTCCGTGAACTCGAGAATCATGAATATAAGGCTATAGCCTATGTTGACGATCTCGTAATCACGGTGCACGCTGATAGCCGGGCAGCTCTGACCCGCACAGCCCAAGCCGCCATCGATTTCGTCGACAGCTGGTGCTGCGCCAACAAGCTGGCACTCTCACCAAGCAAGACTACGGCCCTGCTGATGAGAGGAAAAACCGACGCCCGCCACCCCTTCTCCTTGAGGATCCGGGGGATGCGCGTTGAATTCCCGGAGGTAGTCACATACCTAGGTGTGAGATTGGGCCCGGGCTTCAGCGCGGCTCCCCATGCTGTTGCCATCAAGGAAAGGACAAATGCCACTTTCAACGCTCTGAGCCGCCTAGCTCGCGCAACATGGGGCCTCAAGTACTCAGCGTGTAGAACGATCTACACGGGAGTGTTCGAGGCTGTGGCTCGTTACGCTGCTGCAGGGTGGTGGTTTAGCCCCACCAAACAGCAGAGGACGAGACTACTGCAGGCCCAAAGAGCTGCCCTCCTAAGGGTCACAAGGGCCTATCGTACTGTCTCCACAGCAGCGCTACAGGTGCTAGCGGGAGCTCCGCCCATAGACTTGGTCTTGGACGGGGCGGTCGCCTCGTACTTCTGTAGACGCAATTTGCCCCTGAGAGCAGATATAGATGAGCCCTTGCGCCTCGCCCTGGAGGGCGAACTACTACGTGGACAGAGCAGACCAGAGCGTTGCAAGGACATTGTCCAAGACTGGATATTGCAAAAGTGGCAACAGCGATGGTCACGCTCCTCCGATGGTCGAACGACATTCGCGTATTTTCCCGACGTCCAGGTCCGCCTGCGCTCCACTTGGGTACAGCCCGATCACTGGACATCTCAGGTACTTTCAGGTCACGGCGACTTCAACTCCAAACTCTTCTTCTTCAAGAGGAAGGATAGCCCGAACTGTTCGTCTGGCGGCATCGAGACTGCAGAACATGTGGTTCTTGATTGTCCGCTGTACGACAGGGCTAGGGTGGAGTTGATCCGCGCGACAGGATCGTATCTGGGATTGACCCTGCCGGAGTTGATGACGGAGTCGAACTACCCGGCGTTCGGCCGGTTTGTTACCTCTTGGCGGGAACAAAAAAAGGCCTTTTGACCCAGCGCCGGGGGCGATTGACGGGCCAGGCCCGAGTTTTACCCCCCGGCGACCGCGATGTAGAGGCAGCCCCATCCCACTAATCTCGAGCTCTCTCGGCGCCACCAGGTAGCCGCAACACTAGGAGGTCTGGGAGTGTCAGCCTGTCCCGTTAGGGACCAGAGACTGTCGCCCCCCCCCCCCTCCCCATACCATAATTGTATACAGTTGTATTTGTATTGTTATGTATATTGTACATTCTCTTCCCCGACGAAGTTGTGGGGCGGGTGATTTACCGGAGCACCCGGAAATAAATAAATAAATAAAAAAAAAAGCTACTCCACAGGGTTTACACCTTCTTCTCTAAAAACATTTTGCAAAGTTGGAGTTAACACCCATATGGACCCTTGAAAAAGGCACTTTCCATGAACCCTAGCGTCATTCTGATGAACTAAACAGAATTCTGAGGCCTTGTTTAGTGGGAATAGAAAAAAAACTCATTTTCGCCAAAAAGTGAGTTAACACCTTCTACGTCCAAAGGCTTCAACTGCGTTGTGATGAATGTATTAACACGAAGGCTTCTAAGGACAATACATCTTAATTTTCACCTGAATCAAACGAAGGGAAATTGGAGATCAGAGAAGGACTCAACTACAGAATCCTAATAACTGCCGATGTAATGTATCGACGCAAAATATAGCAAGAGAATTCAGAAACCGCTCAAGTCAATTATTGAGTTTTAGACCAAACTGTAGTGGTTCGAGCTGGGGAAGTACCCTTTTTTGTACAATTGATAACCTTATTGTGACCATTTGCTCCCATACTTACGAGTGTGTTACAAGAAGGACTGAAGTTGTCCTCTTAAATACTACTGAATACAATTTCTGACCTAATGCGTTTTCATCTACTTCACTTAAGATGACCTATTCCCCTCCATCTGCAACATCCTTGCACATAAATCAGATACTTACTTTCCCTGGCGCTACGGTCCTTGTAGAACCTGGGCCTCCGCAACAATCTTCCGCCATTCTACTCTATCCTCGGCCTCCCGTCTCCATCTTCTCACACCCATCGTTCTGAGGTCGTCTTCCACGTCCTCCAGCCAACGTAAGCGGGGTCTATCTCTTCTTCTTTGTCCTCCCGGGTGTCCCTCCAGTATCCTCCTCGGCAATCTATCTGGTTGCATCCTCTGTAAATGCCCCAGCCATCGGAGCCGTCCCTGCTTCACTAAGGCCACCAGGTCCGGGCTCTTGTACAGGTCCCTCAGCTCCCCATTGGTCCGTATCCTCCATCTATCCGCCTCTGGGGTATCTATAAATTAGATACATAAACATATATTAACTCTTAGTTTGACACACATTAGAATGATTAGAATTCATAATTCTACTAAAAATAAAATGAAAATAATAAATAAATACTTGAAAATATTAGTACAAAAATAATAATATTAATAAATACAGTATATCAATTTTTTAATTTAATTAAAATTAGGATAATAATTTTTTATAACTTTTCTGGAAGTCCCTTCATCAGGTCACAATGTGCAAAGTATATCTTTTAAGTCTTTTATATAAAAGAGAAGGAAAACAATATATAAAAAAACATAAACATTTCTAGCTGAAATTAATTTTTTTTTCGTTTCTGCTGTCTTTAAGAAGTGGGGAAGGGCATTAAATAAATTAATTCCTTTATGAGTTATACTTTTTTCAGAAAGAGAGGAGCAATGTTGAGTTATTCGAAAATCTTCTTTCTTCCTGGTATCGTAATCTTGTCTAGAATTGTTAAGAGGGAAAATATCTTTATTTTTTCTAATAACCATTAATTTTTTTCATAATTTTTGTCTACTGTTTCAGATCCGTGGTATCAAAGACGATGTTGAGTATTACATAGAGTCCTCGCAAGAGCCAGACTTTGAGGGTAACGAGTACCTGTACGATGACATCATTGGACTGGAAGATGTAGAGCTATCGGGGGTGGGTCAGCCCTCATCGGCCACCACAGACAGCAATGGGACCCCGACCAGTCTCACCTCCTCACCGCCTCCCTCCCCTCCTCTGTCCACGACTGGGGGCGGCACAACCACCACCAGCACCGGAACGGGACACAACCACTCCAGCGACAGTAGTCAAGAGGACCGGAGACGACCTTCAGACCACCTCCTCCAGAAAGTAAGTACATCTTATGGCAGTTGTACACAGGGAAGAACCCATGGCTAAAAGGCAATTTTAAAAATTAAAAGCCTTATGAGAATCAAGTTAATGTTCGTGTTTTTTTTTCTCGATTGTCTCGATAATATCCGTTGAGGTCACCGGTAGCTCAGAGATAGCGTGCTAGCCTACTGTGCTCAAGATCGCGGGTTCGCAACCCGACCGAGGCTCTTAGAGGGTAGAAATTTATCTGGGAAGTAAATACGGGGACGTTAAGCGACGGTCCCGAGTGTGTGCGATGTCAGGTCCTCGTTAAAGAACCTTACCCTAGGTAGCAAAACCTGAGTAAGCAAGATTTATGACTTCCGCAGTAGAGTCGGGCTCATGTCCACCAGAGCGACGACCTCGTAGTTAAGGCCTGGGCATGAACCACAATAACTAACTTCATTGTAAAATAGAAAACCCTCTGGGATGCGTTCGTAAGTGTGTAAAGAAACTTCTGTGAGAATGGTAGGCATAATTTAAATAAATATTTACTATTTTTGTAAATATTTGTTTTCTACCAACTTATTGTCATGCCTTGTAGCTGGGGAATTACCCCGGGGTGTGCATCTAGATATTAAAGGAGGCCAGGTGGAATAGAGAGAGGTTCTTATTGTCGGGCGCTACAGAACTTTGGACAGCATCTTACTAAAGCCGGTCCTCCATCTCCTCGACGCTGTCCAGCCATCCTGATGCCCCTCCAGCTTCCTTTGGTCATGCTCTAACCACCTGATATCTATCCCTAAATCCTGCTTTAGCCCTAAATGCTCTTATTGGGTCAGCAATTTGTCGCAGGACTTTTCTTTCTCAAATATTCATGATTTCTTTTTTCACGGTTGTCATCCAGGTTTCCGCGCCACAGAGTTCTTCTGATTGAGATAAAATAAGTTAAATATAACTAGTAAATAGAGGGCGCCTGTAGCTCAGAGGTAGCGTGCTAGCCTATTGAGCTCAAGATGGTGGGTTCGAAACCCGGCCGAGGCCCTTAGGTTGTTTATCTAGGAGGTGAAAAAACCTTGAGCATGCTGTCTTTCGGATGGGATGGTCCCGAGCCTGTACGCTTTCAGGTACTCGTTGAAGATGACTACCCTAGGTGAATAAAAATTTAGGACTCACATAATAGTATCGGGCTCATGTCCACCAGAGCGATATAAGTGCGCTCTTGTACTAGGCGGTATAACAAAAATATGAAATTTAGTTGAAATATATTCAGCCATTTGAACATGATGTTGCGGTAGCTAAAAACCACTTTTGTAGTATTTATTTACTTGAAACGAATACAACCAAAAGAGTTTTCAAAAATACAAGCAGCCACCTTCTTCCAGTTGTTTTTATAATAGTAATATTTCTAATATTACCTTTGCGTTCCTACTTATTTCGCAAGGTATTGTGTAAACCAACACAGTATCTGTTTCTGGTTGCCACGTTTGTCCCTATTCCTTAAGAACTCTCTGGAAATTCCGAAATTTACTGTTTGAAAAAATTAAGGAGAAATATTGGATCAAAATTGGAGAAATCTCGGTTTTCCGACTAACTCATTATTCGAAAATGGCGACGGAAACTGCAACTGTTACTCATCCGATCTGGCTCCATGGAGGTTATTGAAAAACACTTTTTATTTATTTGTATTTTTACTACATAACTGTTGGACAAACACTGTGGTTACATTGACCAAAAAATTCAATAATGTTGTGGGGGTTACTAGCCATAGAATTTCTGAAATTAGGGGCTTAGAGAAAAGTAATTTTGAATTATATAGAATTTTTTTTTTTTTTTTTTACCAGGTATTCATAATTATAAATAATATAAACAACAAGCAAACGTGCTAACAGTGAAAATATGGCTATGTCAAAATGTCAACAAGGGAGAAATCACGCAGTGATGGCACTCCCTAGGCAATGCTCTCATTTATAATTAGTTACTGTCACTGCTGCTAAGAAGGTTTCTAGGCCGTTGGCGCTTGAATCGTCGTTGAAAAGGTGTGGCAGAATGAATGGTAGGACTAGAGGATTACTTATGGGAACTCAAGGAGGAAAATAACTTTAGCTACTTTGGTGACGTAGGGAATTGCTGAGGTCAGTATGAAGGAAAACATAGTAAACGAAGGATTTTGGATTGAAGAAATTCTATGCGCTGCAGATTAATTGTATTTGTCAGTCAAATTTTTGAAAATATTCATTTTGGAATAAACGATCCTTTTTTACCAGGTAGCTTAAAGCTCGATCTACATTTGTTTCTGTTTGTGGCAAATTGGATGTATCAATATTTTTCCCTTATATTAAAGTTTATTATATAAAAAAAATAAATAAACCGCTCTGAAAATCTCCGACGTCCATATTGAATTTTAAGTTTCAAACATTTTATTTTAAGAAAAAAAAAAGTTATTTCTAGGTAATATGTGCCAATTTGAATAGAATACCTGAGGTACGATAATAGAGAAAACTAATGCGGAAGGGGAAAAGAAATACAAGGTTTGTATTTAAACTGCCATTTTCTTGCTAAAAAAACATAGACAAATTATTTCTATAAATATTTTCTAAAAATAAATATTTCTACTGTAATCTTTCTTTATTTAATTGAAATATTAATATTCTATTGATGTTATTAAGATGGCAGCCATTGTTTTGAGCGGCATAATTCCAATTTTTGTTATTGTTTTTCAGTTTGTTGACAAGCTTTCGCAATCCGTATTTATATATAGTTATGACTTGGAGATTAAAACAGTAGAGTCCAAGCGGGGGACCAGAGGTTTATTTAAAAGGTTTTATACAGTTTTGAAGTTTTTTTTTTTAACTATACAACAGTTGATATTGTATTTTCAATTTTAGTTAGGTCTTTTATATTTTATTATTTTTATTTTTAATAGTTTTTCTCTCCTTTTCGTGACGTGAAACGTAACCTTAACCTTTCCTTCAACATTCATTCTTGGATAAGGTAATATTTTATAATATTTTTTTTGCTTGTATTTCACAAAATTATTGATCATATTAATATTATTCTCTATATGCTTTGTTTAAATAAAAACATTTCATAAATCATATATTAATATACATTTAACTTGAATATGTAATTTTTATTTATTTTTTCTAAAGAAAATTTTTTAAAATGGTGTTTCTTTAACTATGGGGCCTTGGTATTCATAAAAAAAGTGTATTATATTTCGATTTTAAAATGTCATTAAATAACAGAAAATATACTTTTTATTTAGATACAGTAAAATCCTTTTATTAACGATTCCTTATATAACGATGTAAAATCCGTATCTAGTTTAGTTTGCTATTTAAAAGTGAAGTAATAAATCCGGATATAACGATGTTAGGTATAATGATATTCCGTATAAAACGATCTAAAACATAAGGATAAGTTGTTTTTTTCATTCCGGTTATAACATTATAGAAAAGGGTTTTAAACACGGTTCTTGTTTACTTTTTCCGAACGCAATGAGACATTCCATTTCCCCCTTGTAGAATTTTCTTAGAACTCCCTTCTTCCCTTCTAGTGCGTATATTCCTAGTTTCAGATTAGTCTTTCCTTTGCCTCCGTAGGGATCATGAGTTCGGAACTTCATAACCATGTAAGCAAAAATCTATACTTAAAAAGAGCAAGCAAACTAAAATAACTGATTTTTTTGTGGAAAATTGATACATACCTATGTACTCATGTGTATACATAATTTATGTATACAGTTACAAATGTATATAAGTAAATTTTAAAAAGTAAATGAAAATTTGTAAACTTTCTTGTTATGAACATTGTAAAACACGTTTTTTTTTCACTAACAAGCCCATACATTTGTATGTAGGTCTAACAGTTTGGTTCCGGATATAAAGATGTATTCTTCTTGGTCCCTTGAATATCGTTATAACCGGATTTTACTGTAATTGAATTTAAATGTCATAATAACCATTCAATTCTGCATTATATAATATTTTTTTGTATAATAATATTTATTGATAGATAATAATTTGTGTTGATTCACAATAAAGTGCTGAATAATATAGCAAATAATAAAAATATTGGAGACCTTGGAAACTAAAACTTTGCAAATTTCCTTCACATGAAGAATATAGGCTAGGGTACTGTATGATTAGGTTATACAAGGTTATATAATTGTGTGGGTAATTGTTTTTCAACAATTTCAACATCGCAAATATTGATAATGTTTTACCAATGAAACGTACAAAATACAGATTTACGGAGATTGTATTTAGGATACCAGGTTATTTATTTGTACTTGTGTCGCCAAGAAGATAATCTTAAGTTACTGGTGGTTTAACATACAAAATTATCTTTTACAATTACAGTAGCGGACAAATTAATCCGAACAGAACGAATACAATTTTTTTCTGAAAAATATATTTTTAAAATAAAATATGAGTAAAACTTGTATCTTAATAATTTATGTGTGCTAACTTGTTCATGACTTGTTGATGAGTTCATATATCCTTTTGAGCATTGAGTGTACCTAAGTTGACATTTTTTATTTATTTCTTCATCTTGAAACCAAACACATGTCATGTTATTGATAAAAGTAAGTTTATCTTTGTGCTATATTTAATTTTCCGATTTATTTTTTCACTATAGCCACACTATAAAAATAGGAGAGTTCTTTTGTCACTGAAGTTTTTTTTTTACTTCTGTTATACGAAGTATAGGGGAAGTTATGTAATCGGTCAGAAATTCGAAGTTGAGTTTTCACCGTAATTGTTCCTATTGTACATATTTTCATGAAACAACAGTAGTTCATTGGGTCATGAATATTATTCTGGCTTGAATCAGCCAATTCAGTAATGATCTTTATTTGCGTTAAACCATAACATGGTAATTGGAAATTGCATAAGACTTAGAAATTTATATACCTCTAGTGTTTGGGCAAAAGGGCTTAAGTCAGCAAATCTGAATTTTAGGAGGAGAATTTCTGAAGGTTTGAAAAATTCCTACAAATCAGGTAAAATACATTTATGTTACTTGAAATATTATTTAAATAAAAGTATTAAGTATAAACAAAGTAAAATATTCCAACAATGAGATAACTTACGGTAAAAATATTTAAATGCACTTGTCCTTCGGATCACAAAACTTATACTGACTTAAGCCCTTTTTTTGCCACTTCGTACGAAAAAAAAAACATAGGAACAATCACCATATTTATTGTGAAACATAAACTATACACTGCAATAATATAAAACTATAAATTAATGTTTGTAAAACCAATAAAATAGTAATGGTAATGTGTGTTAAAGCCAGCAATTACACTGTGCTTGGCTTGAAATCTTCGTCTGATACTAAATCAGAAAGAAAGGGGGAATTCAGGGAGTAGATCTAGATGTATTTTTTCTTTTCAACAGAAATAGGATTAAATAAATAAATAAATTTATTTTTGTAATATTTTCTATTCCACTAAAGATATAACTACCGGTTTCGACCTTACACCATCGTCAGGTCTAGTTATGAACTAAGTTAGTTTGCAGAGAGCGACCCTTCAAATACATCTCAGGTGGAAGGGTGCTATTAAAACTTGGGAGTCCCCCGGCTATACCGTTAGCTATCTCATCAAATATTTTCTAACAAAACTTAGTTCTAAATTTACATAAAACAATATCATTAGACTAATACGTGGAAAAATAACAAATAAATAAGTAAAAATACAAATAAATAATAAAAATAGAAAAAAATTAATAATAATATTAAGATTTAGATAACATGAAACATATATGTGGAACCAAATAGGAATAACAGATAATACAAACATATATGTGGAAACAGAACTGGATCAGGGTGTTAACAAAGGGGAATAGTTGAAATAAATTTGGTCATTCATACAAATGTTCTTTTTGGTAGCTTTGTTTATTTCTAATTGTTCTAAGCTATCAAGTAGCCTGCTTTTTGAGCAATAATGGAGATATTTGATGCCTGTCGAAAGTGTGGCTATTGTCAATTATGTGGGTCGCGAATGTAGAACGGTTTCCTCGGTTCTTTATTTCGGCCGTGTGTTTTTTAATTATTTCCTTAAAACGACGTCCTGTCTCTCCAATGTATAATTGACTGCACGTCGCACACTCTAGACTATAAACTCCGCTTTAATTCATATTTGATTCAATTTATTAAAAAAAGGGGTATGGCTTTTCCCTACAATTTTTTTGTAAAAGTTTTGATTGATTCAATATTTATGATTAATTAGCTATCCGCGATGGTAAGAATGTACACTCAATGTAGTAGTAGTATTTAGTTAAGATTTTTTTTTGTAAATCCTCTTTCATATTGTTTTTTCACATATTGTCCTTTTATTTGTGCAGGTGGTGGTGAAGCCTATGGCTGTGCGAGCTGGGGGTGGGAGCACAGGTGGAGGCAGCAGTGCTAACCTCAGCAGCTCATTGGGAGTAGGGACAGGGGTGGGGGCGGTGGGGTCTGGTGTCAACACCTCCCTCAACTGTAGCAGCGGTAGTCTGAAGAACAACAGCTCATTGTCGAGTCTGTCCAAGATGGGAGGTGGAGGCGGCTCCCTCTCCGGCAACACCTCCTTCTCCATCCCCAACAACAGTTCTCCCTCTTCGGCCCCCCTTCCGCTCTCCCTCCTCACCAGCCAGCCGCCTCCGAGCAATTTTGCCGCTGTCGCTGCTCAACACCACAAGCACAACACCTCTGGTAGGCTTCATTATATCCATTGCTAGATATAAATAATTAAAATGATACTCTTAACTGCATTTTTTAAATAGTTACATCTCTCTATAAAAATATGGAATTTATTACATTTCATTGTAGACGAAAAATTGGCAAATAGAAATTTCGGAAGACCTATGCACTTATATATATGTAATAAGCGTTTTGAGGAGCACATGATTATCTTTTCAGAAATAACGTACCCCAATGGTTTTCTGGCCATGTGTAGAAAATACCTTGCACACGTCTGACTTATTGTATCGTCATGTGTCAGGTCTGTTCGTTGGAAATATATAAAATAAAACGAAAAAAAGTGCTTGCATCTTTCTTTCACTGGAATTACCTCAGTCTGTGCCATCTTAACGACGAATTGGCACTACCAGCATGAGTATAACTTTTGAGTTGCTTAACCAGGAGTCGAGTGTTAGTTCAGTTTTTATAGAGTAACCATTTTCCTTTAGGAAGAAGAAGAGATGAAAATGAATAAACAATATCTACATTTTGATGTTCCAGTTCCAGAGGGAAATATCACCAAATGTTACGGATTTGAGTTATTGTCAGTATGACGTAAATCAACTGATGAAATAAATAATAATAAAGAACTTGTTTAACTTTCATATTGTCTAATACCACAGGAATATATACTTGAAGGGTACTGGTTTCGGCAAATGTCACTTTTGAACTAAGCTGTGTATTCGGACATAAACTGATAAAGAATCAATTCCCAAGAGTACAAAGTTGTTGCAAATATTGTTTCGCTACGAAGTTTGTTTTTTTAATTAGGAAATAAGAACTTTTGTCTGATTATCTCAGGTAAATAAAGTTTATAAGTAGTTTCCCTATTGAACTAAGGAGACAATTTCATCCGTTGACCAAACGTTGAATCTAAGTGAATCTCAGCGTATGACGACCTGGCTCGCTGTTTAATAAATTTAATAAACAGTCAAATAAAATCCTCGCGTCGCCATTTTAAAATTAATAATTTAATGTATTTATGGCTGTCTATTCTACTATTGAAACAACTAGTTTTAAAGGCGATAACATACCTCTGCTTGTGATAACACACTGGTTTTGCTTCTCTTTCCCAAAATTCTTCAATCCTTCATGAAGCCTCTCTGTGATATCTGTACCACATACTGTATATGTAGTATATATATACCTTTTACCAATACGATGGAAAAGTGTTCACGTCTATTTACTCTTGTCTAATCTCTTTTTGGTCTAATTTTAAAAGTAGATATTTTATACCTATTTATTTATTGTTATTATACTGCTTGTTAATTATTATGTACATTGTTTTTGTTGTCCAGTTGGAGGTGGTCAAGAGAACGGGCTGCCAAACGAGGTGCCACCCCCAACTTCTTCTTCGACCCCGGTCCCCCCATCATCCCACCTTCACAACTCCACCTCAGGAGGCAGTTGTCCCTCTTCAGCCGCCCCCTCTCCTGCCCCTTGTCCTCCCACCACTTCTCCGCCCCCACCACGGCCTTCTCCCATCCTCCCGCCTCCTCCATCCCTCTCCATCATGCCCCCCTCCAACCCAGGCCCAGGGCAGCAGCAGGACAAGTCACTGTCCACCCTCAAGTCGATAGCACAGCAGGTCATCGATAGGGCTGGCCTTGAGATACCCTCCTCAACCACTGATCACACCTCCAGAACAGGTAAACAATTGTTTTTTTAATATTACTTTTATAAAAGAATTCGGTTTCAAGATTTTATAATTATAATTTTCTCGAGTGCGGTGCGGCCTTTTGTTTTTGGGAAGTCATGGGAAGGTGGGGGGGGGGGGGGGGGGGGCTCATCTGGGGGACTGCCTATGATGGTTATGAATGTAGCGACATGAAATTTTATATTTAAATTAAAGAACCCATAAGTTCGGCACTAATCAATTCCCCGCGAAATTTAGCCGAAAGAATGGATCAGAGGAGGAGGTCTACTTAAGAACCCTAATAACTGCCGATGTATTGAATGTATCGACACAAAATTTAGTGTGAGGACTCTGAAGCCACTATGTAAGTCAACCATTGATCTGTGGCTCAAACGGTCGTTTAGTTCTGGAGGGAGAGGGAAATCGGTATTGATTAATTCTTCCACGGAAGTATATTGCCTGTGTTTCACTGACGCCTTTTCATTTATTTCGTTTATGAAGAGAGAAATACTCTAAATGGTACAGAAACAGAATCTTTACATACCAAACAGTACTTCACGGTAGACAATCTAATATTTTTTTACTAGGCCGGCATTTCAATTTCGCACAACTACCCGAAATGTATCATTTTATTATCTGCAAATACATTTGAAAGTTCTGTCTTAATCTATTAATTAAAGTTTTTTCTATAGGTTTTGAGACGAGCTCTTCGAAGAGCAACTCTGGACTTGGGGGTGGAGGCTGCACAGGAGAGGCACACATCCCACCCCTGCTGGGTGTGGCTCCTCTCGGCCCTGTCCCTCTACAGAAGGAGCATCAGTGTCAGTTCCAGATGATGGAGGCTGCCTTCTACCATATGCCTCATCCAGCCGATACGGAGCGGGTTCGCCAGTACCTACCCAGGCATCCTTGTGTCACCCCCGTCTACTACCATCAGGTGAGCCCAATATAAGTCTTAAGTATCTATCTTACGATTGCATGAGGCGGATGGGCTTATAATACATTTGATGCCGTCTCACAAAGAAAGTGGGGAGCCATTTGAGGTTGCCGATAGCTCAGAGGTAGCATGCTAGCCTACTCAACTCAAGATCGCGGGTTCGAAATCCGGTCGAGGAAGGTGAACCCATCTTGACCATTCCGCCATTCGGATGGGACGTTAAGCGATGGAGCCTGTGCGATGTCAGATACTTGTTAAAGACCCCTATCCTAGGTGAATAAACCAACGTAGGCAAAATTTGAGACTCCCACAGTAGGGTCGGGCGCATGTCCACCAGAGTGACGAAAGAACGCTCTCGTAGTTCAAGGCCGGGAGTGTGTCATAATAACTATCTGTACCATTAGATTGAGTTTGTCCGAATCTATAAGACTCAACCGCAATTTGACCATAAAGAAATCCCGCTATTAACAATAAAAAAATCATATTTAATACACAAAGATGCAGCATTCGTAATGTGAGAGTGTTTCCCTCTCAGCCGACCTTTGAACCCTTCTGCTGCTCTCTCACATTTTAGTAATTTATTTATTTTATTTTTTAGTAATTTTAGTAATTTATTTATTTTATTTTTTTTTTGTTCTAGGTTCCTCTTCCTCATTCCGACACATTGGAGTTTTTTCAAAGACTTTCAACGGAGACGCTTTTCTTCATCTTCTACTACATGGAGGGAAGCAAGGCTCAGTACCTGGCTGCCAAGGCCCTCAAGAAGCAGTCCTGGAGGTTCCACACCAAGTACATGATGTGGTTCCAGAGGCACGAGGAGCCCAAACTCATTAATGAAGAGTATGAACAGGTTGGCACAATTTTATATTTATTATATTCTTAGCAAAGTTATCTGAAAAAAAAAATTGAATTTTATCTGTAGTTTTCATAGTTGGTTGGGGGACACTATATTTACATACCAAAGGGAACTAGCTATGTTCACATACTATGGGGGGAGCCATTGTGACCGTGCGGGCTATGGTCGCATGGTCTCACCATAGTTCGCGGGTTCGAATCCCGTCCGGGAGTGAGTTTTATTTCATAGATAGAACTCTTTCCCGGGACCATGGATGTAGTAAAATAGTAAAATAACTTAATATCAAACACATATGGCTAGTGTGGTGTCTGCCGAGGCCAATAAAAAAAACATACTATGGGAACATACTATGTTTTCGTTCTCTCTCTGAAACAAATCTGATTTGGTCGAAAATCAGTGGTTGTTTCACTCAGGGACTACTGAATCATACTAAATTCCGTCTCGAAACATTTATTACATCAAGAACTCATAGTATTATAATTATCACCTATTAAATGTCTAAAAAATTGGTCTAAGGGAAGAGGGGGCCAGAGATAAGGGCCTCGGTTTACATACCCTAATAACTGATGATGTAATGAATATATCGATACAAAATTTAGTATGAGAATTCAGAAGTTAAATGTTGAATTTCAGCCCAAACTATCTATGAGCTTTAGAGGAAGAGCGAAAACTAAATTGACTAATCTTGTTGGGGAAGTACAAAGATGGTGATTCTTCGACGACTTAATTCCATTATCTGAAAATAGTCTATATTTCACTTTTACTATTAAATTATTTGTTAGTGAAGTATTTCTAATATGTATTTTAATTTTTTTTTCTAGGGAACTTATATATATTTTGATTATGAAAAATGGGGTCAGCGGAAAAAAGAAGGCTTTACATTTGAATATAAGTACCTAGAGGATAGGGACCTCAATTGATCTACGCCGCCGCCGTGACGTCCCAAGTGATATATTGTATAGAAGTTTTTTTTTTCTTTTTCTTTTTTTTAAAATAATAATTATTAAAAAATTTAAATAAAAAAAATGATGAAGCGTGTTGAAGGAGACATTTAATATAAGTATATATATATATATTATATGTATAGTGTTTTTGGCAGAAACTCTGTTGGGAGAAGAGGCGAGTGATTGTTTTTTAAGTGCGGTTGTCACGGGTTTTTTTTTCTTGTTGTGCGCTCATCGTTTGGAGTTCAACTTTGGAATAATGCCTTAGATACACCAATCTATCTACCAAACAACAAGTACCTTTTTATTGTAATATTTAGAGACATGACAGATTTAAAAATAAAATAAAAATGTATTAATTTAATAATACTTTATTGACTTAGAGAGAGAGAGAGAGAGATAAAAAAATAAGAATCTGTTGTACAAAGTATTTTGTTTTAGAATATATATTTATATATTTCTGTTTTATATTCAATATATACATATATATGTATATATAAATATACATATATATATATATTTATAAAAGTCTTTTCATGTTGATCATTTGATGTTTGGTTAAAGTAGAAAGTATTTTTTATATTGAGATGATTCCATATCAAATCAACTAATTATTTGAAACCTTCAAGGTTTTTATAATTTCGTACTTAAGTTTTACCAAGTAGGAATATAGAAAGTACAAATTAAAAAAAAAAAAAAGTGAGCTATAGTTTCTGAGATATATGAGCTTATATATATATAAATTTGTGGGAAAAATTGAAAATTGAATGTGACTTCAAAAGGTCATAACGCAAAACTGTTGGAACCACCAGGCTGGGGACTCAATCTGAAGTTCATTATAAAAATAAGAGAGATGAAGATTTAAAATGTATTTTTTATTCGTTGATTTGAAAGGGAATGACCTCATTATAAATATATGTGTATAATTTTTGTAGAGGTCCAACAATCTTAAGACTTCCTAATTGCCTGATGATATTCGTAAATTGACTGAATTGTTATTTGTATATTTACTTTTTTTTTCTTCTTTTTAAATAAATTATAAATCGGTTTAACAACAGAAAGTTTGAACTGAGAAATAAATTATTATATTTATTATGTAATTTATTGTACGAATAATGTAAATTTTTGCTTTATTAGAATTTTTTCTTTAAATTCTAAATAATCTGTGTTTATGTAAAAGTTTATGATTTGTCTGAAAAATCTATTGATATTCAATATTTTGTTACTATTTGTTTGTAATTTTTGTTGTTAAAAAACTAGGAGTCTTTAAATATATTAACTTTAAAACTGTCTTATTTGTAAAAAGAAGAAAATTTAATTAAAAATAAATAGCATTGAGAGATGAATATAAAAAATATATTCAAAAGTCGATCTTAAAATGTATATTTGAAATAAAAAGACTCTTAAAATTTCGTATATAAGTTTTTTTCTTCATAAAATTCAAAATTTCCTGTAAATAACTTCGACTCGTAATCTGTAAATTTTTCCTAAATTTGTACCTGTAAATAGTGCATGATAGTTACAAATAAATATAGAAGTTTCACGATAATCTATTCTCATAATTTGTTGATTTTGGGTGCTCATAGAAATTTCATTAGAGTATTTCTGTTTTTTAATCAAAAATAAACAGGGTAAAATAGATTTCTGTTCAAAATCAACTGAAATAGTTTTCTAGTCAATTTTAAAGTTGTTTTTTTATATATCATCACTTAAGTTTGATCTATTTCACTTTTTTTTTACAAGACATATATATATATATATTATATATAAAAATAATATATATAAAAATCCATATATTTTAATTAATAAATACAATTTATAAAGTAATTACACATAAAAAAAATTATCGGCTACTTAAGTTTGAAGAATGGTAACTATTGTACTAAAGAATTCGCATTTTGCTTTACGAACATTTCAAAATCGGTTATTTCAGCTGAGAAAATATGGAAAGTATGTATCTTATTAAAACTAAAAATATATCAACTTATATTTCTAATTTTATTAATTTATTTTATCATCATCATTTCTTCTTATAGGGGAATCTAGGTACAACAACAATGATGGTGTAAGCACAATCTATTCTTTTTTTTTAATATTCGAGATTGTTGGATTCTAAATTTTGTATCGTACTCAAAAATTAGAAAAGAAAAAAAGGGGTTGAATAATCGAGGAGCACTATGTAATTGGGTTTTAAAAAAGCAAGTTTTCACATTATATCTTTTTACTCTGTCTGCAACATTACAAAAAATGTATTTTGGCATAATATTTATGAAAATATAGTGAGCTTTAAAAAAAAAAATTATGCTTTAATAGAAAAAAATATGGTTGTTTGAAAATTAAAAAAAAAATATATATGAAATCGTGAACGGCTATTACGTAGAAATGCTACATTTTCATGTCACAATGAAGACGGAAATATAGGTTTTTAAGGGGATAAAATATAACTCATTAAATCTTATTTAATTAGGGAAAGAAAAAAAAATTAACAAAACTGGTAGGTACCAAATTTTATTAATTTAAAATAACATCAAGAAATGATGGATGTATACTTAATACATACGATATAATATCATACAAATATATCAATCTAGAGGTAGACCACCCTGTAGTATCTCAAGTCGTTCGGAGTACAAATTGTAAGTTAACATTACCTCTGAGGACATGATTCGAACTTGGGGTTTCTAGGCAAGCTCATTTCTCATTCGATCATCCGGAACTCGCAATTTTGTTGTAGTCATCGATGTACTTCGAGATTTAAAGAGAACCCATACAATGATGGAGATACGAAAATTTGAATGAACCGTCACAACAGATATTTGTTATACACTCAAAAATAGAGATGTAAAAATGAAAATTTTTCAGATTTATATAACAGAAGCGAAAAATGCAATCTCTAAAAATATATGAAACATAGGCGCCCCTATTACATAGTACTCCTCAATTTAACACTAAACTGTTTCATTTTTTTGTAAATAATAATATTATTATTAAAAACGAAAAAATTGTTTACAGGTTAAATGATTTACACTCAGGGAACAGAAATAAACAAAGCAAATAAGACGCCCTTGCTTCAAATGCATTCTAATATTTCAAATTACCCACTAAAAAACAATAGTACAAAAATATATTTTAAAAAACATTTCAAAAACCTCTTTTTTGTTGGTTTTTTTCGTTATTTCTCCCCTACTTCATAATATAAGTCAACTTACATCTCATCACAGAGTATGTAAACCATTTATTTAGTAAGTAAACCGATTGAAAATGACTACTTTGAACACTTAATTTTCTGAGTACTCAAGAGAAAATCCTAATTAATCAAAATCAAATTAATTCTTGAGATATCGTTTTCTTTATTACGAATAATAATAATACATTTCAAGATAACCGCGCCTCAAAAAGATACATTTTTTTATTCTTTTTCTCTCGGACATTCCTTCAGTTTGCGTCAATTTTTTTCAAAAACTTTCTGCCATTTTTTGGAAACTTCAAAACTTTATTATATGAAGATTTTTGATTAGTCAAAATAATTCATCCTAGTTTACCTACTGCCTACTGGCCATGCCAGTTTTAAAAAAAAAAGAGTGAATGTTAATCATATGTAAGCAATTTTCTCTTATCATCATTGTTTATAAGCGACATTAAATACAAATTTCAAGAGTGTAAAAATATCTTAAGCTCTAAAATTATTGGACCTCTACTTAATGTAATGAATGATCTTTTTTTTTTATTTTATTTTATTTTTAATGTAAAAATAATATGATTGAAGTCTTAAAAATCTGTAAAATAAATATTTGAATAGATTGTAAGTATCGCGAGATTGTAAAAATACCGCACATACATCCCTGGAACTGAATCAGTAATAATTTAAAAAAAATAATATATATACTTATGTATATAAATACTGGATTTAAATAAATAAATAAAATTACATTTATGGGATGTCTGTGTTTTTTTGTTTCACTCGGATAAATATGTATAATTGTCTTATAAAAATTTTAAATTGTTACAATGTGACCTTAAAACTAGTCTAAGATAAAAATACTCGTCCACTGAGTACTATATAATATATCATGTACTAGGCTAGGTATGTTATGTACCTAAGGTATGTATCTTCCATTATGTAAATATGTCAGTTAAATGAGTGATATTATTATATTTGTATCTCAGTACATACTGTATTAGGTAAAGAAGCATTTCATAACTGAAGATGTTAATGGATTTATGTCACTTTATTTTATTTTTGAGTTTGATTATGAAAATAAGTATTTATTAAATCTTCGATTATGCAAAAAAAAAAAAAAAAAAAAAAAAATACACAATTGTGACCATATTCTTCCAAATTTCTTCATTATTTATGTCGATTAACCTAGAAATAAGACGACAACCATTCTGAGAACTGAATGAAAACATTGAACTCTGAAACATTTTTGAATATAATGAAACAGTGGTCTATGTTTTTGAAACAGACAGAATGCCATCGTCTTCACTACTTCCCGCTTATCGGGGAATGGAATCTTCCTTAAGGCGGGTTTACATCAATGCGAACATCGGTACCTAACAATGGTAGACTAACTATTAATTTCAATGTTCGCGAACAGTTTATCAGCGAATTGTCTTGTCCAAATTAATGTTTGTTCAAATTAGAGATGTTTTCGCCAGAGATCTTGTGGAAGTTCATTGTTAACACTACTGAATAAAACACTTAGAACAAGTCAAAAAATGCCACTATATTTATATAAAATACACAATATATTTCGCTGGTTAGAGCATTGTCAAGTGTACAGGATACAGAATTATGACTGGTGACACCTTGACAATGCTCTAACCAGCGAAATATATTGTGTATTTTATATAAATATAGTGGAATTTTTTGACTTGTTCTAAGTGTTTTATTCAGTAGTAATGTTTGTTCAGTTTCAAGTCCCAGTGGTGTGGATCCGGGTTTAAGGTCGAATTATCACTTCACAGACTTCAATAATAATTATATATTCAAATTTCTTATTCTCGTACATTTTAGTTCAATTTTTCAATTTAACTTATTTCTAAAATAAATATTTTCTCGCGAAGTAGGTAAATAAATGCTCAAAAAATAAAAAAATTGCGATTTAAGCTAATAAAATAAGTAAATTCTAACGCGTACTTATGCCTTTTTACCGCATTCAAATAGTCTTCATCATACAATATATCTATCTTGAATTAAATAGTTTTTTTTTCATTTTTCTCCTAAAATATGTTTAATATGTTCTGAAAAAATGGATATAAGCTGAATTTTATCAAATTTGAATATTGGAAACACAAGTTAATTACATATTTTTGGAATTGAAATTAGCTTTAAAATTTTTTATAGGATTTCAATTACGGTTATGTTTTTGATAGATTTTTTATTTATTTTCTAAATGAATTGGGAAAATTCTTTTATATAGACTGCTTACTTTTTTGTCAAAATGTATTTGTCACTCTGTATCTATTCGTTTGTTGGAGAGGACATGAAGTGGCAGTCCCAATGTTAGCTGCTCATTGCAGACATAATTAAACTAGGGATGGAAAAATTAAAACTCTCAGAGTAGAGTCGGGCTCATGTCCACCAGAGCGACAAAAGAGTGCTCTGGTAGTAGGCGATATGAACTCGTAATTAAAGCCTGGGCATGAGTAACTAACAAATAAGTATCTGAACTGTCACATTTTTCAATTTGAATTGAATTATTGTTCAGAGCAGGGGTCGGTAACCTTTTTGCACCCTCCTTGTTTCAGTTCTCGAAGGGGTACTTCTAAATCCTCATACTATATTTTGTGTCGATAAATTCATTACATCGTCAGTTATTAGGATTTTGGAGTTGTGCCCCCTTCCGTAAACCCACCATTCCCTTCGCACCGATTTCGCTGAAATTTAACAAGTATTGTCCTCTGATTTCAAATATAAAATTTCATGTCGCCCCCCTCTAATTCCCCCCCCCCCTTTCTTTATGCCGATTCTGCTGAAAATTAAGAAATGTCGTCCCGATTTTGAATTTACTTATGAAAAATATAAACAAACTAAGCATTAGACAGTGCGAAGAACTTGCGAACAACGCCAGTTCATTTGTATCCAGTATTTTGGCTCGGACCTGTGTTCACTTTTTTTTTTTTTTAATTAAAAAATATTTTCGCATGTCCCCGGGGATTGAACCCGAGTTGCCAACCCCTCCTAAAGAATTAGCACATATATTTTGTATATATTGTATTTAAACAATTTTTTCTAAATAACATTGAGAAAATAATGTTTTCAGTTCTTCATAAACTATAAATTAGTTTGAGTCATATCATTCCATTGTTCATTTTTCAGTTATATGTATGCATTTACTTTATATATATATATATATATATTTTGATGAATGAAAGATGTGTGCAATTGTTGGTTAGATATATTTATTTTAAGGAATGATATAAAGTTGATGATCTCAGTAATGTGTATAATTATTAACGTTATAGGCTAGAAGAAAAAAAGAAAAAAGAAAGGAAAAGAAATTTGGAAAGTAATTAATTGAAAGTTCCCAATTTTTTGGTCAAACTGCTCCTGTTGTAAACCTAAATTAGTTTTATAAAATAAATGGTGATATATGTATTTAAGAGGTACCCGGTTTGACCAAATCTTAATTTCTTTTATTTATTTTCCGTTTTCTTTTTCTTACCTATTCTTACTTGGATGTAATGTCTGTATTATTATTTGTGTTTAAGTTCCAGGGTTGGAATGATGTAAACAGGACAAATAACTTACGTTTCTTTGTTTCTTTTGAATGACATTATTTTGTATAATTTTGTGTACAACTAAGCAATGAAAAATTCGTGATAACCTCATTTTAAATACAATTTTGCCAATAAACTTGTATTTTTTTTCTGATTTTCATTTTTATTCCCTATTCACTTTCGTATCTCGGTTATCCGGGGGGCTAGAGTGACAGGAGCCTAACCTATGCTCTTGATACTTTCACGGGTTTGTGAAGTGAGATCTGAGCTTTTCGTTCTTCCTCCCGATACTTCGACTGACAAAACCTTAAAAACGTAGTAGTTTGTTCTTATAATTCCACGGGCAACATATTTGAAAGTGACTGTTAGGATCGTTGGTTTGGGGGGCAGGGGTGTGGGTGCCTTCACGGATACTTAGCTATATTTGAAAATTGAAGGGGGTAGTCCAGGGCTAGTTGCTTTAAGAGGACTGTCCGAGGCTCGTTGCTTTAAGAAGAGTGTCTGGGGCTCGTTGCTTCAAGAGGACTGTCCGGTGCTCGTTGCTTTGAGAGGACTGTCCGGGGCTTGTCGTTTCAGGAGGGCTGTCCGTTGGTTTAAGAGGGCTATAGGGGCTTGTTATTTTAACTGGTCTGTCCGGGACTTGTTGCTTTAAGAGGGCGGTCCGGGGCTCGTTGCTTTAAGAGGCCGGTCCGGGACTGAATTACAGACATTTGAATACAAACTACAGATATCCTCCTCAAACCATATCCAGTAAATAGTATTTCATGTTCCAAAAAGCATGTAAAACGTTTCCATGTGTCCAAAATACAAAAGTGTCACAACTCTAAAAAGTAAGTTTTACAGAAGGAGAAAACAAAAATTTAAAACTTTCCACACAAAAAAAGGACTAGTTCAATGAATGAAAGTTGGTCCAGATGAAACTGTGAATTACTTTATGTCGAAGGGAAGGATCAGATAATCACTGTCCTGAAGCACTACATGCGCTTGGTCAAAACAAAAATGATTTTGAGTCATAAAATCTAATACTTTTCTTTGTCTTGCAATTATTTTTGTGGGTAACTTCGTGACACTTTTCCCGCAATGTAGAAGATCTTTTTTCGATTCTTTGTCCTGCCATTCTGTTACTTCTTCATTGATTTTAAGTGGTTACTGGTCCAATTGCATTTGTCAAGTTATTATTGACAATAAATAATTCACCAAAAATAACAGTTACAAAATACTCTTGTTTGAAAAAAATTAATTGCAATTTCTCAATTAACATTTAATCGTTAATTACAATTAAAAATTTCGCAGCTGCTATACATAAAACGAAATAGGTAAGAGAAATAAAGTATTGTTCTCAATGAAGAAAAAAAATGTATTTATACATAGACATATTTGTTTTACAATTAACATTATCTTGTATGAAAACAAAAAATTAACTATACATATACGATAGGGGCCACTTCGATGTCAGAGACTTGTGGATCTGATGGAGAAGTTAATTCTGAACAGAAAGCTTATACAAAAATAGTTAAGGTAAATATACTTGATTTGAGACCAATATAATATACTACAGTATATACTGTATTATAGTATATTGTTCACTTGATGAAGGTGATTTGAAAACAAACAACAAATTGACCTTCAGTCTCCGCAAAATATATTTATATTATTTTTATTGATGATTCCCCATTATTCATACCTTTTGTGATAAAGTAAATCATTTACAACTATTTTATTTCGTATGGTAGTCAAATAATAGTTATAAATGTTTATCTTGTCACAGAAGTTCAATTTAATAATGTCTGAATAATGGCATAACGTCAATAAAAATATAAATATATTTTTGGGAGACAATAAGTTGTTTGGTTCCTTGACCAAAAAATAGTTGTATCTATTGTTGTCTATATGAGTGTCAAGCTTATTTTGGAAAGTTCCCATAAGAAAATTAAAAATATGGCAACAATAATTGATGTGGTTTATTGATATATTTTACAAGTAAAATGTAAAACTTTACGAACACATCTTTATAGAAACATTATTGTTCAGAGTTAAAATTCTCTATAAGAACCACAAGTCTCAAACATTCATGTTGCGCCATACTGTATAATAAATGTACCTGAATATATATATGACTAAATAACAAATACATATAAATTAAATAAATAAAAAATATTCAAATATATAAACCGCATTTTTATATTACAAATTGTAAGAACTATGGTAAAAGGCGAGAAAACGTTTTTAAATAAATATTTTTTAAATTATTTTCCAAAACAAGGGAAAAAAATAGCACCCAATTTTTATCATAGAGATATTTTTTTTAAAGAAGTCAAACATTTTTTTAAATAAAATAATAATTATTAAGCAATTAATATAAATATTTACATATAATTCAATTAATTTAATATACAGATAATAAATAAGTTCTAAATAAAGTTTCAACTAATTTTTTATTTTATGACTTTTATTACAAAAATTAACATTTTTTGACAGCTTTGAACGTTTATTGGATGTTATTGTATTGGATAGTTGAATTTAAGACAAGTTTTATATAATAGAATTATATATGATATGTGACTTTCGTTGTTATAACTATAATAAACTATTAACAGGAAATAAATATGATTTTTAGTATGCTGTGAAACTGAAGGATTCTATCACAGGAAATCTTTGACTGGGGAGATCATAAAGTAATTGACACATTTTTTGAAATGGCTTCATTGTCTTTACTGATCGCCTGAATCTCTCCTCACAGAGAGCACTGATAGAATTGTTCTACAGAAACTACTTTATACATAATTATTTCCTTGGGAGAACTATATTTTTACTGAATGAAGTACCTTCTTTCAAAATATATATAATAATAATCACTTTTGGGTCGTGTAAAAGAGATAATAATTTATAATAATATATTTTTCCCCCAATTTTTTTTTTTTTTTCCAACCTAACAAATATACGTTTCGTGAAAAAATTTCCATGAGTACATAACAATGTTAATAATCAATGAAAATAACATCGTACGATGTTTCTTAATATCGTTACGCAAATAAAATTTCAATTATTCAATTTTACTACCCTAGCGGAGCGTGGGGGAAGTTTTGTATTTAATGCGAATTTCATGTTTTCCAACACCCTTTCAAAAATGAAAAAAAAAAAATCTGTCGTGTCTGTGAACATGATAGAACGAATGTAATGATACGAAGTTTTATATCGATATCCAAAGACGACACCTATTGACATTCAGCCAAATCGACCAAAGGGAAGGAAGGGGAAGGGGGGGACAAAATTTCATATATAAATTCAAACTCAAATACCCTAATAACTGCCGATGTAATGAATATATCGACCAATTAGTAATATTCAAAAGCTATTTATAATAATAAAAAAATGGAATAATTGAAAATTAATAATGTAATGAATTATTGACGAAGATCATACCATGTTATTTTTATTGATTATTAATATTGATGATGGGAGTATTTCCCGAAACGGATATTTGCTAGGTTGGAACGACCAAAAAATGAATTGGGAGAAGAATTCGACGGATAAATAAATAAAAATTTGAAAAAAAAAAAAAAAAAAAAAAATCAAAGGAAATTAGTGTTTTTGAGAGGGCAACGAAAAACTAGCTGAACCATACGATGTCGCAAGTTCAAGGACAAATATTAGTATTCATGATGTGAGCTGTACAACGGCTAAAACATTTCTGGCAGCTTAAAGCATTCCACCAGAACCTTTAAATAACGCTTCTCCCATATTCAAACCAAAGATAGCATTGATTTAGAAAAATAAGAAATTTCAGATCGATAACCGAAAATTCTGTTAGTTATTGTGACTCATGCCCGGGCTTTAACTACAAGATCATATCAAGGATTACGAGAGCGCTCACGTCACTCTGGTGGACATGCCGAATCTACTGTGAGAGTACTAAATCCACCTAGAGTAGGGGCCTTTAGTCCCATCCCTGATAAAAAAGACTTAGATCGATATAAAGAGCGCTCTGGTAGTAGGCGATTTGACCTCGTAGTTAAAGCCCGGGCATGAGTCACAATAAGTAACACGATAACAGAATCTTCCTTTTTTTCTTCTCCCATTGAATGATTTCGGACTTTCTTCAATCTAAATGATGAAACGGCTGAATTTAAATAGTTCAAATAAAATGAAATTTATTTACATATACATAATAAACTGATTTTTTGTTTCAATTTATTGCTATACAAATTTGAAGTAATAACAATTAATTTTTTTTTATTAACTTTTATGATACAGCAAACATTTGTACTATCACAACAAGTACCTACAAAGATCCTCCCCTTTAAAGAGGAGTTTTTAACATACCAACTTAGCCATATATTTTCACAAAACAGATTACATCAATTCTCATAAATATAACATTCTGATGAACATTAAAAAAAAACGAAAATATATGATACATATGTATACATGGTAAATAACAGCATTAATATGTATTTCATAAATAATTTATTTAGCACATGAGCATATATCGTCTGCATCATTACTCTCCAATGCATCATCAGATTCGTAAATAATCATCATATAAGATGGGTAAGGATGGTCGAACCCCCTATTTACGAATAGCGCCCCCACAGAACATTTTACAAATGCAGAGAAATATATTTTTATTAAAATAAAAAATCAATTCTATTTTATAAACATTGAAATATTGTGGAAACATTCAACAATGATTATATAAAGCGTACACAAAGCACACTTATACTTTTTAAGCATCACTTAAAATGGGCAAGGGGCAGCGATTAAAAATAGGCAAAAACGTTCAAAATTATATATAATCTTTGCAATGATTACACAAAGATTATCAATCCCTTACCAATTATATATTTTTATTATCAAACATTTATGCAGGTCTATTTATTATACTGTTTTTCAACAATCTATTCAATATGTTTCATATATTTATTTAAATAGGTTATCCCATGCCATATTTGATTTATGGAAATCTTATTTTTGTTTGCAAAGCCACTTTTTTTCCTAGGATTTGCGACGATACGAAGATTTTTGTACTTTCTTCACATTACTTATTGTAAATATCTTGGGATCAAAATGGGCTGGCACTAAACAAATAGCGGATTTGAAAACAGTCCGAGGTAGGCCCTTAGATTTTTCCATCCGGGAGCTGAAGAAAACATGAGTAAGCATTCATTTGGATGGGATGTTAAGCGATGGTCCCAAGCCTGTACGATGTCAGCTACTTGTTAAAGACCTCTACCCTTGGTAATTAATCCTAGGTAGGCGAAATTTCGGACACCCAGAGTAGAGTCGGGCTCTATGAAAGAGCGCTCTGGTAGAAGGCGATAATAATAATAATAATAATAATAGCCTTTTTATTTCTTCTTTAGTATAATAGTATAACAATAGTATTTCTAGATATTTATATAAATTGGAAACTAGGCCCATCTTTGGGCATAGGCCTCTCCCATTTTCTTCCATGCACTCCTGTCCCAGGCCGACCTGTGCCAGAGACTCCCCACTGTCCTGTCCAGATCGTCCCGCCACCGCACCAGTTGTCTTCCTCTTCTTCTCTTCAGGTATATCGGGTACCACTCTGTCATCCTCTTGGCCCATCTTCCTTCTTCCATCCTCGCCACATGTCCTGCCCATTTCCACTTTTGTTGCAGCACCACTTCCTTCACGTCCCGTACTCCTGTCTTTTTTCTTATTTCGGAGTTCCGTATTTTATCCTTTTTCTTAATTCCCAGCATGCTTCTCTCCATTGCTCTTTGAGTAACCTCTAAGCTCCTCAGCACATCTTGGGAGAGAGCCCAGGTTTGGGATCCGTACGTTAGACAAGGAGTGATGCAGCAGTCGAACACCTTTTTCTTCAGGTCCATGGCCATTCTGCTTTTGAAGATATATTTGTAGGACCAATATTTCTTCCATCCAAGTGCGATTCGCCGATTTAATTCCTTTTTTTAGGCCATTCTTGAATGAAAGTAGTTGTCCTAGGTAAACGTCTTCTTCAACCCAGTTTAACTTCTTCCCGTCCAGACTTATTTCTTCCGTTTTCCCATTTGCCAGAATGACTGTTTTTTGGAAGTTTATCTCAAGTCCTGCCTTTTTCCCAGCATCATTCAGCTCACTCAGCATACTCGATAGCTCCTCTGGGGTATTAGCAAAAATAACGACGTCATCAGCAAATCGTAAGTTGGTAATTTTCGTTCCATTAATATTGACTCCGTATTTTTCCCAGTTGACATCTCGGTATACTTGCTCCAGTATGCAGTTGAATAGATCCGGGGACAGAGGGTCCCCTTGTTTTACTCCTCTTCCCAACTGAAAGTCCGGACCTGGCATTTCTAGGGTTACTCTAGATTTGCTGTTCAGATACCAGTTTCTTATTATTTCTATCATTTTGTGGTTCACCCCTTGCCGCTCCAGACTTCTAAAGAGAAAGTCGTGGTTGACTGAGTCAAAGGCCTTTGAGTAGTCGATGAAGGCCATGTAGATATCTTTGACAGCCAGGTCCACCTCTTCCCTGCACGTTTTTTGAAAAGGGAGTTTATAATCTTAAGATTTAATTCTTGGCAGAATGCTATCATCTTCCTTCCTCTTTCATTACGCTTCCCATATCCGTAAGGGCCCATCACATGATTTTCTTCGGGTTCCCTTTTCCCTACCTGAGAGTTCATGTCTCCCATAACCACTAGTAAGTTTCTGTTATTCACAGTTATTTTATTTATTGTGTCTCTTAGTTGGTTATAGAAGTTGTCGCTATCTTCTTCACTTGACGTAGTGGTGGGAGCGTACACTTGGATTATAGTCATTTTTTTATTTTTTCCAATTTTTATAACAAGCATACCAATTCTGTCTGATATTCCCTGAAATTCTTCAATGTCTTTTTTTGAGGTCATCATGTATCATGAAACCAATTCCTTTCGTGCCATTTTCATTTCCAAAAGATAGAAGACTGTATGCATTTTTTCTTGAAACTATTTTTTCTCCTTTCCTTCTAACTTCTGCCATTCCTAGAATTTTGATGTTGGTTTTTGAGAGTGGGTAGAAGGCGATATGACCTTGCAGTTAAAGCCCGGGCATGAATCATAATAACTAACTAAATGTAAGTATGTCACCGATATCATAAGTTGGATTGTTGCCTTAACAACTAATTTGAGAAAAGCGGACATATTGTGGAAACTTATTTTGGAAATATGGTTTATTTCATACAAATATTACCGGCTTTTGGCATTAAACCATCGTCAGGGTTAGTTATGAACTCAATTAGCTGAGTGGGCACAGGAATTCCAACTTCTGATATATAAGAATGGCTCGCAATAGTGGACTGACTTAGTTTAGGCGCTGTAACAACTACGAGGTCATATCGCCTACTACCACAGCGCTCTTTCATCGGTTAGTGGGCATGAGTCCGACTAGACTATGAGTGTCCTAAATTTTGCCTAACCTAAATTTTTATTCACCTAGACTAGGGGTCTTTAACGAGTACCAGACATAATACGCTGAACGTCCCCGTCCCATCTTCAAGGTTTCTTCACCTCCTAGATAGAAAAACCTAAGAGCCTCGGCCGGGTTTCGAACTCGCGATCATGAGCTCAGTTCGCGGTATTTTATGAATACAATTTTTATAAAATATTTCAAAAAGATGTTTGCTTTATTTATTTGTTGCTTTTGTCCTCCTTGAAGATTCAGGGGGTAGATAAAAAAATATATTTATATACTATTTCTATATCTATAATCACAAAGGAAATATGTTTCTAGTACAAAGAAAATACAAAACTCTTGGAATTTTCGGAAATCCTGAAAAAAATTAATATATGTTCAGAATGGTCCGGCATAGATTTTTTTTTAGAATAAAACAAGAATATTATGTTTTTCATTGAATTAAAATTTAACGAAATTTCAATTTAGAACCGTCAGATGGGTTTGGCATGGATTGTCCCCTTGAAATAAATATGTTACAGTACATCTATGAACGCGCTCATAAATTGAACTCTTTGACAAGCGGATGTGTAGTATGATCCGTTACGTTAATCGTGAAATTCTTATTTATAATCGGATAACCACCTTTTAAAGTTGGCGGGATTATTATTAACAGAAAAAAAAAACTATTTTTACAATATCTTTTCCGGAAATTTCATTTGAACCATTTAAAACCAAAAAATTTATTTATTTCTAAAAAAACGAGAAAACAAAAACTGTAGATACAATGAGAAACGATACTTAACATTTTTGCAGAGATATTGTGAAACACTTGATAAAAATAAAGAAAACGTATGTTTTTTAAAAAAATATTGTCTATTTCACAAATAATATATAATATGGGAGTACTTTCGGTATTGTTACCATCTTCAGCCACGACTTAACAAATACTGTTAAGTTTTTGAATAAAAAGTACAAAGAATTATTTTGTAGAACTGTACAGTTAATTTAAGAATCCAAAATATAACTTTTGAAAATACATGAAATTTTCGTGGAAAAAAACTTTAATGATGATAGTCATAAAGTACAAGAGAGTCCTAATGGGGGGGGGGGGGGGGGGGGGGGGGGGGTTCGAACCCCCAAAACCCCCCCCTTGCGCACGGGCCTGGAACATGATATGATTAGCAGAAAAGGTGTAATTCATAATAATGTATGAAAGAGTTAGTTCAGAAATTAGGGTTAAAAGTTAAATAGTTGACTAAGTATTTAAATTAATATCATTTAGAATATAGTAATAGACATAATTAATTTGCTCTATAGAAACAATCTCTAATATTCTAATAATATTACTTTCATCTTCATCAGAGTTTTTAATATATTTAGATAAATATCTTCCTCTAATATTATTATACAAAGGACAGTTTAATAAAAAATGAACAATATCTTCTTTGAGTGATTGATTGGTGATTTGATAAACTCGAGAGTTATCTGAGGATGGCGTGGGTCCGTCCTGCCTCGCGTGTTGTCTCCCGTCAGGACTCATTGTCCTAGACACATATGTTCCTCCTCACAGATTCATCCAAAGAAAATTAGTCCCTTTCTTGACTAACATTCTGATGAAGAATGTGTCACCTAACTGTAAAAGAAACTCGAAGGGAACAGCTCAAAATAGAGAAGACACCAAATAGTTCAGTCTCTGTTCCATCTGTGCGTCGTTCCTCCCTCAAACTGTTAAGTATGTGTATTTGTTAAGTCGTGGCTGAAGATGGTAACAATACCGAAAGTACTCCCATATTATATATTATTTGTGAAATAGACAATATTTTTTAAAAAACATACGTTTTCTTTATTTTTAACAATGAGAAACGATAAGATGCTTTTGTCAATAGACAAATGTCATCAAAGGAGTTAAATTAATAAATATAATAATGAACATTTTTTTGTGATGTCATAACAAATGTTTAAAAAAGGATACTTACACTTCTCACAGAAATAAAAGTCGTCTTCTTACTGTTTTATTTTCGACCAGAACTGATTTTCATTAGACTCCACGCTGTACAGGTGGAAAGTGCCACTGATAATGACACAGTTGCGTTGAAAACCGGTTCATATCGGAAATAAAACAATGGGGAGACAACGTCCTTTATTTCTATGAGCAATTTCGTTCCACATCTTATCACATATGATATATACACTTGTTAACTATGGTCATTTATCACAAGGCATAACGAGGATGGTGATTTGTTATAACAATTTATAATAAAAATGACATAAGTTTGGTATACACTCCACAATACAATCTAAAGTTTGTCAACAAAACAAACTATGTTGAATAGGTAGTGTCTATAAGGTAGTTTATCTAAACCCTGTGATGATGGATTTAATAATTCGTGTCTGGGGGGCAGGGGAGGGATATCACAGACTTCTGTAACTGAAATGTTCAGAAATATGTAGCTATGATATTTCTGCTTCATAAATTTACAGTGGTAGGTTTATAATAAAAATTGATAACAACTAATTTGCTAGAATTGAACAACTTGAAGATACCTGAGACACAGATTATGTGTACTAAGATTCGTACGGACAATGTAAGGAAGTTTATGATTATAATACACTATTGACTGAGTGACAATATATTTTTAATATTGTATAGTTTTAACAAGAAGACTAGACTAAGGATGGCGGGGAATGTTCCGAGTATGTTGGTATCATTGCAAAATAACTTCAAATTATATTTAAATATTTCTAATATAAATGTATTTATTATTTTGGAGTGAAGTCTGACTAGCCTAGAAACATTTCTTTAAAGATTTTATTCTGTAAACTGGACATAGACGATTTTTATCATGTTAAAAAATAATGTTTATTGTAATATTTCTCCCTTTTGGGTTGAGTGAGGATATTCTGAATTTATATTAATATTATTTTTTAAGCTTCGTTTTTCTTCCAATTTATTTATTGGTCTTAGCAACCTAGCTATGGCCCCCACATCCTAACTATGCCAGGATCGCAGCGTGATGCTCTACACTACAGGATTTAGAATTAAATAAGTCAGTTTTAATGTCGACACAAAATAAATAATTACATTTATTGAAAAAAAAAATGTTTAGAGAACATTTCATTCAAAAACAGAAAAGAAAATAAGAACAATAGTATCAACAATTAACTCAAAGTATATGTTTTCTATTTTCTTTCGACGTAAATTTTTCAATGGCCATTAAAATCGATAACGAAAGAAACGTCGGTGTGAGGATAATGTTAGTATTTTATAAAGTTGTTTTTTGTCTTCTGTTCAAACGCTGAATATTTTAGTGTTGCATAGTATCTGGTTCTAAGCTGAATGACTCGCCTCGCCGGGCCCCCGAGCTATTTATTAGCTGATCTTTATTGTAAACATTTTTATTTATTGATCACACTATTGTTCATGCATAACGAGTGTTGAAAGTCTGAGTTTAGACTAATTGTAAGAGTTTTAACACAGAAGTCGACTCTGTAAAGCTCTGCGTAAAGAATGTTAATATCTATATGACGATTATTTACAATAAAGTTCAAAAATAAATTAAAGTTACTGATGGGAGTTCTTCCTGAAACTCGATATATTTCTGCGATCTGTGTCGATATAGTGGAAAGCTAATAAAATAAATATAAACAAGGGACTTGTTCAATTTTTATATTGTCTAATTCCACTAAGTATATACATAAAAGTGTAACGATTTCGGCTAACGCCATCCTCAGCACGAAGTTTAAAAGTGACATTTAACTTTACTAAGTTGTCGTATTTATACAATCCTCAGAAATTACCTAAGGCTGTGACACTCTGTCTTCTAGGGAAGACCATAGGGAATGGGAAGTCCTGCCTTAATATAACATATACAATTTTATTTTATTATATTATATTATAGTACATAGTAATATTATTATATGACTGACAACTCAAATATTTGTAAATGTGATGTTAAAACAAGACTCCTCCCGGGGACAGAATGTCACAGCCTCAGGGAACCGAGGATTGAGAATTGTACAATGATGGCGTAAGCCGAATCTGATTCACTTTATCCACATATTTTTGTGGAAAGTGAAACAAGTTCTTTGTTTTTATTTATGTTATAAGATAGATTGTAAAACCAATAAATAAATATAAATGAAATGAGAACTGTGGTTGACTATATACTAGGTTGGCATAATATAACGCCTACTACCAAAGCGCTCTTTTGTTGCTCTGGTGAACACGAGCCCGACTCTACTATGGGAGTCCTATATTTTGGCTACCTAGGTTTATTCAGCTAGGATATGGGTCTTTACGTACCTGACACAGGCTTGGAACCATCGCTTAATCTCCCATCCAAGGACGGTGTGCTCAAGGCATTTTGACTTCCCAGATACAATTGTTTTGTTTTACCTCTTGAGGATGAACTACAGTTCAATACAATACTTTCTCCTCATTTTGGGATGCTTCAATTTAAAAAAAAATGTTTATAAATAAAAAGACTACAACAAAAGATTATGAAATGCTGTCGAATACATCGGACACGCCCGAACGAAAACCTATCTCGGATTGCAGCGCATCTTGATCCACCTATTTGGGAACGCATTTCTTAGTATAGTCTTCTTGGGTTATACTGTACTGATTGGACGACATGGCTAGAGCGGGAATAGATAAGCCTAGAAGTCATGCGGCGGAGTTCTTTAATATAAGAATAAAATTTGATTTTTACAAATAAATAAAATTGAAGGTGCGCCAACAATAGTAAAACTATTATATAATAACAAAAATAAATATATGTAAATTAAAATTGTAGTTATAATTTTTTAATATAATAATAATAAAAAATATGGTACAAGTATGAGTTTTAATCTAGATTAATTAACGCTACCTTAATGCATATAATATAAATTTATAATAATAGATTTATAGCGTTTAGATCCATCTATTTGGACTTTATCAATGGCTTAATTCTGACAACTTATAACCTGTAATGCTAATGTGGTCTTAATTTTCTTAAATTATAAAAATATGACTAACTATGGTTAACTTCTCATTATATATATTTTTAAAATTGTGCAAAGTACTTCACCAGCTCGAATTGAATAATGTTCTTAAGCAAACCTACCCCACCATCACCAATGTTCTAATTCTTCCTCCAGGTTTTTTTTTTTTTTTTTTCATTTTTGAAATCAGGATGTCGGAAAATAATAATTAAAACATAACATTCTGTTAAAAATGTCTGACTCATTACACAACTTTTCCTACACTTTGTATAGTTGGGAAGCAAAAAAGATCCAATATGGCAACCATTTTTGAAAACATTAAGCTTAAATGGAATTTGTGCCATTTACTGGCAACTGTATTACGAATTTGATCTTTGAAAAGGTTGAAAACCCCATTTTTCAGAGCATACTCGCTTCTCGGATCCTCACGACTGTAATGTCACTAACTTTAGTAGTCTCAGGTTATTGAGCGAAGTTTTTTTCTATATATTGTGAGAAGCCTTCAATTTAAGTATTTCGTCCTATATTTGGCAGAATTCTTTTGACGTTATCTAACATTATCTACTTTTTATCAGATAATAATGATATATTTTGTAAAAACATTACAACTAGGGCTTACAAGTTGTTAAAATTAAGCCAACGATATGTATATATATATAATTACATGTAAATAATATTAATAGTATTTTTTTTCTTTTTATATAGGATACATATAAAATCTAAAATCACTATCTTATTATTGTTAACAAGGGAAGTTAATTTCATTATAATGGAATTCCTTATAAATAGTAAACAATTATAATAAAAATATAAATTATTATTATTTGGAATTGTATGTAATTAAAAAATAAAATTATATAAATTAATAAAAATCGCAAATAAAAACCTTTCTATCTACAATTCAAAAGAGATCACAATAAACAAATGCAGGTCGTAGGCTTTGATGCAATATGTCACCTTCATGGGTCTTAAATATAAATAAAAATGAAATGTATTTGATAAAACAAGAAATACAATATTTTGGTCCTGAGTATTTATAGCATGAAATGTATTAAGTAAATTTCATGAATAATAAAAAAAAAAAAACTTTAATAAAAGCCTGCGACCATGCATACATTACAGGGTCATTCCATAAAAAATAACATTTTTGGAGAATTCAAATCAGATATCAACTACTATATTATAGAATTTACGCTTTTTAAAGAGAAAAAAAGTTTCAATTTTCGTTTTGCATTAACTGTGAAAATACGTATTTGAAAATATATGACATTTATCATCTGTATTTTACCCAATACGCTTGCCGAATTTCAGTGGAATCGGATTACAAAATTTTGCCGCTATGACGTGGAATGACCCCATACTTAATCGAATAGATATTAAACATAATTCATCAAAAAATTTTAAGTAATATAACGTGTAAACCTATATATATATCTATTTTTTTTTCTTTAATGTAAAATACACCTTAATTTTATAATGACAAGACTAGAATGACAAATACTGAATCAATAAATTAAAATTAATTTTGAATTAACATACATTTAAAAAAAAAATGTATTAAATACAATACTCTATGTATATAAATAATTATTTTTTAAATTCTACTTGTTTGGTTCGAATATACACAAATATTTATTCCGAAGAATATCTGAAATTTGGTGAGTATGGACGGTTGAACATGTACGGTTTGAGCATGACACAAAACATTAACATGTTAATATCAGCATTGCCATAATCAATATTTTAAATATTTTTGCGCAAAATAGTTTTACCTAATACTTTAATAAGACTTTTATTGGTTATTTTTCGTTGAAATATGTCAAATATCAAGAGTCAACAATTCACTAAATGTATGACACTTGTCTGTGAAATTACATTAAATCAGCAGTTCATAGCAGCATATAGTATTGAAACAAGAACCTCAAAGTACAGTGTCCATATTGGTTTCATTAACAAGTACAAATAAACAATTTAACATACATTTTTGATGTTTTGTGAACCCCATTTATTAGTAATTGCGAATTGTTATTGAATTTATTATAGGCGTTTTTTGCCCTAAATATATCACGATTTGTAATTAATCACAACAGTGGAAGCAGCCTGCTAGGCAAATTGCCGCTTTCGTCAAAGTCAGTCTTTGAGAGTTCTTATAGATACGAACCTGTTGGAGATGATATACACGTTGCCCTTGTCATAGATGGTAATAAGAGGACCCTACCCTAGTTCTGACAGGCCTGACCCACGAGGAACCGAAAGAACAGCGGAACACATGAAATACAGGTAAACTCAAAAACTGGATTTCTATCCTATTACATAACTATACTTCGTATAGTTGGGAAGTAAAAAAAAGAAAAAAGTATGAGGTTGTGAACGTTTTTGAATCCTTCCGCGGTCTGTTTCTGGCCACCCGGCCATAGTTTGCCTAAACCTGAAGTGTACGGTAGCCTCCCAGCCTTGAACCCCAAGATTTGTTTCCCAATGTTCCCTATATAAGAGATATAGGTGAGTTGCCACACCACGGAAGAAGGGATCGATAACATTCTTGGTGTAAACCCGGAACCTGATCCTGAGGGACAACTGAATTTTAGATGGAATAAAATAACAGCTGATCTAGAAAAATAAATGGATTAAAAAATGTCCTACCATAATAGAGATATCAACAGGAAATAAAAATATATTTAAATTATAATAATAGTAGACGTATTAAATCCAACTTTAAACGAATTAAAGATTGACATCCCTTTGAGATAGTTAAGAAAAAAAAATATACATACAATTTTGTCAAATAATTATATTTTGGATATAATGAGGTATGTTTCTTAATATTCAGTCGCAACTATTCTCGAAAACAATTTATGAATGAGAAAAATAAATAATAATATTATTAATAATTTCCAAAGTGTAGCTTTATGAGAGGAGGACATTTACGACATAAAGTTGTGTCTACTTGCGCCCTCCTACTAAGATTATTATACCTTACTTTCGGCGACTCACGTATAGTATTAAAGAGGAAAAAATATACATTTATAAATGATCCATTCAATTATGTTGACCCTTGATTACTGACTTATAGGTGAACATATAGCTCTTAATGAACAATTTAGATACATAAATGTCATTTACTAGCCTTAGTTCTATTAGAGAGCATTATAATACAATATTAGTTTTTAAGCTTATGTTAATAATCAAAAAATATTTCATTTTTAGAGGGCGCCGGTAGCTCAGTGGTATGCGTGCTTGCTTACTGAGTTGAAGATTATTAGAGGTTCTTAACCTGGCCGAGGCCCTTAGTTTATTTTATCTGGGAGGTAAAATAAACTTAAACACGCCGTCCTTCGGATGGGACGTTAAGCGATGGTCCCGAGCTTGTACGATGTCAGGTACTCGTTAAAAACCCCTACCATAAAAATTTAGGGTAGGCAAAATTTAGGACTCTCAGAGTCGAGTTCATGTTCACCAGAGTGACGAAAGAGTGCTCTGGTAGTAGGCGATATGACCTCCTAGTTAAAGCTCGAGCATGAGTCACAATAACTAACAGAACCTCAACTTTCCTCAACATATAAAAAAAAAACTTTCAGTTTTGTTTCTTCAGATGATTTTTATATATATATAAACGTTGAAAGCTCAAATTTTTGAAAATATTGTACTTAAAAGTTCTAATTTTTCCAATAAAATCCAGAATTTTATGCTCTAATTTGGTAATGTAAAATTCAAAAATTTAAGCTCCCAATTTCTTGAACATATATAACTTTAAACATCAAATGCTAGCTTGTATTATAACGCTCCTGATTTTTACAATTAGTAAGTATACTTGAATTTATATAACAACGCTAAGCTTAATACTCATTTATGTATATGTTTTTTTGTTTTTTTAAACATTTAAAGTTTTACAACATTTTTGTTTCGTTTAGATGTTAACAATTTTTCTTTTAGTCACTAAATATGATTTAATGGTAGGAGGAGTTTATGTTGGACTATTACTTAAGACATTTAGTTTGTTATATTACTACAGCTGGTTTGAAGCGGGTAGCAAGATGAACATCCACAGACTGAAGTCATCTCTGGACTGTCAGTTATTTTATCACAGGCTCAGATTCGCAGGATCAATCGCGGTTTATACTTACATATATATATATATATTTTTAAATATAAACATTTCACTTCTTAAACAAAGTGATCGCATTACATCGTTAACTACCTAGTTAATTATTTTTTAAAAAAACTAAAAAAACCTTTTCCTTTTTCAGGAGGTGGCGCCATCAACATTGGAACTTGGTTCTTGTGAGTTATTTTGATCTGAAAAACAAAAATATATGTCAGCAGATAGTATTTAGGTTGTATATTGTATATACATTTAAATATCTATTTCTAATCTCGGGATTCCGGGATGAAAAAAAATTGGAAGCCGGGGTATCTATCCTATCAAATGGTTCTTACCAAAAATTCTATTTATGTCCCTCCAAAACCGGTGGACTGTTTGCGCTAATATTCGACAGTTGATTTACACAGGGGCTCCTAAATCCTCATACTAAATTTTGAGTCGATCAATTCATTTCAAGGGCAGTTACTAGAGTTTTTGAATTGAGCCCTCTCTGAACCCCCCTTCCCTTCATCCGATATCGCTCATCATTGGACATTGACTTTAAATATAAAATTTCATGTCGATACATTCATTACATCGACAGTTACTACAGTTCTTGAGTTAAGCCTCACTCCTAATCCCTCCTTTCCCTTTGGTCGATTTGGCTGAAAATCAATAGGTTGTTAGATTCTGAATTCACATAAAATTTCGTGACGATACATACATTGGGAGTTATCGTGTTCACAGACACACATACAGATAGAATTGTTTTTTTTATTTTTGTAATATAAAGGTCGGAAAACATGAAATTCCGTTGAAAAAGTTATGACCGAGTACATAACTTATGCTAAATATAGCTGGGAAAATTTACATACTTATAGAGAGCAAGCATGACCATCGACCTTATCACAGATAAATTGGTTAGTTCCACACAAGTATTTGTTTAAATAATATATCTCAATATTAACTATATCTCAATATTAACCCTATTAACTAAGTCTCAATAATAACCTATTACATAATAGGTTAATATTGAGATATTTAATATTGTGATATAGGTAATAGGTTAATATTGAGATATATTATTTAATTATTTTTCTGATTAAATTGTGATATTGTATGGTAGTCCCCCCCTCCTGTTCTGCCCCCTCACTCACTCTTCCCCTCCTACCCTCCCCGCCAACCCCCCTCCCCCCCTCTATCTTGACTTTTTCAAAATATTACCACCAGTCATAAGTCTGTATCCTGTACACTTGACAATGCTCTAACCAGCGAAATATATTGTGTCTTTTATATAAATATAGTGAAATTTTGACTCGTTCTAAGTGTTTTATTCAGTAGTATTTACAATGAACTTCCACAAGATCTCTGGCGAAAACATCTCTAATTCTTCAGTATTTGTTGAATCGTGGTTGAAGATGGTAGCAATACCGAAAGTACTCCAATATATTTTATATATAGTTTTTCTTTATATTTTTAACCAGGAAAATGTTGTACTATAAATATATGAATTGGGTACCGTGCATGGAGGCTGCATCCAAGGCTCTCCGTCGATCTGCATGGGGAAGGTCTTGTTGGTGGTGATGACGACAGAGGAGCATTGTGCCAGACGTCGTCCTGAAGCACGGAGCCCTGTTCGTACCTGGCCCATGTGTAGACAGTTCTCCAAGCCTATCACTTCGATCAGCTTGTCTCCTATATCTGCAGACATAAATTAAATGTTTTAATACAAAACATAGGTTATGTGCTTTCTTCGTAACTCAATTGATACCTCCCTTTATATCATATTTATATCACACATATAATGAACAAAATGGAAATATAAAAATAACTGGCACAGGAGAAGCGATATAGAAACTCGCATAAAAAATATTATGTAGTGATCATTTAAATTATAAAGATATTTTTTATATTTCAACATTATTTACATTTTGGTTCAAAAAATCACCTTATAATGCAATATCAAAGTCAATGGAATTACACAAACAAATAAAAATATGTATAACTTTAAATAATAATAAAATATGATTTTACTTTACAGAAGTTTTCCTTAATTTTCAATCTTATAACTTCTCTTCATAAAAACACCTAGACTTTGAGCATGCCGTCCTTCGGATAGATAAGCAACATTTAGATCTCCTATACTAGAGTCGGGCTCATGTCCACCAGATCGACGAAACCTCTACTAATTTTTATAAACAAATTTTGAAAGCATTTGTTAAAGAATAAATAAAAACAAAGATTTTGTTTAACTTCTATATTGTCTAATACCACACAATAAATATATAATCAATTATAAATAAAATGCCATCGTCAGCACGAAGTTCCAAAGTTTAATTTATTTAATTAGCTTTCCACTATACCGACACAGATCGCAGAAATGTAGTCGGCCACTTCTTAAAGATATAAACATTCATGTTTTCAAGCCATCAAAATTCATGCTGGCCGAACAAATTAATGAAAAAACATTAAGGCGTAGTCAAGGTCCACGTCATAGATTTTCTGTGAAAATGTCGGGATAAAATAATTTTTAATTTTCTTTTCGATGCTACCGTAGCGTAGCTCTTGCATTTGCTCGACACTAGACTTTTTAGGTTTTTAAAATTCCTTTTGATGCGAGCTTTCCTCTGATTTGCGTTTTCTATAATTCCGCGCATATTTACGATTCATATGAGGCGACATCTTTAATTTTTTTGCAATTTTCAATTTAATACCGATTTTTACATATATTTCGGAGAATATTTTTATTGTTTCACTTTGAGTCCTAGTAGTGCTCCTCAAGCTCTTTACAATGACACCCGTTTCAACGTCCTATCTAAACGCGTTATCACGCTACACTAATTTCTAATTTTACACAACGCTAATTCTCAACAATCATCTGCCGGCGCCCACACTAGCCCGATAACGTCACAGGCAAAACAAGCACTGCACAACAAACACGTACAGACATTCTCTATCCATTGTGACCTCAACTGTTGTTATCGCATTATTAGTCTTGTAGTTATTAGCGATTGAAATCTGACGGTATTTTGTAACACAAGAACGTTTGACCGGCTATCACTGTGCTTAACGAGCGAATAGACGTTTCCACGTCAAAATGTTATTGTCATATTCCAGTATATAATGTATGTATATAATAATAATGTTTTATTAAGGAAAAGAGATGAAAAATAGTATTTTTTACTGACATTATCATAGAGTTGTTTAAGTCACAGGTTGTAGGGGGGACGGATATAAGACGTTCTTATTGTTGGTCAGAAGGAAAGAGATCATCTCATTGGCGGGGAACAAATGACTGCTCACCTCCACATAACAAATATTGAAACTAGAACTACAAGACATACCTTGAATGGCAGCATTCAAATCCACAGAATTGAAGGAGCTGGTTGATATTTCCTTTTCTCGCTTCTTGGTACCCCTTCGCCGCCTCATAGATCTCTTCCGATGGTTGTTATCTCCCCACAGGTTGGAGCCCCCATGGGTGTATGGAATGTTGAGAAGGGCTATACCCTGTAGTGCCCCGCCGTTAGCCAAATCCAAGCTAACACCGTCACACTAGCAACAACAACAATATGTTACACTCACTATACTGTATATACTAATTGATCCCGAGCCTGTACGATGTCAGGTACTCGTTAAAGACCCCTACCCTAGATGAATAAAAATTTAGAGTAGGCAAAATTTAGGACTCCCACAGTAGAGTCGGGCTCATGTCCACCAGAGTGACGAAAGAGCTCTCTGGTAGTAGGTGATATGAACTCGTAGTTAAAGCCCGGGCATGAGTCATAAAACCTAACCTAACCTATAAATATAGTGTACTGGTTTGTGCTTACGCATTACGAGTACAAAGTTCAACTCTAACATTTAAGTTTACTAAGTTGGCATCTTTATAGTTCTGAGACTAGACGAGATCACCTGAGGCTGTGACTCCCCAACCGCAAACAATTCTTAACTGTAAAGTATTTCCTAGTCCAAATTCCAACCTCTTCCTGATTTTCATATAAAAAAACGTGTCATAGTATATAATTAAACTTGACGGCGGTGTTATGTCGAAACCGGTATTTATGTATAATTGTTTTGTGAAATAGACATAGACAATGTTCTTTCAACGTTTCTTTTATTTATTAATCCAAAATATGGATGTTATAATTTTTCACAAGAAATACATTTTTTAAAAAACCGACACATAGACCTTAACGTACCTTTTGTCATTGAGGTAGCTAAATTTAAGTAAAAAAAAAATTATTTTCCTCCTATAGTTCCCTCATTAATCCTCTAGTCCGCGCCCTCCTTTGCCACACTTCCCCAACGACGGTTTAAGCATCAATGGCCTAGAGAACTCAACAGCAGCAGTGACAGTGATTAGTTACGAATGAGAGCAATCAGGGAATGCCACCACTGCGTGATTTCTCTTCTCTTGATATTTTGACATTGCCTCTTAGATCGAGTGTTTTTTTGTTATTTTCTATCGCATACCAACTAAATTCCATTAAGGATAAATGAATAGTATAAAACAAATGATAAATCATACTAAATTTGTCTAAGACCGGATCCTCAGCATATTTACATGAAATACATATCACGTCATACCACGACCAATAGAAGTGAATGGGACCAGACTGATATCTCACTTCTGTCCCACTCATTGATTCTCATTTGGGTTCAACTAAATCAAAACTGCACCCTTCACAAAGACAATAGCTGATTATACTAAACATGATCCACATATTATTACTTACACTAATTTCAATTTTCTCATGTAAGTTCTTGCAGGAGGCGGCGAACTGCTCGGAGGTGGCGAACTCGAAGTACCACAGTTTGTTCTTCATCCTGCTGTTGAACTTCTCTGGGTTCTTTTCCCTCTCCATGTGGAACTTGACACAGATAGCCGCATCCTGGATAATACTGGTTGGATTATTTTGTTGTAATATTATTTATACAATTGTCTATTTATGAGCACTTCTATATTATATGTTATATGTTATTTTTCAGTGAATTATTTAATTGCAATTATTTCTAATTAATTATTTTTCAAATGCAACTGACAAATAATCAAACAAATCAATGAATAAGAAACAGAATGGAAGGATAGTTAAATAATAAACATTATGTGAAAGTAAAATAATTGATATAAAAAAAAAATCAAATTTCATCAATTAAAAATAAAATAAAATATATAATGAAACATAATCAAAATAAATTTAAATAATTCCCGAATCTTTCCTTTTCCCAGTATCCTATCCAAACAGTCCTCCACATCGTCTGAACAGGAGATGGCCTCGAGATCTAAGTAAAGTGCTTTATTTTATTATTTTCTAGCACTGACTGACTTCTCCCATGACCTGTCATTGATCAATGTACATAGCCATCATTTTTCTTTATTATATATAGGTATATATATAAATATATATTTAAAAAATTTTCTGTAATTTTTATACAATAATATATATATATATATATATATATATTTATATTATTGTATAAAAATTACAGAAAATGTTTAAAAAAATATATTCAAAAGAATTTTAAAAAAATATATAATCAATCACAAATGAAATTACAGAAGAATTTTAGAGGGCGCCGTTAGCACGGAGGTAGCATGCTTGCCTACTGAGCTCAAGATTGCGGGTTCGAAACCCTAAGATTTTTTTATCTGAGAGGCGGAAACTCCTTGAGCACGACGTCCTTCGGATGACACGTTAAGCGATGGTCTCGAGCATGAACGAGGTCGGGTACTCGTTTAAGACCCCTACACTAGTTGAATAAATCTGAAAAAGCAAAATTTAGGAATCCCAGAGTAGAGTTAGGCTCATGTTCACCAATGCGACGAACGAGACCTCTGCGCTCTGATAGTAGGCGATATAACCTTGTAGTTAAAGCCCGGACATTAGGTTAGGTTTTATGACTCATGCCCGGGCTTTAAATACGAGGTCATATCGCCTACTACCAGAGCGCTCTTTCGTCACTCTGGTGAACATGAGTCTGACTCTACTGTGGGAGTCCTAAATTTTGCCTACCCTAAATTTTTATTCATCTAGGGTAGGGGTCTTTAACGAGTACCTGACATCGTACAGGCTCGGGACCATCGCTTAACGTCCCATCCGAAGGACGGCGTGCTTAAGTTTATTTTACCTCCCAGAAGCCCGGACATTAGCTATTGTATTACAAACAGAAGAATTAATATATTAACTCTCTCTGTTGGCATGTTGTCTCCTAACGCCATAGGTTAAATGGCTACTATCTCTTCTTCCCATAAGCGCGGTACGATATTTTTATCTTATTATATATAATATATATATATATTATATATTTATCTTATAAGAGTAACTTCTCTGTATTGTCCTTTAGTGAAAGGGCTACTCACAACGCCAACTGAGAAGTAGTTGTTGATGATAGTGTAAGGGATGGGGTCCCCTGAAGGACTGGCCTCAGCCTGATGAGACACCTCCACCTGCCACCGGTCCATCATCACCGGCGAGGCTCTCTCAATCTTCTACAACAACATTGACACAACTAGTTAGCATTAAATAAATGAATATAGATAGACAAAGTTTTCATAAATATGTAGTTGATTACAGCGAACCTTGAGTAATTTGTTGACAGCCTCGCCCTCATAGCCGCCGCCCCATCGTAAACATCGTGCCAGATCGTTCCCAGTGCCCAGAGGGATCACTCCAACCGAAGGCTGCACCTCGAACTGCACCTGGTCTGCAAAGTAGAACAATGTATTAAAGTGCATCAAAATGTCGGAAAAATAGAAGAGAAAACAAAAACCTGTTATTATAACTTCGATTCATAAAGTTTATTTCTACAACAAAGTAATAAATATAAAAATAAATACAAAGAAAAATCTATATTTTTTTAAAATATTGTCTATTTCGCAAAATGTACAAAATATATGGGAGTACATTCGGTATTTCTACCATCTTCTGCCACGACTTAACAAATACTGAGTATTTGTTTTCGTGGCTGAAGATGGTAGCAATACCGAAAGTACTCCCATATATTTTGTGAAATAGACAATATTTTAAAAAAACATAAGTTTTTCTTTATAGGTTAGGTTAGGTTTTATGACTCATGCCTGGGCTTTAACTACGAGGTCATATCGCCTACTACCAGAGCGCTCTTGTCACTCTGGTGGACATGAGCCCGACTCTATTGTGGGAGTCCTAAATTTAGTCCTAGGATAGGGGACTTTAACGAGTACCTGACATCGTACAAGCTCGGGACCATCGCTTAACGTCACATCCGAAGGACTGCGTGCTTAAGTTTATTTGACCTCCCAGATAAAATAAACTAAGGGCCTCGGTTGGGTTTCGTTTTATTATGTGTTTCACAATATCTCTGCAAAAATGTTAAGTTTCAAAAAGTAATAAGCACGAATTGATTGTAATAAATTAAGTTCCGCTTTCCCTCTAAGCCATATTTGCCTTTTACATCATCACACATATCTTACTGGAATTCACATATAAAATTTCATATCAACATGTTCAGTCCATCGAGTTATTGGGGTTTTTGAATGAAACCCTCCCTAAACTCCCTATTCTCTTCGACCATTTGATTGAAAAAACAATGTATTCTCCTTATAAAGTTCTGATCTATTTACAAAATGTTCATATCAAAATACATTCATTATAACAGAAGGTATTTTTGGATTCAACCAGTCGAAAAACATGAAATTTCCATGAAAATTAGTATATTGAGTTTTTGTACAATCATATAAATTACCTTACTCCGCGTTACTAGAGAAGTAACATACATACATTGAATTTCACTTTAGGGGTGTGTAAGGATACTCTGAATTTTGTATAATTTATTTTCTCACAGCTTTATAATTCATCAATTTATTTTTTTGGTTCTTTACAACCTAGCAATCATATTTCGGAAAAAAATCCATCATCAATCTATAATTCATTTCATATCTTTATTGTAATCATTTTTTTTCCTTATTGTTATTGTTAGACTCGGGCTTTAACTACGAGGATGATATCGCCTACTACCAGAGCGCTCTTTTGGACCTGAGCCCGACTCTACTGTAGGAGTCTAAAATTCTGTCTACTCAGGTTTTATTAGCTAGGGTAGAGGAGGGGGCTTTAACGAGTACCTGACCACACAAGCTCGGGGCCATTGCTTAACGTACCATCCGAAGGACGACGTGCTCAATGTTCTTTTTATTGAAAGAGTCCTCTGTGTTTATACTTTTAATCAAAACTGATAGTCAGAGAATTATAAAGCTGTATTTTGAGTGGTGTCCAACAAAGAGTATACTCACCCATGGTCTCGAGGACCCATCCAACAGTCCCGTCGCCGCCACAACAGATCACTTTAAATTGAGGCACATCCTTAAAGAGAGTCAGAGGATGAAGCGGACCCCCCGTGGCCAGGTTGTAAACCTGTCTTGGGTTCAACACGTACTGGAGCTTGCGGAGCATCCGAGACCCCTGCCGCCCCCCAGACTTGGGGTTGATGAACACAAGCAGAGGCTTCACACCCTCAGGAGGCAGGATCTGGAAGGACACCGCCGCCTGAGCCTGCCCACCTCCTGCCAAAGAGTAGCCCTCAAAGAAAAAGAAAAAACATTAATTAGGCACATGTTATTACGAAATTATAACTTCTTATTCAGTATGAAAAACAAGCAAAAATGGCAATGAAAATGTAGCAAACATATGCAAAGTACACTTTCTTTTCTAAATTACGTAACATGCATCTTAGGAATTCAGAAGAAATAATTTTCTTAAATGATTTTCCAAACAAAAATGATTTCGCTAAGTGTACTATTTCAAATCGACTCGGAAAAAGGAATAAAATTAGATCAATAAGCAACAATATTACGTAGAGAAACGGGGACAAACTATAATAAATAAAACAAACTAATTATTGAAATTCCAACCAAGTCCGCTACCTCGGGTTTTACCTATACAGTAGACTAACGTGGAACCCACATACACGACTTAAACGACAAGAACTGAATCGAAGATACGGACTGTTACGACGACTACTTGGACCAAAATCAAAACTGACAACTAACAACAAACTTACGATTTACAAGACCATTATACGTCCCATCTGGACGTACGGACTCGAACTTTGGGGTGCAGCTAAACAGTCGAACATCAATCGTATCCAAGCATTCCAGTCCAAACTCCTGCGACGAATTATCAACGCTTCTTTCTACATTACCAATAAAGTCCTACACAGAGATCTCAATATTCCCACTGTCAACGAACTAATCCAATCCCGATTCCAAACATTTCACAGAAACCTTTCCTATCATTCAAATCCTCTCGCACAAGATCTTTCCTCTCATTCCCATCCTTACAATCCTCCCCGCCGTTTGAACAGGAGGTGGCCTCGCGATCTTCTCTGAGGATAGTGAATAATGAAAATTAACTTTCAAGGGAGTGTCAGCGCTGGCTGGCTTCTCCCATCAAGTGACGTTATTTTTTCTTTTTGTCCACATATTTGCTTATTATGTATATATTGTATATAGATTGCAAAAAAAAAAAAAAAAAATTATTGAAATATGTTTTTTTTAACCAGTTTTAAAGAAGGGTGCGCCTTGCATTGATGCAATATCACCCTGCCTAACGTGGGAAGAAGAGCTCGGGGATCAAGGGTTTTACTGAGGGACTGGGATTGGCCATCGGCTGAACGATTGCGCCGCAAAATCAAAACCTTATAAGGACGATATCTATTAATTTTTAGCAGAATTAGCTGAAGGGGATGGGATTCCGAGGTGGTTCAACGCAAACATCACAATAACTGCCGACTTAATGAATGTATCGACATAAAATTTAGTATGATGATTCAGAAGCAACTATGTAAGTCAAATACTGCGTTTTAGACCCAACGGTCGATTGGCTTTGGAAGGAGAGCGAAAACATTGATTAATTCTGTCTGGTTACATAGTTCAGGATTCATGGGAGTACAATTTTTTTTTTTTTTTTTTTAAATAACTGAAATATGAAACTCCCAAATAACAATTTTACAACAGATATATAATTATTTTCAGATTTTTAGTGACAATTGTGTTACCGGTGTAGCGTCTGGGGTGTGTGACTCAGACTTGTGTCGATCCTTGGTGATGGACCTCTGTCGGTCGAGCACTGCAGGACAGATGGCTGTAGGGGGAAGGATGTGAACCCGGTTCTCTCCAAGACTACAGTCGGGCTTCACTTGGGAGGCACAGCGGTTGTGTAACTACAATAAATAAATATAATATTAACGGTTCATTAAATATAAACCGTTCAGATCCCAATCTTAGTGTGTATAATAGTTCAAGAATGTAATTTGTAGATAACAATATAAGTAAAAGAAATAAGGGACAAATGAGCTCGAGGGTTTATCATTAAATTATTTCCCGACAAACAAACAGGATTTTATTTAAGATAGTTCTCGATATTTACAAGTAACTATAGTTTCTTAAATTCCGCTATTAATGAACAATAAATATAATAAACAAAAATAAAGTGTTGAGCTTGAAAGACTTGACAGAACTTCGATTTGAGTGTGCAGTAAATGTGATACTTTAGATTTAACTTAAATAATGGTAATTAAAAGAAAAATCAAAGGTAGTTTGAAGTAACTCAAGGTTTTTATTCAGTTATAGTTATAGGACAGTTCAGTTATAGTCAATGACAAAACTTCATCAACCTCATTCAATTCGTTAATTTTCGGATGGGCGGACATTAAGCGATGATCCCGAGCCTATACGATATCCCCCGCTCTAGGTGAATAAACCTGAACAGACAAAATTTATAATTGCCACAGTGGAGTCGGGCTCATGTCCACCAGAGAGACGAAAGGGCCCTCCTATACTAGGCGATATGACCTAATAGTTAAACGCCGGGCATGAACCACAATAACTAACTGATCATATGTCAGACAATTATACAATTATATTGATAAATAGAGTCCACAGAATCTTTTCAATGTAGAAGGAATTCGAGGTACTGTCGTGAAAATGAAAACTCAATATCTGGCCAACGTTTCGGAAACTATTTATTTCCTTCTTCAGGGCCTTATAATGAGCCTTATAATTACATCCACTCAAGTTATTATAAGCATTGTGAGCATAACACCATAGCTCTATACTGGACACAAACTCTCAACACCTTCACCACACACATCCACTCAAGTCACTATAAGGTCCCGAAGAAGGAAATAAATAGTTTCCGAAACGTCGGCCAAAAATTGAGTTTTCATTTACACGACATAACCTCGAATTCCTTCTACATACAATTATATTTTCGTCTTCATAATAAAATGTATGGCTAATGTAACCAACATGACCATATAAAAAAAAAATTGATATATAATTTTTCAGAAATCAAGAAAAATGCTGCAATGATTTTAAAAGTAAGTATTGTGACTCATGCCCGGGCTTTAACAATGAGGTCATATCGCCTATTACCAGAGTGCTCTTTCATCGCTCTGGTGGGGTCCAACTCTACTATAATATATGCCTAACATCAATTTTTATTCACTAGGATAGGAGTCTATAACGAGTACCTGACATCGTACAAGCTCGCGACCATCGCTTAACGTCCCATCCGAAAGAAGGCGAATAACAATTAAAAAAAACAAAAAAATTAATACTTATAATAAGAAGTATTTAGACTCAGACAAAATTAAATTCTGAAAATGTCCGAATGGGTGCAACCTTCACCGATTTATAAAAAATAAATATATTTGTGAGAACTTAAGGCGAATGAAGTGATGTTTTATCAACCAAGTTTTACTATTAAAGTTACAACTGGTCTCAAATCAAAGACATCTTTCCTCCACCATTGAAAACTTCTTTTTGAAATAAAATATTGTCTGTTATATATAATATATATAACAGACAATATTTCAAAAAGTAGTTTGTTTTATTTATTTAAACTTGTTCAGAGAAGAAGACAAGAATTTGTTCGTTCCAATGAAATAATATTATATTATATTATTACGGAATATCTTCCTCAAATAAATCCTCAGCTGGATGCACTAGAGATGCACATCAAAAATTATAGGTTTTCCAGAGAAGCTACAAATCTTTGTATAAGTTCATTGTTAAGGTAAAGTGGAGTTTACCTTTTCATCGTGTTATTACTTTTTGGAATATAAATTCTTGTTTATAAATTTCAAAATATACTTAATCTTTTTGTGCATCCAACTACTGAAACAATTTTGAAAATAAAACATACTAGATGGATTAGAATAATAAATAGCATTAGAAGAATCCTAAACTACGACAAATAACTAAAATAATAATAATGGCAAAAACAGAGTTGGTATAAGATGAAGACTATACCGTGATCTGACACCATCGACAGTGGAGGCCGGTGATACCATTGTAGGCTTTAATAGTTTTCTTACATTTGCCGCACTTGCCATGTCGGTTCCCCTCCACCCAATGGTGTAGCATCACTTGAGAGGTCTTCTTCGACTTGACGTAGGTGGCAATACAGTTGGCGGGGGCTCTCTGTACACACCGCTCGTGCACTGTGTATTTACAGACTGGAACAACATACAAGAAAAAATATATATATATTAATACAGTGTATGCCGCTTAATGTAAACACAGTTAATGTTAACAATAGCTTATTGTGATCAAAATGGCTTGAAACGGGCCCACGCAGTACCAATGCATTGAAAATTTTCCATTTATTGTTTCAATATTTCGATTATTGTGATCAATGCCGAGATCGTAACGAAGAATTATTTTTTAGCTGATTGTTCTCAAAAATGACAAAAAAACAGCTATTGGTGTTGTGATCATCTCGGACCTAGTTCTTTGTTTCATTTTCTGGGTAGAGAAAAGACTGGAGCTAAAGTAAACATCCGCTTCTCCAACCACAGCAGTCAGAGCTCAGTGTGTTTTTGTCTTATCAATCGTCAAATTCTGAAGAAAATGAAAACTCGAATTGTTTTGTGAAATTAAATCGTTCGGATTTAAATAAACGAACAAATGTCAAAACGTCGTAATCTCAGCTCATCAGAGAAATTAAATACCTTGAAATCGTACGATCGCCTTAGTACGAATAAAACAATTTTTAGATTGCACATATGTATACCTCATATTAAGCATAACTACTGTACATACATATATATATATATATATATATATGTACCTAATAAACTTTGTTCTTATACATATAATTTTGTTTTGTTTTTGACTCCCTGGTGCCTTTTGCTTATTGTTATCAATCGGTTAATGTGATCACTTTGTCAGGGTTCCAAAGTGATCACATTAAGCGGCGTGCACTGTATATATTTTGGCTTTTCAAAACTGGTCAATTATTACTTAAGGACAGTGTTTGAAGTATAAGAATAAGTATTTTTGAATTTAAAAAATGTATAAGATATAATGTGCGATGCAATATATAATACTGAGGGCGCCAGTAGCTTAGAGTTATAACCAGGAAATACATCCAGTTTTGGAGATGGGTCCCAAAGCAGACAATCAAAACTCTTTGCTGCGGAATTCTCCGAGAAAAGGAGCCGAGCGCTCCTGAATATGAACGGAATGAATCTTAGAACAATGACAGGGTTGATCACAGAACACTATCATATGAACAAACACCTACACAATATGGGCATCTCTAGAAGCCATCTGCGCAAGAAATATAGCGAGAAAAATGAAACTCCCGTTCATATTTTAAGCCAGTGTAAAATTCTAGAAAGCAGAAGATTTTACTGCTTCAGGTCTGCCATAACAGAACCAAAGCAGTTAATGGAAGGAATATGCACCAGAATCCTGGATTTATTAAAGATACAGGACTGTGGTGGGGACCTACTGGACACACAATAGGCCTGCTCTGGCCGCGGTGACACCATCAGCCCTCAAAAAAAGAAAGAAAAAACGCTCAGAGTTATTAGCATGCTAGCCTACTGAGCTGAAGATCGCGGGTTCAAAACCCGGCCATTAGGTTTTTTATTTGGGAGGGGAAAAAACCTCGAGCACGCGACCTTCGTATGGAGCGTTAAACAATGATCCCGAACCTGTGCCATACCAGGTACTCGTTAAAGACCCCTACCCTAGATAAATATACCTAGGTAGGCAACATTTACCACTGACAAGAGCAACAAAAGAGCGCTTTGGTAGTAAGCGATATGACCTCGTACCGTGTATGACCACGGCATGAGTCACAATATCTAAATAACTATAGATTTTTTCTATAACGGCCGGTTGGTTTAGAGGAAGAATAAAAACTAAATTGATTAATTCGTACTGGGGAAGTATGTTGCCGGTGATTCACTGACGATTCTATTTCAATTGTTCCTTGAATTTGCAGTGAATTCCTTTTCAACAATAGTTTTATGAATTGCAAATAATTTAATTTTTTATTCGTTCTAGGAAAACCTTTTCATAGCAACGTAGTGTGACACAATATATAATAGCGAAACCCTACCTAGGCCTTTAGGTTTTTTATCCGGAAGGTGAAACTAACTTGAGCACGCCTTCCTTCGGATGAGACGTTAAGCGATGGTCCCGAACCTGTACGTTGTCAGGAACTCGTTATACGAACCCTACCCTAGGGTAATAAAAATTTAGAGTAGGCAAAATTTAGGACTCCCATAGTGGAGTCGAGTTCATGTCCACCAGAGTGAGGAAGAGCGCTCTGGTAGTAGACGATATGACCTTGTTGTTAACGTCCGGGCATGAGTCATAACTAACAATATATAATGGAATAGGGCTCGCCCTGAATAAACGATAATTTTCCATATTCAATCTTCTCATCATTAAAAAAAAATTGTTATTAACTTTAAATGCTGCAATGATTTAAATAGTAAGTTATTGTCTCACGCCCGAGCTTTAACAATGAGATCATATCGCCTACTACTGCTCTTTCGTCGCTTCTATGAGAGTCCTAAACATCGTACAAGCTCGAAACCATCGCTTAACGTCCCATCCGAAGGACGGCATGCTCAAAGTTTTTATTCGCCTCCCTGATAAAAAAAAACAAAAAACCGAAGGGTCTCGGCCGTAAAAATACCGCTGGGCTACCAGCGCCCTCCCATGTTTCCTTCTTGAAGTCTTTTCGTTTCCTACTCACCAAAATTTCATTCTTTTCAGATAAACCTGAGTACTCATGCTTTATCAGTGAATATTTTACAGATAACTGTTTCATATTACATTTTTATCACAGAGTAATCTGATAAACCCAGTTTTAATTAGGGGAGAGAAAATTTACAATTTTTATTATATTTTTTTTGAAAGATTTACGATCAGTTCATAAATCCACGCCAGGAAGGTCTTTCTCTTCTTTTTTTTTCAAAATTATATGAAGGTAGTAATATATAGTAATATTTTTATCTAATGATTGTTGTGTTAATAAGTTTGTAAAAAAAAAGAAGTAGAAAAAACAAATAAAATAGAAATATGGGAAGGAATTATAATGATTGATAGAGTCAACAGTATCGTTTCAATATTAAAGGAGATCGAATTTCTGTCGTATAAATAAAAAACTCAGTATTTGACCAACGTTTCGGAAACTATTTATTTCCTTCTTCAGTGTCTTCTAATGACTCGAGTAGATGTACGTGGTGAGGGAGATAAGTGTTTGTATTTTGTAAGGAACTTTGGATAACCAGACTTCAGACACAACAGGACTACAAAATTCATAGTTCTCTACAAGACACAAACATTAACCAACTTCATCACACACATCCACATGAGTGTGGATCACAAGCCATGAAGAAGAAAATAACGTTCTGAAATGTTGGTCAAATACTGAGTGAATCTCGAATTCCCACAACATTGTTAAGATACTGACGACTTTTTGAGGGCGAGATTTTTTAGGTAGTCTTTAAACACCCTTATCCTAGGTGAATAAACCTGGGTAGGCAAAACTTAGGACTCCCACAGTACAGTCGTGCTCATGTCGAAAGAGCGCTCTGGTAGTAGGCGATATGACCTCTTAGTTAAAGCCAGGGCATGAGTCAAAATAACTGTACTGTAGTTGAGGTCATATTGTACGTACCTATCTAACTGGTATAAGTTATTATTGATATATAATTTTCTTATAAAAAATTATTTAGTACGTCAAAACTCTAACATAGGATAATAAAAAAATTATAATTATTAAAATCATCGCTACATGAAAAGGTTTTGTCTGTATATAATTAAATGGTGGAGCCAACTCTGATTTCTTTTTTATATTCTGTTAGGCGCTTAAGAAGGAAATAAATAGTTTCCGAAACGTTGGCCAAATACTGAGTTTTTTAAATTTAAACTCGACTTCCTTTAGTATTGATAATAATTATATTTTACTAGCACAATTGTTGCTATTATGTAATTGCTTAAAAATTCTGTTGAGTTTTCTTCTGAATCATGTTTCCAAAATATAAATCCGCTAAAATGTAAAGAAATGAACCAAATGTCTATCTGTGAACATGATAACTCCCGTTAGAATGAATATATCAACACGAAATATTATACATTGATCCGAAAACCAACGGTATCTATTGATTTCTAAGACAAGAACCCTAATAACTGCCGATGCAATCAATGTATTGATACGAAATTGTATAAGAGAATAGAGAAGTCCTTAAGTAAGACCATGAATTTCAGTCAAATGAGTCGAAGAGGAGGGGAGTTTAGAGAAAGATCTAAAATATAGTTGAGTATAAATAATGCGAGCTGAAGAAATAAATCCCGGTTATCCATTGACTTTTTCGTTGCTGAAAATGAATAAGTGATAAGATGGTGCAACTTACAAGTGCAACAGAGTCCCTTCTTGCCAAGCCCCACCAACATGTTGAGGCACATGTTGCAGTATGCAGGTTTACTGAAGTGTTTCAGTCGCCACAGATGGTTCCCGTCCTCCTTCACATTCTGAAAACAGCAAACATTCACATCATCAACCCATTCACAATAACTTTTTTTTTTAGTTTAATAACAATTTTTTTTTATCGAACAATTAGTTTCTCCAAAGACATTTATTTAAAATGTATTGTTTAGTCTAACACAACCTTAAAGAAGGATCAATTCGAGCGAGCTCTGTGGATATCGTACGTAATCAGCTTCCGATTAAGTAATATAACGCAAAGTTACTTCGAAGCTCATAGTAAAGGTATAAAATTAATAATTAGAAAAAATAATTTGTCAATAAAAATGAGAGTAAAATGTCAATAATATAAACGGATAGAAGTTTAATATAAAGAGTCCAAAATAACAATTTTATTTCTTCCATTATCCCACATCGTATAGTATACAACCAAATGACCAAACAACTTTCTTTTTAACGTTAACTGTTTATTAGACAATAAACACATGTTTATATCGAAATGGGGCACTTCATGATAAGTATGAGAGAATTTACAAAAATATCTCTAAAACAAAAGCATCTCTAAAAGTCTGAACTCTTCTAGATACGCGCTCTATGCTGATGACTTCCAATTTTCCCAGCAATCTAAACTTAATGATTTGCCACATTAATTTCAAACAAAAGTACATACCGTATCCAGCCCAAGTAGAACCAGAAGTGGTATGGTGGTCATTCCTCCTCGCTTCCACTCTGAAAGTGATACAGTCCCATCTGCATCGTAGTCTATCTCGATCATCATATCCTGGAGGATCTTCAACACAATATATACGTAATAAACACTATAATAACAAATATATCAATAAACTTTCAGCAATTTTGCAATTATTTCTCATAATTAAATTACCGAATACAAAACATAAGTTTCAATATACAAAAGATATTATAATCTCAATGAGATACTTTATCACTTATAAAAACTAAAACTGATAAAAACACCTTTTTTTATAAATATTGTTTACAATCAACGAAAAATACTTAATTGTCACCAGATGACGGTGTAAAGTTGTAACCAGTTTACTGTTTTCAGTGGAATATATATAAAATGTATGTACATGTGGATTATAATGAAGAAGACTTTGTACCAGATGGTGATAAGGACGGTTGTCAGTTAAAGCTCGGAGCAAATGATCTAAATGTTCAGGAGAGGAAGCTGCCGAGGAAAGTATACAGGACAGTATGAAATGTGGACGTTTGGAGGATGGGAAGGAGACTGTAACGGAAGACCTGCTGTGGTGGTAGAGTCACACTCAGAGGATGGACAACAGCAGGAGACCTCTAAGAGCCTTTGGATTGAAACTCTGGAGGAAGGAGAAGAAAAGGACGCTAGTTGCAGTATATAGAGGGTAATCTTGACGGCTGGGAGTAAGAGGATCGGTGATGTGGGCGAGAGACAGGGACTGACTGGAAGAGTGTTGCCTAACCGAGAACCCAGAGACTGTAGAGCCAAGGAGTGAGATAAAAGGTAAATGGGAAATATAGAAAAAATTGATGAAAGTTGTCTATCCATTCAGCTGAGGTATGTTTCCTACAGTATTCATTACATATAAATTTCCCCCTTCTTAATGGTAGAGGATAGAATAGTTGTATTTGTATGTGAATGTATCGAGCTAGAAGTCCGAACAAAGATAAGGACTTCCCCCCTCTGTCGCCGGACTAGGGTGAGTGTGGACGGGACCAGAGTAAGGACCTAACATAGTCCGTGTGTGGACTTAGCCGCTGCAGAGTGTGGACTTAGCATCGCTCTGTGTCGACATTGGAGCGCTCCTACATGACTGTATAAAGTATACGAGACCCGAGTAAGTTTTGGATGCGTCGAAGAAAGATCGACGATGCAGATGTCCGGCTTATGACTGTACAGTGTGGAATTGAAGAATTCTGAACTGAGATTCAACATATCTATCAAGACAATAGCTAAGGTACGTTTCTATTTTATTACCATTTCCCTCCCTTATTAATATATAAATTCACCCCTTAAATACAGTCCATTTGCCCCTTAGGAACTATTGACGTCATAGCGGCCTCAGTAAATACATAGTTCCACCTTATTCGGCTCTTACAAAGCCGGATAAGTATTCCTATTACCTAAAATGCTATCTAAATAAAGTTCTTATCACAAAAGTATCCCGGCCGAAGCCTTCAAGTTATCAGGGAGGTAAAAAAGCCTTGAGCACAGCGACCTTCGGATGGGACGTTAAGCAATAGTTCCGAGTCCATGGGATATCAAGTACCCATTAGAGACCCCCTATTCTATGTAAATACACCTGAATAGGCAAAATATAGAACTCCCACAGAAGAAGCGTGCAATTGTCCACCAGAATGACGAAATAGCGCTCTGGTAGTAATATAGCACAACAAATGTGCTGATTAAACATATATTAATAAATGTAGCTTGCGCAAGATAAAAAATGTGATATTTCGACAACTGCATGAGATATCCAAATAAAAGTATTCTTTGTTGATAAGCTCTACTTTTGGGATTTTTTAAGAAAACTTTGGGTCTTGTAATATGAAAAATACAGGATAAATTTCACGAATTTTACAAAGTATTCTTAACTTTTTTCTATAAACATGCAAAAAATATAGTAATAAGGTATAAATGAAATTATTATTTACTTACAGGCTTCAATTCGGAGACATCCCAACCAAGATATTCAGCCACACTCATCATTTGGTTGACAATACAATCAGTTTCCTAAAAAAGATATATAGTTCATATACATATTGGTTTTGTAACAGACAAACGTAGAAGAAAAATTATCAATAATCATGAGCACTTACATTGGTATCAAGAACACCGTTACCGTCTGTATCGTAGAGCCGAAACATAACTGCAAGGAAAGATACTGTTAAAAAACATGTCAACTAACGTTTATGTAACTCTACTTCTAATAAGAAAATCTGTGAAATGCATTTTTAAGTCAGACCATATTGAATAATTGTCTGGTTTAATTGAAACATTTATCGAATTTCGGGAGTTTAATATATCATATTCATCCTAGTATTTTTACTATAGGTAACTAAAGGACCAATCGATATAAAAAACTTTTCAAATTCTTTCAGGCGGAATTTCAGGAATTGGGATTTGAGTCTCTATTCAAAGACAGAAGGTGCTTGATCTCCTACCTCGGCCCTACATGGAACAAACCCCTATTGTTGCACTTTCTTTTGTGCTAGAACCCTACTGCAAAGTTTTGGGAAGGAGCAACGCAAGCGGAAATTTGTGCTTCGAGAATAATGGCTCATCCAAACTTGATCAAAAGTTTGTGCAAAGTATTTCGATTCATATTGATTATAAGATAGTCTTTAAGTTTAAGTCAGTGAAAACTATTTTAATCAAGTTTTAGCCAATCTGATAAGTTTGACGTCAATACATACTAGAATTCAATTAAAATTGAGAGACATCATTATGAACGATCTAATGGATGTGAAATTTCTCATGGGAAATTCATGGTAGAGGGCCAAAGTCGCAATGATTTGGGAGTACACAATGTTGAGAGAATACTTTAAAATAATTACTTTGCAAAAAATAAAATAAAACTGTACTAAGAAAGATTTTTGCAAATTAAACACTTAGGTTTGTAATAAATTTTACTCTTCCATCCACTCCCCACTTCATTACTTTCTGCTATATATTGCAACTCATTTTAATAAATGTCTCAATTTTCTGATATCGCATTCTTTTTTCTTATATCCTCTATTTTTTAAATATTATATTAAAACATTTTATTTTTTTATTTACATATTTTCAACGACATAACATTTGTCATTAGTAATTGTGATGTTGAGCAGTGGCAAGTGTGTGGCTGTACTGCTGAGGTACGTGACCGAAGAGGAGTCCAGGCTAGTCCTAGAGGAGGTCCCTTTGCCATTTTTGCTGGTGAAAATGTTCCTTTAAGTGTGAGCTTGCTTGCGTTGAGAGAATGGCAGTGTCATCTGCGTACGTAGTGAGTAGTGTGTTGTGGAATATGTGATGTGTAGATAGAGAAAAGTAGGGGACTGAGGGAACTTCCTTGTAGGACTCCAGCATTGATCTCCAAAAAAAGCGATGAAGAAAATATCTCAGACACCTTAAACCTTTTTGTTCTCTAGGAAGGACTTAAGTATTAAATAATATGTGTGAGGAAGGTGAGTTTTAAGTGTGTATCTGAAAAAAGAAACTGTCATATGAGATCACTACTCCATTTGCAATCTGTCTGCCCTCCCTTCTTGCAATTACACTCGTTGAGAATGGATTGATTTACACGAAACCTAATGATTAAGAGTTTACCAAAATGCGCTCAAAGAGCTTCTATTTTGCTTCGAATTATCAATTTGTGACACCTAATTTACTTCATGCCTAATCCTAAAGAAACGAGATGAAGGGCTTATCGTGTTACGTTGTCGGTGGTTATCCATGTCAGGTTACGTTACTTTCCTTTTGTCATATGAAGGCCAATTTAAAATGAGATGTGGATTTTATTGTGTAACCTTTCTTAAATATGTTAGATATTGGAGTCAGATGAAAGCTAATTAAAATGAGATAGGGGTCTTAATGTGTAACCTTCCGGGCGGTTATCCATGTCACGTTACGATACTTTTGTTTTGTCTTATATGATCGATATTGTTGTCATATGAATTTTAATTAAGAAATGAGATAGAAATTTTATTGTGAAGCCTTCCAGTTTGTTATTCATGTCAGGTTATCTTACAACAGCACAGATTGAATATGCATCAAGAGGGTCAGACTGTCAACCACTACCACATCTAAATTTCACTTCCAGTAGTGGTAGTAGTTAGTTTTTTTTGTCAAATCGGAGAGACATCTTTGAAAAACACCAACGACAACATTGTGAAACGTATATTCATTCGAATATGTTTTTTCTAATTGAGTTTCAAATGAAACCTGTGGAAGCCCACGACAAGAATCTGAATTTAATTTTTAAAGTTTTACTAATTGGCGACCGCCAAGGACAGAAAAATGTCTTCAGAAGCCATAAATTCAAAATTCGAATATAATTTTAGTTTACTGGAATTTCCTTCTAATCTTATAAAACAATAAATAGGGCGCCGGTAGCTCAGAGATAGAGGTTCGAAACCCGGCAGAGGTCCTTAGGTTTTTTATCTGAGAGGTAAGAATACAGTGAGCACGCCATCCTTTGGATGGAATGTTAAGCGATGATCCCAAGCCTGTACTATGTCAGGTATCCGTTAAAGACTCTTACCCAAAGTGACTAAAACTAGGTAGGAAAAAAATAGGACTTCCACAGTAGAGGCTTATGCCCACCATAGCGACAAAAGTAAACTCTAGTAGTAGGCGATATGACCTCGTCATTGAAGCCTGGGCCTGTCACAATAACTAACTGTTCTCAACCTAAAACTGAATTTCGTTTTTTTGGACTATGGATAATGTTGGGAGTAAATGCGAACAATTAAAAATATAATATGAAATTGTTCAATTTGCAAGATCTTCCTAAAACACGTCTTCTAGAACCCGCGCAGGTTAATGCGAGCAAAACTGCACCGGCAGATCGAGTGCCTATACTCGGCGACACGAAATAAGGCGGGTGTGGGTGGAAATGCGGTGTTGTCAATTTGTGCTTTACCACCCACTGGGTCGAGTGCTAACTTCACATAGGTAGGAAAGGCCTGACGCTGGGGGTGGGCTCTTGCAGCGTTGTCATATATGGTGCTTTCGGGGCTGGCCACGCCCCCTTTCCTCGATCCCTGGTTCCAAGTGCGGCAACATGGCATATTTCTCGAACCGCCTTATTTCGTGTCGCAGGGTATAGGGCGAATAATTAGTAAGCGTCACTGTATAGAACATTATGGAATTAGAAATAGTCGGATCCTTTTTCTATCATCATTTTATCATCGAAATATTTGTTCTTTAAAAGACGAATTTTATAATGCTGGTTTCAGTAAAATGATCATTTTATAATATTTTGTTATACATTATAATAATCTTAGTATTCCATAAAATTTTGAAGTCGGCCAGATGAGTTTGTTCAGAAGTGTTTTACAGTTCATATTAGAGGCACTCAAAGAATTTAGGAATTGGGTCAGACTTAACTTTTTTTTTTACTTCGAGCTAATGTAGTGGTCATAAATTAAAATAATAAAATACTTTTTATCTATTCAAATAAAATCACATCTTAAAAATATCCATAACGTACGTAATAAAATTAAAGCAAGGAATGGTCTATTGCGACCTAGTTAGTAAGTTACTAGTAGTTATTCCGTTATTAGGAGGATTGCTGATTATATTTAAACTTTTAAGGGTCTTTATTTTATTTTTGCTAAATTAAGACACAAGTTTATCAAAACAGTTAGTTATTGTGACTCATGCCCGGGCTATAACTACTAGATCATAACGCCTACTACAAGAGCGCTCTTTCGTCACTCTGGTGAACATGAGCCCGATTCTCGAACCATTCTTATATATCATAAGGAAAAGAGTTGGGATTTCACCAGTGAACACATTTCTAACAAGCCATGGAGATTTCCAAGTTGAAATTTCAACTTCTGATATACAATGCTCGCACTCAGCAAACTGACAGTTTATAACTAAAACGTACATACATCGTACAGGCTCGAGACCATCGCTTAACATCCCATCCGAAGGACGTGCTTAAGGTTTTTTCGCCTTATGGATAAAAATTCTAAGGGTCTAGCCTGGGTTACGAACCCGCGATCTTGAGCTCAGTAAGCAAACACCCTATCTCTGAGTTACTGGAGCCCTGAAAAAAAAAAATATATATGTGTAATACATATATATACATACACAAAGAAAACATTTTATTATAAATATCATTATTTATTTTATAAATTCTCTGGAGAGCCCAGTTTTCCACGTGGCCGACCTTTGAACAACCTTGCTTTACACAGAATTCTTGCCCTCTCTGCACAAAGATTCCATATAAATCTACATTAATTATTGTTCAGTTGATTATTAAAACTTATTTATACAATAAAAAAATAGTGCAGATAATTTATAAATTTTGTGATAAACAAACCTTTTCCATAAAAAATGACAGGTTAATTATCCTTAATTATTAACCGATTCCGCCAAATTTGAAATGGGGCCATCTATCGAACTTATTTGTCAAGCTTCATAAAAATGCGTTGGGTGGTACTTGAGTTAGGCGCGTAACAAAGATTTGGGGACGGAGAAGAAACAAAAAGTGTTTGTTTTGACCTGAAATGCAAATACATACATATATAGAAAAAAGCAGTCGGTGAATCACCGGCTATGGACTTCCCCAGTACAAATTAATTTATTACATTTTCGCTCTCACTCCAAGGCCAATCGACCATTTGGACTTAAACTCAATATTTGATTTACATAGTGGCTTCCAAATCCTCATACTAAATCTTGTGTCGATAAATTTTTGTACTAAACCTCCCCCCACCCCTTTGACTGAATTTGCTGAAAATCAATAGGTGTCGTCCTTTGGAGGTTATGGATACAAATATAAAATTCCATGTAGCTACATTCAATCTATCGGGAATTGTCTTGTTCACAGACTCATTCAGAAATACACGATTTCTTTTTCCATTTTTGAAATCAGAACATGAAATTCCGTTGAAAACTCCGCATCGAATTTCGACCGATTATATAACTTTCCCTATACTTCGTGGGGAAATAAACATATTGAAATCAGAGAAAAAAAAAAAAATTCAAGTTTCTGAGAAACGATCACAAAGTTTCATCAATCTATCGATATGCGAGAAATGAATATTGTTTACAAAGTGAAAATGACTATTATCTTTAGAAACTTACATTCTAACTTATCTTCAGGTCGCCCAGCCTCTATGAGAGACAAATAACAGACGATATCTTTGAGAGGAACACGAAGGGAGCTCAGGTCTGTGGTGCTGTACTTTCGGGGCAGTTCTGAAATATTAAAAAATAATGACGATTAGTACTTGTGATATATGAGAAGAAAGAAAGCCTAATATGAACATACAATGATATATGAGAAGAAAAGAAGCCTAATATGAAGTTACAATGATATATGAGAAGAAAAGAAGCCTAATATGAACATACAATGATATATGAGAAGAAAGGAAGCCTAATATGAACTTACAATGATATATGAGAAGAAAAGAAGCCTAATATGAAGTTACAATGATATATGAGAAGAAAGAAAGCCTAATATGAACGTACAATGATATATGAGAAGAAAGGAAGCCTAATATAGACTTACAATGATATATGAGATGAAAAGAAGCCTAATATGAAGTTACAATGATATATGAGAAGAAAGAAAGCCTAATATGAACATACAATGATATATGAGAAGAAAGGAAGCCTAATATGAACTTACAATGATATATGAGAAGAAAAGAAGCCTAATATGAACATACAATGATATATGAGAAGAAAGGAAGCCTAATATGAACTTACAATGATATATGAGAAGAAAATAAGCCTAATATGAACATTCACCTAGCAGTTGTAGTAAATTTTATAAAAAAAAGTTTTAATGAACAACAATTGTAGTGCATACAAATCTTATCATTCCTGTTTGAAGTATAAGACATAAATGAAGTTAAATAAGTGTATTATTAATTTAAGATGGCTGATGGAAGGTAATATAAGATAGATAGGTAGATACTTAATATAATGGTCCCTTGGGTACATGTCTACTGTTATACCATGATATAACATGAGCCAATATGAATAGATCCATTATGAAATTTGAAATATAAGGCATGTGCTGTCTCTTCAATCTACCAGATAAGTTGAAAGGTTTAGCAAAGACGTAGAGGTTGCTTTTATGAAATGGATTGAACAGTATTTATAAAAATGTCATCAGTGCCTCACTGCAATATCCTTAATAATTAGTTTGGAATTGGAGCTCCTCCGTCCAGCCGTCCTAGAATTTTTTTAGGTAGGAATATAATTGAGATTCGATGTCATTAAACCAAAAAAAAGTGGAGCATAAAAAAAATTATTATTAACAATTTTAAACATTTCATATCAACAAAAAAAAAATAGTTTCGAACCATTTTTTTGTAGCATTTTCCCAGTGGTTTAGTACCAACAAATATAAATATGTTCTAAATAAGCAGTGAATACAATGAAATAAATAGAAATGTAAATAAAGGCTTCTTATCTAAAATTTAGAAACCTGGACTGTTTCACTAAAAGGGCCGACGCGTCAAAATGTTATTTCTTCTGATACATCAACTGGATTTTTGAAATTCTTACTATGTTTTACAGTTTTATGCTCTGGTCCTAGATTATCCAATGAAATAAAATGTTGATACTCCAGTCGATCCTTTTAGCGAAACAGTCCAGGTTCTCCTGCTATAGAGAAACCCCATGGGCTCTAATCCTAGATTAAACGAAGAAATAAAATTTTGACCCTCCCGTCGGTCATTTTAGTGAAAAAGTCCAGGTTCTCCTGATATAGAGAAACCCTATGGGCTCTAATCCTAGATTATTTATGCTCTAATCCTATATTATCCCAAGAAATAAAATGTTGACCCTCCCGTAGGTCCTTTTAGTAAACAGTCTAGGTTCTCCTGATATAGAGAAACCCCATGAGGGAGCATAAATAAAATATCTAGTTTGAGATATTATATCGTTTATATTGAGAAATACATTTTTTTTTAATGACAATTTAATTATGTTTTCGCTCTTTTTCCCCCAAAAACCCAATCGGTCTTACTCAGGGATATCTCAATCCACGAATTAAATATCGTGTTGATGTATTAATTCCATTGACAGTTTGATGTTATGGCCTCCCTCCGCTTGGACGGAAAATCAATAGGTGTCATCCTTATAGGCTTCTGGATTTATAAATACAATTTCTTTTAGATATATCATTCCATAATATAGTTGGGAAAGTGAAAATCTCTAATGAGGAGTTAAAGGTTTTTGTCTTCATATTTTGGAATCTGGAGGTCAGAAAACATGAAATTCCGTTGAAAACTCATCATACAATTTTTAAACGGTTACATAACTTTCCCTATACGAAGTATAGTCGGGGACGTAAAAATGGCTTATAGGAAGACAAAACGTTATCCCATAGGATTCTTCTAGCCTTAGGAATCAGAGGCTTGCTGAGTTAGGAGATACTGGAAAAGAGGGATTTAAATGAATTAGGGTAAGAGCGTGGTGGATCTGGAGAGGGAGAGGGAGAGAGCCCCACAGCAACTTTATTTTTACTTAGTTTATCATTCATTTTATTTGTATTTATTTATTTCTCCTTGTTCGAATTATTGTTTCTTTAGTTAATTGCTTAATACCTCTTTATTTTTTTTCTTTCTAAATTAGTTAATGTAGGTATTATTTTGTTTATTTCTTATTTTGTTATTCTTTGGGGAATGTACGTCCCAGAATATAAAGTATTTTTTATTTTCATACATTTTTTATTTAAGTCATTTATTCATGGCTTATCGCACTATTGGTTTTGTCCAGTAAGATCCAAAGCATGAGTTGTTTAAGGTTTTTTTTTTTTTTTTTTTTTTCTCTTCTTTAAGGCATTTCGATTACGAGGGTCATGGATGCAGGTCTCTGGGGATCCTAGCGGGCTAATTTGGATAGGCGTAGATTGATAATAATAAAGAAGATGTGTAGGGAATAGAAAGGCTATGTGATGAAGATAATTTTGTATTATAATTTAGATAAGAGATTTGTGAATTGTAAGAAATGAAATAGTTGGGTAATTTGGAAGCTATTATTGGATAGAATTTCGGAAATATCCACCGCAAGGTTGCAATTTTCACATTGGGGGCTATATGCCATGCATTCAGACAGTCCGACCCCGCAGGACTGACAGAGGAGGGGGTTCCTGAGCCATCAGATATCCATGGGTCAGCCTGGTCTGCCCTATACGTAACCGAGTTAAAATTACTTCTTCTTTCCTTTTTTCTCTGATTAAAGGAGCTTTTAATTAGTTTATTACCCGTCATACGGAGCCACCGAATCTGCAATTTTATCAAAACTCTTTCCTTGATGTAGGCAACGAAGTCACTTACAGAGACTTCGGGTGTGGGTAGTCCTTCTAGTATGGCGCGCCTGGCATTCTTGTCTGCTGACTCATTACCTGCAATGCCGCAATGACCTGGGATCCAGAGGAAGGTAACTGAAGTCTGGTTTCTTCTTAATGACCATAAGAGCATATTTTGGACAAGGAGATCTTCTGAATACGGATTCCCCCCGGCCAATAGAACCATCAGGGAGTCACTGCAGACTATCAGTTGGCTTCCATTGGGGACAGAGACGTTCAGACTCTTGCCAATAGCTAATAATTGGTCAGGTTGAGGCATATCGCTTAGCGCGCACTGAACCCTGGTTAATGCCCACACCAAAGATATGTTTAAGGTTTAAAACTAAAAATAGGACAATTTTCATTAAGAAAGTTACGCATTGCACGCTTACCTGCGGAAGAGAATAGTTTCAAGTTATTTTTATTGTATATGTATCATTTATTCATTCATGGCTTATCATCGGTTGATGTATATAATTTATAAGCTATTATTCTGTATTAAATTGTATGTTATTGTTTATCGGAAGGAATATTATTCAGATATTATTTAGCTAATATTTAAGCACATACTTTAATAATTAATGAATACATTTGCAGTACTTAGTCAGTACAGATGCAGTGTACTTGGTCTAATTGAGGTTATCTGGTAGGTAAGCAGACAATGCGGCGGCCTAGGGAGGCCCTCAGGAGAGCCAACAACCCTGCCCTCCCTTTTGCATTATCTAATGTACCCACAATCCAATCCATTCAACTAATCAAATCCCTTTCCTCTATTTTTGGCTCGCATCTGTTTTAGTAAAAAAAGGGCAGTTTAACTAAAAGCAAGTTATTTAAAACAAAACAAAGTCACATTTTTGATAAGAGCAAAAAATAGACCACTCTTTACGCTAATATTCAATAGTTGTCTTACAAAGGGGCTCATAAATCATCATACTAAAAGTTGTATCGATAAATTCATTACAACGGCAGTTATAAGAGTTTTTGAGTTGAGCCTCCCCCCCCCCCCCCCCCTTCTCTTTGACAGATTTGGCTGAAAATGACCTTCATTATTTATATTTTATACGTATAAATTCATAGAAGTGCCACTGATGATGACGCTGTTGCGTTGAAAACTGGTTCTGATCGCAAATAAAGCAGTGGAAAGACAATGTGTTTTATTTCTATGAGAAATATCGTCCCACAACATCTTAATATGAAAGTATTTATTGCAATTTATCAAGTTTATTAAGCATAATGTTTGAGCCTTAGATTTTTATCTGGGAGATGAAAAAAACTTCGAGCACTCCGTCCTTTGAATGGGATGTTAAGCCACGATCCCGAGACTGTACAATGTCAAGTACTAGTGTAGACATTTATCCTATGTGAATAAACCTGGGTAGGTCATATCTTGATATGAAGATATGACCTCGTAGTTAGAGTCTGTGCATGAGTCACGGTAATTAACTAGTTTTCAATTTTTACGAGAACGTTCTCAAAGATAAGTTAAGATTTTACTGAGAAAATAAAAGACGTGGTCTCCGAACAATGGGATAAAAAACTATATAGGGGTAATTTCTACCTAATTTCGGATACAGAATTAATATTGACAGTTCCTCCGAAACCTGTTCTGTGCACATTTAGTAAAGATCATAGTGTAGCAACTGTCCGAAAAAAAAGTAACAGATTTTTCTTACCTTCTGTTTTGCCATTGTTGACAAGAAGTGAGTTGTTTGACTTGCGGGATGAGTTCCTGGAGACCTGGGAATGAGAAGGCGAGGAGTCAGTACTCTTCTTCTCGAGAACCTCATGGCAGGAGTAGGAGGTGTGAGTGACCGTCAGCATGGGATGAACCGAGGCACCAATACTTCCTGTAATCACAAAGTCAAACTTGACACAGACAACGATCCAGGAATACATAGAGATATAAGAAGTAGAGTAGAGTTTCCGACTTCAAAGACCACCTGATAGCCACAGGTCACAGGTTTTTGGCCGACAAAAATGAGGAATTTTTACATTTCGTAGATAAAGGTCCCACACTCGACTGGTTCGAAAAATTAGAAATTAAGAAATGTCTAAAAACAAAAAAAGACCTCTGCTTAAATAGGGTAACTCAATTTGACCCCCCCTCTTCCTGAGATTTGTTTTGGGGAGTGGAAGTCTTCCAGTCAGCCAGTGTCCAGCTGGTCTCTGATACTCGTACGTGTCCATTGACCTCTTCTCTAGCAAGGTATTTTAATTCAAAATATTTAAATTTATTGTACTGTTTTTAAAATTCAAATATTTTAACTTATTTATTTATTAGTTAATGATTGACATGAACTGTAAAAGCTCGTAAATTCTAATCTAATTTTTGGTTTATGTATGTTCAGTTTCACCACCTGAAGATGTCAAATTGCCGAAACTAGTTGTGGTTAAATAAATCTATGTTGGACTGATACATCTATTACTTATTTAACAAGATAGTCCACTACATCTGCCTACACTACTTAAAGAACACGTTTGGCTCAGTCAAATACCTGCCCTGGCCCTGAGGCCTGAAGGCTCCTCATGGTGGCCCAAGGAATGGTGAAGCCGACCAGTGAGTCCCTGAAGTTTCTCTGCGATGTAAGCTGTCGGCTTGAGAACCAGACTTTCACTCACTGACGCCGCTCCATACACGTTCGGCACCGACGTTGTCTGCCCCAATTTCTGAAACAACCAAATCCAAAAACATTTTTATGTAGAGGGTGGCTCAAGTCCAATGCGTCACCCAGACCGTTCCAGTTACAAACGAAACAAACACAGGTTATATTATATATTATAATTATTATAATATACAATATATTACTTTCCCAGCTATAGGAAGTATAAAGGAAATTTTGTAATCGGTCAGAAATTAGATGCGGATATTTCAACGGAATTTCATATTTTTCGACCTCCTGATTCCAGAAATTAAAAAAAAAAAAAAAAAGTGTATGTGCAGTTAGTACAACGTTTAGTGTAACTTCCGAACCTAACTCTTTTAGTTTCAGTTTCTCTTAGTGCTAATAGACTATATATTGAGGGCGCCGGTAGCTCAGTGGTATGCATGCTTGTCTTCTGAGATCAAGAACGTGGGTTCGAAACCCGACCGAGGCCCTTAGTTTATTTTATCTGGGAGGTAAAATAAACTTAAGCACGTTAAGCGATGGTCCCGAGCCTGTACGATGTCAGGTACTCGTTAAAGACCCCTACCCTAAGTGAATAAAAATTTAGGGTAGGCAAAATTTAGGACTCCCACATTAGAGTCGGTCTCATGTCCACCAGAGTGAAGAAAGAGCGCTCTGGTAGTAGGCGACATGACCTCGTAGTTAAAGCCCGGGCATGAGTCATAAAACCTAACCTATATTTTTATTTTAACTATTTTTATTAACATTGATACAGGGTAGGAAATAATTTAATTCAGGAAATTTTTTTAATCATATAATATGTCTTTCGGCAAGACCGTTTGTTTGCGGATGATATGGAGATGACCTGACATGTTTAATGTTATACTTTTTGCAAAAACCTTTGAAAAGATCGGATATAAACAGGGTCCGTTGTTCCCAAAATTCCCAAAAGCGTCAAAATAGTCATTTTTGTTGTGGTGCTTAATAGGCGAACGACCTCTAACCTTTTTGAAGTAGCATCCACTAATACTTGTCCTCATAGGTCCAACTCCAAGGCTCCACAGGAACGGACCATGAGTAAAGCGGAACCTGCATATCTGATGGTCTGTTCTGCTGGCACGGCTTGCAGTCTTTAACGAATGACTCAATACAATCGTCCATCTTTGGTCACCAGAAATGGAAACGAGCGAATGACCGCTATGCCCGGATGACCTTCATGTAACATATGAAGCATATCTTGACCTGCTCAGTAGGGACCACAATGCGTCCTCTCCACAGAAGTAACCGATCCTCAAAGGACAGTTCATCTCATCTCTCACAAAAAGGTCGCATGTCTCCTGAAACCTTCTTCTTATCCAGCCATCCCCTTTCTATGTAGTCTTTACATCGCTGTCATTGAATATCATGTTATGTATCACTTTGTATACCACATCATTCGTCTTGGCGGCTACCGGAAGGCAAGAGAGGATGTCAGCCGCTGCGTTGTTGATACCGCTCAGATGTTCGATGCCCGGACATGAACCACAAAAAATAAACAATATTTAGCTACGGTTGAGAAGGAGAGAAGAAACTTAGTAGGAGATACCCAATATATATATATATATATATATATAACAATCTCCCAGCAGCTCCCAGAGATTGAAATATAAGAGAAATATAAATTACAAATCATAATGATGATGATGTGTGGATTCGAAAGAAGGCTCAACCCAAGCGATATAATACAATATAGGTTTCTTTTTGAAAATTTGCTGATTTTCCCAACATAAAAAAAGACAATAAAAAGGGCTACATTTTATGGGAACTGTCCCTCTAGGGCAAGAAAAACAGCCATATTGACTTGATAAACGAAGAGAATATTTATTTCTTCATTGACTAGAAGATTAAATAATTTGTGATAATCTTAGTCAAAACGGCGAGAAGCGATTATTAATAAATTATTCTTGCTTTATTATATTTTAGTTATGAAAATATCGTCGCATCGTACTTCTGCAGACGCAACATGCCTTTAGGAGCATCTGCTTGATGATGCCTGGAAGAAGAGATGCGCGAACAGCCAGACCAGAGCGTCGCGAGGACATCGTCCAGAATTGGATAGTGGAAAAATGGCACCAACGTTGACCACGAAGCTCAAATGGCCAAACAACGTCTGTTTTCCTTTCGGATTGCTTTTCTGATTTCTTCTGTTGAAAGAGCAGTAGACTCAAAACCTCCAAAAGGAGAGGCTTTTGTTCTAAAAGAATGTCAATAAAGCTATTTTATTTTATTTATTTTTCTATAATTTCATCACTTTGTCAGGAAGTTATTTTAGCGAAATTCCAAACGATATTTTCTGGCAACCTTGAGCTATCTTTCTGTATTTGTTGCTCAAAACAACCTGAGTTACACTAAAAATAAAGTAATAAAAAACATGGAACGGGACCGAATCACGCAACACACCTCATGGTGGCTTCCTGAAAAATGGGTCTCACCTCACTACTAACACTACCCTCACAAGTCGTCGGTGAATCACCGGCAAAGTACTTACCCAAATCGAATTAATAAACTATATTTTTCCCATTTTCTTCGACCGTTTCCTCTAATAGGTGTTGTCCTTCTGGATACATATGGGTAATTCCACACCAACTCAGCATGACGTTACACCCATCGATTTTTTATGGAAAACTAATGTCATTTTTGGATTCCTCATCCAAAAATAAGCTTAAATACAAATTTTCAGCCTTTTTCGATCGATATTTTTTTCTACAGAAGGAAAACATTTTGTTGTCTTTTTTCGAGTTTTTCACTTAAAATCGATAGTTACTTTAATTGCTATTATACAGTTCATAAACATGTTTAACCCAGAACGAAATTTTTTTTTTATGAAAGTTCAACTCCCGAACAACAATTTCTATGTGTTACGGATGGAAAATAGGTATACTAGCATGTCGAAAATAAATCATGAAAAAAATTATAAATTGCCATTTTCAGTGAAAAGGTCAATTTTTTTTATATTTTCGATAACATTTTCGAAATCTACAGAAACTTTCCGATTGAAATCATCTGTAAAACATATTTTTTCAGCCGATATTGATAGTTAAAATCAAAAAATAAAAAATCGTATTGTGAAAAACTCGAAAAAAGACAACAAAATGTTTTCCTTCTATAGAAAAAAATATCGATCGAAAAAGGCTGAAAATTTGTATTTAAGCTTATTTTTGTATGAGGAATCCAAAAATGACATTAGTTTTCCATAAAAAAATCGGTGAGTGTAACGTCATGCTGAGTTGGTGTGGAATTACCCGAATATAAAATGTCGTGTAGATACTGTGGCAACACTGGAGCCCTCACGGCTCGCCCCTCCCTCCAGAAGGTTATTAGCTGTTATTTGTTAGACTATGCATGTGTATGGTAATACTTAAAATAAATTTTCGCATTTTGTTGTTTGTAAAGCCAGTTGTTTTATTTAAGTATAATATATAAATCAAACATGGCGCAGTCGGTTATGGTGATCGATTGATTGAAGACTGAATTTTGTGTGTGACGTGCCTGTGTTGTTTTGGCTATAATAATGGAGTACAATAAGACCACCATACTGAATGTGACAAGCGGAAATTTGGCTGAGAACTTCAGGTATTTTAGAAATTATGTTAAAATTTACTTTGTGGCCACTGAATCAATAGAAAAAAACTCGGAGGAAGTTCAAGTGGCCAGGATCCAAAATTTAATGGGCCAAGAGGCTTTAAGATTGTATGAAACGATAACAGACATAGAAGAGGCCAAGGAAACTGTAGAAGGAATTTTGAAGGTGCTAGAGCAGCATTGTCTACCCAAGAAAAATTGTGTTATGGACATTTTCAAGCTTAGTCGGAAACAACATGGCGGATGATACTTAAAATAAAGTCTTCATATTTTGTTATTTGTAAAGGCCGTTGTTTTATTTAAGTATAAAATATAAATCAAACAGAAACATTCTTTCTATCGAGAGTTATCATGTTCACCGAGCACACAGATAGACATTTTGACGTGAAAACGTCTATCCGCTCGTTAAGCACAGTGATAACCGGTCAAACTTTCTTGTGTTATAAAATACCGTCAGATTTCAATCAATAATAACTACGAGACTAATAATGCGATAACAACGGTTGAGGTCACAATGGATAGAGCATGTACGTGTTTGTTGTGCAGTGTTTGTTTTGCCTGTGACATTATCGGGCTAGTGTGGGCGCCGGCGGATGATTGTTGCAAATTAGCGTTGTGTAAAATTAGAAATTAGTGTAGCGTGACAACGCGTTTAGATAGGACGTTGATTCGGGTGTCATTGAAAAGAGCTTGAGGAGCACTACAAGATGTTTCATATGAATCGCAAAAAACCTAAAAAGTCGAGTGCCGAGCAAATGAGAGCTACGGCATGAAAATGAAAAATGATTTTATCCCGACGTTTTCAAGGAAAATCTACGGCGTGGACCTTGACTACTTAATGTTTTTTTTTTCATGTTTTGAATCTGGAGGTCGGAAAACATGAAATTCCGTTGAAAACAAAACATCGAATTTCAGACAGATTACATAACTTTCCCTATACTTCGTAAGTAAATTGTGAATTGTTGCAACATTCGTATTATAAATACGTAATATTAATTGGGTCATTTCTTCATGTCAAACTTTCATATCATAAATTTAAATTGCTCCCAACTCTGATGAAATATAAATATTTAAAATAATTTTCCCACTGTCATTGTTCCTCTCCTTCTTCATTTTGTCTTTATTCCTGAAATATTTATTCCCTGCTAGCGACTGTCATTGTTTTACAATGTTATGCCGTATTTATGCATTTAGACATATTCGTTCTAATGTTAGAACATTTATCTATTCAATTGAATCAGAAATATGTTTATTTTGTCTTCGTGTCTGTTTCATAGGACCCAGGAGACAAGGTACAAAATGTACATTATGAATATTTACAAGGCCATGTAAAACTGTTAACAATTCATCTCTCCTGTTCCTTCTCAATGTTTTATTTCCGCAGCCGTACAAAGTATAGGGGAAGTTACAGAATCTGTCAGAAATTTCATGAATTTCATGTTTTCTGACCTGATTTTCAATTCCCGATAGAATGAAATTTTATATGTGTATCCAGAACCGTCTAATGACGACACCTATTGATTTTCAAAAAAATCGACCAAAGGGAATGTGGATAAGGGGGGGGGAGGCTAAACACAAAAACTCTTATAACTGCAATGTTGAATGTATTGACACGGAATTTCGTATGTGTAAATTCAAAAGCCTATAAAAACAAAACTTATGATTTTTCAGCAGAAGAGGAAGGGAACTAGAAAACCCCAATAACTAGCAATGTATTGAATGTATCGACACAGAATTTAGTATGTGAATTCAGAAGACACTATGTAAGTCAGATGTTGTTGAGTTTTAGCGCAAATAGTCGATTGGCTTTAGATGGAGAGCGAAAATTTAATTGATTAATTCGTCCTGATTATTTTTTTTAAATTTGGAGGTTGGAAAACATACAATTTCCGACGGATTATATAACTTACCCTATACTATGTATAGCATGTTTGTAAGTACAATTAATAAAATAAATAAATAAAATATTACTTTTGGGTTGTGTAAGGAGATTCTTAATTTTTACATAATATATTGTTAAAACATCAATTCTCCAATTTATTTGTTTGCCTTCTCAAAAATAGCAATTACAAACAGTTTTGACTTGGTGTTTCAATATAGAAGTCGACCCAATAAACACATGTATTATAGAAACTGATGATCTCTGCTTCCTGAAACGTTTGTAATTACTATTTTATGAGAAGACAAAAAATAAATAAATGGGAGAAGTGATGCTGTAATAATATATTATATATAAATGAAATAATAATAATATATTATATATAAATAAAATATTAATAAAAAAAGTAAAAATATAAGAAACTCGACGAGGACAGCACCAGTATCCACCCCTGCCCAACCAACCACTGCCCAGCAGTGGAGGATGACCAGACGATGGAGCTGACGAATAAAAAATTCGGGGCACATTTACCTGATCCCTGGTCAAATGCAAAACTCGACCATCTCCGAAATATGCTCCAAGTACCGGAATTATATGTGTGCCATTTTTGCGTGATAACCGGATAAACAGATATCTTATCAGAAATATAATAATTTTATTTATTAGAATATATCATAGGCAAATTGGTGTATTGTTTACTATCTAATATTTCGGGGTTAGCAGGAGAAATTTTAAATTGTATTGTATTTATTTTTCTATTGTAGGAGAATTCGGAAATATTTATTGAGTTCAGGCTAGCTTCCGGGAAAGCGCGGCGTCAGCGCTGACTCGGCGGGACCCACTTTCTTGCAAGGTGAGCACCTGGAAAGAGGGGGGTCATTCTAGTAGTGGCAAAGAGACGATGTGGATCTGGTTAGGAATAGTGGTGCTTTGGACGGCTGTGCTTGGTTGGGGGCTGGGGGGCCTCGCGGCCGAGTAAGCAAAGACCCCCTGGTCCTCTACCCTGCGTTCCCCCTCCAGGGTTTTTTCCACCCGGGTGGCCACCGCCACTGCCTCCGCGACAGTGACCGGGGGGTTGTAGCCCAAGATCCGGCGAGCCTCGCCCCGCAGACCTTTCAGAGAAGCGGCTAACACGATCTTCTCTACATGCAGTCGCTCCCACTCTTTCTGTTCGGCCCCTCCTTGCCCGGCGATGGTCCGCTCTCCCATCTGGGTGCACCGGTCCGCGAACTCCCGGACACTCTCCTCCCGCTCTTGTTTCAGCGCATTTAGCGCGAGGAGAAATTCAGCGGGGGTGGCGCGGTCCTCGAACCGGTCCTCCAGCGCCCTCTTATATTCTTTGAAAGTGGCGCCTTCTCTTTTCAGGTCAGGGTGGCCCCTCAGGAAAAGGCCAACCGGGCCCTCTGCCTTAAGGGAACACACTAAACACTTGTCCGCGTCCGTCCAATTGCCACTGGCAGCCATTATCTCCAGTCCACGAACAAAATCCTTCACGGGGAAGTCCGCGGGACCACCCGTCCAAGGCTTCACTAAGTGTTGGAGGGTCATGTCCCGCCGGGTTTCTGCCGGCCGCGCCGCCTGGGAGTCCCTCCGCTCCTCCAACCGAGCCGCCAGGACGTCCCGGTCCCTGGCTAACTCGGCCATACTGGCGTTTGCCCGCCGTAGCTGCTGCAACTCCCGTTGCATCGCGACTGGAGTATGCTCACGCCCAAGCGATGGAGCAAGCCCGCCTGAGCCACGAGGCTAATGCCCAGCAGTATGACCGCAAGGCGAAACGACCGCAATACGACTTGCGGGTTTGGGTTCCTAAGGGGAAGGCCGGGGAGGCGGATCGCCCGGCTCCCCATGCGGACGAGAAAATACCATGGGACTTCCTGGTGCCACCCCAGGACGAGGAGGACGGCACGGCAGGACTCTCACGGGGGGAGGATACCCCCCCGCCAGCAGATGAGCTGGCGGACCCCCCGTCCCCGAGTTCTCTGGAAACCGCGGACGACGTCGTCCGAGACCCGGAATACCGTCCGGAGACCCCTGGGCGCATACGCTCCCCGGGTACGCCCCCACGTCGTTCCCCTTATCTCCTGCGGAGGAGGAGACCTGTGCCGCCCGATGACCCCTAACCACGTTGTTTTTTCTATTGCGGGCGGTCGTGGCTGGGTGGTGAATTCGTCGTCGATTCTGCGGTCCCTGAGTCTCGCCGCTAGTCGGGTGAGGATCGAGTTAGGCTGTGTCGTGGGGGGGATGGAGGCCGCGGCGATGGGTGGGGTAAGTAGGGCCCTGTTGTATCCCCGGGAGTTGAGCGTCCCAAATTTCTCTGTTGCTTCCCAGTAAGTTACAGGTGTTCGCAGGTGCAGCCGTCGAAGCGATGTGCGCCTGTTACGCAGCTGTTGCGGTGCACGATCTGGCAGTGGGGCGGGCTATCCGCATCTCGCTGGGCATGCCGCTCTCCTTCTCAGAGCACCGATATTAACTGAACCGGGTGCTTTCGTTACCCGTGATTGACGACCTCACGCAACTTCAGGTGACGGTTCCACTCCCCTACTACCTGGTCAGCGAGGACAGTGAATGGTGTGCCACCCCTCAGGAGAGCGATCTGCACGACTGCCGAGGCCGAGATGTTCTAGTTTGCCCGAGCGTATTATCCGTTTCCTCGCGACGCTCTCCTTCTTGTATGTCGGAAATCTGCTGCAGACGCGTCGTGCTGTCTGGACGGATCCTGGCGTTGTGTGCTTGGGATGAAGAGGACGCCCAGTGGCTGTGTGGTGTGCCTCGGCCGGAGACGTTGCGGGCCCGCTGCAGACGGGGCCAGACCAGCGTCGTACTGGAGCGCAGCATCAGCGAACTTGGGGTGCTGGCCGCCGCGGACGGTTTTGCTTGGGTGTCGGACAACTACAAGCTATTGGCGACTAGACGCGGGAACGCTACGATCAGCATGCCACTTTCCCAGCCTGTCGTCGTGATGTTGCCAGAACTGCGTACTCCTTGTGGCGTTATCCGTGACGAAGCGGGTGGCCTCCTTGATGACTTGACCTGGTTGGATTCATCCTGGTGGTGTGGTGGCGCACCCTGCGGAGGCCTATGGTGGAGGGCCAGCGGGTGTCCCCGCCGCCGGAACTGCAACGCCCACCGTCGGCGCGGACCGTGTTCTACTGGCCTCGACGGTCACGTCGGGAGCCGGGGCCTGCGAGTGCCGTGCTGAGACGGACGCTTAGAACGGGTGGTGTTTAGTGGATGTTTGTACTTTTACTAGTGTACTTTTCTATGTGTATAATCTTGTTGGTAATTATAGTAAGTTTGTACAGGGGTCTTGTAGTGAAGTGTAATTTGTACTTAAGAATGTAATGTGTAGTTATAAGTTTGTTCTGGGTCTTTTGTAAGGGTTTATTAGTTAGTGTTCTTATCATTAGTTTTTATTATCATTATGTATCCTCCTTAGTTTTATTATCATTATGTTCTTTCCTATGGTACTGTCATTTGTAGGCTTTTGTACGTGGGGTCGTTTGTTCTTCTGTTGTGTGTTGTTGTTTCCCCTGGCTTCCTTCTTAGGCGCGTAGGGTGTGGAGTTGGAAAGGGAACACACTCGTTGGAGTGCATTCCCTTTTTTACAGGGGGGAGTAATTGTAGGAGTATTTGGAAATATTTATTGAGTTCAGGCTAGCTTTCGGGAAAGCGCGGCGTCAGCGCTGACTCGGCTGGTCCCACTTTCCTGCAAGGTGAGCACCTGGAAAGAGGGGGGTCATTCTAGTGTATTGGCAGAGAGACGATGTGTATCTGGTTAGGACTAGTGGTGCTTTGGACGGCTGTGCTTGGTAAGTAGCCCTTTTTCTTACGGGGAAGCAGACCGGAGAGAGGGAGGCCAGGAGAATACCCCTGTTTAGTTGTAGAAGACCCTGCTCAGTTATAGTAATTAGTTGTAAGAATAATGTAGTATAGTAGGGATAATATAATTATTAGTAAAGCAGGAATAACTATAATAAATGTTTAAAACTAGCGATAGTTGTACTTCTTGACCCCTCCCCCCTCCCCCCCCCCCCTTTTTACCTTTTCGATGTTACTACAGAACTTCAACGGATTCCATAAAGACAAAATTATCTATTTATTGTGAAATAGGAGGTTGCGTTTCAGTGCCATCGATATAGTTTGCAGTTTCTCATAGAATTGTTTTTGTAATGTGCCCAGTTTTTGTTGCCAACGGTAGTCGTCCATTCAACTTGAAGGGCGAGTGTTCACCTTATGAATGACATTACCTTGTTGTTGCCGCTCGATGGAGGAGGGTGACAGGCGGATGAAAAGGGTTGAGAACCTGCAGAGGAGGCTGAGACAGGCCGCTTGATGAACGACAAGAAGAGGTGTCGAGACAGTTCCTCGGGGGTCGTCACCTCCAGGTAAGTGTCCAAGAACAGCTTGAATCCCTCAAAGTCGATCTCCTGGAAATAAGAACAATTCAAATTTCATCTGAATTAATAGAATACATCTATAAAGTTGAAATGAAGACATTTTAAATCTTATACATGACTTGATGTAATGAATGCATGACTTCCTTCTATTTATTGTTGACATAGGTAGTCCCAGATCTCAGTTGCTTTCCTATGGATTCCAGGTCAATGTGGCATTGCATTTAACGAGTCAGCAGGTAAGTATGCAGGGTGCGCCATACTAGAAGGTATATCCTGTAAGTGACTATGTTGCCTACATCAAGGAAAAAGTATGGATCAAATGGCAGATTCAGAGGCTCGGAATGGCCGATAATAAGCTAAGAATCATCAAAAGCTCCAATCTGTAACACCTCAATAAGAGGAAAAAGAAAAGAAGAAGTAATGTTGATCGGTTACGCAGCCAGCTACCAAGCTGACCCATGGATATCTGATGGCTCCTCTGTGTCTATTCTGCGGGGTGGGACTATCCGTCAGACACATCCTTACTGAATGGATGGCATATAGTCCCCAGCGTGGGAATTTTAACCTTGCGGTGGATATCTCCGAAATTCTATCTAAGCTCCCAAATTACCCAACTATTTTATTTTCTGCACTTTCACAGGCCTCCTTCCAGTCTAGATTATAGAATAAAATTGCCTTCATCACGTAGCCTTTCTATTCCGTATACAGCAATCTCGACCTTTATTATTATTAATCTGCGCCAAACCAAATTAGCCCGCTAGGATCCCCACATAAATAGATCCATCAGGCATAAAAAAAAAGTTAAAATGACATTTGTTTGTATGTATGTATGTTTGTTCCAACTCTAACTGATGTATCCTTAAAGTCGGGTTCATAAATATGGCGCAGGAGCGAAGTAATATCCCGTTGTGGTTGTCCATATCAGGCTTAGTTACCCGATTATGTTATCCGCACCCCACTCTACCCACTACCATAGCGCAGTATCGCGGTAATCTCCCTTTGTGGTTATCCAGGTTATGTTACATATTCTAACCACTATCAACCATATATATATATATTTAAATTTTTATTTGTGTTGCACTGTTCAAATAAATTAGAAAAAATGCATACATTGACAGGGTATGTTCAAGTTACCATGTATAGGCAAGTCATGTGTTGGTCACATCAGATATTTAACACTTGCAATTAGGACTAGATGCCAGTGTTGATGAAATGTGTTAGTAAGAGATTGTATAAGTGGGGTAATGGGTGTGACACGAGGACAAGCTGTCCTCTCAGCGACACTAATTAAGAGAGGGGATGTTTGGGAGCGGAGTCGTGACAGTTGTGGACAGATTCCAGAGGGAAGACTGCGGAAACAGGGACAGATCTGGGAGCCTGTGTTGTACTGGGGAACCAACTGTGGGGACAGATCTGGGAAAATGTTTACATCACAGGGGTTTTAAATTTAAACATGAAATTTCATGTCTATTCATTACATCGGCATTTATTGGGGTTTTTGAGTTGAGCCTCTTGAGGTCCCCATTTCCTTCGGCCAATTCGTATGTCTGGGGAAGTAAAAAAAAAAAATGCATATATCGACGGCCGCCTAGTTTACCTCTATTACAATTGAGGAAAATATTGGAACAATGATTCAAGAATATGATGAAGCTCAGGATAATATTGAAATGATCTGTCATTTCTATTGAAAATTGGCACTATTCTGTAAAACTTTTTTGAACGCTAGCCAGAGGAGAGACATGTGACCCTGAATCCCGTCATTTGTTTTAAACTCCAGTTCAATATTTTATCGCAATAGTTGATCGATTGTTGTAATGGAGGTAAATTTTTTTTTTTGCTTCATAAAATTTAACTAGAAATCAACTAAATTTGACGTGACCCTCTCAGAGTTCTACGAAAAGTCAACAAATTGTTTGCTATGGCGATATTTAGGAAAAGTGTGAATCGACATGAAATTACATATTTGAAGTCAATACCCAATGAGGATTCAACCTGTCAAAAGAGGTTTCAGGGGGGGGAGGGGGGGCTCAATTCAAAAACCCAATAACTGCCGATGTAATGAATTTATAGACAAAAATTTTAGTATGAGGTTTTAGGAGCCCCTATGTATGTCAACTGTTGAATATTAGCGCAAACGGTCGATTGTTTTTGGAGGGGGAGCAAAAAATTAATTGATTAATTCGTTTTGGGGAAGTATATTGTCGGTCGACGACTTTTTATTGTTTTAATTGTCAAGAAATGGGGAAAAAATTAATACCATTATCAATTATACTTTTTATGAGAGCGCTCTTCCGTCGCTCTGGTGGCCACTCTACTGTGGTCCATAATTTTGCCTACCCTAAATTTTTATTCACCTAGGGTAGAAGTCTTTAACGAGTTTTGACATCGTACAGGCTCGGGACCATCACTTAACGCCCCATCCGAAGAACGGTGTGCTCAAGGTTTTTTCATTTTCCAGATAAAAAAACTCAAGGGTTTCAAAGATGTTATTTTGAGCTCAGTAGACAAGCACCGGCGTCCTCAATAGGTAAAAATGGTACATCTTTTTCATATCCAGTACTTACCCCATGGATAAGTGAATTTAAAGTAAGCGTAGGATGTACGGATTATAAGTTGACAGTTTTTTGAATGGGAGACTGAGTTCAATTCCCATGGGCCTCGTTCAATCCAAATGACAGATTATTAATGTTGGATGAATAATGGAAACTGGTTGTGTGTACAATTGAGTTGGTCAACAAAGTTTGCCAGGGCTTGTGCTAACTGTCACAAAGACCTGTGTGTCTCCGTCACAAAGTTTTATCAAAGAGAAATAACAAAAAAAAAAAAAAGTCATAAATAGTATCCTGTTCTTTTCTTCGTCTGGAGCCATCGTGTTTCTCCCCCTTGGATCTATTCCACATCCCGTCTTCTTTATCTATTTATTGTACCAGAGAAGAAGAAAGGGGTATAAAGAAACAAGGCCTGAAATTGGATTTACTGGGAACTTCCTAGATCCGTAGTTTGTACCAAAAAAAGGGAATGAAAAATGAATAAAATAGTTGGTAGGAGGCACAGATGGGTTCCATGTTTCGTTATAAAATATAAACGTTCTTTTGTTCTAGACCGACGTTTCAACCATTATTCTCCTTCCCCAGTTAGACAAAGTATAGGAGAAGAAAGTTTGGTAATCGGTCAAAAATCGATGCCGAGTTTTTAACGAAATTTCATGTTTTCCGATTTCCAGATTCCAAATATCATAAAAATGAAATAGCGATTTGATTATTACAGGACTTTCTTATACCAACCACGCCCACAGATCACTCTCTCCTACCTTCTCAAAATCATTTCATACTGGCATTATTGGGTAGTCGCCAACTCATTTATTTCAAATAAACAGTAATGCCAATCACAATTTTATTTTTCTTAATTTTTATAATTAAAAAAAAAAAAACGACTATAGTTAGGTTAGGTTTTATGACTCATGCCAGGGCTTTAACTACGAGGTCATACCGCCTCTTTCGTCACTCTGGTGGACATGAGCCCGACTCTACTGTGGGAGTCCTAAATTGTGCCTACCTTAAATTTTTATTCACCTAGGGTAGGGGTCTTTAACGAGTACCTGACATCGTATAGGCTCGGGACCATCGCTTAACGTCCCATCCGAAGGACGGCGTGCTTAAGTTTATTTTACCTCCCAGATAAAATAAACTAAGGGCCTCGGTCGGGTTACGAACCCACAACCTTGAGCTCAGAAGTCAAGCACGCATACCACTGAGCTACCGGCGCCCTCGAAAGACTATAGTATAAAAACCATATTCCAAAGTTCGTTGCTATGAGTTACGATTTAAAAAATATTACGCTCTTCAAAAAGACAAAATGAAATGATTTTGAGAAAGAGCAGAGGATAGAGAGTGATTTGTAAGCGATTTTGTGTGTGTTTTCAACATAGTGTTTCAAAACTACATTTCAAGATGGTTTTCAGCATGTATCTCGAAAACCGGACGAACTGTAAAAAATCATATGCCATATAAATTATGTATTTCAATAATCTACAACTGTTAGTATAAAAGATTTTTGATTAGGTCATAAACATAAGCTGTATCTTGTAAAATGAAGTTAGGTCCTGGAGGAAAGTGATCTCAATTTTCGTTCGATTTCGGCCAAAATCTAATCAAACCTAAGTTAGAACATGTGATCCCTTACTTCCAAATTTCAAGTTCATAGCTACAATAGTTTTTGCAGTAGAAAGCTGACAACTTTCCAATCACATACACACACAATCATCGCGAAAATGGCCAAAACTTATTCAGGGCACCTTGAAACGTAAAAAACCGTTGAAACCTCGATCTCGGATTTTCGCACGATTATAATACTTCCCTATACAATAGGTATAAGAAATTAAAAATGTGTGTCAGTCTGTGAACACGATAACTCCCGATAGAATGAATATATCGACCTAAAATTTTATATGTGTAACCATGAGGACAAGATCTATCGATTTTGAGTCAAATCCGCCAAAGGGAAGTGTGGATTAGGGAAGAGACTTAACTCAAAAACTCTTATAACTGCCGTTGTAATGTATGTAGCAACATAATAATATTATGTTATATAATTATATTATGTTACATAATAATATTATGTTACATAATAATATTATGTTACATAATAATATTATGTTAATAATATATTATGTTAATAATATATTATGTTAATAATATATTATATTATGTCAATTCAAACCCCCTTCAGGACGCGACATTTATTACTTTTCAACAGCGGAATCGGCAGTATATCGGGTATCAGAGGGGCTCAACTCAAAAACCTCAATAACTTCCGATGTATCGGCATGAAATTTTATATTTAAAGACAAATTCCGATGAGGACATTACCTGTAAAACTTCTATAATATGAAGATTTAGGTGCTCCTATGTATGTCAACTGTTAAATGTTAACCCAAACGGTCGACTTTTTTTTTTGTTTGATAAAAAAACAAATTGTCACTAATATGAAAATTATAAATTAAAGTTTATGAGAAACTTTTCACTAAAAGCAGGTGTTTCCAAAACGAGAGCCACAAAGCCCTCAGGAGATGGAAGCTAGAATTACCGAAAATTAATATAAACAGAAATTAAGCATAATTTTAAATTTGTTATGTTTAATATTTAAAATGTTCTTAGAATCTGAAATATTCATAGTTTATTATTATATATTATTCATACCAATTTTTTTCGTATTCGAATATAAACAACATCTCGAATATTCGAATAGTTGAATGTTAAATTAATTAATGAGTGAATTAAAAAAAAAAATAGTTGAAAAACTGACAATGTAGTTCTCCAGCATTTAAGCATTAGATTTTGGCTTTCCTTCCAAAATGAATGGACCTTTTAGTCTTTATTAGGTCTTTTGAGTTGAGCTCTCTCTCATACACCCCTTCCCTTCAGTCGATTTGGCTGAAAATCAACAGGTGTCGTCTTTGGAGGGTACTGGATAGACATATAACATATCATTTTGGACGTCGGAAAACATGAAAATCGAATTTTTGACCGATTACAAAACTTCCCCTATACTTCGTTAATCTGAGGAAGTAACGAGACTAAGGTACTTTGACTGACATTATATTCGAGATTTTGAATCTCAAAAACTTTTTTTCAGGTACAGTATTCATGGGGTTTTGTGACTTTAAATATAAAATTTCATGTCGATTCATTACTTCGGCTATTATTGGAACTTTTGAGTTGAGCCCACCTCTAATCCCCCTTTCCCTTCTGTAGATTCCTCGGAAAATTAATAGGTGTTGTCTTTATATAATTAGAACTTAATTATTATTATTAAAAATAAATATAAATGATAAAAAAATATATATAATTTGAAATAATTGAATAACATATTTATTGATGATTATTTTATAACAAAAAAAAAAAAATTAAGATAAAAAATAATTTAAAAAATAAATAAAATAGAGAGGAATCTCTTTGGATTTGATAGATCAATGACGTGTTATAAATAATTATATCACTATCAGATAATAATAAACATTTTTCTTCCTCTGAAGGTGTTGCCATGCCAACCTTTTGTGAATAACTACTTTATTGACTTTTCCACTAAATTACGACCTTATTGATCGACTATTCGGATAACGTCAGGGGCGTAGCCACGGGGGGGGGGGGGGGGGGGGGTCTAGACTCTCGGGGGCACAGCCCGCAGTTTCCGTGATTAGCGTTGCAGACTTTTTCTTATTAATTTGGGAGATTCGAACCTCTAGAAGCTCCCCCTGAGGTAACCACTGACTGTAATACTACGTTGACTTTACATGAGCACCAAAATGCAAAGCGCAGAAGCAGCAAATGCACGCTGTGGTTTCTGTGCTTTTAGAATTAAATGACTCACATCCAATAGCGTGCATTTGCTGCTACTGCTCTTTGCATTTTTACTGAGCATGTAAAATCAGCTTTAAGAGTATAAAGTATAACATAAATGACGATTTTGATCAAGGAAATGAAATGATCGAATTCATATATATTTAAATAAATGTAATATGAATTGTTTTGTACATGTACATTTATGTAACAACTGATTGCTGATTTAGGAATCAGACGCAAGGGAAATTTGAAGATCCTATTGGTAACTTGCAAGCAATCCATTTTTAATAAAAAGTTAGTTTATTTAATTTTTATCTTGGTGTTTTGCTCTGTCCAGGGGGGAGGCTAGCGCCCCCCCCCCCCCCCCCTGGCTAGGCCCCTGAATAACGACTTTATTCTTAGTGACCATCGAAATATTCAAAATTATTTATATAGCTCCGTCAAGGAAAAACTGTCTGAGTATAATGAAGTTATCTGATGGGGTTAGTACCAAGAGTTGCCCTCTAAATTGGCGACCACGGAGACCCACCAATATTGGGAGCAGAGAGAGAGAAGCTAAGACCCAGTTAGCAGTATATAACGATTGTGGTAAGTTGAGCCTTCCTATCCCAGTCGGACATCTATTGGCTACCTTACACTACACTACACTATCTCACACAGAACTGTATTACCAGGTTTAGCTAGTCTAGTCACGGACTGGCTCCCTCCTCCAGCCTCCATGCTCCAGCCTCCAGCCTCCATTTAAAGAATAAAAGTTGTCAGTCAATCACCGACAATGTTCTTCCCCTCTTTACGGAGCTGAGTCGTTAGGTTCATACTACCCAACAAAAACCCTTATTATGTGACTTTTGTGTAGTTATTCCAAATAGACTTTTTTAGGTATGGCAGATCTATGTAATGAATGTTTTGACACAAAATTTCATACATACGAGGTATGACGTCTAGACATCCCTAATATATACGTTTAGGGGCTTATACCATCAGCACAAAGTCCAACAGCAGTGGTTTTTATTAATTGTTTCAATAGAATAGAATGGTTTTTATTAAAAGAAGAAAAATAACATCATTCCAAGAAATATACAAAGAAAAAAAACACTTAGACTATAAAAGTTTTTTTTTGATTTATTTTTGATTTGTTAATGTTATATTATTCGCCTGTTCATTGTTAATGCTTTATACCTAGATCTTAGAAGGGGTCACACATTTGAAATATGGGGACCGCCTTGTCAATGACAATTTAGCTTAGTTAGGAATGTCTGACGTCATGGGGAACACCAGGGGGGAGGTTAAGGGGTTCCTCGAGAGGCTGACATTCTGTAAAATTAACTTAGTCTTATCTCTTATGCTTTTGGCTGAGGATGGTAGAAATACCGAAAGTACTCCCATGTATATATAGTTAGTGAAATTAGACAATATCTTAAATAAACGAGTTTTATTTTATTTTTTCAAGTCCACTTGGACTATAGCCATTTAGGCCGTCAGTCGGAGTTGGCATTACAGATATTTGATAATGAAGAACAAAAAATATTAGCTTATATAAATAAATGAAGAGAATAAATAATCATCGTTAAATTCTCAATTAAAAAAAATATGTAAACATAAAACATACAAAAATAATAATGCGAATAATGAGAAAATAAAATAAAGACAGGTATTAAGGCTGAAAACGAAATAAGATAAATAAACATGCGAGGATGGTAATATAATATAAACTAGAAATAATAATACAATAAAAAAATAAAGAGTTTGGTGGCTGGAAACCAGATAAAACTAACAAAACAACCTGGCGGGTAAATGGTAATAATCACAGATTGCATGAAGGAAGAGGTTTGTTTGGGTCCTAGAAATTAGATTCCTGAATCAGCATGTTTCTATATTTGGATGCCGCCCTTGCATAGTTATATATCCGATTGCAGTTAGGCCCATTCATTAAAGCGATGAGTTCCCCTCTCCCTAGGGTAGGTTTGCCCAGCCACCTCTGTCTGGCCTCACTAAGGACGGGACATACCCCAACAAAATGGAACAGGTCCTCCACCTCCCTCAGGTTACAGAGCCAACAGAGGAATTGCTACGTTGAAATTCAGGTATAGCAACTGTCCCCTAAGCTTCATTATAGTACGCTCAAACATAATTTGTTTCCATCTTTAATGTAGTGATTCTCCCCCAAATTAAAATTGAGATCCTTATACAGACTATGAAAACGTGAATGGTTATTCAACTGTGGATATTTTCAATTGTTTCACTATTTCGACACTGATAGCAAAAAATATATTCGGACAATTAAATATTGTGTTAATCATTGGTTATATGAGTCAAATGTCATTTTTTGGAGTGAGTGAAAAAAAAAATGTCTATGTTATGTCTGTTTTGTTAGTATGTGAGACTGTGTACACGATAACTCCCGGTAGAATGAATTTATTGAGACAAAATTTTATATGGGGATCCAGAACTCCATAAGAACGACACCTATTGATTGTCAGCGTCAGAATGAAGCGAAGGGACGGAGGATCAGAAGGAGGTTCAAATCCAAAATCCCAATAACCACCGATGTAATGAATGTATCGACATGAAATTTAGTATGAAGATTTAGATTTTGAATTCATTGTTATTGGAATCAGGTGGTCGGAATATATGATATTTACAGATTACATAACTTCCCCTATACTTCGTACATAGCTGGGAAAGTAAAAAAAAAAATGGAGTCTGACTCACATAACCAATGATTAACACAAGACTTAATTGTCCGAATATCTTTTTTGCGATCAGTGTCGAAATAGTGGAAAAACTAATAAAAACCACTGCTGTTGAACTTTGTGCTGTTGGTATAAGCCGAAACCGGTTCGCTAAACGTATATATTTGTGATGTCTTGCCTCGTACATATGAAATTATGTGTCAAAATATTCATTACATAGATCTGCGTTACCTACCCTATTTAAGCCAAATATTTTTGTTTTAGCCCCACTTTATTTTTGAAAAAAAATAAAAAAAAATATGAAAATAAAATTTCCATGAAAACGCAATATTGATTTTCTGAGTACATAACTTCCCCTATACTTCGTATAACTGGAGAAGTAATAACTAACGTAGGATATCCAATCTGATTAAAGTAAGGAAAGTTCTGATGGAGGATAAACTGGGACCTATCTTAGTTTCCCTATTATGAGCCGTCCAATTAACTCTATGGCAATTCTGAACTATCTTTGCATAGTCTATCTCATCTTCTCCGGAAACCGTCAATTCTTAGCGCATAAATGTCAATGAAACTTTTAATGATCTCCGGAAACTGTCAATTCCAAGCCCATATATATCAATGAAACTTTTAATTATCTCCGGAAACCGTCAATTCCTAGCGCATAAATATCAATGAAACTTTTAATGATCTCCGGAAACCGTCAATTCCTAGCGCATAAATGTCAATGAACATTTTAATTATCTCCGGAAACCGTCAATTCTTAGCGCATAAATGTCAATGAAACTTTTAATGATCTCCGGAAACCGTCAATTCCTAGCGCATTAATGTCAATGAAACATTTTTCGTGTCTGGGAAATTCACTGAATACAATTTCATCAATTTATTTCTCCAGCTATTCACAGTTTAGCTACATTCGATGTTCAATTTTTACCGGAATTTTATGAAATTGATCAAAAAATTAAAAAAAAAAAAATCTTTCTCTTTGCGTGAGTGGGTGTCAGTGAACACAACTGTCGATAGAGTAATGTATCGAGACGGAATTTTATATGTGTATCCAGAATCTCATTAGTTATCCCAATTTATTTTCTGCCAAAGGGGAGGGGGGAAATTAACATAAAAACGCTAATAACTGCTAAAGTAATGTAGATATTGACATTAAATATTTTATGTGATTCCAAAACCTTAGGACGAATTTCAGCCAAAAGTCAAAAACGCTAATAACTACCTATGATACGAAATTTAGTACGGGGATTCAGAAGTCTATACATTTTCATCCAAATCGGTAAATTGGTTTCAGAGGGACATTGAAAATTTAGTGGATTTGCGCCAGAAAAATGCATTATAGGTGATTCACCGACAATTTTTTTTTCTTGGGACTTCACCCAAAAACACAAATAACTATCGATGCAATAAATGTATTGACACGAAAACTAATAATATAAATAATTACAGTAATAATTTTTTTTAACTTTTCCGGAAATTTTTTTTTTTCCTCTACGACATTTCGGGGCGTTCTTACCCCCCCCCCCCCCCCCCCCCCCCCCCCCTTCCTCAGGACAAAAAGTGCGAAATATAGAAAAGCGAAAGAAAACAAAATAACAATTACACCTTAATGTCAATATTGTTTCCATAAGTTATTTTATTTTTATCTTTCAAATCGGATACTTAATCCATAATATTTGAAAATGTAAAATCTGGATTGGCCAAAGTTCCCTTCAGTTTTCTGCTCTCTTCAGAGTGATGCTGTGCAGGATTGCCTACGCGCCCCTAGAGGAGTGACGTCAGGATGACATCATCACTGCGGGTATACTCTGGGTAGTGACGCCCCTTCTGACGTCATTGCTGCAGTACCACCCGGGTATCGAGCCTCTCCTGCCTATCCTTTCTATCCCTCCCCCTCCCCCTTTTCCCTCTCCAGCCAAATCTATTTTATCGCTAATTTCCATCATATCTTCCCCAAACGTATCTAGAGATGAGGGCGCCAATAACTCAGTGGTATGCGTGCTTGTCTTCTGAGCTCAAGATCGTGGGTTCGTAACCCGACCGAGGCCCTTAGTTTATTTTAACAGGGAGGTAAAATAAACTTAAGCACGCCGTCCTTCGGATGGGACGTTAAGCGATGGTCCCGAGCCTGTACTATGTCAGGTACTCGTTAAAGACCCCTACCCTAGGTGAATAAAAATTTAGGGTAAGCAAAATTTAGGACTCCCACAGTAGAGTCGGGCTCATGTCCAGCAGAGTGACGAAAGAGCGCTCTGGTAGTAGGCGATATGACCTCGTAGTTAAAGCCCGGGGATGAGTCATAAAACCTAACCTAATATCTAGAGATCTCCTTCTCCTCTTGAGGCCTGACAAAACAGCAGCCAAAATCGCGCAAAACGGAGAAACATTCCAATGATGAGGCTTTTAATGTTGACGTACTGAAATGAGAGAACGCAAAATCATCATGCATCTACTATAACTTCTGACAGAATGAATGATAGAGATGAAATTTTATATAAATTTCCAGAACCATATCCCAGGGAAGGGGAGATTAAGGGAGGGAGAGACAGAGAAAACCTAATAACTGCCGATATAATGAATATTCGTCGATATGGAGCTTCAACTCAATTCAAAAACCCTTGAAATTGATCGTAATAAATGTATCGATACAAAATATAGTAAGAGGATTCAGATATCCCTATGTAAGTCAACTATTGATAAATAACGCAAATCGGTTACGAAAGGAGACGGAGAACATAGTTGAGTAACTCGTGATGGGGAAGTACATTTACGGTGAGTCACTGACGACTTTTTGTTATTATATCTATTGCATTTAAGAAGGTAAACATATGACTGGTGTAGGATGCTAGTAGTGACACAATAGATACAACCCTCCTGTCGGTGTGTGTTTCTAATAGTGACACAATAGATACAGTCCTCCTGCTGGTGTGTGTTTCCAGTAGTGACACAATAGATATAGTCCTCTTGCTGGTGTGTGTTTCTAGTAGTGACACAATAGATATAGTCCTTTTGCTGGTGTGTGTTTCTAGTAGTGACACAATAGATATAGTCCTCTTGCTGGTGTGTGTTTCTAGTAGTGACACAATAGATATAGTCCTCTTGCTGGTGTGTGTTTCTAGTAGTGACACAATAGATATAGTCCTTTTGCTGGTGTGTGTTTCTAGTAGTGACACAATAGATATAGTCCTCTTGCTGGTGTGTGTTTCTAGTAGTGACACAATAGATATAGTCCTCTTGCTGGTGTGTGTTTCTAGTAGTGACACAATAGATATAGTCCTCTTGCTGGTGTGTGTTTCTAGTAGTGACACAATAGATATAGTCCTCTTGCTGGTGTGTGTTTCTAGTAGTGACACAATAGATATAGTCCTCTTGCTGGTGTGTGTTTCTAGTAGTGACACAATAGATATAGTCCTTTTGCTGGTGTGTGTTTCTAGTAGTGACACAATAGATATAGTCCTCTTGCTGGTGTGTGTTTCTAGTAGTGACACAATAGATATAGTCCTCTTGCTGGTGTGTGTTTCTAGTAGTGACACAATAGATATAGTCCTTTTGCTGGTGTGTGTTTCTAGTAGTGACACAATAGATATAGTCCTCTTGCTGGTGTGTGTTTCTAGTAGTGACACAATAGATATAGTCCTCTTGCTGGTGTGTGTTTCTAGTAGTGACACAATAGATATAGTCCTCTTGCTGGTTTGTGTTTCTAGTAGTGACACAATACATACATTCCTTTAACTGGTGTGTATTGCTAGTAGTGACACAATACATACATTCCTTTAACTGGTGTGTGTTTCTAGTAGTGACACAATAGATATAGTCCTCTTGCTGGTGTGTGTTTCTAGTAGTGACACAATAGATGTAGTCCTCTTGCTGGTGTGTGTTTCTAGTAGTGACACAATAGATATAGTCCTCTTGCTGGTTTGTGTTTCTAGTAGTGACACAATACATACATTCCTTTAACTGGTGTGTATTGCTAGTAGTGACACAATAGATACATTCCTTTAACTGGTGGGTGTTTCAAGTAGTGACACAATAGATACAACCATCCTATCGGTGTGTGTTTCTATACTGAAGAGTTCAATGACAGTTTGTTCTTAATTTTTTCCATACTTGAACTAAGTCTTGCGGTTGAATATCAAAATATTCAAGTCTCCCCATACACTGTTTATGCTAATTCCCAGGATGTTAGCGAGGACAGTGGCTGATGAGCTGATGAAATGGCTGATGTATAATGCTGATGATGCGGCTGAGCTGATGACACCCCTCTATCAACCCAGTTTTGAGAAGACTGTTAAAATTCAAATCTACATCCTACAACCTCAACCGGCTTCATCTCCTCTCCTCTCTTCACCATGGAAGATATCCTGATCACTTCAAGACCAAAACCTTTAGTTCACGTTTTGCTGAAGAACCGGTAGAAAACCGGACTACTTAATCCTTACACTAATAATATATATATATATATATATATGTGGTGGGCTGGTGTTTTACACTTAAGGACCTAAGCATCCAGTGTTCTTATCCCTTCCCTGGAAGCTCTGGGCTTCCCCCTTATTATATTAACAGTATGTTTATACTACCTAAACCAAGCCCTTCATGAAGTGCTCAGTCTCCCAGTTTCCTTAATGAACCTGAGAATGCTCTCATAGTCCAATCTTCTAATGTCCTCCTCTGCTATTACATCTCCACCAAAGATGCGGAATCTCCTTCGCGCATATCCCGAGCAGATGCCCAGGAAGTGTGCCGTCGTTTCGTCTTCTTCCTCACATCTATCGCAGGTAGGACTGTCCTTGACTCCCACAGTGTGTAGGTGTCTATTGAACGGACCGTGTCCTGTGAGAACTCCAGTCAGTTGCCTAAGCTCGTTCCTTTTGAGGTTCAGGATCCCGTCTTTCAGAACTCTGGACTCCCCTCCCAGGAACATCTTCGACTGCCTGCAAGATCCTTATACTAAATTTTATAACGATACATTCATTACATCGGCAGTTATTAGTGGTTTCTCGTTGAGCCTCCTCCTAGTCCCCCGCTTTCCTTTGGTCAATTTAGCTGAAAATGAACAGATGTCGTCCTTAGTGGGTTCTGGATACAGATATAAAATTTCGTGTTGATACATTCATTTTATCGGGAGTTTTCGTGTTTCCAGACACACACACAAAGATATTTTTTTTTAAATCTGGAGTCGGAAAACAGGAAATTCCGTTGAAAACTCCTCATCAAATTTTTGACCGATTACATAATTAATGTTGCTATATATAAAAACAATGTTTTTTTTTTCTAGACTAAAGAACCATATTCAACAGTACAAATTACTGAAAAATCAATTATTCGATTCTTAAAAGTATCCGATAATTGGAAAGTATTAGGTCCTGCATATCGCCACAAAAAGTACCAGATACTTGGAAAGTATTAGGTCCTCCTCATCGCCACAAAAAGCCGAGTGGGCCAGTGAAGTTCTCGAGTCAAGTATTACTATTGAAAATGGGAAATTCTAGAATACGGGCCGCTTCCTCAGGTCACAAAGAACACAAAGCAAAAAAAAAAAAAAAAGAAAATACATTTTCCGTTTTCTTTTACTTCCGATGAGGAAATTTGAAAGGAATTAGGGGGAGGCTCAAAAAAAACAACTCTAATATCTGCCGTTGTAATGAATATATTGACACAAAATTTTATATGTGAGTTCAACACTCCTTAAGGAGAACACTTACAAATTTTCAGCGGAATCGCCAGAAGGGAAAAAAATAATCAGAGGAGGGCTCAACTAAAAAAAACCAATAACTACCGATGTAATGAATACATCGACATGAAATTACGTATTTGAAATCAAAACCACATGAGGAAAATACCTGTTGTCTTTCAGCGATAGCGGGTGTGATGTATAAAAAAAAACACACATTTAAATTATTAATTACCTATATTTATTTTTCTATAATAAAATCCAAGAAGCAACTGAATTAGTAAATAAATAATATGAATGCATTTGCTTTTAAAACAAATGAGTAGAAACCAAAACATGGCCATCAGCTGTTTTTGAGTCGAGTCGAGGTCTGGGTTGAGGTGAGACGGTCTGAGTGAAGATGGAGAGTTGTGTTTAGGCTTAAGATGTGATGAACTAAGTAGAAGTGAATTAACAATAAAATTGATCCGAAAAGAAGTTATTTATTTATATGTAAAAAATATATATGCCCAAAAAATATATAACTTAAATTTGAAGAATGAAACAAAAAAAATATTGAAATAGTTTTAAGAATTTAGTTTTTACGATTTTTATTCTCGTAAATTCTATGCTATTCATTTTCCCTGTTGGCCCATTAAGACAATTTGAAAACCTTTGTATTAGATTTAATATTATTGAAAAATTTAGAAAAAACATATGGCATCTCTTTAGAAATCCAAATGAAAAGTTTGTTAATTGAAATTTTTCTAAAAATTACGCGCACTTTCTTAAAAATTCTAAAAAGTCTTGAACTTTTGATATTTTTTTAGGGCCCTTTTTGGAAATTACTGTAGAAATCAAAATTTAGTACAAGACCAGAGATAACATTTCTACGGGAAATGTGGTAATTTATTGTTACTTAATTATTATTATTTCATTTGTTTAATTTTATTAATTCAATTATTAATTATTATTTATCTATTTATATTTATTAGTTTTATTTAACAATAATTTTTTTACCACATGGGTTTAGGGGAGGGGACTCAATTCAAAAACCCTAATAACTGCCGATGTAATGAATTAATCGATACAACGATGATTTAAGAGCGCAAAAATTTGACTGTTTTTGGAGGGGGTTAATTGAATTATTTGTTTTGGGTAATCGATCCTGCTCACGGGCACAAAAAAACCGAGTGGGAAGAGCATACAACGAGAATAGAGGAAGAAGTGTGACAAGGCCGTACCAAATGAAAATGATATCAACAAAAAATAAATAAATTGCCCTCCCTTAAAATATTTTTTGTAGTGGTTCTTGCAGAGTGGGGCCGTCTGTCGTGTTTTTTTTGCCTGTTTGTTACATCTGAGATAGAATTGGACCTTGGCCCTTTATAAACTTTGCCCTGGGCAATCACCATCAACATACCTCCCCTTCTCTAATCAAGGAGCCCAAATATTTGTCAACTTGAATAGCGACTCTCTCCAATCAACCTCACACTCTATCGGGGCTTACACAGCTCGTACCAGACAAAATTAACTTTTATTAAAGGAATTACTTGGAGCTAAATGTTCTGTAACCATAATAAAAGGAGACTAGCCATAAAGTCGATACAGTACAAACTATCAAAATGTAAATCTCTACTGTGGTAAAAGAAGGTTTATGTGTTAAATAAATAAAAATATAAATAATAAATAATAACTGAATTAATAATAATGAAATAATAATACAAACAATAAATTACTACATTTCCTGTAGAAATTTTATAATAACTGGTCTTCTATTTTATTTTGATTTCTACAGTAATTTCCGAAAAGGGCCCTATAAAAAATCATAAGTTCAAGACGTGCAATTTTTCGATTAACAAACTTTTCATTAAATCTAAGCCAAAGGTTTTATCTTACTGGGCCAACAGGAAAAATGAATAGAACAAAATTTACGAGAACAAATATTGAGTTTATTTTCTTAAATCTACATTATTAAATAAAAAAAACTAAACATTGAAACAAACAAAAATCAAAAGAAAAATCGTACAAACTGAATTCTTAACACTATTTCATTCTTTTTTTTGTTTTATATATTTTTTTTGGCCATTCTTTAAAATTTAAGTTATATATTTCTGGGCATATATCCTGTACATATAAACAAACAACAGTACCTTCTTTGTTGATCAATTTCACCGTCAATTCACTTCTATTTAGTTCATTACATTTGAAGCCTAAACACCACTCTCCACGTACTCAGATCGTCTCCATTCCAACCAGGCCTCGACACTACTCTACCCTCAATTTAAAAAAACAACTGATGGCCGTGTTTTTTTCTTTTTTTTACTCATTTGTTTTAAAAGAAATGGTTTCTTATTATTTATTCATTAATTCAGTTTCTTTTTTTAGAAAAATAAATATAATTAATTTTTTTATATTAATAATTTTTCTAATGTGTGTACTCTTTTTATACATAAAACTACTTTTCAGGAAACTAAGTTTTGTGTCGATAAATTCATTACATCGGCAGTTATTAGGGTTTTGAACTGAGGCCCCCCCTGTTTTCCCTCTTCCCTATTGCCGATTCCGCTGAAAATTAGTGTCATCCTTACGGGGTTCTGGACACACATATACATTTTCAGGTCAATGTATTCATTCTTCCGGCAGTTATTGTACTTTTTGTGTTAAGCCTCCCCCATAATCTCCCTCTTCCCTTTGGTCAATTTGGCTGAAAGTCCATGTGTTCTGGATTCACATATAATATTTCTTGTCGATGGATTCATTCTATCGGCAGTTATCATGTTCACAGACATTTTTTTTCTTCATATTTGGAATATGGAGGTCGGAAAATATGAAATTCCGTTGAAAACTCAACAAGAATTTTATCCGATTATATAACTTCCCCTATACTTTGTATCACCGACAATTTTTTACTTTCCCAGAACGAGTTAACTTTCCGCTCTCCCTCCAAAACTAGTCGACCTTTATGCTAATAACACAGGCCAGCGATGAAAAAACTTTTTGATTATTTCACCTTTCCTCTATGTATTTTGGCCTGCTGAATTCGAAAATGACACCGAAATTGCTGTATCACATACCATTTTCTCACTAAATACAATTCTGATATTGTTTGTGTTAGTATTTATTATGTGATAATTTTCTGTTCTTGAAAATAAAAATAATTAAATTAATAAGGTGTTTAACGTAACTAGCGCTTGGTGTGGTAATTATTGTAAGTAAGAAGTGCTATTATCACTATTCAGAAGGCAGTACTTTTTTTCTCATTGTTATCAGCTGTTTCTCTGTGTTACCCCTGTTGTCAACAAAATGAGAAGAACCTACTGCGTTTTGTGTTGAACTCCCATGGATGTGTAAACTCTCCAAACAGTTTCTGTTATACTTGTGGAGAATTTATGATTAAGAAACATCAAATAAATATTACTAATTTTATTATAAAAGTGTACTATTGTTACTTTGGAGTGAAACTAGGAGATGAAGGTAAGAAGTGGGCACCTCACAAGGTTTGCGTGGAAGACTTACGAATATGGTCAGTTAAAAAAAATACTGCTTTCAGATTTGGGGTTCCTATCGTATGAAGGGATCACCTAAATGATTGCTACTTTTGTCTTGTAGATGTAAAGGGATACAACTCAAAAAAAAAAAAAAAAAAAAAGATGAAGAAAAACTGAGATTTGTTTAAGATTCAGCACCCCAAAAATATGTACAGAGAAGAAATTTTGAAAAAAGTTTTTGATGACTAAAATTTTGCAGGCAATAGTTGACAATAGAACCTTCTAAATTCTCATAATAAATTTTGTGTTGATAAATTTATTTTATTAGAATTTTTGAGTTGAGCCGCCTTGGAACCCCCCTTCCCTTCGATCGATTCCACTGAAAATTAATAACTGTCTTATAGGATTTTGTATTTAGATAGGAAATTATGATCACGTACCATCTTTACCACACACATCTACTCAAGTCATTATAGGCTCTGAAGAAATAAATAAATAGTTTCCGAAACGTTGACCGAATACTGAGTTTTTTATTTACACGACAGAACCTTGACTTCCCTTAATATAGTAACGTAACATTTGCTAGGTTGGCATAGGCTACTTGAGATTACCTGAGGCTGTAACTCCCCTTCCTTAAGTGGAGCTCTCAAGAAACGATATGATAATGAATAGAAACGAACCAAGTCTATTAACTTCTAAGAAAAGGAGGAGTCAGAATTGTTGCCAGAAATCGGAGAACATGAAAAAAATTAATCCGCATATACTTTCGTAGGATTCTGAGTGTTGCTGGAATCTAAGATGGAGTTCAGGAGTTCCAGCTTTAAGAAGAGACCAGGATACTCGTATGTCTTATATATAAGCCAAAGGGACTGGAAAGTAGATAAAACAGACGGGACTTTACCAGGTCAGAGGGCTTCCAGCCCCGTCTGATTGATGGTGTAGCCTCCTTCGTAGCCACCTCCTCTACCTTCTTAACCACCACCTCTTAAATGCCCTATTTGCTAAATACCAGTACAAGAAGATTTATTTGAATTGTTACACTTATTCATTTTGGTAGAACTCTTTTGGTCAATAAAAACCCGGAGGAAGGCAAAATTCAATGGGATTTGAAAATAATAATAAAAGAGTTATTCGAGTGTTTACACAAAAAAACTTTAAATCAGCTTATATGATAATACACCACTAGCTCAGAAATAGCGTGCTTGCCTACTGAACTCATGATCGCGTGTTCAAGTTCCGACCGAAGCCCTTTGGTTTTAACTGGGAGGTGAAATAGTCTTGAGCCCTGATGGGACCTTAAGCGATAGTTTCGAGCCTGTATAATGACAGATATTCATTAGAGACTCCTACCCTAGATGGCTAAACAAAATATGTTATAATACGTATAATAATACATTTCGGGACGTTGTTATGTCCCTTCACCAGGTCTCAATGTGCGAAATATAGGATAGTGTGTTTTATAGAGCACCAATTCTGTACCGTGATGCTTTAAGGTTTTTTGTTAAATAATAATTTATTCAGGTGGTTCTAATAATTTGGTAATAGGCGATAAGACCTCGTAGTTAAAGGTCGGGCATGAATCACAATAACTAACTACTTCTAGTACGATCCCGACAAGGTTACCTAATATATATATATATTTTTTTTTCTCTACCTCTGCTTTTTCTTTATACTTATTATTATTTTAGATTATTATTATTATTACTTTGTTTTTCCTTAATTTTATTATTTATTTTATTTTAATAGTGTTAATTAAATCATTGCTCGTCATTAACAGTTATTGTTTTTTTAGTTAATTCCCAGAAGCCTCTTTTTTTTTTATTCTGTCTCAGTTGGCTGATACTTGTATTCTTTTGTTTATTTCTTATGTTATTATTCTTAGGGGACGTATGTCCCAGAATAAAGATTATTTTTCAACAGTACTACTTCAGACAGGGCCCAAATGAGTGGAGTGGAGTGACTTCTTTCTAAATAGTCTTCAGTTCTCCTGCTAGCATTACGTCATAATTCCCATTCTTTTAGTGGTTGTTACAATGGAAAGTCATGATCCTGGACTATTTATGACCCAGATAAAGGATTTTAGCAGGCCCACGCAATAACCTCTGGTTTATTCAGTTTTGTACGGGTGTTGTAGGGTGTCAACAGCCATTATTAGAGTTTTGAATGTTTCATATGTCACTCAGCCACCCTCATAAATATCGTACATCTCAGCTATTTTAGTCCAAGAATAAATTATTAAGTAACAAAAAACCTTAAAGCATTAGGGTACAGAATAATATAATAAATATTTTGAATAATATGGTGGTTTACAACACTACTCTACATTTTGCACATTGTAAGAACGTCCCGAAATATCATCGTGAAAAAGACACTTCCAGAAGAATTATAAAAAAGTCGTTGATGAATCACCGGCAATCTATATCCACAAAACGAACTAATCAATTAACTTTTCGCTCCTCCTCCAAAACCAGTCGACCGTTTGCGCTTATATTCAACAGTTGACTTACATAGTCTCCCAATTCCTCATACTAAATTGTGTGTCGATGAATTCATTACATCGACAGTTATTAGGGTTTTTGAATTGAGCCCCCTCTTCTCTTCAGCCGATATCGCCGACATTTGACAAGCTATTCCCTCATTGAGTTTTGACTTTAAATATGATATTTCATGTCGATATATTCATTCATCGGCAGTTATTGGGGTTTTTGAGTTGAGCCCTTCTCTGATCCCCCCTTCCCTTTTGCCAATTCCGCTGAAAATTAATAAGTATAGGATTTTGGTAACACACAGGGGCGTAGCCAGGATTTTGAGCAGGAGGCATACATTTATTATGTATTGTAGTTATTACGATTTTTGTATTAAGTCCTCCTCTAACATCTCTTTGGCCGATTTGTCTGAAGATCAATAGATGCCTGGTTTTAAACACATATGAAATATCGTATCGATCAACAAGAAATTCGATGTTACGTTTTTACCAGAATTTCAAGATTACGACCCCCGGAAGGGGGTGTAAAAAAAAAACCTAATAGCTTGCTGCGTATGTAAGTCGCAGTATAGACACGAAATTGTGTATTTAGATCCAGGAACCAATAAGAATGTCCTCTATCGAAATCCTATGTAAGTGAATTGTAGTCTCTCTATATATCCAAAAGCAGTTCATCAGAAAATAATTAGGTAAGGTATGAACCTCCACGTGGCTGATATCTATCAAATCCCTCCTCAAGATGTCAGCGTCAGGTTTCACTTTTGTCTTCAAGGTCAGGGTCTAGTACAAAGAAACCTTTTTACTTATATATAGAAGAAATTCGAGGTTCTGTCGTGTAAATAAGAACTCAATATTTGGCCAATGTTTCGGAAACTACATATTTCCTTCTTCTGGGTCTACAGAATATAACAAACAAATTAGTTGGTTATTTTTTTCATTATGGACAATGAGATGACTAGACAAACTTAATTATAATCTTAAAAAGAGATAGACCAAAAAATAATAATAACCAAATAATAATAAAGTAGTAATAATATAACCTATACATAACTATAGGTCATGCCCGGGCTTCAACTACGAGGTCATATCGCCTACTACCAGAGTGCTCATTCGTCACTCTGGTGGACATGAGCTCGACTCTACTGTGCGAGTCCTAAATTTTGCCTACCCTAAATTTTTTATTCACCTAAGGCAGGGGTACTTTAACGAGTACCTGACATCGTACAGACTCGGGACCATCACTTAACGCCCCATCCGAAGGACGGCGTGCTTAAGTTTATTTTACCTCACAGATAAAATAAACTAAGGGCCTCGGCAGGGTTCTTGAGCTCAGAAGGCAAGCGCGCATACCACTGAGCTACCGGCGCCACTTACATAACTATATATATATATATATATATATATATATATATATATATGGTGTTTAGGCAAAAGGGCTTAAGTAAGTATAAGTTTTGTGATCCAAAGGACAAGTGCATTTAAATATTTATACCACATGTCAACTGATTGTTGGAATATTTTACTGTGTTTATATTTAATACTTTCATAACTTCTAAGTTGAGAAACGCGGACATATTGTGGAAACTTGTAATAAATAAATAAAACAAACTTATTTTTGAAATATTGTCCAATTGACAATATTTCAAAAATAAGTTTGTTTTATTTATTTAATACTTTCATTTAAATAATATTTCAAGTAACATAAATGTGTTTTACCTGATTTGCAGCAATTTTTCAAACCTTCAGAAATTCCCCTCCTAAAATTTAGATTTGCTGACTTAAGCCCTTTTGCCCAAACACCCGAGATATGTGTATATATATAATATAATAGTTTTTTTTTTTTTTTTTAAATTTATTGACAACAGCTCAATTACGAACTATACTGTCATGTGAAAACAACAAGATATCAGCAATTAAATTATAAATAAAGTAATGAATTATAAAAAAAAAAAAAAAAAAAAAAAAAAAAAAAAAAAAAAAAAAAAAAAAAAAAAAAAAAAAAAAAAAAAAAAAAAAAAAAAAAAATTTCACAGATTCAAAATAAATTAAATTACCTAATATTTCAATGTCTTTAAGTTATATAATACATTAATATATATATTATAAATATATATGTTATATATTATAATATATATATATATATTGTAAATATATATATTGTATATTAGTTTTTACCCTTCCAGCTCTACAAAGTATAGGGGATGTTATGTAATCGGTTAGAAATTCGATGTTTTCATTCAAATTCCTGTCTGTGGGTTTGTGAACACGATCTCCATGTGAACAACATTGATTCAGCCAAATCGGACAGAGGGAAGAGGGGGATTAGAAAAAGGGCTTAATACACGATCTCTAATAACCTACTAATTCTCAGCAAAATCGACCGAAAGAGGGATCAGAAAAGGGCAGCCGAAGTAACAAACATATAATATGAAGATGTCTGATGTGGTGAGAAGTGATTTTATTTATATTTGCTAGCCGGCTTTCGAGGTTGTCCTCATCATCAGGCAGTCTATAAAATAGTTAAAATCCATAGAAAATAGTAAAAAATCCAGTCTACGCTGAGAAAGCTATCGAAGATCTTTACACCGAAACTCCAGCAACTATTTTATAGACTCCCTGATGATGAGGTCAACCTCAAAAGCCGGCTAGCAAATATAAATAAAATCTGTGAGAGGTCAGACAATATTTTATTTTACAACCTGTGTAACAAATGTATCATCACAACACAGTTGTGAAATTTTTTTAGCTCATCTAAAAAATACTAAATTAGTGAAGAAATAATGAATATTTTGAACTCAAAACCCCAATAACTTCTGATGTAATGAATGTATCGATACAAAGTGTACTATGAGGATTTAGGAGCCACTATGTAAGTGAAATATTGAGTTTAAGCTCAAACGGTCTCAGCTGGGGAAGTATACTTCCATACGTTTCATCGAATTTTATAATTTTGAAGGAATATAAATTTTCCACCCGAAGTGCCTTTACTTCAATATTCCTACAGCCTTTTTTTTTTTTTTGAGAAAAAAGTTTAATTTTGGAGGGGGAGAGATGATTTACTTTTTTTGCCCTTGATCAAGGTAAGGTTAACACATAGCCACCTGTAAGAGTTAAGGGCTGTTTCTGATCCGGATAAGGGAAGTGTGCCCTTTGAGATAATAGCACGTTGTATTTATAGTGAAGGGTCTGTGGCCATTAGGGTGGACTCCCAGTGGGTAGAAAATACCCCAAACAAGGCTGGCACCTTGAACCACAGGGACGGTGGCAGGGTTGGGGAATATCAACAATTTTGGAGGGGGGGGGGGGGGATAACAATATTTAGGATAAATATATACAAGAATGTATCTGTTTTCAACTCAGCCCAAGTGATAATAATATTATAAAAACAATCGGTCAAGTGCAAACTATACTTGCACAATTAGTGTTCCGTGCCATCAGTCCCCCACTTAAATTAATAATAGTTAAACCAACAGTTCAGCAGTTATAAGGAAATAAACAATTAAATTGTTTATAACAATTAATCACGCTAGAATTTTTCAATCCTGATAATTTTGACTCAATCTACACCAAATTCTCAATGTTCATGATTTTTTTCAGATTTTTCTGAGCGATCCTTTTGGTGATAAGGGTAAAGGACAAATATTTTTAAGAGTTTTTCCAGGAAAAATTGATAAAAAAATACAACATCTGTATATATATTTGAATATGTGCTTCAATAAGCAAGCTTTCATTTGACACAATACAATAATTATTACCCCCTTCAATTTTTTTTTTTTTTAAATTTCCCAATTTACTCCCTGAAATTAATCAAAATTCCTAAGTTTTATACTTCACGTCTATAATTGGGAATCACTATCTCTATGCTAAATTTCAAATTTTTACGTCGAATAGTTTCAGAGAAAATCGCCTGTAACAGACAGACGGATGGACACCGAAGTGTTCCGTTTTGCTAATTTTGGAACGAAACACTAAAAATTACCTCGGCGGCCGAACCTTTGATTTTTGCTAAAATTGAGGACATAATTTTGAAAATCTGCTGGGTAATATTGTATTTATCCACTAGTTTTTCGCTAATTTTTAAAAATTGCTTAAGTGTTTCCAGTTGACTGAGAAATTCGGGCAACATATCTAAGTATTCCCTTTTCAAAATTGGGACTGGCATGGTGAACTGATAAGCTGCATTTTGAATAACGTCCTTTGCTTGAGGTCATTGTGATGTGTTATGATAAAATATAAAATGAGAAAAAATTATTAATAGCTAACTTATTGTCTAAGAAAAAAAACATTTAAAAAATTTGAAATTAGAATAAATTCGATATTTGCTTACCCCATCAGCCAGATACTTGGAAAGCGGTCCTGACCTATGAAAATCGTCAAGCACTGACTGCACACTTTTGCTGGAATCTGAAAAAAAAAATATATATATAAGAGAGAACATCAATACACTAGTCTCTGTTATATAAGTAATACAGATATATCAGTCCAACATATTTTATTTTTACCACAACTAGTTTCGGCAATTTGCCCTCTTCAAGTGAATGAAATGAAAATACATTTTATTCTGGGACCGAGGTCCCCTAAGAATAAATACATGAAAGTCACTGAACAGAGCAACAAATACAAATAAAATAAAATATCAGTAATGAGATAAAGGTGATACAGTGGATAGAAACAAGAACAACATGAATATAACTAAATAAGAAAATAGAATAAAATAAAATTAAATAAATAATGATGAAATAAGTAAAAAAATAAATAAGTAAAATAATAATACAAAAATAAATAAATTAACAGCTTCATTATGAAGAGATTATACGAAAATAAATATATAGAAGATAAAATAAATTAAAAAAAATATACAAATCAAGATTATGAAGAAGGAGATCTAGACCAGGCTTGCAATAAAATTAATTTAAGAAAAACTGATGAAAAAAATAATAAAATAAAAGGATGAAGATGAAAAAAATAATAAAATAAATATGGGAAAGAAAAAAAAGAAAAATTGATGTTAAGGAGAGGGAAAATATGGAGGAAGGGGAATAAAAGGCTAATCAGAGGGAGAAGATTGTTTATTGAGGAGGAATTGGAATAGGAGGATTTGAAGGAGGCCACGGAAGGCGCGTGACGGATGAGGGGAGGCAGGGTGTTCCAGAGGGAGGAGGCTTGGACAAGGAAAGAGTTGTGGAAGTCAGAGGAGCCATGGGAGGGGATGAAGAAGTCCTGACGGGATCTGGTGTGTCTTTGGTGGACAGAGGACTTAAATTAGAACATTTGGTAAAGATTTTAACATTTGGAAGAGGAAGGAACCTAGGATGTAATCTCGGCGGTAGGAGGGTTTGAGCCATTTCAATTCGGAGTACCAGGGCGAGATGTGAACATCTCTAGGGACATCGAAAACAAATCTGATGTGAGCATTTAGGGTTCAGGTGGTGAAACTTAGAGAAGGGGTCAAAGAAATGGACACATATCAATCAGGGACTAGTTGGCAGTCAACAACGAATTGCAACAGTAGAGGGGGCAGCTTTGAAAAATGTCTTCCTTATTTTATTATTTAAGGATGAAAAAAATGTATAACTTACTTCTTTCAAAAGTTAAATTTATTACAGATTTTAATTAAATTATATTTGTCATATATTTATTATTACCATCATTATAAAACAGCAAAGTTTTCTGTTCAAAATGAGAAAGCTCTGTAACTTTAACAACTGCTACTAAATAAAAATTACAATTATTAACTAACAAAAATAAAACTACATGTTACGGACATAATGGCCGCACAAAAGTCTATGATTATACTAAAAAAGTCGTCAGTACGGGCATGAAACTCCCCAGCAAGAATTAATCAATTTTCGCTCCCCCTCCAAAGCTAATTTGGGCTAAAACACAATATTTGACTTATACAGTGCCTTCTGAATCCTCTGTAGTAAAAAAAAAAAGGCTTAAAGGTTTAAGGGTTAATCTTAAAGAAATCATTAATAAATAAAAATATAAATAATAAATAAAAATGTATAAATAAACAATAAATAATAAACTTAAATTACCACATTTCCTGTAGGAATTTTATCTCTTTTCTTTTACTAAATTTTGATTTCTATAGTTTGTCTTCTTCCTGGAGCGAAGCCCAGCGTAATTTAGATCTTCTGAACGAGTACTGTCAGATCAACTCTCTTACTGTTAACACCGACAAAACTTTCTTGGTTCCTTTTCGTAAAGCTGGAAGGTTGGCCAGGATGAGGGGGCTCTATTACCAACAGACTAAGCTGGTCCTGGTAAATAGTTTCACATATCTGGGTGTGCCATTCTCTTCCTCCGGCAAATTTCGCGCCGCCTCCAATCATTTTTTGGGAAAATTGGCAGCGGGAAATTCGGCAGTAATGAACCTGTTAAGATCCACGAGATCTGATTCCTGGGAGGCGAAATGCTACCTTTTCGACTCGATAGCTGAGAGTGTACTTCTATACTTGGCCGAGGTTTGGGGATGTGAGTACGTGGAGGTACTTGAGCGGGGTCAGCTGGGCTTCTTTAAGTCAGTTCTAGGGCTTCCAGTGAGCACCCCCAGCGCCTATGTTAGAATGGAAACAGGCCGGGTTCACACTAAAGTGAAGATATTCAGCAGGATGTTGGGCTGGTGGCAGAAACTCCTGGCCATGTCGGAGGACCGTCTCCCAAGACTCTGTTACCTTCGCCTTGCCCAACTCAGCCGAAACTTTGTTTTGCCCTTCAACTGGGTCACCCAACTCAGGTGTTACCTGGCCTTGATCGGGGCTGACCACCTTCTGGACGGCCCCTATATTTCTGATATCCGGCCCCTCCGTGGTGATTTGGTAGCAGCTATGAGGAATCATCTGGTCTGTCTCGATATAAATTCAATAGTAAATTCTAAATACAACTCCCTCTACCGATTGGTCAGTGCTTTAGGACCTCAGGAAAGCTATCTTTCAATAAACTGCCATATTGAAAAACTCCGACTTCTAGCTCAAATCCGTCTCCACAATACCAATAAAAATTTTAGAATATTACTTGGAGGGCTTAGGTATGAGTTTTGTCCTGAAAGTGTCTGCAGGCTCTGTACCTTAGATGAGAAGGATGATCTCATACACTTTTTGCTCAATTGTCCCGCCTTATGTATCCCCAGGCAAGCATCTCTCCACAATCATATCACCAACAGACCAGAATATAACACAGAAACATTTGTACATATTTTAAATAATTTAAAAGTTAGAGAAATTAACGATTTATTTTTATTTTTTTCGGTTGCTTTAAAAATAAAGAATAATCTAATTTAAATTGTGCTTGTAAGATGGATATATATATTTCTTGTTTTTATTATTATTACTTTATTTATTTATACATGTAGTATTTTATTTTTTTTTTTTTTTATTTATTCATGTGTTTTTTTGTTTTATATAATTTTCGAATTGTTTCATTTACACTTCTTTTGTTATTTATTTTGTGAAAAAAAAACCCACTCATTGCCATGAGGATTGTAATCTTTTGTGCAATAAAAAAGTTTATCTATCTATCTAGTTTTTCGAAAAGGGGCCCTAAAAAAGTACCTATCATAAGTTCAAGACGTGCAATTTTTAAGAAAGTGATAGTATTAAAAAAAATGCAATTTACAAACTTTTCACTTGGATTTCTAAAGAGATGCCATTTTTAATAATTTTAAATAATATTAAATCTAATCAAAAGGTTTTCAAATAATTTTACTGGGCCAACAGGGAAAACGAATAGAATAGAATTTACTAGAACAAATAGTTTGGGTTTTTATTTTTTTTACATCATCTGCATTATAAAATTATAAAACTAAACATTGAAACAAATAAAAAATCAAAGGAAAAAAATCTTAAAAACTAAATTCTTAAAACTAATTCATTCTTTTTTTGTTTTATATTTTGGCCATTTTTTAAATTTAGGTTATATTTTTCTGGGCATATATCCTGTACATATGAACAAATAAAAGTACCTTCTTTTTGGATCAATTTACTTCTATTTAGTTCATCACAAGTTAAGCCTAAACACCACTGTCCATGTTCACTTAGACCGACTCTTCTCAACCAGGCCTCGACTCGCTCTACACAACTAAAAAAACAGCTGATGGCCGTGTTTTATTTTTTACTCATTTGTTTAAAAATAAATTTGCTGTTTAAATATAAATAAATATAATTAATTTTTTAAATGTTTATAATTTAATCTTTTTAATGTGTGTATTACTTTTATACATCACGCCTCATAACTAATTTTGTGTCGATACATTCATAACATCGGCAACTATTAGAATATTTGAGTCGATCCCACCATCCCTTCAATGGATTGCGCGGAAAATTAATATGTTTCGTCCTTATGGAGTTATGAACTCACATATGAAAATTGTTTGTCGATTATTCATAAAAACGGCAGTTAATAGAGTTTTTTTGTTCAGCCTCCGATTCGCCGGTATGGCTAAAAATTAATAAGTATCGTCCTTAGATGGTTCTGAATACATGTATACATTTCCATGTCGATATCGGGAGTTATCATGCTTAAGTGTCCCAGAAACGATCAATTGAAATTGACAATTGCAATTAACAGTTTCAATTGAAGGCACGATTGATCGAGCTTCAATCATCACATCAATTCTAGTTTCTGTGTTCACCTTCAATTGTTTTGTTTTGACGTAGTGTTCTCGCTGATATTTTAATTTGTTGATTATTAAAATTACATTTTTTTTTTATTTTAAATTGGTCTCGAACACAGACATAGGATTTCTTGCATTAATTCTAGCCCTCGGCACTCGGAAAGAAGAAAAGAGAAAGAAACGTTGATCCAAAGAATGGTATAAGCCGTTTTACTCACGAAAATTTATTACGCATCCCCGAGATACTGAACCCAAGGATTACAAAAGTTTTCTCAGATATTAACAGCAAAACAAAGTCTTTTTCCTCGAACGAGACCACCTCATCAGAAACTACACTCATCTTTGCTGTCTGGCGAACAACTGACAGAATGATTGTCAATTTGCTAGTTACACTATCAATCGCTGCCATCAATTGCTCTTATCAATGACCTTCAATCAAAATTTCTATCAATCGCCGTCATTTAATTGACAATCGCGTCAATTGCCTCCTAGACGATCAATTAGTCCCATCAATGATATCATTGACAATTGCAATTGCTCGTTTCGGGGATACTTAACAGACACACACAGTCAGGAGGTCGAAAAATATGAAATTGCACATCGAATTTCTGACCAATTATATAACTTCCCCTATAACCTGGAAAAGTAAAAGGAAAACTAACTTTGAGAAAGAGACACAAGTTAGGAACCACTTTCCTATTAATTAATCCTTGAGACGTTGTCAAGCCATGAAAAGTTGTAATGAAGTGGAGTAGGAAAGAGGCGAGGGGGAGGGGGGAGACGTGAAGTGGTGTCATTGAAGACAGGGCTGCCCTCTTTGGTGACATCATGAGTGAAGGTTCTGCTTATGACGTCACTCTTGAAGACCCCACCCTCCACATCCCTCTCTATTCTTCCCCCCGAACCAAGGTTTACGACCTCACTCCCATAATGGCCTCCCCCAACTCAACCAACCATCAGATTAAATCTCTCTTTGACCTCTTTCCACAAACTAGGAAAAAAAAAAAACGGCAGCTTTGTTTCATAACCTTAATCTCTACTTCCTTTTTCAAGGTTCTTTCTTTAGATATATTGATGACAAAGAGCAGTGTATCTTAAAGGTTGTTTGACACATTAAGAGGGTTTCTGGAACAAGACGTAAATATATGAAATATTGGGCTTCAAAATTAGCAATATACGTATCTATTACACAGGAGGAAGGTTATAAGGCTACTAAGTAAAAAGCATTCATAATGCAACGAACTAAAATAGTCAAAAATGAAAAAAACAGATTTTTGAAAAATTGGATGTACTATCAATTCGGTAATACTTGGCCTGGTAGGATTAGGATTAGGATTTTAGATGCTCAACAGCTAGGTCATAAGCATCTAAGTGTCAAACTGTTTCTTTAATATAGAGACATGATTAGTCATTTACATTTAATGTATCATTATTCATTTAGTGTACAATTTCACAATTTGTAAAATGAAATATAAAAATAATTAAAATGAATATAATAACTAATATAAAAAAAACTCTAATAACTGATTAAATAACGCAATGCATCTATTGTTTTAATTTTTTATTTTTATTATTTTTTCTTTTTTTATTTTTATTTTTTATTTTTTTATATTATTATTATTTTTTTCTTCTTCCTCTATAGTTCGTCTATTAATTTCAAATCTTTAAAGAAATCTATTGTTCTCTGAAGTGGCTCTGGACGGTTGCCCAGTGCTGTTGGAAGTGAACTGGTGATGCCTCTCCTGGCCAGCTCCTCCTGGTAGAGCGGACATTCCTCTAGGATGTGTCGGATCGACATCTCCTCCTCACACAGTTCGCATTTCCTCGCTTCATCTCTGCTCATCAGGTGACTGTGAGTCAAACGACTGTGGCCTATCCTTAGCCTCATCAGGGCAACCTCTTCCCTTCGGTTATCTCTTATAGATGTCTTCCAAGGTTCCACTCCTTCTTTTATGTATTTCAATTTGTTGCTACAGTCTATTTCCTTCCACATGTTGATCCAACCCTGGTTAACTCTGCTATGAAGCAGCTGTTTCAGATCTGATTTTGTAAAAATTCTGTAGAATTTTTCCCATGTAGGTAGGGTGGGGAGAACTGCCAGGCACGCATTCCAATGGACTAACAATAGTTGGTTTTGTGATCAGACACTTCATTCATAATTAAGCCAGAATTTAGCCAGATTTTCAGTTTTATGAATAGAATAGAATTATTTTTATTAAAAAAAGAAAAACAACATCATTCCAAAAAATATACAAATAATAAAAACATCCATTTTGGCCATCAGTCGGAGTTGGCATTACAGATATATGATAATGAAGAAACAGAATAAATAACCATCGTTAAATTCTTTAAAAAATATGAAAACATAAAAAATAATAATACGAATAATGAGAAAATAAAATAAAGACATGTATTAAGACTGAAAACGAAATAAGATAGATAAACATGCGTGGATGGTAATATAATATAAAACTACAGATAATAATACAATCAAAAAATAAAGAGTTTGGTGGCTGGAAACCAAATAAAACTAACTAAACAACCTGGGTAAATGGTAATAATCACAGATTGCATGAAGGAAGGAGGTGTTTCAAAAAGATGCAGCATCTTTTTTTGCACTCACCCAATACAGTCTAAACATAGTGAAAAAGTTTTCTAAGGACACAAAATCTTTTTCTTCTATAAATGTTTCGAACAATAAAATTTATTGTTCAGTTTTATGAATTTTTTTAAAAATAAAGTTTAATAATAGATGTAAGAAAATAAATAGATCATAATAGATAGATAAACTTTATTGCACTAAAGATTACAACCTTTATGACAATAAGTGCTTTTTTTTTTAACAAAATACATATTAACATTTAACAAAATAAAATAAAGAAAAAATATCTATATATAGAGGGCGCTGGTAGCTCAGTGGTATGCTTGCTTGGCTTCTGAGCTCAAGATTGTGGGTTCGAAACCCGACCGAGGCCCTTAGTTTATTTTATCTGGGAAGTAACGCCGTCCTTTGGATGGGACGTTAAGCGCTGGTCCCGAGCCTATACGATGTCAGGTACTCGTTAAAGACCCCTGCCCTGCCCTAGTTGAATAAAAATTTAGGGTAGGCAAAATTTAGGACTCCCACAGTAGAGTCGGGCTCATGTCCACCAGAGTGACGAAAGAGCGCTCTGGTAGTAGGCGATATGACCTCGTAGTTAAAGCCCGGGCATGAATCAAAAACCTAACCTAACCTAAATTATTTGTTCTCGTAACTTCTATTCTGTTCATTTTCCCTGTTAGCCCAGTAAGATAATTTGAAAACCTTTGGATTAGATTTAATATTATTGAAAAAAATTAAAAATGGCATCTCTTTAGAAATGCAAATGAAAAGTTTGTTAATTTAATTTTTTTTTAAATATACGTGCACTTTCTTAAAAATTGCGCGTCTTGAACTTTCGATATTTTTTTAGAGCCTTTTCGGAAATTACTGTAAAAATCATTTAGTAAAAGACCATAGATATAATTTCTACAGGAAATGTGGTAATTTAATTTTATTATTTATTCTTTTTATTTGAATTATTTATTATTTCAATTATAATTTTATTTATTTATTTTTATTTAACAAATATTATTATCACAATACAATATTATGTTTATCAGATGTTAAAACATGTTGGAAGTTCAAAACTCTAATATCCACAAAGTAGGGCTCCCCCTAGCTTCAGTTTCAGGTGCTATTCAAAGGGTCCTGTCTAAGCCATGCTTAGGATGGATAACGCTAATGACTCTGCTATAAGTTAGTGTTACATTAATCTGTCTATCATTGGACAGGGTTACACATCTACGTAGTTGGGAACCCATCCCAACTACGTAGATGGATCTTGGGACTCCATTCACATGCTCTACCACAGCTTGCCATCTTATTAAACATTTAACTAAGAAACTCCTTACTTAATTAATATGCAACATATAATGCATTACGAGAATAATAAGTAACTAGAAAAAATAATAAAAATAAATTATTACTCCCCCAGCTATACGAAGTTATGTAAACGCTCAGAAATACGATGCGGAGTTTTCAACGGAATTTCGTGAGGATGTCCTCATCGCGGTGGCATGTCGGGGGATCTCCAACTAAATTTATTTATTTATATTTTTTATTTTGTATTTGTATTTTTAATATAGTTTTTATTTTTGTATTATTAGCATTGATAATAATGATGCAAACATAATTTATTTATTCCAAAAACTGGATTTCCACAATTAATACAAAAGTAAAAAAGTGCTGCCCTGAAAAGTTACGAATTTAGACTTACCAATTTATTCCCTGTGACCACAGATTTGCAATCGGAAAAAACCGTAAGTAAATCCGATAACAATTATGGAAATAGGACAAAGTAAAATAGTGTATGGCAACAATAAATAAATATAAAGGAATGAATAATAAATAAATATATATAATAATTTCTCTGTAATGTGATGGAGAATATATACTAAATAATAATATATGGAAAAACACAACTTAAATACGATATTTCTGTAAAAAATTCCCTCATTAGACCCTTATTAATATGCGCTTTCCCCGTTTGGTTGACAGCTACGAATACACTCATTACAAAAATACAGACATTTCAGAACGAAATTGCCCGGGTGGCCCTCAACGCACCCTGGTTCGTTAAGAGGTCTGGGTCTGCCACCCATCAGGGACCAGCTGACGGACCTCCACAACTCCAGTCTCTAGTTCACCTCCGGAGCGACTGTCCTAAAGTCTGCACCTACGTTCGTTAGGAGGTCTGGGTCTGCCACCCATCAGGGACCAGCTGACGGACCTCCACAACTCCAGTCTCTAGTTCACCTCCGGAGCGACTGTCCTAAAGTCTGCACCTACGTTCGTTAGGAGGTCTGGGTCTGCCACCCATCAGGGACCAGCTGACGGACCTCCACAACTCCAGTCTCTAGTTCACCTCCGGAGCGACTGTCCTAAAGTCTGCACCTACGTTCGTTAGGAGGTCTGGGTCTGCCACCCATCAGGGACCAGCTGACGGACCTCCACAACTCCAGTCTCTAGTTCACCTCCGGAGCGACTGTCCTAAAGTCTGCACCTACGTTCGTTAGGAGGTCTGGGTCTGCCACCCATCAGGGACCAGCTGACGGACCTCCACAACTCCAGTCTCTAGTTCACCTCCGGAGCGACTGTCCTAAAGTCTGCACCTTCGTTCGTTAGGAGGTCTGGGTCTGCCACCCATCAGGGACCAGCTGACGGACGGATATATGTATTATTATTTAGTATATATTCTCCATCACATTACAGAGAAATTATTATATATATTTATTTATTATTCATTCCTTTATATTTATTTATTGTTGCTATACACTATTTTACTTTGTCCTATTTCCATAATTGTTATCGGATTTACTTACGGTTTTTTTCCGATTGCAAATCTGTGGTCACAGGGAATACATTGGTAAGTCTAAATTCGTAACTTTTCAGGGCAGCACTTTTTTACTTTTGCATTAATTGTGTAAATCTAGTTTTTGGAATAAATAAATTATGTTTGCATCATTATTAATCATATACCTTCTAAATCTATAGGAGGGAATGAAAATGAATATTGTTAATCCTTTCTTGGATTTTCCCATAGTTACCTAATTATTCCCCATCACTTAACTAATTATTAACCATAATTTTTGAAATACTCGTAAATTATGCCTCTCTAGAGTTGAGAAAGTTGATTTAACCGAAAACAGCCTCTTCACTTGGAATAGTCTGCTGTAGGGAATAAATGGTTAAATGCAGTTATCTCAAAGATGTAGATTAAGTTGATTTAACTGAGAACATACACAATTTTACGAGTAATCCTGAAAGTATTAGAGACCTGAGCTCCCAACTTCTTCACTATGCGCAGATGGCTTGGGAGATGATCACAGTACACTTAACTCATTTTGGCCATTTTACGACTTAACAACTTATTCCCTGTGACCATAGAAATATGCTCAATAAATAAATAAAAATATCTTTCTCATTCTCATTTTTCTTAGTCTAAGAAGCCTAAAAAGTCTAATAAATGGTATTTTGGTACCAAAGAAAAGTAATGTGTACTCAAAAGAAATGCGAAAAAGTTTTGAGTTTGAAGACATGACCAGAAATACAATAGAATAATAAACAAAGAGGAAGGGTTTGTTTACCATCCTAAAACTGTATGGTGGGAAAGAAGAAAGGAATTCTAAAGAGTGTCCTAACATGGGGACTGATGGTCCGGTCCGTTCCGTTCATGTAGTGAAGATTGATGGAGGCCAGTCAAGGCAGAATTGGGAAGCTAAGTAATGTAAGGGACATGGAACCAATAGAGAAAGGCGGTATCCATGACACTATCCACTCTAATCCATAACATCAACTTTTCAAGAAAAAATATCCAGATTCTTTTGATAATAATGGAGAACTGAGTGATGAACCGTTCCAGGAACTTCTTGGCACCGTTCCACTCCTGGCACGTGGTTTTTTATCATTCCGTTCCGATTTCGTTCCAGTCCGTTGGAGTGTATTTTAACAAGTTTTGGTCTATATTCATTATATCAAATTTTCAGGGAATTTTGAATATTCGATGGTCCCAAAAAGTTACTGAGAAACCTTAAGTTTAAAACATTTATTATAATAATAATCTTGCGGAAAATCGATTTATATGATAAAATATAATAGGAGGTGGGTACTCTCCCCCTTCTGCCGCTCTTGAAGGGGAAGAACCCCGATGTAACGAAGTACGGAGCGGTACCATAGGCTGGGAGATCCACGATTCCTCTCCGACCTCCACGATTCCTCTATGTGCAGTTTTGATTGCGTTTAGCCCATGGCAGGTTTCCTCTCACCTATGATCTTGTTTACTTTCCGTCACCACCCCTTCCTCACCATTCACGCATCCGTCTGGATATCATCCCTTGCTCAGTGTCCCAGTGTCAAGGTCAGTGTTCACATTATTATTTATCATTATTTATATAATAAAATTATTTAACCTGAATTGTCCTCATAGCTTAGAAACTAAGAAGAGGGGCAGATATATCGTCCCGCAGCGGAACGCCGGCTATTACGCCCCTACAATTTATATTAAGTATGTGATCTGAACTTTATTATTTACTTATTCCCTACACAACTGAGAGGAATCCTGCCATTCGGTTGAGAGCACTCAACTTCGTCCGAGAGGAATCGTGATGTGGGGATTAGACTGTTCCCCCCACTGCGCTTAATTGAAGAGGAATCCGGCGACGCCCCATAGGCTGCTGCTCTCTGTGTTCTGACAGTCAGAGCAGTCAGGAGAGATAGCCGCATTGAAGATGCCCCCATCGAGCGAATATCCAAGTTGTGCAGGCGCTAATGACCTCAGTTGTCGATCCACCAAAGTCAAAAAAAAAAATAATAATAAAAAAAAAAAATAGCTGTCTTACTTAGGGTCTTCTAAATCCATATATTAAAATTTTTAATAGATAAATTCTATAAATCGGCAGTTATTAAAGTTTTTGAGTCAAACCCCCCCTTCCCATCGACCGATTTCGTGCAAAATTAATAGGTACCATCCTCATGATATGATATTTCATGTCGATACATTCCTTTCTTGTGCATTTATTAGGATTTTTGAGTTGAGCCCTCCGATCCCTCTTCCCCTTCGCCTGATTCCGCAGAAAATTAATAAGTGTTGTCCTTATAGAGCGTTGAATTTACATATGAAATTTCGTGCCAATACATTCATTACAGCGGCTGTTATTAGAGTTTTTGTGTTGGACTTCCCCCCTAACCCATTCCTCTCCTTCGGCCGTTTTCGCTGATAATAAATAGGTGTCATCAATATATTAATTCTGTCGGGAGTTATCGTGTTCACACACACACACACAGACAAACAGCTTTTTCTTTGGTCAATTTTGATAGATTACATACCTTTCCCTATACTTCTTCGAGGTGGAGAAGTAAAAAAATTTATTTTTTCATGCCCAACACTGAAATGAACCAACCTGACCAAGTCATGATTTAAGTTTCATGCCGGGGAATAGATTGGTGAAGCCTCGCCCAAATCATGTCCCAAGCTGCTGTACAAAGTTCTTGTACATACATAAGTTGGAGAGATGCTGTTCTTCCACGGTACCTGTCATCCAGACCACATAGAGGTTTGGTGAAGTCTCGCCCAAACTATGTCCTGTCAGCCAGACACCATATATCAGTTGCGATCTGACAAAATCACCTTGTTATCGGCCTCCAAATAATACCAACTTCAATCCAATACTGAAATATGGCAAAAGTATGGAAAAACCAAGCCCCAAACATCTCATTCAATATATGAGATCACGCCCAGTATCAAAAAATGGTTTTTACTTCCCACACGAAGTATAGGGGAAGTTAAGCAATCGGTCAAAAATTCGATGCGGAGTTAGTATATATATCGACACGATAAATTGATTTTGGGTCATATCGGCCAAAAATAAGAGGAGAATTAGGGGGGAGGCACATCACAAAAATTCAAATAACTTCCGTTGTAATCAATGTATCGACATGAAATTTCATATTTGAATTCAAAACTTCATGAGAACGATGTCTGTTAAGTTTCAGCAAAATCAGATGAGGGGAAGAGGGGGTTTAGGGGTGGGACTCAACTAAAAAACCCTAATAACTCTCAATGTAAGGAATTTATCGACACAAAATTGAGTATGAGAAATCAGAAGCCCCTGATATTTAGCCCAAAAGGTAGAATGATTTTGTAGGGGAGGGGGGGGGGGGGGGCGAAAAGTTCATTGATTACTTAGTTCTGGAGAAGTACATTGCCGGTGATTCAACAATGACTTTTTTTATTATTAATGAATAAAAAATCAATTATGTAATTATATCATATATATAAAGCTGAAAATGTCTGTGCGTTGTACCGCTATAACTCACGAACGGCTTCATGGATTTGATTAATTTTTTTTTTAAATTTGTTCGCCATCGTCTGTGGAAGGTTATGGCGTATTAGTACCTCAATATCTGGTCCATCCCAGCATCCACCCACGCAATCTTTGTAACTCAAAAACCACTGCAACGATTAATGAGGAATCTTTTTGAATAAATTAGTTTTATCTACCGGAAGGTTAAGGTCTATTTTTTAATCAACCCCTGGTCCATCCCAGCATCCACTCACGCAATCTTTGTAACTCGAAAACCATTGCAACGATTAATGAGAAATCTTTTTGAATAAATTAGTTTTAGCTCCAAAGCTAGCGTTACTACAGTTGAAGGACTATAAGCCTTATTCCGTATGAATAATTGAAAATTATAACATCATGAATGTACTGTCGAGGAACTGAATAGCCTTATAGGAGATATTGGGAGAAATCAAAGTTCCCCGGGCAACGCCGGGTATTACCGCTAGTATACCTATATATATAATTGATTTAATTTATATATATATATATATATATATATATATATATATATATATACATTGGTATAATCAATTAATTAAGTAAGTAGGTACTATCAGATTGCTAAATCACAATCCACCATAAATACGTTCCAATTAGTTACAATCAAAAATACCGGATTTATGTTTGAAGAAGAATTTTGTGGCCTATGTGCGATGCATATTAGCCATGACTCTTAATAACGGTGTTTACTTAGTTATTTATGACATCCATGGCCCCGAGAGGCAATTCTATCTATGAAATAAAACTCACCCCCCGGGACGGGTTTCGAACCCGCAAACCATGGTGAAACCATGCGACCAAAGCCCTACGGCTCTAGCCCGCACGGCCACCATGGCTCCCGAAGAAGAATTAAATGATAGGAAATTAAGTTGACCACGACGTTGGCTTGTTTTCACCTCTGACCACTAAGCCAAACATTTCGATGTTATTTCCGAGGTTGACTATATTGTAGGTATATAATATACTACACTAAACATTATAATAATAAATAATATAATTACATGATGCGAGATCCTGAAGCTGCTCAAATTCGGCCGGTGACAATTTGTCCCAATGAAGGGCAGCCATAGCTACCGTTAACACGTCCGCCTCATCTGAAACAAAAAACAAAACAATTAATACGAGTACGTTGTGGTAATAAATTAAAGGTTTAAGTGTTAAGTGTTTAACTTAAATAAATGATAAATAAAAAAAATATAAAAAGGAATTAATTTATCAATAATAATGAAATAATAATAATAATCAAATAAACAATAACATTATGATAATTAAAACAAAAAAGAATACTTAAATAAACAATAACAACAACAAAACATCTTGGTTCTTCACACATCGCATTGAAATAAACAATAAATTACCACAATTCCTGTAGAAATTTTATCTCTTTTCTTTTGATTTCTACAGTAATTTTTCGAAAAGGGCCCTAAAAAAATATCAAAAGTTCAAGGCGTGCAATTTTGAAGAAAGTGCACGTATATTTAAAAAAAAAAAATTCAATTAACAAACTTTTCATTTGGATTTCTAGAGATGCCATTTTTAATTTTCTTTCAATAATAGTAAATCTAATCCAAAGGTTTTCTAAATTATCTTTAAAGGGCCAACAGGGAAAATGAATAGAATAGAATTTTCGAGACAAATATTGGGTTCATTTTCTTAAATCTACATTATTAAAATTAAAAACTAAACATGGAAACAAACAAAAATCAAAAGAAAAATCTTAAAAACTAAATCCCTAAAACTAATTCAATTTTTTTAAAAATATATTTTGGCCATTCTTTAAATTTATGTTATTTATTTCTGGGCATATATCCTGTATATATAAACAAATAAAAGTACCTTCTTTTTGGATCAATTTTACCGTCATTTCACTCTATTTAGTTCATTGCGTCTTAAGCCTAAAAACCACTGTCCATGTTCACTCAGACCGTCGCCATTCAACCCAGGCCTCGACCCGTCTCTCCACACACTAAAAAAACAGCTGATGGTCGTGTTTTGTTTTCTACTTTGTTTTAAAAGAAATGGTTTCTTGTTATTTATCGAAAAATAAATATAATTAATTTTATTAATATTAATGATATAATGTGTGTATATTTTTTTTAAACATCACAACGTATAACCAAATTGGAAATATCTTAAGGTGAAAATAATTTTTAAATTGTTCAGATTCAAAAATAATAAAATTACTTGGAATATTTCTATCTATGTCCGAATACATTTTTGATATTTGTGTTTATATAGTGGAAAGTTAATAAAATAAATAATATTATATTCACCTCCCAGATAAAAAAACTTAAGGGCCCCGGCCGGGTTTCGAACCCACGATTTTGAGATCACAAGACAAGCGGGAGAGAAGTTTTATCTATGAAATAAAACTGCCCCGGACGGGATTCGAACCTGTACCCGTGGTGAGCACTGCAAAGCTCTACGCTCTAGCCCACACAGCCACCACGGCCCCTATTCAATATATGAAATAGCCAGCCTTCAAGCTAATATTGAAGGAAGTACCTCACCAAATCTTTTATTGAACTTCACTGTGATGACAGTTGACTCCAATATTCCACTCTTCATCAAAGTCAGTCCTTCCTTTTGGTTAGAATTTGATCCTAGATTTATTTTGTCCTTTGAAACTTGGCCTATGTATGTCTGAGCACACTTTACCCCCCTCCCCCCCACCCCAAAAAAAATACCCTCACAGATCTACCCGGGTCTTGGGTTTGAGAGAACATTGTTTGACTTGAGTTGGGGTAGAAAGTGGCCTCTTTGTCAAAGCCAGGATCAGCTTTCACTAGTTCCGAGACTCAGAGCCAGGCCAGCTTAATAACGGACAAATAGTCTGGGTAAAAGTTAGGTTGAGGAGACGTGCTTTCCAACGGTGGACCTGACATAGTCAGACCTGGCTCAGAACCTTTCATGTGGTCAGAAAGCCTCTAGATCAACCTATTTTCATACAACTTCTAAGCTTTGAAAACTGACATTATTGCAGAGATATTGTGAAATAATTCAAATGGACTTGAAAAAATAAAATATTAAATATTAATAATAAATATTGACTACGCTAAATGATATATTGGACACAATTAACCACTAAATACATACACATGTAAAAACAGAACTGTTTCATGATATTTTTTGCGGCTGTGGTGATAACAAATGTATTAATATGAAATTTAGTATAAAAATTCATAAGTTCCTGAATAAGACACCCACTAATATAAACAAATTGTCACCTTGAAAAATGTCAAATTAGTTTACAACTTGCAAATTAACGCAATTCAGAGAGAATTTTGTTTTTAATTCGTATAAATGAGACAGAATGTAATAATAGAAGATAATATTTGTTAAGGAGAAGAAAAAATCAAATAAAAACATCAGTAATTAAGAATATTTGTAGATGCAAATCTCCAATAGAGAATTTAGGCTTATTCTGTAGGATCAGTTTTCAACAAATAATTTAAAAAATTGATAACCAATAGTGAAAATATGATATGTTAATCCAATTCAACTATTTTTATTTCACTGATTATAATTATTTTAAAAACGATATATGTATATATAAATGTCATTATTTGAAAGGAAGAAACTGGACCTTAGGAAACAGTCATCTTTAATATCAAAGGATTCTTTTGAAATAACAACAATGAAGAATTCAAACCGGGATTAAAATTTAAGTAAATCGTTCAACACAACATTGGTTTACCCTTAATAATTTACCCTTACCCATTGGTTTGCAACAAATTTTAAGTTATTCTAAAATCCCTCGCATATTTGATGTCTTATACAAATTTATTAATAGTAACAATATTTTAATATAGTTTTACATTTTCCTGCCCACTTCTCGGCCCCTCGGTTCCTCCCAGATCCCATATGATACCCTCATCACCTCCATAAAGTGCCCCTTCATTTAACAACCTTTTCTTAAAATTGGAGTCATGGCTGATATGCTTCGTTCATGAAGCCATTCAAAATAAAAAAAAAAAAAAAAACACAACAAATCAGTGGAAAACCTTGAAGAAAGTAACGGAAGACTGATAATGGATAAAGGAAGTCAACGTCCAAAAAACCTGAATTTGTGAAATACTCGTGAATGATGTCTCTCTAATGTTGATTTAACCGAAAACGCCCCCCTTATTGCCATAGTGAATAAATGGTTAAATGCAGTTATATGGTGAATGATTCCTCAAAGAAGTAGATTAAGTTGATTTAACCAAGAACATACACAATTTTACGAAAAACCAAGAACCCCACATCCTTATAATTCCGAAAGTATTTAGAGTTCTGAGCTCGCAACTTCTTCACAGTGCGCAAATGGCTTGGGAGATCATCACAGTACACTTAACTCATTTTGGCCATTCTACGACTTAACAACTTATTACCTGAGACCATAGATATCTGACCGACATAAATTACCATTATAGTTTGTATAACCGGGAAAAGAATATTGATCGCTGTTAGCGCTAAACAACACACGTAATAATAATACAGTCAACACTCAAAATATTATTGTAACAACACATTGAGTACATATACATCTAAATATAGTGAGTGAACAATATACTAGATGATATAGAGTCAATATACAATGAAGGGGGGTATTGTTTACAAATAGGATTCATATTTCCTTCTCTGGATCACAACGGGGGAGAAAAATGAAATGAATTACTTACAGTCACATACAGGAAGTTGATCTTTTTGTTATGACTGTTTTTTTCTCTTAGCTTTCTTTTGAGATTTAAAGTAGTTTGTTATTGTGTTATGCCTGGGCTTTAACTACGTGGTCATATCGCCTAAATCTTACAGAGATTAATAATTACTAAACAAAATAGAGATGAATAATTAAGAACTTATAAATAACATAATTAAAAACTTACTATTTATAAATAATTATGAAAATATAACCATTACCTGTCTACTCTGTTATTAACTGTCCGCAATGCTATTTTTGAAATAGTTTGTTATTTCTCAATTTTTATTTTTATTTTTTCGTATTCTGCTATCATGTTTTATTAAAAATGGAATTAATATATTAAATATAAAAACATTTATTGGTCGCATAATTTTCTTCATATCCTGCCGTAATATCAAATAAATAAAATATCAAATCCTGATTATGATGATACTGAGGAAGAAGAAGTGTACGTATATGAAGAACGAATGGCGTACTTGAACGAAAGACAAATTTAGTGTGTTTTAATAAATTAAAACGAATCCTCACAGAACATTATTATATCAACTGTTTTTTTAGGGAGCCATGGTGGCTATGCGGGCTAAAGAGTAGGGCTTTGGTCGCATGGTCTCACCATGATTTGCGGGTTCGAATCCCGTCCGGGAGTGAGTTTTATTTCGTAGCCATGGATGTTGTAAATAATTAGATAACACAGTGACATGGCTAATATGCATTGAACATAAGGTAAAAAAAAAAATTTTTAATGTTGTATTGCTTATAATAATAAACATTTCTGGAAAATTAAAAAAAATGTATATTTACACTTGTAATAATAATTATTTAAAAAGTTAATTATTTGTATTTAAAAATTGTTTGCTCTAAAATCTGGAAAGTTACAAAAGAATCTGGAAATCAGAGGAAAGCTCGCATCAAAGGAAATTTGAAAAACCTAAAAAGTCTAGTGCCGAGCAAATGCAAGAGCTACGGCAGCATCGAAAAGAAAATGAAAATATGTACCCCTCATTCTCACAGAGACTTTAATATTAATGCCGACAGCGATAAGGCATTGCTCAGTGACTTCATGCTCGCGCAATTTGGTATGATGCCCGTCACGATTCCTTCCCCTAAAACACTGGGCAACACCAACATCGATATGACTTTTACTAGACACTTGAATTCGATACAGTGTGAGGTGTACGTGTGTTACTTTAGCTACCACAGAGCCTTGCTACATGCAATAAACTTGTGATTTATCTATTCTGTAACCATACTATTCTGTATAACCATTGTATTAAAGAGATTGATAATTAAATTACATATTAAAACGAAACACTAGTTACGATTTTATCCCGACGTTTTCACGGAAAATCTACGGCGTGGACCTTGACTACTTTAAATAAAAAGTTACAAAAATATAAATGAATATCTTCTTCTCAGGGTGTCTCTGAGACAGCTCAATATCAGATGGGTAGAATTGTTGTGCTGACAGAAGAAGGAATGGGTCTGTCAGAAGAAAAATAGGTTCTTTTTTATCGGAAAACTCAGGGGCCGATCAGTTCTTTGAATAGTAGACACCGTCGTTAGCAGTCTGAATAGAAGCAGGACGAAGAAGACATGTCACAGATAGGCTACTTCAAGAAGTCCTCTATTGAGCCTGGAGTCAGCCTTCAAGGCTTTATTTAATCTATAATATGATGATTACGCTATATTGCTCAACTAAGTTCGTATTATTGTAAGTCGTATTATTGGAAAGAGTTCCTCATTTAATCGACATACAGTTAGATCTTCATATATCGGAATTCTCCGTATATCGAGGTTTTTTTTAGTCCCATGAAATTTCAATATAAAAATGTTTATATCGAAAAAAATTAAAAAGAAGTCGGTGAATCGCCGGCAATGTACTTCCCCAGAACGAATTAATCAATTAGCTTTTCGCTTCTTCTCCAAAACAGTCGACCGTTTGCGCTAATATTCATTAGTTCACTTGCATAGGGGCTTCTAAATCCTCATACTAAATTTTGTGTCGATAAAACCCCGCTTTCTTTCGACCGATATAGCTGAAATTTGAGAGGTTATGTCCTCATTGGGTTATGCCTTCAAATGTGAAATTTCATGTCGATATATACATTACATCAGCAGTTATTTGGGTTTTTGAGTTAAGCCCTCCTCTGATAGTCTCTTCCCTTCTGCTAATTCTGCTGAAAATTATGAGTGTCGCTCTTATGTGGTTTTCATTGAACATATGAAATCTTGTGTCGATACATCCAGTTTAATGACAGTTTTTGAGTTAAGTCTCTCCCTAACCCCCTTCTCTTTGGTACCTAACCCCCTTCTCTTTGGTACCTAACCCCCTTCTCTTTGGCCGATTTGGTTGAACATCAACAGGTGTCGTCGTTGGAGGGTTCTGGATGCATATATAAAACGTCGTGATGATAACGTACATTCTATCGGGAGTTATGATGTTCAAAGGCAGACATTTTTTTTTTTCATATTTGAAATCTGGAGGTCGAAAAATATGAAATTCCGTTGAAAAATCCGCATTGAATATGTGACCGATTACATAACTTCCCCTATACCGTATAGCTGGGAAGTAAAAATTATTTTTATTGAACTAATAATAATAATTTTTTATTGTTTAAAGGGATCACGCCTATACAATTGAGTCAGTGACCATTACTTTTACAATATTAACATAATAATGACACATATAAAGGAATACACATATAAAACAATAATGACACATATAAAGTCTTTAACAAACTAAATAAATAACATAAATATATAAAAAAAAATATATAAATAAAATAAGTAATTACAAATTAATAATAATAATGTAACAATGACAGTAAATATGGAGTGGGGATGTAGATATTGAATATAAATATAATATGTAAGTTGAAATACATTATTCGTTAACAATGAATGCTCTAAGTTTCAGAGCGCTGACCAAATAATAAGAAAATGTTTGAGATATCATTCTTATTATGGGCCAGGGGTAATGTATGAAAGTTGGTTCTGTCTATACTGATACTCTGAGGCAGGAAGTGGCTTCTAATGGGGGAGTATATCGGACAGGATATTAACAGGTGGTAGACGTCATTCAATTCATTGTTTTTATTGAACTATGTACACATATCTTATCAGAAATATGTTTTCCGTTTACAATAGCTAATTACGACTCGGAATTCCTGTAGAGTTCTCTTAACTTTTGATAGTTTGTCAAATTACCTAATTTATTTTTACGACATTTTTCAACAAATTACTTAATTTATTTTTACATGACATTTTTCAACAAATTATTGTTTTCTGTTCACAGATTAACAGCTGAGAATTTATAAAGATCTTCTTCAACTTCTTCCAGCAATGTGGATCAACCTGAATTATCCACAGGATTTCAAAAATATTATCCAACAAATTTCTTCAGCCAACAGCTTAAGCCCTAGAACAGGTGACTTTAAAATGCCTTGCATATTATTGCAAATTTCATATTTTTTAACGAAACATTTCCCTATTTCCATTCTTTCAAACAATTTTTTTTTTTGACAATTGATTCGCCTCTGAATAACACGAGTTATCGTTATGGAGTTATCACGGTAGAAATTAATGTATTAACACAAAATTTTATAAATAAGAATAAAAGAGAGAGAAGATAAAAAAAAAACCTCTAACGACAACATATATTGTTTTTCAGCAAAATCTAATAACTGACGTTGTAATGAAGGTATCGAATGATATCGACAGAAGGGAAGGGGGGTTCAGGGGGGGGCCTCAATTCAAAAACCCTAATAACTGTCGATGCAATAAAATAATCGACACAAAATTTAGTAAGACGATTTAAGAGTCCCTGTATAAGTCAACTATAGAATATTAGCCCAAACGGTCGACTGGATTTCGAGGGAGAGCGAAAAGTTAATTGATTAATTTGTTGTGGGGAATTGCCAGTGATTCACTGACGGCTTTTTTTAAAATATATTATTAGAGGTACTAAAAATATCGTTTGAAATTTCATTTATCTTTTCTTTCCTAAAATAAATATCTTAAGATATATTTTTTTGTTGTGTTTTGGTAGGTAAATAATGGCACTTTAGGAAAGACGATGACGCTTTGACTATAAAATCGAAAATATAGAAATATTTTTAAATCGTTCATTTTAGATTTATAAGCTCTTCCTCCATCTTCAAAGAGTTCTCCTTTTAAATAAAACGTTTCTTCTCTACCATCTTCCTTTGTTTTTTTCTTCAATATTTAATTATTTTCATAATCAATTAACTTTTCGCTCCTCTTCAAAATCAGTCAACCGTTTGCGCTAATATTCAACAGTTGACTGACACAAGGGCTCCTAAAACCTCTTAAGCAGGCCCTGCACTATCAATCCGCTTGATCAGAACAGCGCGTCCAGCTGATTGACACGCGCTTCAAGCAGCCTTGGGGCGCATCAAGCATCCCATCAATATTTTCATCAACACTCATTTGTAGCGGAGTTTTCGACTAGTGAACTGCTCCTCCTGGACTGTAGTGAATCGGTGTTGTGTAGATACCATGGTTTCGAATCAGGATTGACACTTGTTGCTCTCAAGCGGAAAAAAAATATCCAGAGAAAACGACGTTGGTCGAAGGAGTGGTATAAATTGAGGAACCGTTTCACTCACGAAAATTTACTGACAGTTCTGCGTGAAACTGAGCCGGAATGGACCAAGAGAGTTTTGATCATTTATTGGAGTTGGTACAGCCCAAAATAGAGAATGTGGAAAAAAAACTGCGTGAAGCGATTCCTGCAACTCTGAGACTGTCCATCACAATCAGGTACCTAACTTCTGGAATGGATTTGGAAGCCTGAAATTTTTTGTGAACTATTGCTCGAACCTTCGGAAGCGAGCGGACGAAATTTGCTTGATCGAAATTTCTCTAGACTATCAAGCGCTCCGCCCAGCCGCTTGAGTCATTCAAACTTTCCGCTGTTTTGATACAGTGGATTGATAGTGGCTGGGCCTGCTTTACTGAATTTTGTGTCAATAAATTCATTATATGGCTGTTATAAGGGTTTTCGAATTGAGCCTCCTACCCTTCGCTGAAAATCAATAGGTGTTCTCCTTATAGAGAATTGAACTTTGAATTTACACATGAAACTTCATGTCAATACATTCATTACAGCGGCAGTTATTGGGATTCCTCAGTTGAGCTCCCTCCGTCCCACAGTGGGGCAAATTCACAAACTTAGCACGAAAAAAATTCAAATTATGAAACTCTCACTAGAAAGATGGGAACAATTGGTATTGGAAGTAGACTAGTTGTAGACATTGAACCCAAGAGGTGAGCCTCGGTTGTTTACAATAAGTGAGCAAAGCCGGCATGTAAACACAGGAACGACACGTCATTATCTTTTCACATCAGTTACAGTCAGTGGTACAGTGCAATTCATTTATTTTTCAAACCTTAGCTAATATGTCTGATTCAGGAAAAGATTAAGTGAATATACTATATTGTTTATTTTGCCAAAATGGTGCATAAATTAATAAAGTTGTTTATTGGAAATTTTACATTCTGAAAGCCGCCCAAAAAATTGCATGCCTTCTACTTAGCATTTTTCACTTGTTAATTTAGTATTCTAATTGTTCTAAAAGAAGCAGAACCTTAACTCTCCTTGATAAGCCACAGTATTTTTTTCCCCTTTTACAGGAAGTTCTTATGTAGTGAATGTTCGAAAGTATTGTTCTGCAAGAAAATATTTTCCGACGGATGTGTTATGGCTGCTAAGAGAACCTAACTTGTCGTAACCAACCAACTCATCGGATTATTCGTCGTATAATTTTTAAAATTATTTTATTATATTTGCATTATTAAACTGCTATTGTACAAGCAAGTGCTTTTTTTCATTTTTTTTTTTTTACCCCAATGACACGTATCTCTTTAATTATAATATTTTCCTATCACATAGATGCTTGTAAAATATGAGAGCTGTACTTCATAATTTTTTCGCGCTAATTATGCGTTTTGCCCTACTGTGCGTCTCCTTCGACTGATTCCGCTGAAAATCAATAGGTGTTGTCCTTATAGATATTTGAACTTTGAATTTACACATGAAACTTCATGTCAATACATTCATTACAACGGCAGTTATTAAACTTTTTGTGTTAAGCCCTCCCTCCCATTTGGTTGATTTACTAGAAAATCAATGTGCCGTCCTTAAGAAGTTCTGGATACACATAAAAAATTTCGTGTCGATACATTCATTCCACGTCAGACAAAATTTTTTTTTTTCATTTTTGGAATCAGAAGTTCGGGAAACATGAAATTCCGTTAAAAACTCCGCACAAAATTTCTGACTGATTACATAACTTACCCTATACCTCATATACCTGAGGAAGTAAAAATCAACACTCTTCTATTCTTGTAGCATTTTTACATTCCTTGTCGAAAAAAAAAAAAAAATTATAATAATAGTAACAGAAGTGTATAAGTTAAAAATCGATAGTTTTTGTATAATTCAGACTTCGCGTGCCATACCATTGATATTATTTATTTATGCGAGCGAAATTACTTTCTGATCAGGTATAGATTGAATGAATAATAATGAAATAATAATTAAAACAAAAAAGAATAAATAATAAAATTAAATTACCACATTTGCTGTAGAAATTTTATAACTAGCTTTTTTTTTTTTTTACTAAATTTTGATTTCTAAAGTAATTTCCGAAAAGGGCCATAAAAAAATATCAAAAGTTCAAGAGGTGCAATTTTTAAGAAAGTGCACGTAATTAAAAAAAAAAATTCAATTAACTAACTTTTCATTTGGATTTCTAAAGAGATGCCATTTTTTTTTCTAAATTTTGCAAAAATATTAAATCTAATCCAAAGGTTTTCGAATTATGTTACTGGGCCAACAGGGAAAATGAATAGAATAGAATTTACGAGAACAAATAGGTTGGTTTTTTTTTTAAATCATCTACATAATAAAATATAAAAAAACTAAACATTGCAACAAACAAAAATCAAAAGAAAAATCTTGAAACTAATTCAATATTTTTTTTTTCTTTTATAATTTTGGTCATTGTTTAAAATTTAAGTTATATATTTCTGGGCATATATCCTGTACATATAAACAAACAACAGTACCTTCTTTTAGGATCAATTTCACGTCAATTCACTCCTATTTAGTTCATTACATTTTAAGCCTAAACACCACTTTCCACACACTCCATTTTTCAAACCTCGACACTACACACACTAAAAACACAGCTGATGGCCCTGTTTTGTTTTTTTACTCATTTGTTTTAAAAGAAATTTGCTTTTTATAGAAAAATAAATATAATTAATTTTTTAATATTAATAATTTAAACATTTTAATGAGTGTATTTTTTTTTTATACATCACAAGATGTATACAGACATAGAGAGCCCCCCTCACGCTGATGAAGACGATGGGCATTATGAAGACGATGAGATAGTAGTGTAGAACAGTGTCAATAGATGTCTCCACTGAATGAATGGCTCCATTCAGTCAGGTTCACGAGAAGGTAATTGTCCAATCATCAACTCTGATTAATTCACCTCTTATCATAATAATTGATCTATTTTGACTTCCCCAATCATACGAAGTATAGGAGAATTAATTAATCGGTTAGAAATTCGATGCTGAGTTTTCAACGAAATTTTATGTTTAACACATTATTCCAAAAATTAAAAAAAAAAAAAAAAAAATCTGTTTCTCTGTGTCTGTGGACACGATAACTCCCGATATAATTAATGTATCGAAACGAAATTTTATATGTGTATCCAGAATTTCATAACGACGATATATCGATTTTCAGCTGAATCGGCCAAAGGGACTTGACCGTCCCTATCCATGATATTTTAAATTTTTAAAGTTTTTAGATTGTTATTATTATAAAATTATTTAGTTTCCATTCAAAAATTTTTTAATTTTTTATCAGGTATGGTTATTTCAAAAATTGTTTAACTTTTTACAACAATATATTTATCTTTGTTGCCTTTATATTATATTAAGGATGGTTTCTTTTGTAGACTGCCTGATGATGAGGGTAACCTCGAAAGCCGGCTAGCTACTTCTAATAAAAATCTGTGAGAGGTCATACTACATTTTATTTGACAACATGTGAAATAATCACTTTTTACTACATCAGCCATCTTCATATTAATTTCTATTAGTTTATTTATTTTTTTTCTCTAATTTCCCATAGATGAAGGGGTCTGAAGAGTTAGTGTTGGTAAACTGTACCATAGTTCGCTCTAACAAGCAGTCAAGTGGACCCATAACAGAAACTAGATTTGGTAAACCACCAACTAATTCTATTAGCAGACTCTGGTGGTATAACTTCTAATTTGTGCCTATTATAGAGGGTACTGGACCAAGTTCTAACTAGGCTGTCCTTACAAACTCCCCAGACATGTCCTGTGTGTCCTCCATGTCCTGGGAGTCTTGGCGTCGCCCCACAAAGTCCTGGTAACAAGTTATTGAGAGGGGGGGGCTCCTCCCCTTTAGAATTCAGTTTCCTTCCCCCTCATCCTTTTAGAAAGGAATTTAATTTCCTTGGAGGCTGGATCTTTTGGCAATGTTGACAACATCACCACCAGGCACGTTCTTCTTACGTTGTCGCCAAATTTCAGTATTCACATTCTTTTTTTCTCTCAATTTTCCTTGTTGATCTTGGTGTACAAAATTCACAAATTGGGAATAGTTTAACAAATTTAATTTCCTTGTGAAAAAGGAACTTTTTTCTTTAGATCCTTCTCAACTATAAAGTTAGTTAGTTCTTGTGAAGTCATGCCCGGGCTTTAGCTTCGAGGTCATGTCGCCTACCACCAGAGCGCTCTTTTGTCGCTCTGGTGGTCATGCGCCCGACTCTACAGTCCAGGGTAGGGGACCTTCTCTTAACGTCCCATCCGAAGGACAGTGTGCACCTCCCAGATAAAAACCTAACCTGATCTAGAGAGCAGTACTAAGGTCTCCTGAATACGTTTTGACTTTCGCGATATGTTTGTCTATGTGATTAGAAAGTTGTGAGCGCCCTACCGCAAAAACGATTGTAGCTTTAAACTTTAAATTTGGCATGAAGGGGTCATATGTGCTAACTTAGATTTGACTAGATTTTGGCCGAAATTTGAACAAAATTTAGACCAGGACGTAAGTACATTATACTAGATACCGCTTATGTATATGACCTAATCAAAAATTTTTACGTGTAAAAGATGTAGAAAAAACTAAAATATATATTTTATAGGTTAGTTATATCGAAAAATTGGTTCCTACCTAGCACAACGTCCTTCGGATGGGAAGTTAAGAGAACGATGTCAGATACTCGTTAAAGACCTCTACTCTAAGTGAATAAACCTTGGTAAACAAAATTTAGGACCTCCAAATTAATTTTTTTTTTTTGGGGAGGGAAGTAAGAACAGGTTCAGCACAGGACTAGTAAAACCAGGAAAGTAGAATATTTCCTTGCAGAGATTGGGGTTTAAACTGAAGAACGGGGCGTTTTGTATTATGTCAAAAAATTGTAAAAATGCTATGGAAGAATTAAAAAAGGGAGGGAGAAGGGCGGGATCCAACCAGTTGCACGTAGGGTGGAGAATGCCGTGGTCACCATGACAACAGAGGAGTGACGTCAGAGGAGCTATAGTCGTCATGACGACCGCTTCCCAAGCTTGCCAACCTCCCCTGTTCAATACAGGACTCAGGTGTCAAGGCCGGCGATCCGCAACTTTGCCATCATTGGCACACCACACCGTCAAAAACACTGGCAAAATGTTGGAGAAACACTGCACTCATCTAGAGACACTCAACTAAACTTTAAAGTCAGATATACCCCTTGCTCTTCACAGTTGTGACACTTCAAGAGGTTTCTTCTTCTTTGATGAAATGTCAGGCGACAGAATGCAATGAACGCATGCGAACTGTTCCTGAGCAGTATGGTCTCTTCCCACAGGACAACCTACAACAAGTTCTTCCTTATCCAGGCTAACTCCCTATCCAGATTCGCCATGATTCTAACTCCTCATTCATTTAAATTCCTACTTTTCCATTACCTTCTAGTACAGCAAACCTCTGGTTCCTAAGGCTAGCTCCTATGGTATAGTTCTCTTCTTTCTATAATTCTCTCGCTCCATTGGAGAAATTGTTACTCTACTGTTTCATCAGCCCGGTTGGAACATTGATGATCACATATACCTATATCAATGTTCCAACCGGGCTGATGAAACATATATAATATACTATAACATATATAGTGTATATATATAAACAATGTTATAATAACTGGATCATAATTTTTAAAAATAATAAAAATGTTTTTCTGAATTATTCTGGGTTCACATGCGGTTCGATGAATTTGCTTTCCTCAAACTCTTCTGGTACCTCTGCGAATAGCTGGATGAGATGTTCTGCTGACCTTCAACTTCTTCTTCTTTTTTCAAGGTCTCCTTCACGGTTCGGGCTGAACAGACGGTAGGACAAACTGGGACAGACGGCTGGACAAACAGGGACAGACGGCTAAGCGGGGACAGACAGCTGGACAAACGGGGACAGAGCGAGGGCTATATGAGATTTCTCCCTCCTATGCCGAAGCCTTCTTGATATAAAATTCATAATTTTCAATTATTATTTATTATCGATTTTTTAAAAATTTTAGCGACCCCTAAATACATATACGAGTAGGTATACATAAATTCCCCTAAAGAAAACACTCGATATACATATAAAGGTTAGATTAAGTTTTATGACTCATGTCCAGGCTTTAACACGAGGTCATATCGCCTACTACCAGAGCGCTCTTTCGTTACTCTGGTGGACATGAGCCCGACTCTACCGTGGGAGTCCTAAATTTTGCCTACCCTAAATTTTTATTCACCTAGGATAGGGGTCTTTAACGAGTACCTGACATCGTACAGGCTCGGGACCATCGCTTAACGTCCCATCCGAAGGACGGCGTGCTTAAGTTTATTTTACCTCCCATATAAAATAAACTAAGGGCCTCGGTCGGGTTTCGTACCCACGTTCTTGAGCTCAGAAGAGAAGCACGCATACCACTGAGCTACCGCCGCGGCGCCCTCCCCGATATATATATACAAAGTCTTTATTTATTTAAAAATGAAAATCACACATACAAATAATTTGAAAATCAAAAATCTTATACCAAAGACGACCTCTTGGTCAGATGACCGTCAGAGTATAGTCGTCATAATTTACAAATAAAGAAGAAATTAATACATCTATCACTTAGCGTTCAATTATAGAACAACAGAATACAATTACAACTTGTTTAAAAATCAAGTACATAATAAATTTTATTTACGAACAAGAAAGGATCTTATCAATATAAATATATATCGTTAACCTTTAAAATTCAAATCAAAATAATCATAATCTTCTGGTACGGTATAATAATATTCATTTCAGATATTCATAAGACTTGAGCCTAGTTATAATAAATGTTATAAAATAATAATAACAATTAATACGACTTACAAATATTAATAAATGGTAAATAATAATATGATTAAATAGTAATAAGTAATATTATATATAATTAAATATATATTCTTTGGCTGTCATTAACATTTAATGTTTCTTTAGTTAATGCCTCAAGGCCTCTTTTCTTTTTTCTTTATTCTGTCTCATTATGTTGATACTTATATTCTTTTGTTATTCTTAGGGGATCTATGTCCCAGAATAAATAAAAATAAAAATAATAAATTGATGCGATAATATGTACAAGTACAATGATATTCCATAGTTTTAATATCTGTATTTTGTTAATTTTGTATTGTTCTCCAATTGCATGCCTACCCCTTCCATTCGGTCTGGGGCTGAGATCGATAAACTTTCGCTTTCAACTGAGGCTAGATTAGGCAACTCACTTAATTGAATTTCCATTTCATTTAATTGCAATCAAAGTTATTCATATCACCAGCGTCAATATATACCACATACATCACACTTCTGCCATACATTGGACGTAGCTACAAATTTTTGAATTTTAAAATTGCTTATTTACAAATGGAAAAAGGGTTTTAAGAGCACAAATTATCGGCCCGCATCTTAAACTGGTTAATAAACCTGTCAGCAAAGACACGAAAAAAAAGGCGTAGTCAAGGTCCACGCCGTAGATTTTCCGTGAAAACGGGATAAAATCATTTTTCATTTTCTTTTCGATGCTGCCGTAGCTCTTCCATTTGCTCGGCACTAGACTTTTTAGGTTTTTTAAATTCCTTTTGATGCGAGCTTTCCTCTGATTTGCATTTTATATAATTCCGCGCATATTTACGATTCATATGAGACATCTTTAATTTTTTTGCTATTTTCAATTTAATACCGATTTTTACATATATTTCGGTGAATATTTTCATTGTTTCACTTTGAGTCCTAGTAGTGTTCCTCAAGCTCTTTACAATAACACCCGAATCAACGTCCTATCTAAACGCGTTATCACGCTACACTAATTTCTAATTTTACACAATGCTAATTCGCAACAATCATCCACACTAGCCCGATAACGTCACAGGCAAAACAAACACTGCACAACAAACACGTACAGACATGCTCTATCCATTGTGACCTCAACCGTTGTTATCGCATTATTAGTCTCGTAGTTATTATCGATTGAAATCTGACGGTATTTTGCAACACAAGAAAGTTTGACCGGCTATCACTGTGCTTAACGAGCGAATAGACGTTTCCATGTCAATAAAAATAATAATAAATTAAAAAAAAAAAGTTGACGTGAATCACCGGAAATGTAACTCCCCAGCATGAAATAATTAAGTGTTTGCTCTCTCTCCAAAGACCAATCGATCGTTTGGGCCAAAACTCAATATTTGACTTATATAGTTGCTTCTGAAACCTCATACTAAATGTTGTGTCAATATATTCATTTCATTGGCAGTTATAAGAGTATTTGAGTCAAGTTCACCTTCTCTGATCCCCCTTCCCCTTCGTCAGATTTAGAGAAAAATTGAAAGGTTCCATCTTTATCTACACACATTCAAATTATTAATATTATACAAATTAATTACATTTATTTATATAAAGAAGCAACAATTGGTTTCTTTCTGCTTTTTAAGAGAATAAAACCAAATTTTTGACTATAGATAATTGTTTTTCTATAGTAATTTCATTGGTGGATTTTGACTATATAGGAGAGCTTTGCTCGGTGATGGATTGGTGCGAACCCTGCGCTAATGGCGGTCTCTACATGAAAGCTGACGAGGGATATTTCTGTCTGTGTAAACCTGGAACACTGGTCGTCGATGTAGTGTTCCGATTGCATGTGAAGCATTGCCTTGTAAGCATGCTTCTGCCTGTTTCGATTTTGTGAGTTTACAAAATTCTTTTTGTGTGTGTGTGTCTTATAGTTTTTTAAGGTTTTTACCAATTATTAGTGAATAAATATATGAATGCATTTTGTTTTAAAACAACCCATGCATAAAAAAATAAACAAGAGCTATATTTAAAATTATTGTGTAGAGGAGTCGAAGAAGAGACGGTCTGAGTGGAGATGGAGTGAGAGTTTAGGCTTAAGGTATGGAGAACTAAGTTGTAGTTAATTAATTGTGATTAATTGGAGTTTTAATTGAAATAAATGCACAAAGAAGGTACTTTAATTTAATTATATGATTTATATGCCCTAAAATAACTTAAATTTGAAGAATGGCCAGTATTTAGAAAGAAAAGAGACTAAAACATAAATGTAAAAATTAGCTTGTAACATTTATTTTTGTAGATAATTTGATTTTTTTTAAAATCACTTAGTTATTAATTATATTATGTAGTTTAAGTAAATAAACCCAATTATTTGTTCTCGTAAATTATATGCTATTCATTTACCCTGTTGGTCCAGTTATATTTTTGAAAAATTTAGAAAAACAATATGGCATCTCGTTAGAAATCCAAATAAAAATTTGTTAACTGAATTTTTTTTAAATTTACTTGCAATTTCTTAAAAATTGGACGTCTTGAACTTTTGACACTTTTTTAGGGCCCTTTTATGAAATTACTGTAGAAATAAAAATTTAGTAAAAATACCAGTTATAAAATTTCTATAGAAAATGTAATTTAGTTTAATTTAATTATTTATTCTTTTTAATTTATTGTTTATTTAATTATTATTATTTCAATTATTATTTATCTATTTATATTTATTAGTTTTATTTAAAAATCATTTCTTTATCACAGGGATTTTGAGTTTAAATAGAAAATTTCATGTCGATACATTCATTACGTCGCGTCGGCAGTTATTGGGATTTTTGAGTTTTGAACCTTCATCTGATCCCCTTTCCCCTTCGGCTGATTTTGCTGAAAACTAATAGGTGTCGTCTTAGTAGGGCTTTGAATTTCCATATCTCGTCTCAGTACATTTATTACAACGGCAGTTATATAATATAATAGAGTTTTTGTGTTAAGTCTCCCCCCTAATACCCATCTCCCATTGGCCGATTTGGCTGAAAATCAATAGGTGTTGTCTCTAGACGGTTCTGGATAAACATATAAAATTTCGTGTCGATATATTCATTCAATCGGAAGATATCGTGTTCACAGGTACACATACATATAGAACATTTAATTTTTTTTAAATCAAAATGTTAGAAAACATGAAATTCCGTTGAAAACTCAGGATCAAAATTTTGCTTGATTACAGAAATTCTCCTATAATTTGCATAGGTGGAGGAAGTAAAAGTTATAGGTTAGGTTTAGGTTAGGTTTTATGACTCATGCCCGGGCTTTAACTACGAGGTCATATCGCCTACTACCAGAGCGCTCTTTCGTCACTCTGGTGGACATGAGCCCGACTCTACTGTGGGAGTCCTAAATTTTGCCTACCCTAAATTTTTATTCATCTAGGGTAGGGGTCTTTAACGAGTACCTGACATCGTACAGGCTCGGGACCATCGCTTAACGTCCCATCCGAAGGACGGCGTGCTTAAGTTTATTTTACCTCCCAGATAAAATAAACTAAGGGCCTCGGTCGGGCTACGAACCCACGACCTTGAGCTCAAAAGTCAAGCACGCTTACCACTACCGGCGCCCTCAGTAAAAGTTATATTTTACTTTATTCTATAAAAAATAATTCATATTTCGATTCCGACGTGTGCCCTGTCTCATTATATTCAGTAAGTCTAGTGTGATACAAGAGGCGGACATTTAATAATTATATTTGGTTCAGTTTGGTCACTCCTATCTGATATGACTGTCCACAGGATTTATGATAAGTGAAGAAGAGGGGGGGAGCCTCGGCTACGAATTTGATCTTTCGCCAAAATTTTTTTATCTTCAAAGAAATTGCATTTGGCAATGTGCCCATCACAGGATCAAACAGAAGTAGCAGCATTAATAAAAATAAACAAACTATAATTTCAATCTATTATTTTTATTTATTAATAGCTCTATTCAAAGATGTGTGTGACAGCAAAGCCATTCGCCTTCTTGAGGTCTAAATCAGGTGTTCTTCTGCTTATTTAGAGAAAATAGTTAGCCTTTTGACCTCAATACAACTGGGTGAAGTGTGGAATAAAAAAAAAATGAGGTGCTGCAATTATTACCTAGTTTATGGAAATTTTACTTTCACGGTTATGAGTAGTAATTAACTTAAAAAGATATGTAATATCAACAATTATATGATGTGTTTTTACAGGAATTTGATGTTTTGCAAGCCTCTGATTCTATACCTGACAAAAAACCATGAAGAACATTCAGCAAATCCTGACATTCAACTATGATCAGCTACAAGGACATCTACTGCTACAACGAGCACTTGAAGCTGAGGACAAACATCGAGAGGACGAGGTGATATCCAAGATACGGGTGTGTTGAGAGCCTGGCTAGAGTGATGGTGTGAGGAGTGTCCTACCTCTTCAACAGAGAGGACAGCTGTGATTAGGGTTGCCACCCGTACTTTATTATAAAGTATTGTACCTTATTTCGGGTAATTGTACTCTATACTTTATGAGAATAATAAAGTACGCGAAAATACTTTATGTCGCATGATTTGATTTCTCTGGGATACATTTTACATATAACATACAAAAAAAGGTAGGTTAAAACAGAACGACAGATTTACTGGGGTCGGTGAAATTATCGATTGTTGCCGAATAGGATCGATAATTGACGAATATACTATGTGGCGGTCGCCACATAAACGTTCATTTTTGAACGCATCCTAACCTCAAATGTCAACATTGTCATCATTTTGTTAACATAGTTGAAAATTTAAATCTGCAAAAACTTAATATAAATATGGATGATCGTTATGGAGAAATTTCTTTATTAAACAAATTATTTAATCAAATATATAGCTCTGAAGGTTTTGCGGAATTGTCTACTGCACAAAAATGGCAGCAAGTATTTAATAAGACTGATGATAGTTTTTCAAATTTGTATAAATTAATTTCATTTTTACTATCGATTCCCGCCACGTCAGCATTCACAGAGAGAGTTTTTTCTGTGATAAATAGCAAATGGCGAGGCGAAAGAAACAAAGCGTATCTGAATCTGATAAAAAATGAATTATTTATTTACTTTAACTTAAATATAGACTGTAAAGATGCTGTGAAGCTGTTTAGCAGAAATAATTATTTGTTAAAAGTTGCTAAAAGTAATAAAAAATATGTTTTTAAGCAAAATAATAAAGTAAAATAAATCGAACTTTATTTTGACACAATGTACTTTTTTTTTCTACTTTTAATAATCAATATACTTTATTTGCACCAAAAAAGGTCGCAACCCTGGCTGTGATGTCTGTAACGAAGATCGTACTGACGACATCTACCACTTCTTCGTGGATCTCCATTCTTCAGCCAACTGAGAAGAAAGTACCTGGGGGAAGTACAGACCAGCCCACAACTTCAAAAAACCCTCTTCCATACTTTTTTAATATGTATATATATTTTTTTGGTATTTTTCAAATGTTTGGTCGTAACTGTTGCTGTCCTATATCAACCAGCTACCAAGAGGATGTCTTGAGTGGCGTAAGAAAGGAAGACCAACCAGCTTGTGGAGGTCTTTTTTGGTCAACACCGAGCAAAACGTTTTCCCTCTATTTTATTTCCAACCAGAACTGATTTTCAACGCAAATGCGTCATCATCAGTGGCACATCTACCTAAAACCTCTATGCGAATTTTCAACGATTAAATCTCCCCCGACTCCCGAAAGACTGTCAGATAATCCTAGTTACAAAAGACGGTTGTCCGATAAAAGACAAGTTCAGGGTAGTTGATAGAATGATGAATTAAAAGTAGAAGTGCTGCTATCTATAAATAGAGAGGTATGGGAGATGCGGCTCCCACAGTTACCTCAGCTGGCTGGAACCTAGCCAATCCTCAATTCACAATATCTCCCATTGTAACGTACAGAGGCTGAGGTTCGAATCCCCATCAATCTCAATTAATGACTAATCATTCCTAGTGATTGGTCCTTTCGGGTTATCTCACTCTATTAGAATCCATAGAAATATTCATGGCCAAAAACATTATTTGATACATAGCTTTCATTTTTATTTTCTTGGCAGAGTTCCTTCACACCTCCTTTAATTAAGTCTCATTGATGTAGATTCATAAGCTGCACTACTAAAAAATGTTAATAGTCATTTTCTAATACCTATCCGCCATAATTACATCCGCAACCTGTAACACCATTGCATACTCATTTTCAATCTAATTCGATCATTTTTTGTAACACCTATCCGCCATATTGCAGCCATTTTTTTTTTTTTTTTTTCTTCTATAAGGCATTTCGACCACGGGGGTCATGGATGCCTGATGGATACAGGTCTGTGGGGATCCTAGCGGGCTAATTTCGATAGACGCAGATTAATAATAATAAAGGAGAGATATATGGAATAGAAAGACTACGTTATGAAGAAAATTTTGTTTTATAATTTAGGTAGGAGGTTAGGAGGCAAAAAATGAAATAGTTGGGTAATTTGGGAGCTATTATTGGATAGAATTTCGGAGATATCCACCGCAAGGTTGAAATTCCCACGCTGGGGACTATATGCCATACATTCAGTTAGAATGTGTCTGACAGACTGTCCCACACCGCAGCACTGACACAGAGGAGGGGGTTCCTGAGCCATCAGATATCCATGGGTCAGCCTGGTGTGCCCTATATGAACCAATTATTAAGTAAAATGACTTCTTCTTTCCTTTTTTCTCTTATTGAAGTGTTCCAGACTCGAGTGCAGCTTTTGATGATCTCAAACTTATTATAGGCCATTCCAAGCCACCGAATCTGCCATTTGATCCATACTTTTTCCTTGATGTAGGCATCTTAGTTACTTACAAGGACTTCGGATGTGGGCAGTCCTTCTAGTATGGCGCGCATGGCATACTTATCTGCTGACTCGTTACCTGCAATTTCACAATGACCTAGGATCCATAGGAAAGCAACTGAAATCCGGTTTCTTCTTAATGACTGTACAAAATTTCAAGTCAATCGGTTAATTGGAAACGGGTTAAAATCGATTTGCAACATTTTTTGAAGACAGACAACAAAACAAGCTAAATAAAATCTTGTAAAATGAAATCAGACAAGTAAACATTAGAAATAATGAAGACTGTGAAGTCTTACGTTCAACTAAGGGTACAGAAGGGTAGAGGGTAACAGATAATAAATCTGGGGAAAACCCCAGTTAACGGGACTTAAATTTGTAGAGAACTACCTACTGGCTACAAGATATTGCCAAAACCTCAAATACTGTCAATTTTCGCACAGATACCAAGAACCTGAGCAACATTTATGCCAATTTGCTTCAAAACTGCTGAATCCATAGTTCTGTCTCCAATTATATTTAAAATATAAAACTGTCTTTTTCAGTGTCTACATTCACCGAGTTTATTTATAGATTAATTTCATTGTGTGTCTATTTATTTTTTATTATGTATTATTTCATTTCTGTTAGTGTCACTTCTGTCGAAAATTCTTTGTTTAATTAATAAGTTAAATTATGTTACTATTTATATAATTATTGAGTTTTTTTTTTTTTTTTTTTTTTTTTTTCGTAACAGTAAAATATAGTAAAGGTTTTTTTTTTTTCGTAACAGTAAAATATAGTAAAGGTAGTTCTCTACAAATTTAAGTCCCGTTAACTGGGGTTTTCTCCGGATTTATTATCTGTTACCCTCGACCCTTCTGTACCCTTAGTTGAACGTAAGACTTCACAGTCTTCATGCCTTCTCCTCAACCATCTATATTCATAGTAAGTTTTCTTCTTGTTCATCAATGTGTATATGTATGTGTGTGTATATGGATGTATAGTTATGTATATATGTATTTATGTGGATATGTGTATGTTGTGAGTGTATATTTATGTACCTATATATAAAATTTTAATCGATCACTCATTATATTTTTCCAATCTTGATTCCCCCATGTTTGTCTTGTTTTTGTTAGGCCCTGATGATGATATGAAATATATCGAAACGTTGGCATTTGAATAGTGTTTTCATCATTGACTGACCCTCAATACCCCCAGAATTTTAAATTTAGAAATAATATTAACAGATTGGAAGTCTTCATAAACTACATCATGGATTACACATCAAATATCCAATGGGAACAGACAGACAGCCTGTTATAAACGTTCCATATTGCGGTCTTGAAGGGAAAACCAAAAAAAAAACAAAAAAAGCGAAAAAAACTGTAGGAAACCTGATTGAGGAGTGATTGATGGGATGTGTCTGTTGGGACTGGAGCTGTCAGTAACAGATTGGAGATCGCGAGACGCCGCGGTGCTCTCAGCCTCCCAGCCCCTTGCCTGTTTACCAACAGTAGATTTTTGGAAATGGGCCAGTCCTGGGGTACATCTGTCACGCCCTTCACACTTGGCTCATGCAATTCATTTGTGCCATGTCTAATTGAATACATTGCTTTCTATACAAGCAAACATTCATCCTTCTTCTCTATAAGACAGACTACTATACTCATAGTAATAATAATCAAAGGGGTTAGTTCCACTAGTAAATATATTACTGTTTTTATAACTTTCAGTGGGAACCGTCGTCACTGGCTACTGGTCGAGTACTGTGAGCGAGCGCTTTCGATGTGAAGACATCATCTTCAAGAATTCTGAGAATGATGTACTCAATTAACTACTACTACTCATTAACAGTGGCTTGAAGATGATGTCTTCACATCGAAAGTGCTCGCCCACAATACTCGACCAGCAGCCAGTGACTATACCGAAATGTATGACAACAATATTATGAGTACAATAATTGTAAAATTGGGCAGCTTGGAAAAAAGTAGCTTAAATCAAAATTGTACCAAGTAATTTTAAATTATTAATAAAATAGTGGCGAGACCTACTAAAGTTGTTTTTTATTGGAATTATTTTAATCGTGCGAAAATCCGAGATCGAGGTTTCAACGGATTTTCAAGGTTTCCTGAGAACGTTTTAACCATTTTTGCTATGATGTCTGTTTGTGTGTTTGTATGTGATTGGAAAGTTGTGCGCTCTACCGCAAAAGATTGTAGCTATGAACTTGAAACTTAGAATGAAGAAGTCACATGTGCTTACTTAGATGTGATTGAATTTTGGCCGAAAACGAACGAAAATTGAAAAACCACTTAAATTGTTTATATTTATTTTGTATATTTCTCCAGAATTGAGATTTCTCCAGAATTAGGGCGCCGGTAGGTCAGTGGTATGCGTGTTTGCTTTCTGAGCTCAAGGTCGTGGGTTCGAAACCCGGCCGAGGCCCTTAGTTTATTTTTTCTGGGAGGTAAAATAAACTTAAGCACGCGTCCTTCGGATGGGACGCTAAGCGATGGTCCCGAGCCTGTACGATGTCAGCGACTCGTTAAAGACCCCTGTCCTAGGTGAATAAAAATTTAGGGTAGGCAAAATTTAGGACTCCAGCAGTAGAGTCGGGCTCATGTCCTCCAGAGTGACGAAAGAGCGCTCTGGTAGTAGGCGATATGACCTCGTAGTTAAAGCCCGGGCTTGAGTTATAATAACTAACTAACTCTCCAGAATTGACCACTATTACAAGTTAACAGTACTCTAATAAATAGGTATATTTTATAGTTCAGCAACTTGCTAAAATTTTGAGAAAATTACAGGACATTCTTATACCATTCACCAACTGTACAAATCACTCTTCGTCCCTCTCATCGCTCTCACCTTCATTCATATATATGTATAAAATAAAAAATGTATATACGAGTATGTATTGTGATAAAATAATTTATTGCAAAATTAAAATAAATAAATAAATAATAATGAAATTGATAAAATTAATATTAATTAAATAAACAAAATAATAAATAAAATTACCAGATTTCCTGTAGAAATTATATCTCTGGTCTTTTACTAAATTTTGATTTCTACAGTAGTTTCCGAAAAGGGCCCTAAAAAAATATCAAAAGTTCAAGAGGTGCATTTTTTAAGAAAGTGCACGTATATTTAAAAAAAATTCAATTAACAAACTTTTCATTTGGATTTCTAAAGAGATGCCATATTGTTTTTCTAAATTTTTTCAATAATATTGAATCTAATCCAAAGGTTTTTAAATTATCTTTACTGGGCCTACAGGGAAAATGAATAGAATAGAATTCAAGAACAAATAATTGGGTTTATTTACTCAAACTACATAATAAAATGAATAACTAAGAGATAAAAAAAAACATCAAGGCGTAGTCAAAGTCCACGCCATAGATTTTCCGTGAAAACGTCAGAATAAAATCATAAGAAGTGTTTCGTATTAATATGTAATTTAATTATCAATCTCTTTAATACACTGGTTATACAGAGTGGTATGGTTACAGAATAGATAAATCACAAGTTTATTGCATGTAGCAAGGGTCTGTGGTAGCTAAAGTAACACACGTTCACTTCACACAGTATCGAACTGTTGTTCTGCCATTTTATGGCATGCAATTTGTGTCAAAAACAGACATGCTCTATCCATTGTGACCACAACACGACGATATTTGGTGATCGCAATACATACTCGTCTGGCGCTGTCACGTTGCCATGATCTCTATATTACGACTGTTTTCTTTATTGCCTTCCAACGACGTCTGCACATGATCCGTGGACGTTTGGACTGTCGGTTGCCGCTGTACGCTCGATGGGCCTCCTACGTTATTGCTTTGCGCCGTTTTTTCATTTTCTTTTCGATGCTGCCGAAACTCTTGCATTTGCTCGGCACTAGACTTTTTAGGTTTTTAAAATTACTTTTGATACGAGCTTTCCTCTGATTTGCATTTTATATAATCTCTCTCTCTTTACGATTCATATGAGGCGACATCTTTAATTTTTTTGCAATTTTCAATTTTATACCGATTTTTACATATATTTCGACGAATATTTTTATTGTTTCACTTTGAGTCCTAGTAGTACTCCTCAAGTTCTTTACAATGACACCCGAATCAACGTCCTATCTAAAAGCGTTATCACTGCACAACAAACACGTACAGACATGCTCTATCCGTTATGACCTCAACCGTTGTTATCGCATTATTAGTCTCGTAGTTATTAGCGATTGAAATCTGACGGTATTTTGTAACACAAGAAAGTTTGACCGGCTATCACTGTGCTTAACGAGCGAATAGACGTGTTCACGTCCAAAAATCAAATTATCTACAACAGAAATCTTACAATGTTGCGGATCTTAGAGACAGTGTCTTCTTCAGATGTCTATATAAGACTCCCTGTGGATCAGGATATCGTCCAGTGGAGAGATGGCAAACCGGGGACAGAACTGTTCCCTGGAGAAACGGAATGAGACCCCCAAGTATCCCAATAAAATTCTAGCCTTAGATTTATCAGAACCCGTCCTCCGGCTCTTCTAACTTATCTCCCCAGCTCCCTCACCCATCTTGTTTTTCTTTATTGGTTCTCGACTGGAGACAGAGAACGTCTTGGTTCCGTATTACAGCTCTTGTCTAGGATTTGTTTAGTTTTTCTGTTGTTTCTTTTGTTTCCAATTTTATTGTTCGACTAGCAAGTTAGCCGGCGGTTCCCAGAGGAAGGATGGGTTGAGAGACTGGTGCGTACACCTAGGGACCTAAGCATACAATGCTGTACTTTCCTGTTAGCTCAACTGTGGGAGCTCAACTATAGGGGCCTCGGTTTTTGTATAAATTTCTTTTCTTTCGTACATTGCCTGGTTGCTTTAGACATTGTTTAGAATACCTAGGGGATTATATACAATGCCAGATTATATAATGTGATGTATAAAAAATACAAACATTTAAATTATTAATATTAAAAAAATTAATTATATTTATTTTTCTATAAAATCCAAGAAGCAACTGAATTAGTAAATAAATAATATGAATGCATTTTCTTTTAAAACAAATGAGTAGAAAACAAAACACGGCCATCAGCTGTTTTTGAATTAGTGTAGAGGCGTCAATGGTGTGTGGTCTGGGTTGAGGTGTGAAGGTGGACAGAGTTTTTTAGGCTTAAAATGTGATGAACTATGTAGGTGTGAATTAACAATAAAACTGATACGAAAAGAAGGTACTGTTATTTATTTATAATTACAAAATATATATGCCGAAAAATATATAACTTAAATTTGAAGAATGGCCAAAATATAAAACAGAAAAAAGATTGAAATAGTTTTAAGAATTTAGTTTCTACGATTTTTCTTTTGATTTTTGTTTCAATGTTTAGTTTTTAATTTTATAATGTAGATGTAAGAAAATAAACCCAATTATTTGTTCTCGTAAATTCTATGCAATTCATTTTCCCTGTTGGCCCAGTAAGATAATTTGAAAACCTTTGGATTAGATTTAATATTATTTAAAAAAAAAAATAGAAAAACATATGGCATCTCTTTAAATTTTTAATTGAATTTTTTTTTTTTAATACGTGCACTTTCTTCAAATTGCACGTAATGAACTTTTGATATTTTTTAGGGCCCTTTTCGGAAATTTCTGTAGAAATCAAAATTCATCAAGACCAGAAAACCTTTAAAAGAATATACAGTAGACTCTCCCTTATCCGGCGTTGCCGGAACCGACGTGACGCCGGATAACGGAAATCATCAATTAATGAGATAAAATATATCAATGAAAGCATAAAAAAAGTGCTTTTAGGTGAGCTAAGGAATAAAACAAGTATGTATTTTGTTGATATAATTTATTAAATTGAGAAATATGTACATACTGAACATTGATTTATTATACATACGTACATATGTAGGTATATACATATGTATATTTATCCAAGCATTAAAAAGATATTTTGAAATCTGTGTTTAATTACATACATATTTAAAACAAAATCTAAAATTCTAAAAATATTATTTGTTAAAAAAATCGGTAATTTTTCTTTTGTTTCGCTAACACAACACTGTTCCGTGCTGCATAGTCCCACCACTTCTTCAGTGTTAAGACGTAATTCCTTGGCTATTTTAGCAGCTGTTTCTCCCTTTTCCATCCTTTCAATGGCCGGAAAGAACAATTTTCTTTCTTTTTGAAGTGGAAGCCATTGTTTTATCACTTTATAACTTGATGATTTAAAAAAAAAAAGACTGTTCACTATCCTGCACCGGCCGTACTACGTCCGTAAACAATGTAAACAAAAACGTCGCACGTGAGTAAAATAACATTTTAAACATTCAATTTCACTAACGAAAAAAACAACGTTTCTTTTCACTATGAGGATCAAATGAAAACTGAGAAAGAGAGAACTAGTGTAAAGGAAAAATAAATAGGAGGACAGGGTTTCTGTGAGAAAAAATTAAACTTTGACTTTACTAGTTAAGTGTTCATTTCCCGATAAGACGATATTGTTGTGCCACGGACGGGATGGTACCTTTGTTTTTCTATTCTAGGAAACATTTTTTATAAATGTTTGATTTTCAACTATTTATTATAGGGTATTAGTGAGTAATAAAATATTGTATTAGCGTTCCCTTACAATAAAAATACATAAAAGATTCGTGAGTTACGGAATTATTATGTGCTCGTAAATACACGTGGCTCATATAATTGATAATATATATAAAGCTGAAAATGTCTGTGCCTTGTACCGCTATAACTCACGAACGGCTTCATGGATTTGATTAATGTTTTTTAAAATTTGTTCGTCATCGTCTGTGGAAGGTTATAGGCGTATTAGTACCTCAATATCTGGACCATCCCAGCATCCACCCACGCAATCTTTGTAACTCAAAAACCACTGCAATGATTAATGAGGAATCTTTTTGAATAGATAAGTTTTATCTACCGGAAGGTTAAGGTCTATTTTTTAATCAACCCCTGGTTCATCCCAGCATCCACTCACGCAATTTTTGTAACTCGAAAACCATTGCAACGATTAATGAGAAATCTTTTTGAATAAATTAGTTTTAGCTCCAAAGCTAGCGTTACTACAGTTGAAGGACTATAAGCCTTATTCCGTATGAATAATTGAAAATTATAACATCATGAATGTACTGTCGAGGAACTGAATAGCCTTGTAGGAGATATTGGGAGAAAAGTCAAAGTTCCCCGGGCAACGCCGAGTATTACTGCTAGTAATCTAATAATTGAATGTTAATTTTAGTTTAACAAATTTGATATTATTTTGCGAGCGCCAATTAATAGAACGCCGGATAAGGGAGAGTCTACTGTATTGGTAAATCCGAATGGATGAGAGGGAGGCCTGAAGATTGTTACGTCTCTCTTCTTTAACCCAAAATAAGGACTGCAAAACTTTGAGGAATAAATTGGCTGAGACCACGAAAGTCTAGTTGTGAATTGGAATCAGAACGAGGAGAATAAATTGTATACTTCAAAGTTATCTCATTCAAAGTTTGAAACCAAAATAACATTTGGAACAAAGCCAACCGTCAAATGCTAATTAAACGACTATTATGGAGTTTGAATAATATTTTGAATTATCTTATTTTTTTTGGTGTCATAGGTAAAACCAGAGATTGTTTGAGTGTCGGTCGGAGCACTTTCACAGCCCGAACCTTTTAATGTAGCAACTTCAAAATTGGTAAACGTAGGAAAAGGAAATATGCACGAAGTTGCAATGACCTAAAAAAAACAATAAGTGACGTGGCCATTACAGGACTTTCTTATACCAACAACGCTCTTTCTCTCTTCTCAAAATTATTTCATACTGGCATTACAGGGTATAAGAATGTCTACTCTCAAGATAACGCTGTTCAAAGAGACAAATGATGAAGAGGAAGGGACCAGATAGTGATCTGTATGCGTTGTGGTATAAGAAAGTCCTGTAATGGCCACCTCACATTATTTTTCTTCATTTTTATGATCCCTGCCTCCAATCAAGTTCGCTACCTTGGGTTCTATCTAGACCAACGACTGACATGGAACCCCCCATACACGACTAAAACGAGCTCCTCTATCGACTGCTTAGCAGACAATCCAAACTAACTAAAAACAAATTGACCATTTACAAGACAATAATAACCCCTATATGGACCTTCGGACTTGAATTATGGGGTTGTGCTAAGCCATCTAACATCAAGCGTATCCAGTCCTTCCAATCCAAAGTCCTAAGAACAATTGTCGATGCACCCTTCTATGTGTCCAACCTTACCCTCCATAATGACCTTAAAATCCCTTTTGCTATTGACCTCATCAAGTCCCGCTTATCCAAATTCCACTCTAACCTTTCTTCCCACGTCAATCCAGTTGCTCGACTCTTGTCAATTCATTCCCATCCAGATAATCCCCCCCAAGACTGAGGTGGCGCTGGCCGAGAGACCTGCTACTGTAATCTAGCAACACTATTTTGGGTGATGACCAGCTTCTCCCCTCTTACTTTTAACTCTCTTTTCCTTCTTGGCCTGCCTCCACTGCTGGACAGTGATTGGCGAGGCGAGAAGGCAGGCATCTATTAATTTTCCGCGAAATCGGTCAATAGGGGGGGGGGGGGGGGGGGGGGACCAGAGAAGGAGGAAGGGCTCGACACACAAATACCCTAATAACTGCCGATGTAAAGAATGGATACAAAATTTAGTATGAGTTTACAGAAGCTATTATGTAAGTCTAATATCGAGTTTTAGCCCAAACAGTCGATTGGCAATGGAGGGAGAGCGAAGAAATATCCATTTTGAATGACAATTTTTATTATTCCATTATCATGTTATGGATTTACGGAAATAAATATATTATAATTATAAAATAAATGATTTAATATTTTCTTGATTCCTTGCAGGGCCCTTAATGATAAACAAATAGCTTAGGTGCATCATGGAGAGCTTAGTACACATAAGGTAAACTCTCTCCCTTCTGCACATTCACAAATTGCATTAATAATTTGCTGTAGAACCTCGGGTGGGTCATCCTCCCTGAGTGCCTCATCTATGTGAGATAGCCAGAGGCGGAAGGGCCGACCCGCACTATAACCCTTCTTAAAGCTACCTCAACTAACTAGCATTTACGTTTTTGTTGTTGAAGAAATATTCTGTATAATCACAAAAAATATGTGATGTGGCCATTAAAAGACTTTCTTCAACGACGCTTACAGATCACTCTGTCTCTCTCTCCTTCTAAAAATTATTTCAATTTCTCTCATTGTACAGCGTTATCTTGAAAGTAAACATTCTTATACCCAGCAATGCCAGTATGAAATAATTTTGGAGAGATCTGTAAGCGTGGTTGGTATAAGTCTCTAATGGCCTCATCACATATATTTGAATATATAATTACTTAGATATATTCCTTATAGACATTTAGTTTATATTCTTCGGGGTGCTATAATTGTTGTTGTATTGGTCCTATCTCAAATATGAAAACTTATAAGCGATTTGAAATTTTATAAGGAACAATTTTTGTAAGAATTAATTTTTCGATAGCACTAACCGTTTTCGGATAAATCAAGGAAACGTCTAAAAATATGAGTTTCAAAACTAAATTTCAAAATTATACAAAATCATATAAATTATGTATTTTAATATTCTCTACAACTATTACTTGAAAAGATTTTTGATTAGGTCATAGACAAGCTGTATCTTGTAAAATGTAGTTAGGCCCCAGGGGAAAGTGGTCTCAATTTTCGTTCGATTTCGGCCAAAATATAATCAGAGCTAAGTTAAAAGATATGACCCCTTCATTCCAAATTTCAAGTTCATGGCTACAATCGTTATTGCGATAGAGCTCACAACTTTCCAATTATATACACATAGACATACGCAGGGGTTAAGTATATTAAGTATGTTGTTAAGTATATTGTGTTTTATGACGTCAGTCCGCGTATTTTTTGAACGGACGTCGTACATATAAACGCGAGTAAATTTTTTTTTTTTACTTTACTTATAGGTATACTTTATTTTTTACTCAAATTTCTGACCGAATACATAACTGTCTCTATACCTTGTGTAGCTGGTGAAGTGAAATATTGAAATAGGCTGAGATTCATTCTTGATTTTTCTTACTTTGTGTGATGATGTACGTCGAGGGAAGTTTTGGACCGGTTCCAAACATACGAAAACAAGTTCAAAAGATTTCAGGCCTCTGTGTTTACAAATGTTCTCCATATAAACACTGCATATTGTTGATCAAAAGATTGGAGAAAAATAGTTGTAGCTATTATTAATTGGGTATTATCTAATTTGTCTATTTTTTTTTTTATTGCCGTCTTGACGAACTTGGTTCTTAAGTTTTTGTATCTAAGACGTAAAAAAAACTTCACAAATCGATGAATAATGAAGACATTTTTAAGTACTGCAGCGATTTTCAGATATACTAACGTAGCAGACAAATCTGTTATCGCATACGAATTATCTGAAGAAATAAAAATGTTCAGTCGCGTGTAGGAGGGTGATAATGACAATTCTGCACTAAAATACATAAAAGACAAAAATATAAGCGAAATATACCCCAATAACAAAACAGTTTTGAGAATCATTGCTATTTTCGAGACTTAAACTCTTCAAAATATATTTAAGAAATTCAATGACTCAAGAACGACTATCAGCATTAGCTCTTTTACCCATTGAGAATGATGCAGCTTCTTCTCAAGATTGCTTTAATTGAAGATTTTACTCAAAGAAAAAACCGCAAGCACTTTTGAGTTTTTTGTTTTAATTATTATTATTTTAGGTTTAGATTAGGTTAGGTTTTATGACTCATGCCCGGGCTTTAACTACGAGGTCATATCGCCTACTCCCAGAGTGCTCTTTCGTCACTCTGGTGGACATGAGCCCGACTCTACTATGGGAGTCCTAAATTTTGCCTACCCTAAATTTTTATTCATCTAGGATAGGGGTCTTTAACGAGTACCTGACATTGTACAGGCTCGGAACCATCGCTTAACGTCCCATCCGAAGGACGGCGTGCTTAAGTTTATTTTACCTCACAGATAAAATAAACTAAGGGCCTCGGTCGGGTTTCGAACCCACGAACTTGAGCTCAGAAGTCAAGCACGCATACCACTGAGCTACCGGCGCCTTATTATTTTATTAATTATAAATATTTATTATATATTGTGATGAGAAAAATTACACACATTAAATTTATTAATATATTATAAATTTAATTATATTTATTTGTATATATATAACACAGCTGTTAAGAGTGAAGTAACTTAAATAGTGAGTGAATAAATATATATATATATATATATATATATATATATATATATATATATATATATAATAATAATAAGTCGCATTTTATTTTATTTTTTTAAATGTGATAAATAATGGCCAATAATAAAACAGAAAAAAGACTGATATATTTAGTTTTAAATAATTAGTTTGTAAGACTTTTTTAAAAATTGTAAATCGATTTTTTTGATATTGGTATTTTGAATTTATTTAAAATGTAGGTTAAGTAAAATAAACCCAAATATTTGTTCTCTTATTCTATGCTATTCATTTTTCCTGTGAACCCAGTAAGATAATTTACACCTTTGGATTAGATTTAACATTTTTGCAAATTTAGAAAAACAATATGGCATCTCTTTAGTAAATTTAGAACAAATCCAAATGAAAAGTTTGTTAATTGAAATTTTTTTAAATACTTTCTTCAAAATTGCACGTATTGAACTTTCGATATTTTTTTTAGGGCCCTTTTTGGAAATTTCTGTAGAAATCAAAATTTAGTAGAAGTTCAGCTATAATTTGTACAGGAAATGTGGTAATTTTATTATTTAATTATATTTAATATTTATTAATTAGTCTTTTGGTTTTAATTATTATTAATTCAATAATTTTATCATTTGTTTAATTATTATTAATTTTATTTATTCATTTATTTAACATTACAATTTTTTTTATTATCACAATATATTTTATTTTATTTATTACTAGCAGTAATACCCGGCGTTGCCCGGGGAACTTTGACTTTTCACCTAATATCTCCTATAAGGCTATTCAGTTCCTCGACAGTACATTCATGATGTTATAATTTTCAATTATTCATACGGAATAAGGCTTATAGTCCTTCAACTGTAGTAACGCTAGCTTTGGAGCTAAAACTAATTTATTCAAAAAGATTTCTCATTAATCGTTGCAATGGTTTTCGAGTTACAAAGATTGCGTGAGTGGATGCTGGGATGAACCAGGGGTTGATTAAAAAATAGACCTTAACCTTCCGGTAGATAAAACTTATCTATTCAAAAAGATTCCTCATTAATCATTGCAGTGGTTGTTGAGTTACAAAGATTGCGTGGGTGGATGCTGGGATGGACCAGATATTGAGGTACTAATACGCCTATAACCTTCCACAGACGACGACGAACAAATTAAAAAAAAAATTAATCAAATCCATCAAGCCGTTCGTGAGTTATAGCGGTACAACGCACAGACATTTTCAGCTTTATATATATGATAATCCTTTTTTTATTATTTATTTTGTTTATTTATTTCACTTATTACATTCTATTTTATTTATTGAATATTATTTAATTTTGTTTTGCGAAATTTCAGTTGAAGAATTACTTCACGTTATTGTGAATACATATAATGTTTACTGTCCTTCTGCATTTCACTTATAATACAATAAATAAACTTTTTTGTACCTAAAAGGGCCCCGTAAAGTTAGTTCGCCCGGAGCCCCACCCTAAAGAATATCTTTACATATGAATTGCATATATATTTTAGTGGATATCGTACGACCTGTTTATAGTTATTAGTCGGGCAACGCTAGGGTAACATGCTAGTTCCGGATATTTTTTGTCTTTTTTGTCTTTTCATTGATTGTTTTTGGATATTACTCAGAATATAAAAAGAAATATTCTTCCCAAATCTCGCTTCCCCTCAGAGAAATTTATTTTAATTAGTAGCCTATTCCAAAAAATATTTTAAAAATGTAGTTGGCGAGCTCTAAAGCAGCTCAGGGTCATCGTTTTACAGAATTAGAAAAGTATTTAACATTCAAAAATTTTAATTTGAGGTGAACCACCTTTTTTTTGAAAAACTAGGTAATTTTATATACCCTCAATTTGGCCATTTGGCCTATCCCCACACTGTTTTTTAATAAAAGTTGAATTAGCTTTAAAATATTCGAAGAAGAATCAATTCTCTTTCTCCTTGAACTTCGCATAAGAAGGAGGATTTGGACGTTCACTTCCCATAACAACAACGATCAGGTCTCCCCCGGTCCCCCCACTCTACCACCAACCCTTTCTCCATCTTTACTCCAGTTGTCTTCGGTCATCTGTACCCCAACATCCTGTTACGGTTTCTCTCCGGCTCTTCGCCTCTCTTCTCGTCCGTTTCGTGTTTTTCGGATTTCTTTTTATTGTGTATTTTTGTTTTCGATTGTATTCTTCAGTTTATTTTTGTTCACATGTTTCTCTTTATTATCAAACCAGGCCTTTCCTTTTTGTTATTGTTACTCACTAAGCTAGTATTTATTTATTTTTGTTTTCGATTGTATTCTTCAGTTTATTTTTGTTCACATGTTTCTCTTTATTATCAAACCAGGCCTTTCCTTTTTGTTATTGTTACTCACTAAGCTAGTATTTATTTATTTTTGTTTTCGATTGTATTCTTCAGTTTATTTTTGTTCACATGTTTCTCTTTATTATCAAACCAGGCCTTTCCTTTTTGTTATTGTTACTCACTAAGCTAGTATTTATTTATTTTTGTTTTCGATTGTATTCTTCAGTTTATTTTTGTTCACATGTTTCTCTTTATTATCAAACCAGGCCTTTCCTTTTTATTATTGTTACTCACTAAGCTAGTATTTATTTATTTTTGTTTTCGATTGTATTCTTCAGTTTATTTTTGTTCACATGTTTCTCTTTATTATCAAACCAGGCCTTTCCTTTTTGTTATTGTTACTCACTAAGCTAGTATTTATTTATTTTTGTTTTCGATTGTATTCTTCAGTTTATTTTTGTTCACATGTTTCTCTTTATTATCAAACCAGGCCTTTCCTTCTTATTATTGTTACTCACTAAGCTAGTATTTATTTATTTTTGTTTTCGATTGTATTCTTCAGTTTATTTTTGTTCACATGTTTCTCTTTATTATCAAACCAGGCCTTTCCTTTTTGTTATTGTTACTCACTAAGCTAGTATTTATTTATTTTTGTTTTCGATTGTATTCTTCAGTTTATTTTTGTTCACATGTTTCTCTTTATTATCAAACCAGGCCTTTCCTTCTTATTATTGTTACTCACTAAGCTAGTATTTATTTATTTTTGTTTTCGATTGTATTCTTCAGTTTATTTTTGTTCACATGTTTCTCTTTATTATCAAACCAGGCCTTTCCTTCTTATTATTGTTACTCACTAAGCTAGTATTTATTTATTTTTGTTTTCGATTGTATTCTTCAGTTTATTTTTGTTCACATGTTTCTCTTTATTATCAAACCAGGCCTTTCCTTCTTATTATTGTTACTCACTAAGCTAGTATTTATTTATTTTTGTTTTCGATTGTATTCTTCAGTTTATTTTTGTTCACATGTTTCTCTTTATTATCAAACCAGGCCTTTCCTTCTTATTATTGTTACTCACTAAGCTAGTATTTATTTATTTTTGTTTTCGATTGTATTCTTCAGTTTATTTTTGTTCACATGTTTCTCTTTATTATCAAACCAGGCCTTTCCTTCTTATTATTGTTACTCACTAAGCTAGTATTTATTTATTTTTGTTTTCGATTGTATTCTTCAGTTTATTTTTGTTCACATGTTTCTCTTTATTATCAAACCAGGCCTTTCCTTCTTATTATTGTTACTCACTAAGCTAGTATTTATTTATTTTTGTTTTCGATTGTATTCTTCAGTTTATTTTTGTTCACATGTTTCTCTTTATTATCAAACCAGGCCTTTCCTTCTTATTATTGTTACTCACTAAGCTAGTATTTATTTATTTTTGTTTTCGATTGTATTCTTCAGTTTATTTTTGTTCACATGTTTCTCTTTATTATCAAACCAGGCCTTTCCTTCTTATTATTGTTACTCACTAAGCTAGTATTTATTTATTTTTGTTTTCGATTGTATTCTTCAGTTTATTTTTGTTCACATGTTTCTCTTTATTATCAAACCAGGCCTTTCCTTCTTATTATTGTTACTCACTAAGCTAGTATTTATTTATTTTTGTTTTCGATTGTATTCTTCAGTTTATTTTTGTTCACATGTTTCTCTTTATTATCAAACCAGGCCTTTCCTTCTTATTATTGTTACTCACTAAGCTAGTATTTATTTATTTTTGTTTTCGATTGTATTCTTCAGTTTATTTTTGTTCACATGTTTCTCTTTATTATCAAACCAGGCCTTTCCTTCTTATTATTGTTACTCACTAAGCTAGTATTTATTTATTTTTGTTTTCGATTGTACTCTTCAGTTTATTTTTGTTCACATGTTTCTCTTTATTATCAAACCAGGCCTTTCCTTTTTATTATTGTTACTCACTAAGCTAGTATTTATTTATTTTTGTTTATGTTATTTATGTAAATGTTCATTTTTCATTTTTTATCACCATGCTTGCAGAATCGTAAACACTATTCTTGTATATAATTTAACTTCGCCATGCTCCTAGTCTAATTTCTTTTAAATCCCAGCTCTTCCAGCACCTTCTTACTCATCAAACGTCTGATTCCTAGGGCTAGCGTCCTATGGGATAGTTCTCGTCTTCCCATGAGTCTCTCAGTCTATAGCTGGACTGATGTTACTCTTCAGTTTCATCATCCCAGTTGGATCACAAGTAGGGTCACTTTATATTTAGGCACTATATGTCTGGTCACTATGTGTTTAGTCACTACATATTTTATTTTAGAAGTAATCATTCTTTTTTTTCTTTTCACTCATTTCTTTCAATTCCAAGCAGAATAATGTATAGGTGTGTGATATTCTGGATTTTGGATATATATCTGTAATTAAATGTATGTACCAGGCTGTATGACACATATTATATTTATTTATTTTATTATTTTATTTTTCTCTCTCTCTCTCTCAGTGACCCTTTCTGTCATTTATATTTACTTTTGCTATTATTTTTTTACTTTATAATTCTAACCCAGTTCCTCATTTATTTTAATATGATCTGTTTATCCTTATTTCTAACTGCTTTTGTTTCTTTAGGTGCTATACTCCCTTATTTGTTATCTTTTATTCAACTTGTTTGATACTGGTATCTCTTTTGTTTATCTCTTATGCTGTTATTCTTAGGGGACGTATGTCCCAGAATAAAAATTGTTTTTTCATTTCATTTCATTTTTCATTTCATTTCAAGGTAAAAAAAATTTGTGACGTGACCATGACAGGACTTATACCAACTACTTTTGTACAGAAAATTCATTTCATACTGGCATTACTGGGTTAGTTAGTGTCTATTATGACTCATGCCCAGACTTTAACTAAAAGGTCATATCGCCTACTACCAAAGCGCTTTTTCGTCGCTCTGGTGGACATGAGTCCGAAATGTTGCCTACACTGGTTTATTCATCTAGGGTAGTGGTCTTTAACGAGTATCTGGCTTGGGAACATCGCTTAACATCTTATCCGGCGTGCTCAAGGTTTTTTCACGGCCGGGTTTCGAACCCGCGATCTTAAATTCAATAGTACGCTACCTGCTGGCGCCCTCAAAAATTACTGGGTTAATGAAAATAATGTCCTATCCGAAGGATGGCGTGCTCAAGGTTTTTTCACCTCCCAGATAAAAAACCTATGGGCCTCGGCCGGGTTTCGAACCCGCGATCTTAAGGTCAATAAGCTAGTACGCTACCTCTCAGCTTCCGGCGCCCTCAAAAATTACTGGGTATTACTGGATATATGAAAGTAATGTGCTGGCATCAGCAGTTTTCTTTGTGCAGACAACATAATATTGTTATTGACTTTCTTATACCCAGTAATGCCAGTATAATATATATGTTACTGTTAATTTGATAAATCTGCTATTATGTATAATCACCGGTTATTTTATATAATAACCAAAAAACTGGTTAATATGGCAAATTGAAAAAAAAATGTATTACTTTATCTGGTTATTTTGTAAAATATCCAACGTGAACAGCTAAAGTGATTAATTTAGTTGAATTTACTAAGTTAACTGGTTATTTTGTATAATAGCCAAACTAGTGTGGCCATTATACATAATTGTTGCTATTATAAATAAATAAGACAAATATTAGGTAGGTACTTATTAATTAGCTCGACCACACCTCAATTTCCATTGTTGTAAGCTGTCTAACAGCGATAATCATTCATCTGGGTACATAAATTCCTAGAACAAACATAAATCGAAATATTACAAAATTTGGGGGCGTATTTGCCGGCGTCCCGCCGGCGGGACGATATGTCTGCCCCTCCCGTCGTTCCTATATTTGAAGTAGTACAGGTTCTAGCTTTAACATATACTTTACCCGGGTAAAGCCACAGGTTTTCAGCTATTATGCATAATAGCCAGTTAATATGATTTATTTGTGACAAAAGTAAAACATTTATCATATTAACAAGGTGAGTTTTATATTATGTATAATAACTGGTTAATATGATAAATATTAAGAAACTGTGAATAATTTGTCATATTAACCAAGAACGGTAGTTATTTTGTAAAATAACCAGTTATTATGTATAATAACTAAATTTATCAAATTAACAGTAACATATATATGATTATATTATAATGAGAGTGATTCGCACAAAAGTAGTTTGTATAAGGAAGTCTTGTTATATTTTATGTCACATATATATTTTTTTTTATTATTTATTTTTATTTTTTGGCCTTATGTTGGATGCATATTAGCCATGTCACTTTTGTTATCTAGTTATTACAACATCCATGGCCCCGAGAGGGAGTTCTATCTACAAAATAAAACTCACTCCCGGACGGGATTCGAACCCGCAAACTATAGTGAGACGATGCGACCAAAGCCCTACGCTCTAGCCCGCACGGCCACCATGGCTCCCTAAAAAACAGTTAATATAATAATGTTTTGTGCGGATTAGTTTGTTTTGTTTGTAATATGCGTTAATTTGTTCACTTGTCGACTTTTCTTTACAATTTTCAAATAAAATGTATACCTTCCAGTCAGGTTACATTCTATACTCATCCTAAGAACCCAAACAAAACATATTGACAGCGTTTATATCATTTAATGCATATGTGGGCAACAACCGGCCCGCTGTAAGATTTGGTCCGGCCCGCGAGACATTTTGAATAACACAATTAAAAAAAAAAAAAATATTACACTACTTACTCACACGCACTCCAAATTAGAAAGAACGAGTAGGATGGGGTTTGACGTGGAGTTGTGCGATTTCTACAAAAAATACCTCGAAGAAGACCATTTTCCGCAGCTTAGAAAATTCGCAAGAAGATTGATTGATTTGTGCGTTTGGCAGAACTTATAAATGCGAACAGTTCTTTTCAATGAAGAAAGTTAATAAATCAAAACATCGTACAAGGCTCACTGAAGATAATTTGGAAAATTCTTTACGTCTTTGTATCAGTGGAATTAATCCAAACATCAATGGATTAGTTTCCCAAATTCAAGCTCAAGTGTCTCATTGATTTCGGTGTCGCTACTTAACTTTCGTAGTTTGTAATAATTCCAAATTTCACGATTTAATTATAATATTGTACCTATTTTTTTTCATTTCATTTTATTATTTTAATAAATTCTAATCTAGCCCGCACGGCCACCATATATTTTATTCTTATCCTTAAAAAAAAAAAAAATCCAAATAATAAAAATATATTTTTAATTCGTTGGTATGCGTTACAGTTTGTTTAAATTGTAGTACTGTTTAGTACTTGAAATATTTTTCCTAAGGAATTTATTGTTAGTTCTTTGAGGCTCTTGGTCTCTCTCGTGTTGGTCCTATCTCAAATCTCAGGGAATTTCGTTAGTTGGAAATTTAATAAGGAAAATTTTAGGTAAGGACCAATTTCTTTACAAGGCAAAAAAATAAGTAAAATTTACTCAGGCACGGATGTATAAATGTCGTCGTTTTCGTTCGAATTAGGCCAAAATCTAACCATATGTAAATGAGCACAAATGACATCGTCATATCAAATTTCAAATTCATTGCTACAACCATTTTCGAGATAGAGTGTTCACAGTTCCAATCACATACAGGTCATCGCAAAAATGGTCAAAACTTGTTCAGGGAAAACTCGATTTCGAATTTTCGAACGATTATACCTACTAATTGTAAGTAAAAATGTTAGGAGTAGTCCACTAATTTCCATTTCGGAATTAATGCACCAATTATTTCCATTAAATTACTTGTACCAACTTAACTGCTATTTTATCAACTTCATGAACATAACTTACTACTTAATTACTTTATAAGTACAGATAATGTTCAAGTTCACTTAAGCAGACAATCCGATAACATTCTAGAATTAAGTTTATTTTTTGCCTCTTTATCAGATCTATCCAGTAATGTGAAATATCAATGTATTCCATATCACTTAAAAATGGAAATAAAAATGGTAAGTAGTTGATTTTTGTTTTATAACCGTTATTCTATTCTACAATTTCGAAAACAATTTTACGATTTTACAATAATCGCATTTACTTTTAGATAATAAACAGATATATTTATAATAATATCTTTAGGACAATATCTATAAGTTAATAAATTAATGTAACCTTCTATGTAAATAAAAATAGTTACCAACATTTACGATTAAAACAATTTTCTGAATTAAATTATTTCCTATCCTGAACCAATGTTTATAAAAATAGTTAAAAGTTAAATATACCTAGTCTATTAGCACAAAGAGAAACTGAAACAATCGATACGTTCAATAATTATTATAGTTAGTTATTATGACTCATGCCCGGGCTTTAACTATGAGGTCATATCGGGGTCTTTAACGAGTACCCTGACATAGTACAGGCTCGGGACCACTGCTTAACGTCCCATTCGAAGGACGGCGTGCATAAGTTTATTTTACCTCCCAAAAAAAAAATAAACTAAGAGCCTCAGTCGGGTTTCGAACCCACGATTTTGAGCTCAAAGGCAAGCACGCATACCACTGAGCTACCGGCGCCCTCCATTCAGTAATTATTATAGTTAGTTATTATGACTCATGCCCGGGCTTTAATTACGAGGTCATATCGCCTACTACCAGAACGCTCATTCGTCACTCTGGTGCACATGTGCCCGATTCTACTGTGGGAGTCCTAAATTTTATCTACCCTAAATTTTTATTCACCTAGGGCAAGGGTTTTTAACGAGTACCTGACATCGTACAGGCTCGGGACCTTCGGCTAACGTCCCATTCGAAAAATAGTGTGCTTATGTTTATTTTACCTCCCAGATAAAATAAACTAAGAGCCTCAGTCGGGTTTCGAACCCACGATTTTGAGCTCAAAAGGCAAGCACGCATACCACTGAGCTACCGGAGCCCTCATATAATTATTGTATATTTGTTTGTTAAAACTTTAAAAAAAAATATATACCTATGCGAATGGACTCAGATATTCAAAAAATTATATTGTGATATTGTCTCTCAAAAGGTGAGTAAAAAATAAAAAGTTAAAACTAAGAGTTTTTATTAATTCTATTAAATGAACGCCTAAATATTGGTGACCAAAACCTGAACCTTCTGATCATCTATAAGTTAATAAATTAATGTAACCTTAACTGAAAATGAAAATTGTTACCAACATATTATATTATTAACACAATTTCCTGAATTAAATTATTTCCTAGCCTGTACCAATGTTAATAAAAATAGTTAAAATGAAAATATAGTCTATTAGCACAAAGAGGAACTAAAACTAGAAGAGTTAGGTACGAAAGTTCCTCTTCAAACGTGTCTACTAACTGCACACACATTTTTTTATATTTTTAATATCAGAGGGGCGAATAACATGAAATTTATGTTAAAACTCGAATCTCATGAACGATTACATAACTTTCCCCATACTTCGTAAAGCTGTGGATGTAAAAAATAAAATAATAATAATAATACACTGTTATTCCGTTATGTTCTTCAGGTACTCCTCTCCTCTCTAGCTGTTACTTCACGTTTTCTTTAAGTATTATCCCCAGATCCGCTTTCCTTCTTCATATATTTACTGTTGGGATTGAGAAAAGCCACTTTGTTTTCCCTATTTCTAGAGACTGTTTCGGTTTTTCTTCTGATAAAATATCGGTGACAGAGACATTTTTTTACTAGACTAGTTCTTCTTGCTCATAAATATTAATTTTATAAAAAATAATTTTTAAATTTACTGTACAAATAATGTAATGTATGCTTCTTAATTGAAATTTATTTTAAAGTTAAACGGGTTTTACTCGCTCACCAAAAAACATTTCGTACAGGCGTGTCTGTGTATAAAATAGTCACTCTCAAAATTACGCTTTACAATGAAACATAGAAAAACGCTGCTGCCAACATTCAGAGCCCTCTAAAAACGACACCTATTGATTTTCAGCAGAATCAGTCAAAAAGGAGGGGGTATGGTATCAAAAAATTTATAAATATAAATAAAAATATATAAAATAATAAAACTTTTTTTTTTAACTTTAATTTAGTATTTACAACTATATATACAATATATAATGTGATACATAATAAATAAATGTCTTGGATGTTGAAAGAGAAATCATTCAATCATGACACTCCATTATCGTGTTATTACGGATGGGAAAGAAAAATTAAAAATATATATAAAAACAAAAAAAAAAAAAATGAAAAAGGAACATGAAAACGTTTGTGGATGATTAGTCTTCAATCCACTAGTAGGTTTCGAGGCCATTGCCGCCTCAGTCTCCAAACATGAACATTAGGAAGGGTTCTTGTGGCAAGTTTGCAGACTAAAGGATTAGGGTGAAAGGAAAGGGTAGAGTGGAATTTTCTGTAGCGAGATTTAATTAGATCCCTTACAAAGGGAATCTGCAGGTCATTGTGAAGGATAGCATTTGAGACGTAGAATGGAGCGATTGTGATTATACGAAGGATACGGGATTGTAGGGTTTGGATTCTATAAGAATTCGAAGGTTCAGTTGAGCTCCAGAGTTCAGCTCCATACATACGCCCTTATTGGTTGTAAATGAGTCTTTTATTACTTAATGTAAGTTTCGATCTGTTGTCTAAAAGTCGTAATAAGAGTTTGTGTCGTCGATTAAGTTCTTGTTTTTTAAGTCTAGTATGAGGATTCCATGTCAGGCGTCTGTAAATAAATAATCCAAGGTAGCGGACGCGGGAAGGAGTGTGTTATAGTGACAGGAGGACATGTTGCACGACGCAGGGTGAAGGTGATGTGTGTACAGTTCTTATTGTTGTCCTTGATCCTCCACCTGCGGAACCATGTCTCAAGGGATGAAAGATGTTCCTGAAGGGAATCGGAAGCTTTTTATGGATCACTGTCTGAGGAAAGGTATAAAAATCCCAATAACTACCGATGTAATGAATGTATTAACATGAAATTTTCTATTTAAATTCAAACTCTCATAAGGATGGCACCTATCAATTTTCCGCGAGATCGGTCCGAAGGAAAGGGGAACCAGATAAGTCGACACAAAGAACCTAATAAATAACTTCCGATGTAATGAATCAACTCAAACTTTAGTATGAGCATTCAGAAGCCACAATGCAAGTCAAATATTGAGTTTAAGCTCAAACGTGACAATGATGATGTAAAACCAAATTGGAGGATGGGCAAAGCACAGGCAAAGTAGCTGCGATGACGGTGTGGTTAGCAAGGCAAGGGGGGGAGGGGGGGCTGTGCTGAAAGTTGTGGGCAGAGCAGGCTTTCGTCCCTTCTACTTTGTCAAGTCTCGGCTTTGTGTGTGGTCCCCCCCCCCCCCCCCCCCCCCCCCCCCCAACAAGCACCCAAGCCCCCCTGCTGTCTGGGCATAATTAAAACTTGCGGGGGTCACTTTCAAAACAGCCCTATTGTCGTTCTCTCTCTCAGTTAAAAAATGAAAAGGAACAGGAGAGGGGGGGGGGGGGGGGGGGAATAAAAAAAAAAATGAACTAGTTTTTATTTCAACTAAATCCGATCTCTATTGTTTATATTTCAGGGTTAGGTTTAGGTTTTATGACTCATGCCCGGGCTTTAACTACGAAATCATATCGCATACTACCATAGCGCTCTTTCGTCACTCTGGTGGACATTAGCCCGACTCTACTGTACGAGTCCTAAATTTTGCCTACCCTAAATTTTCAGTTTCTTTAACGAGTACCTGACATCGTACGGGCTCGGGACCATCGCTTAACGTCCCATCCGAAGGACGGCGTGCTTAAGTTTATTTTACCTCCCAGATAAAATAAACTAAGGGCCTCGGTCGGGCTACGAACTCACGATGGCCGAACGACATTTGCATATATTCCTGACGTCCGAGTCCGCCTGCGCTCCACTTGGGTACAGCCCGATCACTGGACATCTTAGGTACTATCAGGTCACGGTGACTTCAACTCCAAACTCTTCTTCTTCAAGAGGAAGGATAGCCCGAACTGCAGAACATGTGGTCCTCGATTGTCCACTATACGACAGGTCTAGGGTGGAGTTGATCCGCGCGACAGGATCATATCTGGGATTGACCCTGCCGGAGTTGATGATGGAGTCGAGCTACCCGGCGTTCGGCCGGTTTGTCACCTCCTGGCGGGAACAGAAAAAGGCCCTTTGACCCGGCGCCGGGGGCGACTGACGGACTGGCCTGAAGTCTACCCCCGGCAACTGCGATATAGAGGCAGCCCCACTCCACCGAACTCGAGCTCCCTCGGCGCCGCCTGGCAGCCGCAACCCAAGGAGGTCTGGGAGCGCCAGTCTGTCCCGCTCAGTACCAAAGGCCCCCTAGACACCCACAGCAACACTGTGAATATATAAATAAAACTCAATATTATATATGTACTTCCTCCTTCCCCGACGATAAGCGGGCCGAGTGATTTGCCGGAGCACCCGTGAAAAAAAAAAAAATTACGAACCCACGATCTTTAGATCAGGAGGCAAGCACGCATACCACTGAGCTACCGGCGCCCTCCTCTATTGTTTATATTTCAGGTTAGGTTAGGTTTTATGACTCATGCCCGGGCTTTAACTACGAGGTCATATCGCCTACTACCAGAGCGCTCTTTCGTCACTCTGGTGGACATGAGCCCGACTCAACTGTGGGAGTCCTAAATTTTGCCTACCCTAAATTTTTATTCATCTAGGGTAGGGGTCTTTAACGAGTACCTGACATCGTACAGGCTCGGGACCATCGCTTAACGTCCCATCCGAAGGACGGCGTGCTTAAGTTTATTTTACCTCCCAGATAAAATAAACTAAGGGTCTCGGTCGGGCCCCAACGAACCCACAACCTTGAGCTCAGAAGTCAAGCACGCTTACCACTGAGCTACCGGCGCCCTCTGTTTATATTTCATATAAAGTAGTGGATTCATAATTGAAAGCTTCATTGGATATAATAAATTGTTTTTAAATCAATTATATATATAATCAATTTTGCTGATATGTACCTAAATAAACAGACATTTTGCCTTACGAGAACATTTTCATAGAATTAAAAGAAAAAACAGCAACATTAGAAATTTATTCACAATAAAGTTGAAAACAAAATGGAAGAAAATAATGATAGAAATTAAAAAATATTCACATATGCAATTTTGTGTCGATACATTTATTATAACGGCAGTTATTTGAATTTTTGAGTTAAGCCTCTCCCCTAATCCCCCCTTTTTCCTTTGGCCGATTTGACTGAAAATTCAATAGCTGTCATCGTTAGAGGGTTCTGTACACAGCTATAAAATGTCGTGTCGACACATTCATCGTATCAGGAGTTATCGTATTCGCAGACATACACAAACACGACAAATATTTTCCATATTTGGAACTGGAGGTGGGAAAACATGAAATTTTAGAATCGCATTAAATTTTTGACCGATTACAAAATTCTCTACATATTTCGTATAGCTAGGGAAGTAAAAACCAGCCATGATGTTGAGTCTTGAGCACATTAAGCAAGTACGCTACCAACTGAGCTACCGGCAGCCTCCAACTGTATGTAGACTCCGCGTCTACAGGAGGTCAAGCCCCCTAGTTCAGTAAAGCATTGAATATTTGAGGGGGGAACAAAGTGCATAAAGTATACAGTGAAGTGATGAGATCACACATTGAAGGGCATCTTTCCTTAGATGAAAACTATATGGCCACAAGATCACCAATTCTTTTATTCCTAACACAGTGGAGATACATCTGGTTCAGTAAACCATACACAGAACAGAGAGAGAAAGAGCTTCTTGGCAAGAATTCGAGATTTTTGATAAACGAGTTTTTAGATTCGAATCTCCATCAGAAATATCAAGAGTATTTTACGGTTCACAAATCTCCAGACGGAGTAACCCTCGATTAATGTGTATTTCTCATGAGTAATATGTATCATTATTAACATTTATCAGATGATCATGAGAAATAGAATGATATATCCTAACGATATGATGTATAGGGGAAGTTAAATAATCGGTTGTTTTCAGATTTTCATTTTTTCCGTCTTCCGATTCCAAAAATGGAAAAGACAAATTACTCACACTGTAATTCCTGATAGATTGAATGTATCTACACGAAATTTTATATGTGAATCCCGAATCTTCTAAGAACGACACCTATTAATTTTTAACCTAATTGGCCGAAGGGAAGGGCGAGATTATGGGGGAGGCTTAACACAAAAAATTTAATAACTGCCGTAGTTAAGAACACCATAGGGTGATTTCTCCTCTCTTGACATTTTGAAAATGCCATATTTTATTCTTTACTCAAATTTTCTTGTTGTATATTGTAGCATGTCTACCCTATAGATAATGCTCAGAACTGGCGATGTCTATGAGAGGATCGCGATCGCTAGGAGCAAAGTATGGGTTGTGTGGTGTTGAATAAACGAGAATTGCATTTGGAAGAGAATGCTCGGAACCAATGATGCCTGCGAGAGAATCGCGATCGCTGGAAGCGAAAATAAAGAATAATAGAGACACAATGGAAAGGAAGCCAAGATAATTGTCTACATCCGGTGTATAAGGAATAAGCAGTAAAGGTTTTTTTTCTTACTCCAGGTTTTCACACAACTAGAGGCAGATGTTAATTGGTAATATGCGATTGGCTGGAAATAAAATGGGCGGAGTCCGACGACCAATCAAGTCTCGAGAACTGTCCCCTACCACGGTCGGATATCGGAAGCCACTCCCCGTTTTACTCATTCGTCGCTCATGTCTTGGCTGGTCACCACGTTCTTTTTATATTGTACAATTGAGTTTAAATATGTGAATTAACTTTCTTCGTTCATGTCTTGGGTGATCACCACGTATCTTTTCTATAAGTAATATCAGTTAGAATATGTGAAATTAACTTTCTTCGCTCATGTCTTGGCTGGTCACCACGTCTTTTTATATTGTACAGTTGAGTTTAAATATGTGAATTGAGTCACTCTGCGTCCATGTCTCGGGTGACCACCACGTATATTATCTGTTTTAATATCAGTTTGAATATGTGAAATAGTCAGTGAGATACACATTTTGAATTCGGACGGTGCAAAGTCAGTGGGGGTGTAACTTCTGGTGTGCCCTCGAAACTACGCAGATCTTCAGGGACTATGTGAATAGACGATTTCTACGGGAAGTCCAGAAAGGGTGATCACGCCGTCATTCGCCATGGATATCGTATCGAGGTACCTCGTAATTAAGTTATAATTCAGTCCTTCAGACACACGGCCAAATTATATATATATTCAATTGTTGTTTTGTAAATATGTTCTCATTAAAATAAATATGTTAAAGTTATAGGTTTGATTCATTTCATTCCCCCCCCACTCATGCTTCTTCTGGTTGACAACAGTAATTAATTATTGTTAATTACTGATGTCAACTAACCGTTAGGATCTTGTAACCGTTCTTCCCGTGGGAGTGCTTTCAGCTATTCAGGCATTGTTTAATTAAAGTCGCGATTTAAATAATTTTCAAATTTAATAATTTTTCGATCTCAATTTTATTTATTTTATTAATTACGTGATTTGCACTCACACAGGGAGGGAGATTGGTTATAATTGGCGCCCGAACAGGGACTTGATTTGTTTATTAATTATGCCAATTAGTATAATTAATGAACCCCACTAATCGGTCCCTTATTAATTAATTATTTTTTTTAATTAAAAAAAAAAAAAAAAAAATTTTTTTTTTTTTTGCTTTTTAACGTAGATTCCAGCCTATTAGGCCACAATGTTATATTTTCACTTAAAGTCGGTATTTAGAATCAAAACTGAAGAAGGATGGGTGAGGGTAGGGACAATGAATGACATCATTTATTGAAATAATTTTATTTTTTTTTGTTTTTGATTTTTTTTCTTATGTAGATTTAGTAGGCATTTATTTTACATATTATAACTATTGTTGTATTGTGATGCCATCTGACAGGTCACCATAGAAATTAGGTTAGCACCAGACCTCCCGTATAATTCATTTAATTGTTTTGATATATATTTCTTATCAGAATGGAAGGGAAAGAGAAGTCGGACTTAGAGCCGATACAGACACGGTCTAGGAAAACCATTCGCACTCCCCCGGAGTCCCCGGTAGAAAATCCTAAATTTGACCTAGAGGCGATGTTTAAGGCCATGCAGGAACAGATAGGACAGCAGGGAAAGGCCATGCAGGAACAGATAGGACAGCAGGGAAAGGCCATGCAGGAACAGATTTCGGGACTAAGACAACAGGGAAAGGCCATGCAGGAACAGATAGGACAGCAGACTTCGGAGATAAAGGAACAAATTTCGGCAATGGCAAATAATATCGAATCCATTAAACGTAATATGGGTACCGTACAATCTGAATCTAGGCAGGACAATTCAGAAGAGAGATATGATAAGCCTACTTCTAAAGTTAGGGACATGGTAGGTGTCAGTTATCATGAAGTTACAGGTGGGATCGTGTCAGAAACACAGCATCTAGATAAGGAGGTCGAAGAAATAAATTCGAACCAAAATATTATTAGTACCGATTGTGAGAAGAGATTCGCCGATATCTCGAAGAGAATAGATACTGTTTCGGGTCAAACTCAGATCTCAACCCCAAAACAAGATGACCGAATGACATTTACCGTACCCGAAGGACATAGGAATTGGCCTACGAACCAGACTTTTGCTCGCGAACAGCCTAGCAATGTCACCTTCCAAGATGTCTACGTGAAAAATTACGAACGTGGTGAGGTGGCGTTACGTAATAGCGTTTTGGATTTGCCCAACCATTTTGTATTTAAATTCTTACTATTCTGGGAAGGACCTTACCAGATTTTGGAGAGGAAGGGTCCTCAAATTTTTATTTTAGGACATCTCGGCAGCGACGTAGTGGAAGGAGGAATCTTTTATATGACATCACAGAAGCCGTGTATTAGCGGATAAATTAACAAGCAGGCTAGAGAAGCGCTAGGGCTCTCTTTGAGATTAACGATCTTACTTCAGCCGAGTTAGGGGGGGGCGATTATTGCAGACGAGATCGCGGCCCTAGAGTCAGGGAAGAGATTTGTGACGTCTCTATGGGTGTCCATCCCCAGCTATCCCAGGAACAGTTAGACAAAGTCACACACACATAAAACAGACACTATTCTTTATTATTTGGGAATTATTTATTATTTTACACTAACGGCCAACACCTCATTATACAACAACACACAAAGAATCACACATACACATTTATTGGGGACACGGGATTTATTATTTAGTTATTTTTTTTTGTAAATAGGATAAGGCAGACGGGGACATTCTGGCACTCCCCTGGGGCTTAACATCGAGCATACCCCCCTTAGTCGAGCTCAAAGATTCCAAAGTGAATCGCCAGGTTGTAAATAGTAATTTTAGATAATAAGTTAGGGTTAGTTTTTTTTTTTTAATTCTAGATATTAAGTTAGGATAATTTTTTGTTCATATATTTAGTAAGAGTATTTTTTAAATAGTATTAGCAATTTGTTTATGATGTTGGGATAATTTAGTTTAGATAGGTTTGTGACTTCATTTGAAATTGATATAATTGTAGGACGGGGCAGACGGTATATGGATTGGCCATCCATGGGAATATTCCTACGTATTTAAATTTGATTAGGAGACGCGGATCTAAGTAGGATGACAGCGAGGCGATGGCACACACATTCGTAGGTAGTCAGGTATGGTAAATGTACTTTCAATTGTATTTGTCTGTTTTGTTTTATATTTTAAAATAATATTTGTATTAGTATCCGACCGTGTGTATCTATTGAAAATGTCACATTGACCCATATTTTATCTAGTGACCATGATGGGCTATGTTAACCCAATGAGAGCCTTATAAATATATTTGTAACATATATTCAGGTATGGACCTTACTTATTATGATAGAGTGTCGACCACGGTAGGTCAAATGTCAATTTTTTTTATTTTAGTTAAGAAATCCTAGGGCAAGGTGCCGAAGCATACATGACTAAAGGGGGAGATATATTATAAACTGGAGGGGATACCCAGAATTGAATATTTAATTATCGTACACACGGAGAAGGGGCCACTCCATTGATGCTTGTAGAATCCATTTAAAGGGGCGGGAGTTTGTTTAATTATTTTTTTATGCCATGAACTGACTGTTTGAACTGAAGAAAGGGTTTCGCTACTTGATTAATGCGGATGCCGGAATTTACATATATTTATGAAACTGAGATGGGATTTGAGTGGGCTTATTTTTCTATTTTATATTTCGTCGTCGTTCCGGCAGAAGGTAAATACCTGTCGAAGGCCTAAGGAGGCATATGGTTAGGGTTTGGTCAACCCAAATTTTTGTTGAAGCGGATTAGGTATATGGGAATTCAGTTGAAACATTGTCGAGGCGTGGGGCCTTTTTGGATGTTTTAACTAGTCAGTGAATGTATGCTAGAAATAGAATCATCGTTATTTGCCAATGGAGAGGGTTAACTCCAAGAAGTACAGCGTAAAGTAAAATCATGCTTTGGTCACGCATGCATAGGCAAGCCATGCCGATTCGAAAGGAAATTTAAAATCATGTTTTGGTCACGCATGATAATGAGGTCGATACCTGAGTATTTGGTTAAGTGTATATGCTCAGTGAACGAGCAAGTGTTAAGTGAAACTAATAAAATATGTGACTTCCAATGGTCATTTAGCCGACATATTTTATTTTAACGGGAACGGGGGATATTGTAGCATGTCTACCCTATAGATAATGCTCAGAACTGGCGATGTCTATGAGAGGATCGCGATCGCTAGGAGCAAAGTATGGGTTGTGTGGTGTTGAATAAACGAGAATTGCATTTGGAAGAGAATGCTCGGAACCAATGATGCCTGCGAGAGAATCGCGATCGCTGGGAGCGAAAATAAAGAATAATAGAGACACAATGGAAAGGAAGCCAAGATAATTGTCTACATCCGGTGTATAAGGAATAAGCAGTAAAGGTTTTTTTCTTACTCCAGGTTTTCACACAACTAGAGGCAGATGTTAATTGGTAATATGCGATTGGCTGGAAATAAAATGGGCGGAGTCCGACGACCAATCAAGTCTCGAGAACTGTCCCCTACCACGGTCGGATATCGGAAGCCACTCCCCGTTTTACTCATTCGTCGCTCATGTCTTGGCTGGTCACCACGTTCTTTTTATATTGTACAATTGAGTTTAAATATGTGAATTAACTTTCTTCGTTCATGTCTTGGGTGATCACCACGTATCTTTTCTATAAGTAATATCAGTTAGAATATGTGAAATTAACTTTCTTCGCTCATGTCTTGGCTGGTCACCACGTCTTTTTATATTGTACAGTTGAGTTTAAATATGTGAATTGAGTCACTCTGCGTCCATGTCTCGGGTGACCACCACGTATATTATCTGTTTTAATATCAGTTTGAATATGTGAAATAGTCAGTGAGATACACATTTTGAATTCGGACGGTGCAAAGTCAGTGGGGGTGTAACTTCTGGTGTGCCCTCGAAACTACGCAGATCTTCAGGGACTATGTGAATAGACGATTTCTACGGGAAGTCCAGAAAGGGTGATCACGCCGTCATTCGCCATGGATATCGTATCGAGGTACCTCGTAATTAAGTTATAATTCAGTCCTTCAGACACACGGCCAAATTATATATATATTCAATTGTTGTTTTGTAAATATGTTCTCATTAAAATAAATATGTTAAAGTTATAGGTTTGATTCATTTCATTCCCCCCCCACTCATGCTTCTTCTGGTTGACAACAGTAATTAATTATTGTTAATTACTGATGTCAACTAACCGTTAGGATCTTGTAACCGTTCTTCCCGTGGGAGTGCTTTCAGCTATTCAGGCATTGTTTAATTAAAGTCGCGATTTAAATAATTTTCAAATTTAATAATTTTTCGATCTCAATTTTATTTATTTTATTAATTACGTGATTTGCACTCACACAGGGAGGGAGATTGGTTATAATATATTATTTAAACAATTGTGAATACCTATTTATAAAAAACAAAAAAAATATAATTTATTTATTTAAGCACAACACCAGGATTACTTATTTTCAAACTTGTACTAATGCAAGATTCATGTGCTAAAAAAAAAATTAAACATAAATAAAGCTAAAAATGTATTATTGTAATTATTATTATTTTATTTGTAGGTTTATACAGAAGCTGGAGCAGGATGATGAGGAGCATGCTTGGAATAAAGATAAGTGACGGGATAAGAAACAGCGAGGTTCTACGGAAGGTGAGGCTAAGAAGCCTCCAGAAGGAAGAACTCTTGCTGAAGTGGAGATGGGCCGGGCATGAGACAAGGATGGATCCTCGACGATGGGCTAAAGTCTGCATGGAGTGGATTCTTAGAGACAGAAGAAGAGGAAAAGGAAGACCTGGACTGCGGTGGAGGGACAAGATGATGGAGAGAATAGGGGATGGATGGTGCCCAGAGGCCAGGAACAGAGAAACGTGGAACAAATGTGTAACAGTATTATTTAAGAAATAACCCTCATTTTTACTTTTGTTTTTATTTTATCTTGTTTTATTTTTATTCAAGAAGTGTTACGTTAAGAAGTTACGTACAACGTTAATTGTATAATTGTAGTGATAGAATAGATTATAGACAGGTGGAATAGGTATCTTCCATATACAGTGTAAACTCCATTTAACGCCACTCCATTTAACGAAAACTCCCTGAAACATCGAAATTACATGAATCTGGTTGGTTTACCTTATTGTCCATACAATGATACACTCTATGTAGCATCACACCCAGTCTACATAACGACAACAATACGTCATTACTAAGCAATAAACAGTACTTTCAAGTTGCCCAAATTAATAAGAACTGCAGCTGTGTACGTTCTTTTGTTTGTTATTTTGTTGCTTTATTGTCTTGCGCGTATTTACCTCGACTGTCGGCATCATACGTACCGAAAATTCTAAGAAATCTTTTGTTTGTTGTGATTACCTTGCACGGCAAGTTGATCCCACAGTATCCCAAGATATGAATAAAATACATAAGAAAATACAATTAAAATACTGGAGCAGCAAAAAACGTCAGACGAAGATAACAGACTATACGCAATAAGCGTTGTTATTTGTATCAATATTAATGTTTGTTGTTTGTAAATATTTCTTGTACTTACATGAAAATCGGCACCGCAAACAGGAATATGTCGATTTTTAGTCCTTGAGTTCATTTTTGGACTTCTGAAAAAAAAAAAAAATCTATATAAATACATATATTGAAAATCTGTGTGTGGCTTTTGCCGGGTATCACGAAGTAAAACAGCAGAACGGACGGATGGTCTAAATTAGAAGCCCAAATATAATTTCAAAGAATTTGATGAGACCAGTTCAGACTAAATGCACTTTTACACGTCACGTCGTGGAGAAAGAGGAAAACTATGTTCTATGTTTTGTCTGAACATTATGCAGAAACTGTTGAAACTGTATACACGAAACTTACAGAATATCTCAAGAATGATTTTTGAATTGTGGCTCCCCTTCGTCTTCCGCTGATTCAGCTGAAAACTAATAGGTGTCGTCCTTATGAGACTTTAAATTTACATACATTTCGTGTCGATACTTTCATCACATCGGCAGTTAGAGTTGTTATGCTAATCCTCTCCCTAATCTCCAATACTTTTGGTCGATTTGGCTGAAAATCAATAGGTGTCGTCTTTAGAGGGTTCTGGATACATTCATTATATCGGCAGTTACAAGCATTGACATTTTTACTTCCCCGGCTATACAAAGTATAGGAAAAGTTATGTAATCAGTCAAAAATTCGATGCGGAGTTTTCAACGGAATTTCATGTTTTCCGACCTTTAGATTCCAAATAAGAAAAAAAAAGGCTGTCTCTCTGCCTGTCTGTGAACACGATAACTCTCAATAGAATGAATATATCAACACAAAATTTTATATATGAATCTAAAACCCTCTAACGACGACACTTCTTGATTTTCAGCCAAATTGACCGAAGGAAAGGGGGAGATTATGGGGAGGCTTAACTCAAAAACTGTAATAACTGCTGTTGTGATGAATGTATTGGCGCAAAATTTTATATGTGAATTCAAAACGCCTTAAAAACGACACTTATTAATTCTTAGTGGAATCGGCAGAAGGGAAGGGGGATCAGGGGGGCTCAATTTAAAAAACCCAATAACTGCCGACGTAATTAATTTATCGTCAAAAATTGGTTCACCGAGGCCCGTTTTTGTTTTTATAGGAAACAAAAAACATCCTTGTTTTTTTTAAAAATAAATAAATAAAGGAGATAATGATTATAAAATTCTTAATACGAAATACATATACTAATACGATACAATACCGCTCCATCTTGTGAAATTTCCTACCAAAAATTGGTTGTCCATTTGACCGGAAACTTGTTGACAGACGGACAGACAAAAAGGCTTTTTGCAAAAAATCAGGTTTTTTGCATTCCGGGGAATCAGTGAAATAAATTAGTTCCATCCCTCACTTGTGGAGTTGGAACGATGAAAGAGGTTATTTATGGATTTATTCATGGCCACCACTGCGGGGGACAGATAGACGTCAAACACTCGTTAATAGGGTTTGTGTATAGTCTTCCTACTACGGAGCCCTTCAAACTCAAGTCTGTACAACTCATCAACTTCTCTTTCCAGATCTGAGAAAAAAAAAGTAAACTAAATGTCTATAAGGAATATATCTAATTGTGAGGGCGCCGGTAGCTCAGTGGTAAGCGTGCTTGCCTTCTGAGCTCAAGGTCGTGGGTTCGTAACCCGACCGAGGCCCTTAGTTTATTTTATCTGGGAGGTAAAATAAACTTAAGCACGCCGTCCTTCGGATGAGACGTTAAGCGATGGTCCCGAGCCTGTACGATGTCAGGTACGTACTCGTTAAAAACCCCTACCCTAGGTAAATAAAAATTTAGAGTAGGCAAAATTTAGGACTCCCACAGTAGAGTCGGGCTCATGTCCACCAGAGTGACGAAAGAGCGCTCTGGTAATAGGCGATATGACCTCGTAGTTAAAGCCCGGGCATGAGTCATAAAACCTAACCTAACCTATTTCTAGTCGATGGATTCATTCTATCGGCAGTTATCATGTTCACAGACATTGGAGGTCGGAAAATATGAAATACCGTTGAAAACTCCTCAATAATTTTATCCGATTATATAGTTAGTTAGTTATTATGACTCATGCCCGGGCTTTAACTACAAGGTCATATCGCCTACTACCAGAGCGCTCTTTCGTCACTTCATGAATGAACATTATATAACAAGGAAATATGAGCAGGGTAACAATAAACATGATACTCTTGAAGAAGCGGCTGGTCAGCACCACCACCTCCTCTGGCAGGAGGTCACGAGGCCAGTGTCGATTCAGTCGTCGAGGGGAGCTGCCCGGCAAAGACCGGACCGACATTGCTTCTACCAGTGCAATCGGTTATGTCGTGACCTTGTTGTACTTTGTGTATAATTGTTGTCTAACTTCTTAAATGTTAGTCTGGGCTTTGTGTAATTGTTCGAAGGATTTTATTTTAAATAGCTTGAATTATTTTGGTGTGTGAGGACTTAGCTGAACGCCATATGTCCAGATAGATCTGATAATGGTCTTGTAGACACTCAGTTTGAGGTTGTGGCGAAGTTGAGGTCGATTGTCTAGTAGTCTTTTGAGCAGTCCAAATCGCTGATTCATTTTCTGCCGAGTAACATGTTTGTTCCAGGTCATAAGTAATGTATAAATCGTAATTCATAGCAACGAACTTTAAAATATGCATTATTTATTTGTAGTTTTTTTGGAAAATTATAAAAATGCAAAAATAATAACAAGATTTCTTATACCAAAAACGCTTACAGATCACTCTCTCTCCCCTTCCCCTTCTCGAAATCATTTCATTTTGTCTCTTTGTACAGCGTTATCTTGAGAGTAGACATTCTTATATCCAGTAATGCCAGTATGAAATAATTTTGAGAGTGGGGAGAGATCTGTAAGCATGGTTGGTATAAGTCCTCTAATGGCCTCATCACATATATTTGAATATATAATTACTTAGATATATTCCTTATAGACATTTAGTTTACATTCTTCGGGGGGCTATATTTTTTGTTGTATTGATCCTATCTCAAATATGAGGACTTATAAGCGATTGGAAATTTTATGAGGAACAATTTTTGTAAGAATTAATTTTTCGATAGGACTAATCGTTTTTGGATAAATCAAGGAAACGTCTAAAAATATGAGTTTCAAAACTACATTTCAAAATTATACAAAATCATATAAATTATGTATTATAATATTCTCTACAACTATTACTTGAAATGATTTGTTGATTAGGTCATAGACAAGCTGTATCTTGTAAAATGTAGTTAGGTCCCAGGGGAAAGTGGTCTCAATTTTCGTTCGATTTCGGCCAAAATATAATCAGAGCTAAGTTAAAAAGATATGACCCCTTCATTCCAAATTTCAAGTTCATGGCTACAATCGTTTTACTACTGTTAATGAAGAAAGGAAAGGAAATATTTTAGAACAAACAAATTCTTAACTGTAAAGCCAGGGGGATTTTCTAGTTCGAATTCCGAGGGCGCCGGTAGCTCAGTGGTATGCGTGCTTGCCTTCTGAGCTCAAGGTCGTGGGTTCGAAACCCGGCCTAGGCCCTTAGTTTATTTTATCTGGAAGGTGAAATAAACTTGAGCACGCCGTTCTTCGGATGGGACGTTAAGCGATGGTCCCGAGCCTGTAAGATGTTAGGTACTCGTTAAAGACCCCTGCCCTAAATGAATAAAAATTTAGGGTAGGCAGAATTTAGGACTCCCACAGTAGAGTCGGGCTCATGTCCACCAGAGTGACAAAAGAGTGCTCTGGTAGTAGGCGATGTGACCTCGTTGTTAAAGCCCAGGCATGAGTCATAAAACCTAACCTATAAATTATGTATTTTAATATTCTCTACATTGAAAATATTTTTGATTAGGTCATAGACATAAGCTGTATCTTGTAAAATGTAGTTAGGTCATGCCGAGTAATGCCAGTGTGAAATAATTTTGTGAAGGGAGAAAGAATGTGATCTGTTAGCGTGGTTGGTATAAGAAAGTAATGGCCACATCACAATTTTTTTTTTTTTTTTCAAATTTTTAAACTGGAGGTCGGAAAACATGAAATTTTGATGAAAACTCCGCATCGAAAATTTTGACAGATTACACAGTATAGCGGGGGGAGTAAAACCTAAGGGCCTTAGTCGGGTTTTGAACCCGTGATCTTCAGTTCGTAGGCAAGCACGCTCTGAACTACCAGCCCTAGTCCTTATTATATTGGGTTAGACACAAATTTCGCAATACCCAGGGGCTAATGTACTACAAACAACAACAACAACAAATAAAAAAGAGAAGGGGGAAGCAAGAAAGCTGATGACGTAACTGATTTAGAACTAAATCGAACACAAACAGAACCGATATTATCATTTGGGAACATAGTTATTTTCAGTGGTCTGACGTCAGTTGGATCTGTCTACATTGAACACCTACCTCTATCACACACAGACACACGCCCCCGCAAGGTAAAACACAAACTGCTCAATAATCTATATTGGTAAATATGTATTTTGGATTATGAGGGCATTTTGGGATCCACTGTGGGCTCTGCTTACACAAAGGATTTGCGTAATATGAGAATTTCTCGTTGGAGTGAAAGGAATGATAGTGGGCAGTAAATGATTCCTATTTTTGTATATCTTATTACTTCACCAGCTAAACGAGTAATAGAGCAAGTTATATAATCGGTCAGAAATTCAATGTTCTGTTTTTAGCGCAATTTCATGTTTTCCGACTCCGAGATTACATAAGCGCAAAAAAAAAGGATGTGTTAGTTATTGTCACGGGACTTTATTTACGAGATCATACAACTCCCACTACCGATTGGTCAGTGCTTTAGGGTCTCAGGAAGGCTATCTTTCAGTAAACTGACATCGAAAAACTCCGACTGCTAGCTCAAATTCTCCACAATAGCAATAGAAATTTTAGGATTTTACTTGGAGGGTTTAGGTATGTGTTTTGTCCTGAAAGTGTTTGCAGGCTCTGTAACTTCGGACGAATAGGACAACCTCATACACTTTTTGTTGTATTGTCCCTCTTTGTGTATCCCCAGGCAAGCATTTCTCCACAATTATCTCACCAATAGATCAGAATACGACTAAAAACCAATTGTGCATTTTTTAAATAATTTAGAAATAATAATTTGTTAGAAAAATTTAATTTTTTCTAAGTTAATAGAATAATATAATTTAATTTGTTGCTTGTAAGTTGGATATAAACATTTTTATATTTTATTTCGTGAGGGCGCCGGTAGCTCAGTGGTATGCGTGCTTGTCTTCTGAGCTCAAGAACGTAGGTTCGTAATCCGACCGAGGCCCTTAGTTCATTTTAACCGGGAGGTAAATAAACTTAAGCACGCCGTCCTCGAGCCTGTACGATGTCAGGTACGGTCTGGACCATCTGTATGGTCGGGACCATCGCTTAACGTCCCATCCGAAGGACGGCGTGCTTAAGTTTATTTTACCTCCTAGATAAAATAAACTAAAGGGCCTCGGTCGGGTTTCAAACCCACGATCTTGAGCTCAGGTGACAAGCACGCATACCACTGAGCGCCCTCATTTAATTAGGTTAATTCAAAAAATTTTATTTATCAGACTGCCTGATGATGAGAGCAATCTGTGAGAGGTCAGACTACATCTTATTTGACAACCTGTGAGACACCTATTAAATTTTCGCGAAACCGGCCGAGAGAGAGAGGGAGAGATCAAATGAAGAGGGCTCGACACAAAAAACCCTACCAACTGTTCGTGTAATGAATGTATCGACACAAAAAACCCTACCAATTGTTCGTGTAATGAATGTATCGACACAAAAACCCTACCAACTGTTTGTGTAATGAATGTATCGACACAAAAAAACCCTACCAACTGTTTGTGTAATGAATGTATCGACACAAAAAAAACCTACCAACTGTTTGTGTAATGAATGTATCGACACAAAATTTAGTATGAGGATTCAGAAGCCCCTATGCACATAATCTATTGAGTTTTAGCCAAAAATAGTGGATTATTTTTAAAGGGAGAGCGAAAACTTATTGATTAAGATTGATAATTGATTACTTATTATTATTTTATTCAATAATAGTGGTACTTTAGAAGTTATTCAATACAAACATCAATATCTTAGGTAAGTCTCATTATAATAAACGTACAACACACTCCTAAGAAGAGATTATGTCGGATTTCAACAGATGTGATCACAGGTGAAGAATTTAGAAAATCGGATTATCCTACAATTCTGAATGAGGAGATTACATGTATTCTGAAGAGATTAAAACCGCCCGAGCCAGTCTACAGTGTATAGGGACTAGGGCCAGTAAGGAGGTGGCTAAGGGCTTAAAAGCATTGAATGCTTAGGTCCCTAAGTTTTGTTTCTAAGGTCCAGAAAATCGAGTTTTCTGAACTGTTAATGGAACTACAGTAGTTCCACTAGGTATATTTCTTCCAACTCCATAAAGACTCTTTGCCCGATATCAAAATTTAATTTAATATAATTTTAATATCTCTTTTTACTGATTTCTTCTATTGATATTTGCAAATTATGCAGAAATAATAAAATAATCAAAATAAAAAAATTGGGGTTTCATATTCAAAGACATTATTTGATTCAAAGCTTTCATTTTTATTTTTTTGGCAGAGTTCCTCCTCGGATATCCTTTTTAAGGTCTGTTAAATCTACGTTTTATCATTATTTTTATTATTTATAAAATAATTTATTATATTTCTCTTGGGTTTTCCTATTATGTATTGATTTTTTCATTTATTTATATATTTTTTATAGTTATTATTATTTTGATTTCTTTCTTTTTTCTATATTTCGCACATAGTCACCTGATGAAGGGACGTAAGAACGTCTCGAAATGTCGTCCTGAAAAAGACACTCCCGGAAATGTTATAAAAAATTATTATCTTATATTTAATTAATTTAAAAAAATTATCTACTATATTTTATTAAGATTATTATTTTTGTACTCATATTTTCAAATATTTATTTACACATTTCATTTTATTTTTTAATAGTATTATTTATTCTAATCCATTTGTGTCAGACTCTAAGAGTTAATATCTGTTTATGGTAGATGTTTGCTAGCGACTGTAGAATTCAAAACTCTGGGGGTATTTGACTGACCCTCAATACCCCCAGAGTTTCTGTTTATGTGTCTAATTTATAAGCTATCTTAATGTATAAATTCTTACGACGTATCCAATTCTTATGTTTATTATTTATCTTATTTCCTATTATGTGGCCGTTTGAAATTCTGGAGTACCACATTTCATATAAAATTTGTCTGAAATATTATATGAACTATTTATGATTTAATGCATATTATATAATAGGTGACCTCTTTGTAATATTTAATGTTTAAGTTTTCGCTCTCCCTCTGAAATCAAATTACCGGTTTGGTTGAAAATTTATAGGTGTCTTCATTGAGGTTTGATTGATCTTCATATTAAATTTCGTGCTTTTGAATACACCTCATCTGGCCGATTTGGCCGATTCAGCTGAAAATTGATGGCTACCATTCTTATGAGGTTTTTACATATGAAATTTCGTGTCGATACCTACATTACTGCGGCAGTTATTGACATTTTTGTTTCCACCTTTCTTTTGGCCAATTTGAATGGAAATCAATAGGAGTTATCGTGTTCACGGACATAAGACAGAAGAATTTTATCTTTCATTTTTGGAATCAAGGGATTGGAAAAGGTGAAATTCCTAAGAAAACTTAACATCAAGTATTCTGACCCACTACATAATATCGTATATAAAATATCGCTGATATTGGTTTTTGAAATATTAATCTTGTTATTTGAAATTCAAAACCAGAAATGTGCATAATATTGAAGAAAAACCCTTAATAGTTTTCTAAATCTCTTCTCTATCGTAAAAACGTATAAAAATAGCTCAGAGGTAGAGTGAATATTGAACTCAAGATCGCGGGTTCGAAACCCGGCCGAGGTTTTTAGGTTTTTTATCTCGGAGGTGAAAAAGCCTTGAGCACGCCGTTAAGCGATAATCCCGATGTATAGTCGGATATTATCCTCGGTCTGGTCGTAGGCGATATAACCTAGTTAAAGCCCAGGCATGAATCATAACTATAAAAATCGTCTGAAAATCAAAATTTTGAAGTGAAATTACTCCATTAGTATCGGGGTTTTCTAGACATTTTTTTGACTTTTCTAAATTCCGTCATTAATCAATCTATATTAATAAAGCTGAAACGGGTTTTCTTTGTGGGTTTGTTCCAACATCACGCCCAAACGGCTGGACGGATTTTTATGAAACTTCACATGTGGCATTCTTTTGAGCCGATTGAATAATAGGCTATGTGGCGTCCCAAAATTTTGAACGGGAGGGGGGGTTGTGAGGGGGGCTTAAGTATAAATATAGTGCTAGCTCATTAAGGGGGGCTGTGGGGGTAGGCCTAAGCATAAATATAGTGCTAGATTATTAACTAATGGTCAGATTGTCACGAAATTTCACATGTAGTATTTCTGAACGCCAAAACTTTGAACGGGAGGGGGGGTTGTGGGAGTAGGCCTAAATATAAAGATAGTGTTAGCTCATTAACGAATGGTCGGATTGTCAAGGAATTTCACATGTAGTAGTAGTAACTACGTACTAGCTGTGATGCCCAGTGGTCCTAACTACATACTAGCTGTGGGGTTCGCCGTTGCAAGGCACATACTAGCTGTGATGCCCAGTGGTCCTAACTACGTACTAGCTGTGGGGTCCGCCGTTGAAGGACTATAAGCCTTATTCCATATGTATAATCGAAAATTATAACATCATGAATGTACTGTCGAAGAATTGAATAGGATTCGAACGAGAGATATTATAAGAAAAGTCAAAGTTCCCCGGGCAACGCCGGGTATTACTGCTAGTTATAAATATTTTGAGTACCTTGACTAACGGAACATTGAACTTTCCCTGAGTGTCTCAAAATGCCAGACATAAAAACAATGAGATGCCTGACAAATCGATAGCTGAATCTGTTGACACTAAAGTTGAAATGTGATTGGTTCAAGAGGAGAGGGGGTATTATGTATAATTTAAAGGTGAATTGAATCAGTGAGAAGATGGAAGAGATGAGCTAGCAATCAGGACTCTGTTAAACTGAGGGTGTTGTTCTTGAAAGGTCATGAACAGGACTTTATAAGGTCAGAGGTCACCTACATGGCTTAACACAAAACCTCAGATAACTGCCAACGTAATGAACATAACGACATAAAATTGTATATATGGATCCAGGACACAATCAGGTCTGATTTTCAGTAAAATCGGTCGAAGGGGGGATTAACTCAAAAGAGGATCCACCTATTATGAAACACTTAGTTGAAAAATTCAATGGAGAAGTTCATAGCCGGTGATCGTCGACAACTTTTTAAATTTCCTGTGTGTGTGTGTGTGTCTGCGCTGCGAACACGATAACTAAGGATAGAATGAATATATCGCAATAATATAAATCAATTTTCAGCTGAATCGACCAAAGGAAGAGAAAATTTAGAGAAAGAGGGACCCAACTCGTAAACTGTTCATGTTATGATGTAAACAATTTACACATATTAAGATTATAAAAATATTATAAAATCAATTATTATTAGTATAAAAACAGCAGTTAGGAGTGAAGTAACTTAAATAGTGAATAAATATACAAAGATGGACCAGTCGCATTTTAAAACGAAAGTTGAACAACCAATGAATGAAGGACAAAAGACTATGATGAGCCGTTTTAAATAGTCAAAACAGTCTAAGGAGAGATGTGGAGATGGACAGTCTAGAGAGAGTTGTTTTTAGGCCTAAGGTAGTGAACCATGTAGGAGTGAGAATAACAGTGAAGTAGATGTGCAAAGGTACTTTTATTTATTTATATGTTTATATGCCCAAAATAACATTGAATTAAAGAATGGCCACAATATTTATAAAGAAAAGAGACTAAAATAGATGTAGAAATTAGTTTGTAAGATTTTTATTGTAAGTAATTTGATTTTTAATATCATATTGATATTTTGATTTTATTTATAATGTAGGTTTAGGTAAATAAACACAATATTTGTTCTTCTATGCTATTCATTTCCCTGTGAACCCAGTAAGATAATTTATACCTTTGGATTAGATTCAACACTTTAGAAAAAAAGAAACAATATGACATCTCATTATTATATTTAGAAGAAATCCAAATGAAATAATTATTAATTGAAATATTTTTAAACATGTGCACTTTCTTCAAAATTGCACGTCTTGAACTCGATATTTTTTTAGGGTCCTTTTCGGAAACTACTCTAGAAATCAAAATGTAGTAGAAGACCATGCTAAGAGATCTTTAATTTTCAATAAAATCGGTAGCTCGTATTCACAGGGAGAGCGGCACCTTAATTAATTCGCTCTGGGGAAGTAGATTGCTGACGACTTTGTTTCTGTAGTCCAGTATTGAAACCGCTGTATATGTGTATATACATATTTGGTATATACATATTAGGGATGCCCTTATTTTGAAAAAGTTTAAATTTCTCAGACCTCCACCTGGAATTTTGTTTAGAATGTTGAAAAATGAATTTTCAGATTTTTTTGACCATATTAACCCGTGCCTGTAAGGTGTTAAAGTTTAACATTGAGTTTAAATGGGGATGTTGCGATTCGAGAGACTTTAGAGCGTAACTTTTGATGCCTCAAATGGATTGTTCTGAAATTTCGTATTCTTACGTTTTGGGGGTCGCTGAATTAAAAATTTGATGTCAAAAATCAAGTTTTGACAGTTACACTTGTCAAAAACTTTTTGATATTAAAATTGAATTCAGCTGCCCCTAAATCATATATAATCACATCAGTGAAAAATGTATTCCTTAAATTGTATATAGATTTGAATTATTGACAGTTTTTTTTACATAAAATTTGAAATCAGCGACCTCTAAAACCTATAAAATCACATCACGGATGGTTTTTTTGTAAAAATTGTTTATTTGTTAAAATTAATGACAGTTTTTTGACAAGTGTAACTGTCAAAACTTGATTTTTGACACCAAATTTGAATTCAGCGACCCCCAAAACGTAAGAAAACGAAATTTCAGAACAATCCATTCGAGGCATCAAAAGTTACGCTCTAAAGTCTCTCGAATCGCAAAATCCCCATTTAAACTCAATGTTAAACTTTAACACCTTACAGGCACAGGTTAATATGGTCAAAAAAATCTGAAAAAATTCAGGGGTCATTTTTTCAACATTCTAAACAAAATTCCGGGTGGAGGTCTGAGAAATTTAAACTTTTTCAAAATAAGGGCCACCCTAATACATATACATATTGGGAGATGGTTGAAAATAACTATACAGCACGTTATAAAGGCATGGCTGATATGCATCATACATAAAGCCAATAAAATAAAAAATAATAAAAGAAAGGTGTTTAAGAAGAAAAATTTGTATTCTGATAAAAAAATAATAAAAGAAAGGTGTTTAAGAAGAAAAATTTGTATTCTGATAAAAAAATAATAAAAGAAAGGTGTTTAAGAAGAAAAATTTGTATTCTGATAAAAAAATAATTAGCAAAAGTTTTACTGAGAAGTGTGATATTGTCACATATTGATGTAATAATACATTATTTATATTATAGTTAGCTAGTTATTATGACTCATGCCCGGGCTTTAACTACAAGGTTATATCGCCTACTACCAGAGCGCTCTTTCGTTACTCTGGTGGTTTTGAGCCCGACTCTACTATGGAAATCTTTAATTTTGCCTCCCCTAAATTTTCATCCACCTAGGGTAGTGGTCATTAACGAGTACCTGACATCGTACAGGCTCGGGAACAACGCTTAACGTCAAATCCGAAGGAAGACGTGCTTAAGTTTATTTATATTATATAAAATACAATTAATACATTTTGTTAGTACATTAATGCATTATTCACCAAACGTAAATACATATAACTGATGTATGGACCAGCTTTAGTCTCACGCGGTGATGATAACCCGTCAAAGTAACGGTGGTTAGTAGTGATGAATATGGTTCCCTAGTTGAATAATGCATTGATGAAATAATAAATGTTATTAGTAAATTTATGCATTAGTCACCAAGGGAACCGAGGGCGCCGGTAGCACAGTGGTATGCGTGCTTGCTTACTGAGCTCAAGATCGCGGGTTCAAAACCCGGCCAGGTTCCCCATCTGGGAGGTGAAACAACCTTGAGCACGCCATCCATCAGATGGGACGTTAAGTAATGGTCCCGAGCCTGTACGATGTCAGGTACTCGTTAAAGACCCCTACCCTAGGTGAATAATAAATTTAGGGCAGGTAAAACTTGAACTCCCATAGTAGAGTCGGGCTCACGTTTACAAGAGAGTCAAAAGAGCGCTCTGGTAGTAGGCGATATGACCTCGTAGTTCGAGCCCGGGCATGAGTCATAATAACAAACCAAGGGAACTCTTCTGAATTTGTGACCTGATCACACTTCCCAGTAATATTATTGATTAATTCTAACTATTATTTATTGCATGGGTAAATTATCTTAAAACCACTATAATATCTTATATATACTTTTTTTTTGAGGGCGCCGGTAGCTCAGTGGTATGCGTGCTTGACTTCTGAGCTCAAGGTCGTGGGTTCGTAGCCCGACCGAGGCCCTTAGTTTATTTTATCTGGGAGGTAAAATAAACTTAAGCACGCCGTCCTTCGGATGGGACGTTAAGCGATGGTCCCGAGCCTGTACGATGTCAGGTACTCGTTAAAGACCCTTACCCTAGATGAATAAAAATTTAGGGTAGGCAAAATTTAGGACTCCCACAGTAGAGTCGGGCTCATGTCCACCAGAGTGACGAAAGAGCGCTCTGGTAGTAGGCGATATGACCTCGTAGTTAAAGCCCGGGCATTAGTCATAAAACCTAACCTAAACCTAACCTATACTTTTTTTTTTTTTTAGAAATTTCTATTATATTATTTCACTATATTATGGTTCCAATGTAGATGGCCTGATGATGGAGAAACCTAGAAAGCCAGCTAGCATCCAGTAATAAACTTTTTTTCTCTTTCTTAGTCAAATAGAAACTTTCACACGAAAGAATATGAGTATCTTGATATAATTCTGCAAATAGGAAATAATCAATCAATACTAGACTGAAGAACTGACAATGCGTGCTCATCAAGTTTAAATTGATGTCTCTCCTAATTTGTAATTTAAATGTTAGAGACAGTCCCTTCCTCCGTTTCTCCTTCCAAAGAACATTTACATAATCTTCATTTGGGTACCAGGAAACACTTTAATGAAACATGATAGCGCACCCAGCTCTAGGCGCTGTCTGTTGGCTGCTATATTAATTAAAACTTGAGGCGCGAAAAAATGTGATGAGAAAAATAATTTAAAAAAGATGTCTATGAATCATCGGCTATATACTTCCCCAGTACAAAAATATCAATTACGTCTTCACTCTCTCTCAGTGCCGGATTTATATACCTATTTTTCAAGTATAGGCATTTTTTTCATGTATAAATATTTATAAAACTAATATTAATAATAATAATAATAATAGCCTTTTTATTTGTTTCCCAAGAATTTAAAACTTTTATTCGGAATTAAATAATTAATGTTTGTGTGGTCTACCATAAGGAAAATTCAAATGAATGGAAACAACTTATATACTTAAAATATAAATTTCAAAAGAGATAAAAACTTATAAATTTAAGAAGAAAAACAACGTCTTATATAGGTGAAATCACAATAGGTTCTGGCGTGATTTCTTATTAGCAAAATTATCGATATCATAACTCATAATTTCAGTTAGTTCGGACTCGACACATAAAACAGTGAAAGAATTTAATTTTTCTTGACATAATGATGATCTTGGAAAATTGTTCACTCTTTTTAGACAAGAAAAGCTTTTTTCACCGATATTAAAACATCTATATTTCACGACCACCAATAACACCTTTCATCAATTGAGTCAATTGATTTGATAAACATACATATAAGTTAATTATTGCAATTTACAATTATTTTTAGCGGAGATAATGTTAAAAAATAAAAAATAATGAAAAATCGTACGTTTTTTAAAAATATTGTCAATTTCATAAAATATATATAATATAGGAGTACTTTCGATATTGCTACCATATTATATAGGTTAGGTTTTATGACTCATGCCCGGGCTTTAACTACGAGATCATATCGCCTACTACCAGAGCGCTCTTTCATCACTTTGGTGGTCATGAGCCCGACTCTACTGTGGGAGTCCTAAAAATGTTGCCTACCCTAAATTTTTATTCATCCAGGGTCTTTAACGAGTACCTGACATCGTACAGGCTCGGGACCTTCGGCTAACGTCCCATTCGAAGGACGGCATGCTTAAGTTTATTTTACCTCCCAGATAAAATAAACTAAGGGCTTCGGTCGAGTTTCGAACCCACGTTCTTGAGCGAACGAAAAAAATATATATATTTTGTGAAATAGAGAATATATTTTCTTTAAAACATACGTTTTTTCATTATTTTTTTTACACTAATAACTGCCAATAGAATGAATGTATCGACACAAAATTTCATATGTGAATTCAAAACCCATAAAGATATCACTTATTAATTTTCAGCGGGATTGCCAGGACGGAAGGGGGGTTCAGGGCTCAATTAAAAAACCCCAATAACTTCCGATATAATGAATTTATCGACACAATATTCAGTATGAGGATTAAGGAGCCCCTACATAAGTGAACTATTGATCATTAGCGCAAAAAGTCGACTGGTTTTGCAGGAAAAGCGAAAAATTATTTGATTAATTGGCTCTGGGGATGTACATTGCCGATGATTCACATACGATTTAAATTTTTTTTTTTTTTTTTTTTTATGATGCAAAATTTGCTTTTTTCACATCACACAAATTTTCGTCATGTTCCATATTTGATCAAAATGAAGTATGAATATTTTGTGAAAGACTGTTTACACCGGGTAAGCTGGATCAAGTAATTAGAGCCCTTGGCAGGGCTTCACTTCAAAGCAGCACAATTATTAATATTCACTTTGCTCGCCCTTCTGACTAAAGATTACTCGACGTAGTCAGCAACTTATAAGAGTATAAAATGTTTTAAAAAATACAACTGAATTTTTTATCAATAATATTATCTCAGGGGTGTATAGTCCACAAACTTTTATAATGAGATTTGAAAAAGTCCAACATTTACTCATGATATTTTAAAGGGGGCTGAAGAACGTTAAAAAATGTATTTTCTAATCTAAGTCAAATCCCCAGGCCAACTCCTCAGAAAGAAATTATCCTAAATACTTTAAAAAAAGTAACTGAATCTTTTATTCATACAACCCTTAATTACAAGTGAGCCAGAATGGGGATGCGAGAGGGTTACGAATCTTTTTAGGGGCCACATTACAGTAAGTCCCAGTAGTACTGCATAGTCAGATTTGAGCCCTGACTGAGAAAACAAGATGGAGTCCATATGGCGCGGAAAGTTCTCAACATCCGCAGAACGGACAACATAAGAAAATAACAAACTGAGAATAAAGGAGGTTAAACCAGAAGCAAGAAGGTTAAAATGGAATTGAGTCGGACATCTTGCAGGAAGTGAGTCAACAAATCCACGGAATAGATCCCCAGAGAATGAAGAAAAAGAGGACGACAGCGCAAATTTCGGGACGGGAGGTTGGTGACTGTTGGTGGAAAGTGGCTAACGACAGAAGACGATGGAAGAAAGTAGTTCGAAGACTGTTCGGACAGTAGGAAGTGGGCCAAGAATAGATGAGACAGCGGAAGAAGAGGAAGACAGCGCAAATTTCGGAACGGGAGGTTGGAGACTGCTGGTGGGAAGTGGCTAACGACAGAAGACGATGGAAGAAGGTAGTTCGAAGACTGTTCGGACAGTAGGAAGTGGGCCAAGAATAGATGAGACAGCGGAAGAAGAGGAAGACAGCACAGATTTCGGGACGGGAGGTTGGAGACTGCTGGTGGAAAGTGGCTAACGACAGAAGACGATGGAAGAAAGTAGTTCGAAGACTGTTCGGACAGTAGGAAGTGGGCCAAGAATAGGTGAGACAGCGGAAGAAGAGGAAGGCAGCGCAGATTTCGGGACGGGAGGATGGAGATTGCTGATGGAAAGTGGCTAACGACAGAAGACGATGGAAGAAGGTAGTTCGAAGACTGTTCGGACAGTAGGAAGTGGGCCAAGAATAGATAAGACAGCGGAAGAAGAGGAAGACAGCACAGATTTCGGGACGGGAGGTTGGAGATTGCTGGTGGGAAGGGGCTAACGACAGAAGACAATGGAAGAAGGTAGTTCGAAGACTGTTCGGACAGTAGGAAGTGGGCCAAGAATAGATGAGACAGCGAAAGAAGAGGAAGACAAGTGCAGTGCAGAAGATGGCAGGAGTTGGTGATTGCTTGTAGACATTAGGTGGTTCCGAGACTATTCGGACAATAGGAAGTGGGTTTCTTAAACTTCTCTACTATGTTGATTTTTTCCGACATTTTTTTCCAGAGGTGTTTTCTTTATTCGACAATATTTCGGGACACTTCCAAGTCCCTTCTTCTGGTCACTATGAACCCTTTTTCAAAAAAATAAGAAATGGGTCAAGAAGACCACCGAATAGATCCCCAGAGACATAAGAAGAAGAAGAGGAAGACAATGCAGAAGATGGCGGGAGGAGGTTAACTGCTGGTGGACACAGAAGAAGAGTGGTCTATGTACAGAAGGGAGGAGAAATTATATAGAATTTAGGCGATTCATAGACAAATTCCACTTTCAAGATAATAGAAGAAGGATTTCCTTTCATCAAAGCAATTAATCATGAACGTAGCTGACGAGTTAGGTTATGAACATGACACCATTCAGTGCAAACTAAAAAGGCTTAAAGGTTTAATTAAAATCCCGGCTCCAGTTGTAACTATCCTCAGATCCTGAGTAAAAAGAATGTTTCCTGTATTTCTACAAGCTCCCTCTGTTGAGCCCCACCAAACTTTAGAAGAGCCAAAAGTGAGAAAGAATGTACAAGTTGACAAGAATGTGGAGAGAAACAGAGAGAAGTGGCCAGAAGGGGATGATGACGAGGCCCTAAAACTTCTCTGAAATATAACCTTTGTTATTATTAACAACTTTTCCGACCCGTTTTGTTTTACATTCAACAATCCCCCAACAGGGAAATGTGTTTTTGAAACTCAATAGGCTCTCTCACAGGGCCCCAGGCGGCAACCTCAAACCCGAGGGAGGAAACTCTCCAATATTGACGTTATTTTTCTTTTTTCGAAAGAACGAAATATAACGTTACGAAGAGTCCAATCGGGCAGACTTTGGCTATGAAGATTAGGTATATAAGGAACGGTGGCTTATTCATAAATTTACGAAAATAGTGTGAGATCACATTAAAAAAGTCGTCGGTGAATCACCAGCAATGTACTTCCCCAGAACGAATTACTCAATTAACTTTTCGCTTTTCCTCCAAAACCAGTCGAATTTTTGCGCTAATATTCAACAGTTTACTTATATAGGGGCTCCTAAATCCTCATACCAAATTTTGTGTTAATAAATTTATTACATCGGCAGTTATTAGGGTTTTTTGAATTGAGCCCCCTCCCCTGAACCCCCCTCTCCCATCAGCTGATATCAATGAAAATTTGACAGGTTATTTCCTCATTGAGTTTTGACTTTAAATATGAAATTTCATGTCGATACATTCATTACATCGATAGTTATTGGATTTTTTAGTTGAGCCCCCTCTGATCCCCTTCTTCCCATCAGCTGATATCAATGAAAATTTGACAAGTTATTTCCTCATTGGGTTTTGACTTTAAATATGAAATTTCATATCGATGCATTCATTATATCGATAGTTATTGGGGTTTTTGAGTTGAACCCCCTCTGATCCCCTTCTTCCCTTCTGCCGATCCCGCTGAAAGTTAATTAGTGTCGTCCTTATGGGGTTTTCAATTCACACATTCATTACATCGGCAGCTCCCTTCGACCGATTTCGCTGAAATTTAACAGGTATTGCCCACATGAAATTGTGACTTTAAATATGAAATTTCATGTTAACACATTCATTACATCAGCAGTTATTGGGATTTTTGAGTTGAGCCTATCTCTGATCACTCCTTTCTCTTTGCTCGATTTCGCAGAAAATTAATAAGTGTTGTCCTTATGGGGTTTTCAATTCACACATGAAATTTTGGGTCAATACGTTCATTACAACGGCAGTTATTAGAGTTTTTGAGTTAAGTCTCCTCCTAATCCCCCTTCTCTTTGGCCGATTTGGCTGAAAATCGCTATGTGTCGTCGTTCGAGGGTTCTGGATTCACATATAAAATTTCGTGTCGATACATTCATTCTATAGGGAGTTATCATGTTCACAGACAAACAGACTTTTTTCTTCATATTTGTAACCAAGAGGTGGGAAAACAAGAAATTCCGTTGAAAACTTGGGATCGAATTTTAGACCGACTACAAAACTTCCCCTATACTTCGTAAAGCTGTGGAAGTAAACAACTAGATACTGACTACTTTTCACAAAATATCTTACATATTCTTCTGGGCTCCGTTCACGACTATAATTACAGCGGGTAGCTGGTACAGGGTATACAAATTTTAATGAAAAAAAGTAATTAATTTTTTTGCGTCAACTTTTTCTTTTTTTCGCGGGGCTGTGAGCTGGGGACGAGGGACATTGATTAGAAATGATCGTATGAGCCTGTTGGCTCATCAGCCTTCCATGTCATTAGCACTAAATTATTTTCCAAAAAAAATCAAATTATACTATCAAATGTTTTTTTCTCTTAACTGAATGTAAAGTAATCATCACTGATTAGATTCTCGATGGTGTAGTAGTTTCGCTGGGTAGATTTCTGATGGTGTAGTAGTTTCGCTGTGTGTATTTCTGATGGTGTAGTAGTTTCGCTGGGTAGATTTCTGATGGTGTAGTAGTTTCGCTGATTAGATTTTTGATGGTGTAGTAGTTTCGCTGACTGGAATTCTCTCACTGGCTGGATTTCTGATGGTTTAGTAGTTTCGCTGTGTATTTCTGATGGTGTAGTAGTCGTTAGCTAAAACTCTGTTTGTATAGTGGTTAGCATCGTAGGCTGGATTGCCAATGATGTAGTGGTGACATCACAGACTGATTGGTGAAGTGGGTAGCTATTCTGGCTCGATCCTTAGCTGTGCAGCGATTAGCATCCCGTACTAACATCCATCTCTCCACCGGACGGGATTCGAACCCGCGACTGTGGTAAGTTTATGCAGCCAAACCCCCTAGCCCAAATGACCCCATGAAATATATACCTAAGGCTAAAATACATAAGGCATGAAATATATACCTAAGGCTAAAATACATAAGGCATGAAATATATACCAAATACCCTCAGGTTTTTTATCTAGTAAGTTGAAAAATTGATCACGCCGTCCTTCGGATGGGACGTTAAACGATGGTCCCGAGCCTGTACGATGTCAGATACTCGTCAAAGATAGGCTCATGTCCACCAGAGCGATGATAGTAGGCGATATGACCTAAGTGTTAAAGGCCAGGGCATGAGTCACAATATCTAACTAACTGTACCTAATCCATTCATCTTAAGATAGCAAGATATAATAGAATGGAGGATGGGGATCGTTTTCAGTGAAATTATCTCAAGAAATTACCCTTTTAAGTAACTACACTGCGTTCTGCTACAGGAGACTTCAATTGAGACTTCATTAAGTCACAACTTGGGGAAACGTTTATTTGCTCCAGAAAGAAGACAATCCGGGATAATCTTGAAGATATTTGCACTTTAAAAAAATGGATCTGCTTGCGATTTATCATTCTCAATTTAGATATTTCTGTAAAATTGAAATTCGTCTCCATTGTAACACTAAATTTATAGGATGACCCTTGAAGAGTTTAGATATCTGTTTTGCACTGAGTGTCTGTAGGCTGCACCTTAAACGAGAAGCACCACATAAATAAAGAAAATTGTCGGTGAATCCCAAAACGAATTAATCGTCAACTTTTTGCTTCCTCTCCAAAATCAGTCGAACGTTTGCGCTAATATTCAGCAATTCAGTTCCTTTGGAGCTCCTAAATCTTCGAACAAAATTTTGTATACGATTACAAAGGCAGTTATTCGTTTTTGAGTTACGCCTCTCTCAGAATCCTTCCCTTTGTCTGATTTGGCTGAAAATCGATAGGTATTGTCCTTGTGAGGTTCTGTATTCACATATAAAATTTCGTGTCGTTACATTCATTCTATCAGCAGTTATCGTGTTCACAGGTACAAAGTGCAGTTTATTTTCCATATTTGGAACTCTAAGAGTTCGGAAAACACAGATTTCATAACTTCCCCTATACTTCGTATAGCTGGGGAAATAAAACAAAGAACTTTTCACAAAAATATATACATAAAGCGTATCGGTTTCGGCTTACGTCATCGTTAGCATGAAGTATCTACGTTAACAAAATGTGTTTAATAGTTAGTTATTATAATTCATGCCCTAACTAAGAGGTCATATCGCCTACTACCAGAGGCTCTTTCGTCACTCTGGTGGACATGAGCCCGAACTCTACTATGGGAATCCTAAATTTTGCCTACCCTAAATTTTTATTCACCTAGGGCAGGGGTCTTTAACGAGTACCTGACATCGTACAGGCTCGGGACCATTGCTTAACGTCTCATCAGAAGGATGGCGTGCTTATGTTTATTTCACCTCCCATATAAAATAAACTAAAGTTTGCTCAGAAGGCAAGCACGCATGCCACTGAGCTACCGGCGCGTGTTTAATATATATGTATTTTTGTGTTTATTTCTTTTAATAGTTTTCCACTATGTGGACACAGATTACAGAAATGTATTCAGACATAGAAAATTACCATATTGTCAGTTTTATTTTAATGTTAGGAAGTATAATGCGTTATTAGCGTTATAACTAAGCGTTTGATTGAGAATGCACTGGATTTTTTGTTAAAGCTTTGAGTCTATTAATTTGTATATATTCTGTTTTTATCACGTTACTTTCTATTATGGCCTGTCTAAACAGCTTTAAGATGAATTAATTAAATAAAAATAACCGGAACATAAGGATAAGACTTTTGATAGAGTGCAGTGCCAGCCACACAGACAATTATATATTTTAAAGATCAATGGTATACGTGCTTGCTTACTGAGCTCAAGATCGCAGGTTCAAACCCTGCCAAGGCGTTAAGCGATGGTCCCGAGCCTGTACGAAGTCAGGTACTCCTGTAAAGACCCCCACTATTCTAGGTGAATAAAAATTTAGGGTAGGCAAAATTTAGGATTCCCATAGTAGGGTCAGGTTCATGTTCACCAGAGTGACGAAAGAGCTCTCTGGTAGTAGGCGATATGACCTATTAGTTAAAGCCCGGGCATGAGTCATAATAACTAAGTAACTTTTAAAGAGCGTATTATACCTGATTATTGTAATTTTATGAAGCTTCTATGTCAATATATTCATTACGACGGCACTTATTTGAGTTTTTGTATTAAGTCTCCCCTTTAAGCCCCCATTTCCTTTGGCCGATTTGGCTGAAAATCAATAGGTGTCCTCCATAGAGGGTTCTGGATACACATGTAAAATTTCATGTCGATACATTTATTCTATCAGGAGTTATCGTGTTTGTAACAGACATTTGTTTTTACATTTTTGGAATCAAAAGGTCGGAAAACATGAAATTCCATTGAAAACTCGACATCGAATTTTTGACCGATCACATAACTTGATGTATCTGCTTGCAACTAACTGGAGGTTTATTCAAGATTATCTCAATTTAGATATTCCTGTAAAATTGAAATACGACACCAAAGTAACATTAAAAATTTAGGATAATACTTGGAGGGTTTAGATTATCAATGTGAAGATGGCTAATGTAGTGAGAATTGATTAATTCATAGGTTGCAAAATAAAAATGTAGTCTGACCTTTCACAGATTTTATTAATTTATGCTAGCCGGCTTTCCAGGTTGCCTTTATCGTCAGGCAGTCTGTAAAACAATTTTTTTTTAATATATTTTTTTTTAATTAATAATTGACCTCCTGCCTTAGAATTTATTTTATTAGCTTTCACTGAAAAATACCACATTATACACATTTTGTTTCATTATCCTTTGAGTATTTGCAAGCTTTCTCCTCAACTATTATACAAAATGTGTATACTAATAATAATAATAATAATCATAATTTGATTTAATCGACCAAACAGCGATTCAGAATCAATTGTAGAGTTTTTTGATAAGGTAAATCTTAAAAATATCAACTACCTAAGTAACTACTTAAATTTTTCAAAAAGGTTTAAAAATAAATTTAAAAAAGTGTTATTTAATTTATTTCTCATGATATATTATTATTTCTGACAATTATTGAATTATAATTTTTTTTTTTTTTTTTTTGCATTGGAGGGGGAAATGCTGTGACGCACATCCAGGGAAGGTAGCCCTGGATAGTGTGGGACTCGAGACGGTTCACCATCACCATACCCACTAAAACCCCCTCCTTGCCAATCCTGATTCCCTTCCGCGGAACTGACGGTCTGTCATTACTTCGCGGAAGGGAGGAAGGGTGGCTGGTAACGCCCCTTCTTCTGTTTTATTACCGCTACTGTTCCTTGTCAGCCCTCTCCTGAAGGGCCAACCCGCCCATGATGAGCGCTGCAAAATCGCAGCCTTCATCCCACGACTCCTGGGAGCGCAGCATAGCGTCCACGTAACTGGTAGCAGTCAGTGGGGCGCCCATGCTGCACTCCAGATTTTTCCTTCCCTCCTCAAATCTGGGGCATTTGAGGAGGACATGCTCCGCCGACTCCGTCTCACCAAGGCACGCGGGGCAGTCTGGTGTTGTTGCTGCCCCGATTTTGTGGAGGTACCCCCGGAACCCACCGTGTCCCGTGAGTACCTGGGTGAGGTGGTAATTCACCTCCCCATGCTTTCTGGTGAGCCAAGGCTCGACTCGAGGGATGAGCCGATGGGTCCACCGTCCCTTTGTGGACTTGTCCCATTCTTCCTGCCACTCCCTAATTGTCCTGGCCCTCTCTGGCTCTGCTGGACCAGGGCTGGCCCCCGCGTCCTGATAGAAGACCCGGTTTCCCCTGTGGTCGAAGCGCTGCACCACCTCTTCCACCTGAACCTGGTCTTGTTTCCTTTTGAAGTGTCGCATACGTTCCCGTGCCAAGAGGTCAATGGGGGGCAGCCCAGCAATTACATAGGCAGCGTCGCCAGAAACTGTTCGGTAGGCGCATGCGACTCTCAGTGCGCTTCGCCTGTGAGCGGGGGCGATCAGCCTCAGGTATGAGGGAATCCTCGTTGCATCTGCCCATGTCGGGGCCCCGTGCAGAAGGATGGAAGTGCTGACTCCTGCCAGCAGTCTTCTCCTGCTCTGCCTAGGGCCACCGACGTTGGGCAGAATTCTCGAAATCGCCGCCGATGTCCTGGCGGCCTTCGCTCCCACGTATTTGAGGTGCTCCCTAAAAGTGAGCCTCTGATCCAGCATTACTCCCAGGTACCTGATTGCCGGTTGGGTCTCGATAGTATAACCCTGGAAGGTCAGTGACATGTTGGTTCTGGCCTTCCTCCCGGTGAAGAGTACTGCATCCGTCTTGTGGATGGCCAGGGAAAGGCCCACAGAGCTCATCCAATGGTGTATCCGCTCTATGGCAGCCTGGAATTTGCGTTCCAGGTTTTCCAGATCATCAGCCACTATGACGATCCCTACATCGTCAGCATACGCCACCAAGGTAAGGTCTTCTGGCATTGGCAGGCTCAGCAAGCCATTGTACAGGATGTTCCACAGTGTGGGGCCAAGGACTGACCCTTGTGGAACTCCTGTAGTGACCTTGAATTCCCTGGTTCCGTCAGTGGTGTCCGCGAACAGCATCCTCTCGCTTAGGTAGTTCCTGATGATCTTCATCAGATACCTGGGGATCTTGAAGTCCCGTAAGAGGCTCTCCCAGATCTTGTCCCACCGAGCCGAGTTGAACGCATTGCTGATGTCCAACGTGACCATAAGGCAACGCTTCCGGTTCCTTAGCGTCCCGGTTATTGCTGCACACACCAGATTCTTCACCTCTTCCACTGCATCTGTTGTTGACCTCCCTGGTCGAAACCCATACTGATTGTCGGTTAGGCCAGCCTCCACATGCTCGCGCAACCTCTCGTGGATGATGCCTTCCAGCACCTTCCCCGCTGTATCAAGGAGGCAGAGGGGTCTGTATGCCGAAGGATCACCTGGGGGCTTTCCCGGCTTCGGGATCAGGACAAGACGTTGCCTTTTCCATCGACCAGGGAATTATAATGAATGGATGAAAAATTAGACTTCTAAGAAAGTTTATTTCCTAAATTTTGCCTACCCTAAATTTTTATTCACCTAGGGTAGGGGTCTTTAACGAGTACCTGACATCGTACAGGCTCGGGACCATCGCTTAACGTTCCATCCAAAGGACGGCGTGCTTAAGTTTATTTTACCTCCCAGATAAAATAAACTAAGGGCCTCGTTCGGGTTTCGAACCCACATTCTTGAGCTCAGAAGACAAGCACGCATACCACTGAGCTACCGGCGCCCTCTGATTCATTTTATATTTACTATATTATTTATTAGATCTTATTATTCTATATCGAATGTAAGAATATGTATTTTGTAAAGAACCCCATTCATAAAGCATGTATTATTTAGTGTAATAAAACTTTTCTGTATTTATTTCTGTAAAATTCTCTGAGGACATTTCATTTTACCAGACTATACTTAGTATAAAATCGACAAAAAAAAAAATGAGGCCTTGAGTTCTCAGAGGAACATTACGTTAACTTTATCGTTATCGACCAGTAAAATTTAAAAAAATAAAACAAGACAAATCTTATTTTTCCCTTTTTATTAGGCACGTGTAAACAAATATTGTGCTATTCCAAGGAATAACGGTGTAAACATTTATTCAGTGAATGTTGAAATCTTGAATAAAGAAAAATTTCTTTACTTTTTGTTTTTTTCTCTTCAGTAAATTCTGCTTTATATTATGTAAGTTTGAATATGTAATGCAAATAAATTTTATCTAAATTAAAATCACCAATGAAGAATATCATTTCATGTAAATTATGAATTTTTAAATGCTCTACAACTTGTGTAATTGGTTATTGTGAATCATGCCCTAGCTTTAACTATGAGGTCATATCGCCTACTACCAGAGCGCTCTTTCTTCGGTCTGGTGGACATGAGCCCGCAACTCTACTGTGAGAGTTCTAAATTTTGCTTAACCTGATTTATTATCCAAGAATAAGGATTTTTTTTTAACCGAGTACCTAACATTGTTTTGAACCTGCGATTTTGAGCTCAGTAAGCAAGCATTGCTACCACTGAGCTACCGGCGCGCCCTTATGTACGAATCATATCGAAATTATTGTAGGAATGTTCTTATTTTTTATTTTATTTATTTACATATTCACAACGACAACATTTGTCACTAGTGATCGTGATGATGTGCTGTGGCAAGTGTGTCGCTGTACTGCTGAGGTACGTGACCGAAGAGGAGTCCAGGCTAGTCCTGGAGCAGGTCCCTCTGCCATGCCCGCTTTAGACGTCTTGGTGGGTTTGTGGGGAGAGTGTTCGTGGATAATTGGAGAATAAGTGGATTGGCGTGATGATGGAGTTTGTCGTGAAAATTTTGATATCGTGTCTTGATAACAGAAGGTATAAATGGGATGTTGAGGTCATTATGTAATGTGAGGTTGGAAACGTAAAATGGGGCATTGGCAATGTGGCGTAGTATGATGGATTGTAATGACTGAAGGCGTTGTATGTTTGATTTTTTGGCTGATCCCCATATCTCGATTCCGTAAGTCCAGATGGGTTTTAGTATAGTGTTGTAAATGTGAAGTTTGTTTTCAAGCGATAATGTCGATCGTCGTCCGATGATTGATTTCAGTCGTCCAAATCGTCTTTTGAGGTCTGTGCGTTTCAGTCTGATATGAGTTGTCCAAGTTAAACGTCTGTCTAAATGAAGTCCTAGATATCGGACAGTGTCTGATGCAGGAATGGGCTGGTTGTGAATGTTCTTAAGTCACAGTTTTGGTCAGATAATAATGAAAATGAACTTGGCATATAAATAAATGTTTGCGAAAAATGTATTAATTAAATTTTGTTAACACAAATTGGGGAGAATGGGCAACAAAACTATTCAAAATTGGCTAGGATTTAAACGCACAGTAAAAAAAAAACGTTTACCGAGTAAGAAAGGTTAATTACACAGTACAAAATGATAAATGCACAGTAAAACGTAACACTGTAAATAAAATTTTAACCCAATAACTTGTAAAAATGTAGGAATAGATAATTAAAATACACAATTTCTTTGTCAAACTTCACTATATATTCTCAAATACTCAACTAGTTTCGCTGTGTTAAGGCATTATCAAGAGTCACTTATAAACGGCGAAACTAGTTGAGTATTTGAGAATATATAGTGAAGTTTGACAAAGAAATTGAGTATTTTAATTATCTATTCTTAGAATGGAGCTTCACAAAGTAAATCCGGAAACCATAAATGAATTTTAAAAATGTATTGCCTAGTAAGTTAATCCATTAACACGGTTAATAAGGAGCAGTAGGAAATTTCAGAACATTCGGTAAAAAATTTGAATGCCCAGTAAAAAAAATCAAAGACTAAGATTTAAAATGCACAGTATGAATAAAAATTAAAAATTAAACCATAACATAGTAATAGGATGTCTCATAAAAATGTATACATCAAGATGAATTATGAATTGGATATATAAATCTTAGTGACGGTCACTTATTTAACAATAGTAGTGAAAAATTAAAATTAAATGAATATATAAATAATAATACTAATACATACACTAGATACAGTTTTATAATTATAATTTATATTTTGTTACAATTTTTTTTTCTTTCAAAGATGTCTTTTTCATAACGATATTTCGGGATGTCTCTGTTTTAGGTCACAATGTGCGAAATATAGAAGATAAATAATAATAATAATAATAATAAAATAAATAAACCAAGTAAATATAAATATAAATAAAGTAAATAAAATAAAGCTAATAAAAAATAATAAGTAAATGAAATATTAAACAAAAGGTAATAATATTTATTTTTATTAAGAACCACATCAGTTTGGGGTGTTTAGGGCGCCGGTAACTCAGAAGTAGCGTGCCTACTAAACTTAATATCGAGGGTTCGAAACTCGGCTTCAGTTTATTTTATCTGGGAAGTAAAAAAAAATTAAGCATGCGACCTACGGACGGGACGTTAAGCGATGTTCCCGAGATTGTGCGATCCTACATCTACTTAGGTAACTAAACCTGGGTAGTCATTTAGAACTCCCGTAGTAGAGTCGGGCACATATTCACCAGAGTGACGAAAGAGTGCTCTGGTAGTAGGCGTTATGACTTTATAGTTAAAGCCCGGGCATGAGTCATGTACAAAATCTTCTTATATCCAAACATGAAAAGTAAAATATATTATTATTAGTCGCAGTAATTTCTCACTTTACCTGCAAAAATTAAATCATTTTTATAGGGGAAATTTTTCAAGGAAAGTATGCGAGGCAGCTGAGTTATTTAATTTCACTGAGGGGCGTTTACAAAGTCCGAATTTTAGTTTTTTACCCATCCCTCACCTCTTGAATATTCAAGTACGTCCTTTTGTTGACCGTCTAAAGTAATTAAGAAAATATTCTCAAAAAAAAAAAAAAAAGTTTTGAAAAAGGAGGGCTGAAAAGCAAACTGTCTCTGATTTTAATTTTGTGTCAAACTTGAAAAAAATAAAACTTTTTTTTAAACATTTAGTTTGGACATTTTCATTTCAAGAAATGTCATATACTTATTTTCATTTTTAGTTCCACTGTATAGAGGAAGTTATGTAATCGGTAACAAATTTGAAGTTTTGACAGGTATTTCATATTTTCCAGGGTCCTAAAAATTAAAAGTCCTGTGTCTGTCTGTGAACACGATAACTCTCAATAGAATTATTGTATCAACACAAAATTTTATATATACATTAATAACCTCATAAGGACGACAACAATTGATCAGTCAAATCGGCCGAAGCGGAGAGGGGGGTCAGAGGGTCTCAACTCAAAAACCCCAATAACATCCGATGAAGTGAATGTGTATGTAAATTTAAAACCCCATAAGGACAACACAATATTGGTCCTACAAATATATCTTCAAAAGCAGAATGGCCATGGACCTGAAGAAAAAGGTGTTCGACTGCTGCATCACTCCTTGTCTAACGTACGGATCCCAAACCTGGGTTCTCTCCTAAGATGTGCTGAGGAGCTTAGAGGTTACTCAAAGAGCAATGGAGAGAAGCATGCTGGGAATAAAGAAAAAGGATAAAATACGGAACTCCGAAATAAGAAAAAAGACAGGAGTACGGGACGTGAAGGAAGTGGTGCTGCAACAAAAGTGGAAATGGGCAGGACATGTGGCGAGGATGGAAGAAGAAAGATGGGCCAAGAGGATGACAGAGTGGTACCCGATATACCTGAAGAGAAGAAGAGGAAGACAACTGGTGCGGTGGCGGGACGATCTGGACAGGATAGTGGGGAGTCTCTGGCACAGATCGGCCTGGGACAGGAGTGCATGGAAGAAAATGGGAGAGGCCTATGCCCAAAGATGGGCCTAGTTTCTAATTTATATAAATATCTAGAAATACTATTGTTATATTATTATATTAAGGAAGAAATAAAAAGGCTATTATTATTATTATTATTATTATTATTATTAAGGACAACACAATTTAATTTTTAGCGGAAACGGCAGAAGCAAAGAGGGTACCCATGCCGATGTAATGAATGTATTGACACAAAATTTTATACATACATCAATAACCTCATAAGGACGACAACTATTGATCAGTCAAATCGGCAGAAGCGGAGAGGGATCAAAGAGTCTCAACTCAAAAACCCCAATAAGGCCCCATTCACACGAGTGACTTTTGTCACGCAACATTTTGTCACTCTCCACCTTGAGTACACGACGGCGACGTGACAGCCGAGTGACTTTGTTGTGCTGACAAGTCACCTTGAGCAGGTGACTCGACGTAACAAAAAAGTCACTCCCGTCCTGTTCACATGCAAAGTGACAGTTGTCGCCAAGGAAGGTTGTAATTTGGTTATATTGTTTTCTGTTGTTTGGAAGTGTGTTTGGTTACACATTTTCAGAAAAGTCACCATGACAAAAGTCACTCGTCTGAATGAGGCCTAACAGCCGATGTGGTGAATGTGCGATCATTTCATTTCCTCGCTCAAAATCGTCATTTATGTTATACTTTATACTCTTAGAGCTGATTTTATATGCACAGTAAAAATGCAAAACGCAGCAGTAGATAAAGCATGCTATTGGATGTGAGTCATTTAATTCTAAAAGCATAGAAACCACAGCGTGCATTTGCTGTTACTGCGCTTTGCAATTTTGATGGTCATGTAAAGTCAACTTAAGTATTACAGTCAGTGGTTACCTCAGGGGGAGCTTCTAGGGGTCCGAGTCTCCCAAATTAATAATAAAAAGTCTGCAACGCTAACCACGGAAACTGCGGACAGTGCCCCCGGGAGTGTGAAGCCCCCACCCTCGTAGCCTAACTTTGCCCCCCCCCCCCCCCCCTTGCTCAAAATCCTGGTTACGCCCCTGTGAATGTGTCTACACGAAATGTCATATATGTAAATTTAAAACCTCATAAGGACAACACATTTTAATTTTTAGCGGAATCGGCAGTAGCAAAGAGGGTACCCGATGTAATGAATGTATCGATACAAAATTTAGTATGAGGAATTCATACCATATGTAAGTCAACTATTAATTTTTGGCACAAACGGCCGATTGGTTTTGGAGGGAGAGCAAAAACTCAATTGATTAATTCGTTCTGGGGAAGTACATAGCCAGTGATAACTATCTTATATATTCTTATTACTACCCTTAACTGTACCTCATTCAACTAAAAAAAATCTTCATTGGACTAAAACTTACCTTATTTGACTAGGAAATTGTACGTTATCTGTTAGCGTCCCTGAGTTTCTTTACAGTTCATAGTTCCGACAGTATTCTATCGTTAGCGTCCCTCAGTTTATATACAGTTCATACTTCCTACAGTATTCTATCAGTTATCAAATATACGGAATAGTTTAAAAGAGCATTATCGCAATCACTTCAGGGAGGAAATTAAAAACTCAGACCGGTACTTGCTAGGTAGGGAACTGGAGTTCCACGATTCAGTTAATAGTTACTTACTACCATTGTCAATTATTAGATTAATAATTAAACTTTGAGGTGAACTGTTGCATCTAAGCTATACACCTATCAATGAATATACCTCCGAAGATATGGACTTAGTATGCTCAATGTGTTACAGCCCCTGTAAAGAAGATCTATATCACTTTCTCATTACCTGCCCCAAATATGATTTAAAAAAAAAATATTTAAAAACACCATAGATTCTTCATTTATGTTGGAATTGTTAAATGGAAAAGATTGGCAACTACTGGTAAAATATTGCAAAAAGGCGTACGATTTCAGAAACTATGAATTAAATAAATAAATAAATAGGAACAAATATATATATAATATATTTTTATTTGATTTTAGAAAGAAAATGTTTTGTATGTAATTTTCTATTATGTGAATAAAGACTTTACTACTACTACAGTGTTCTATCGTTAGCGTCTCTGAGTTTCTTTACAGTTCATAGTTCCGACAGTATTCTTTCGAAGGAGCTCCCATCTCCGAAGATATTTTAGTATGATACATATCCCTTCCTCAGCAGAGAAGGGGCGTGTAATCGTTCGAAATGTCTTCGGGAAAGAAATGACTCTGGAAGAATATAGCGGGAACTATATAACCGGGAAGCTATATATTGCGAAATACATAAATATTATTACATTTTATGTATAAAAATAATAATAATAATAAAACGTTTTTCGGGAAATGGGCTGTAAATGGTTTTCCTTTATTTATTGTAATAAATTTTGCATTTTTGGAATACATTTTTTTTTTTTTCATAAATAACTAAATTCTATGTATTATTATTTTTTTTTTTTGTGACGATTTTATAGAAGTTTTCTTCTCAGGGCGGATAATATAAATGTACAAAATAATACATACCAAGACATAAATTTTATTTTGACAATACAGCTCCGAGTACACCGAAGTGTAAGAGGTTAAGAGAGGAGTAAACAGAATTACTCCAAATAACGACACGACGAGGACCTCCCAACAGACTACCGAGTTGAGGGTGTTTTGCGGACTGACCTAGAGAGAGCAGGGGAAGTCCGAGCTTGGCCGAAGACAGCCGAATACTAACCGACCACTTTATCATCCAAGGGGGGGGTAAGTGAAACAAGATAATTATAGATAGTTAATAGGTTAATAAAGTTAGTAGGAAGAAGGGGTGGGGAGGGAAATAGCACGAGTTCATTGTTATGTCAGTTCATTCATGATTTCATTGTTAACAGTCTGACCTTGTGCGAAATTTAAGTACACAGGTACACCTGTATGGTATGGATACAATTGTCGGTATTGAGTCACTGGCTATGTACTTCCCCACAACGAATTAATTATTTGCGATTTCGCTCTTCCTCTAAGGCCCCTTTCACACCGAAGATGCAAGACGCAAGATGCATGTATCCTAGAACACTGGACCATGTAATTGAATGAGAGGTTTCACACCGAAGATGCAAGTGCGACTTGCAGCCAGGACGCAAGACGCACTTGCCTCTCGGGTACCAGCCGGCTGGAGATTTCAGCGTGCGTCTTTGTTATGCTGGTCTTGCATACTCGCCCCTTCCATCTCGGCCCGTCTGTCTTGACTCGCACAGTTTCTTTTCAGTTTCATTTCAGACTTCGATTAGATGTTGTGTTCCAAGTACGAAACTTCCATCCACCCTTCAACTATGTTACCAGACACAGAGAACTTCAACGTGACCTCAGAAATATCAGTAGTCTTTCTTTCGCAGATACACACAACCGATAATTTGTATCCCGACGGCTCCATGAGATCCAACAACTTGTTACACCTGAAACTTTACTGGATGGTTCAGTAATTGCTGAGACTCAATAGCAGGGCTATGCTCTCCAGTATTAGTCCAGTAGGGATGCTGCCATAAACGATTGCTTCTTTGTCTTCGTCTTCTTCTGACTACACAAGCCAGAATTATAATTTCGTCGTCTGAAGAGTCGGATGATTGATTATTCATCTTTCAAACTCACAATCTTCCAAACAGAAATAAAGAACTGAACAGAAGGTGCAAGAGGCACGTGCATCTTTGGTGTGAAAGGCTTTTCATGAAGATGCAGGACGCACATGCCTCCTGCCTCCAGGATGCATGCATCTTGCGTCTTGCATCTTCGGTGTGAAAGGCCCCTAAAGACAATCAACCATTTGGGCTAAAACTTCAATTAAATCGGTAGATATTAGGGTGAAACTCGATTCCTATTATCCTTTTGAAGTTTAGGTCACATATATAAAATTACGGGACGATACATTCTTTCTATCGGTATTTATACCAGTTTTTGTGTTCAGCCTCCCCCCCCCCCCCCCCCCCCCTTTCCATTGGTCGATTAGGCTGAAAATTAATAGGTGTTATCATTACAGAGTTCTGGATTCACATATAAAATTTGATACATTGGTTTTATTGGGCGGGAGTCATGATGTTCACAGATACACACACATACTGAGAGACATTCTGTTTTTCTTATTTGGAATCAAAGCCAATCGATCGTTGGCTAAAACTCAATATTTCTCTTATATAGTGTCTTCTGAATCCTCATACTAAATATTGTGTCGATACTTTCATTACATCGGCAGTTATTGAAGATTTTGTGTTATGCCTCCCCTAATCCCCCCTTGCTTCGGCCGATTTGGCTGAAAATCGATAGGTGTCGTCCTTAGAGGGTTATGTATATGTTACGCCGAATTGACGAAATTGCCTAGTTCGTGAACTAGGCAAAAAATTGCCGAATTCGTGAATTCGGCAACCCCTTTGCCGAATTCATGGATTAGGCAATTTGCTGGTTTCATTTTGTCTATTTCGCAAAATAGGCAACCCCCACTTTTTGGGTAATTCCCTAAATAGGGAATTATTGGGATCTATATATTAATTATTATAGATAGGGAATTATTGAATTATATAAAACACAAATAATGAAAAAAAAGTCCTTTTAATACTGGGTTTTAAACAACATTGAACAGTATTCGTTAGCAAATGTTTATAAAAACAATTAAAAAGAGGTCAAATTAAAAAAAAAAATTAATCATGGTTTTTACAGGAAGTTCCAAAATGACAAGCTGAATACAAACGAAGCCACTCTTATAACATTTACATCGTGAAGATTTACAGTCTTTTTTGCATGAACATCTTGTATACCCTAACTATGCGCTGCATGTAGTTGCCTAATTCGTGAACTAGGCAACATGATTACTGCCGATTACGTGTATTAGGCAGTCGATTTGCCTAGTACGTGAATTCGGCAAAGAGGTTGCCAAATTCGTGAATTCGGCAATTTTTTGCCTAGTTCACGAACTAGGCAATTTCGTCTATTCGGCGTAACATATACACGTATACATTTTCATGTAAATACATTTATTCTATCAGACACATACAGAGATAGAAATTTGTTTTTCATTTTTTTAAATAGGTGTCTGAAAACATGAAATTTCGTTGAAAACTTCGCTTCGAATTTCTGACCGATTACATAACTTCCCCTATACTTTTTACAACTGAGAAAGTAAAACTCTCCCACGTTTTCACGTTTTAATATAATTAAATGGATATAATCCGAAGTTGCATTGAGCCGCTGTAATTTGGACAAAAATGTGCATTTTTAACAACAAAAATAAAGCATAAAATAGATCTTTCAAACCAAATTGGACAAAATAGGGTTCAGATAGTAGAACATGGGACTGATGCACTAATGCACATTTTGAATCAGACACATAGAGACTTACACGCTGCAGTCTGATGAATGATATTTCCTTCAAAATTAGCAGGACACCAGCAACACATCCACCGACTCTATACACTCATACAATGAAGGAGGGCTTGTTCATTATGAGGATTGTTGACTGAAGCTAAGCGCACATTAGGACTGGTTGCAACGCATCCACACGGATCGCTCTCATACATTTTATATGTATTATCAATACATGTTTTATAATTATATGTATTATTGTTATCATTATATGCATTAGATATAGAGGGCGCCGGTAGCTTAGTGGTATGTGTGCTTGTTTGGGTTCGAAACCCTACCGAAGCCCTTAGTTTACTTTATCTGGAAGGTAAAATAAACTTAAGCACGTCGTCCTTCGGATGAGACGTTAAGCGATGGTCCCGGGCCTGTACGATGTCCTACTCATTAAAGACCTCTGCGCTAGATGAATAAAAATTTAGTGCAGGCATAATTTAGGACTCCCATAATAGAGTCGGGCTCATGTCCACCAGTGACGAAAGAGAGCTATTAAAGCCCGGGCATGAGTCATAATAACTAACTGTATTAGATATATCAGTGTATTAGGTATATCATTATAATATAATACAGGTATATCATTATAATACAACATACAGGTATATACATATACAGGTATATCATTATAATACAACATATTATGTTGTAACATTATATGTATTAGGTATTAATAATTATGTATTATTTCGCATCGACGGATGGGCTGGCAGTCGGATGTTTGCTTGGATCCACTCCTTCCCGCTCCGCCACTGCAGAGTGTGCAACGGCAGACGGATTTGTTTTTTCTTGGGATGACTTTGTAGTCAGTCCCTGTTTGTATATGATATTATGTTGAGATTTTTAAAAAATTATGTTTTAAATTTATGGACTAATATAATTACATTTTATGTTAACAAATTAGGTGGGATTTATGGTCATAATAGTAACCTCACTACTACAAATTAACTTTTCCCAACTAGCATTTGAATAATATCAAAAAAATTAAATGTAGAAAACGGTTTTCTAGCAGGAAGGAAGTTACTTAGAAAAACGAGACAGGCGAAGACTCTTGAAAATTTCTCGGAATCAATGTTTGTTTCTTAACGAAATGTGGTTGTTTGTTTCTGCAGGTCTTGTCGTAAATTTGAAAGTAAGTCCGAATATTTATCAACATTCGAAAATATTTAAAACAATTTTTATCGCCTTCGTGTAAAACTTTAAAAATATTATGCAATTCTCCAAATTTATTTATTTTTGAACGTACTAAGTATATCATGGCACCTAATACTAGGTTTGCGTTTTTACTTTTTTTTTTTCATTTTTTAATCAAACATTTGAAATAAATATAATTCTTCATCGGAACTATCCATTTTAAAAAAACTTTCATTCTCACAAAAAATTATAATAGTCTCGAGTATTTAAATACTCGAATCGACCAGTTCCAATACCCCCAGACTCGATTCTTAAAAAGAGCGACTCCACCCATCATTATTTACTAGATATTTAAATCAGGAGACACGGCAGTGTCTCTGGCCAAGTCCGAAAAAATCCGAAAAAAAAGAAAGAAAAAGACACTGCTGTGTAACTTTTCTCGTGACACTAAATGCCACTTTTTGCATCAACAAAAGTATGTTATGCAATAACAAAATAACATTTTTCTCTACATAGTTGTGTCGAGAACTCCGAGCTGAACAAAATGAAAAAAAAAAGTAGACAAAAAAGTTCATATTTGACCAAGTTACAAGGGGTCAAAGTCAGCAAAAAATAACTTTTTTTTTTCTTCTTCCTTTTTCAGTGTCCGGACGTCCGGATGACGTCATCAAAGTTTCAAAATATTTCATTTTAATTATGTGGAACGTTGTTATGCAGTGATAGTTAATACAGTGTAATAGTGACAGTTACAAATTCCCACGTTACCAACCTGAGGGTTGCGGGTTCGAATCCGCACCAGTAATATCAACATTCTTTGCTAATAGCCAACGTTACCAACCCGAGGGTTGCGGGTTCGAATCCCCCCGAGTAATATCAACTTATTTTACAAAATGCTCACGTTACGAACCCAAGGGTTGCGGGTTCGAATCCCGATCAGTAATATCAACTTATTTTACAAATAGCTCACAATACCAACCCGAGGGTTGCGGGTTCGAGTCCCGATCAGTAATATCAACTTATTTTACAAATAGCTCACGTTACCAACCCGAAATTGTTGGGTTCTGATCCCCACCAGCAACATCAACTTATTTCACTAATAGCTCGCGTTACCAACCCGAGGGTTGCAGGTTCGAGTACCGATCAGTAATATCAACTTATTTTACAAATAGCTCACGTTACTTACTATATAAATAGCTCCCGTATCCAACCCGAGGGCTCCGGGTTCGAATCCCCACCAGTAATATCAACTTACTATATAAATAGCTCCCGTTTCCAACCCGAGGGTTCCGGGTTCGAATCCCGACGAGTAATATCAACCTATTTTACAAAAAGCTCAAGTTACCACCCCGAGGGTTGCGGGTTCGACTCCCGATCAGTAATATCAACCTATTTTACAAAAAGCTCAAGTTACCACCCCGAGGGTTGCGGGTTCGACTCCCGATCAGTAATATCAACTTATTTTACAAATAGCTCGCGTTACCATCCCGGAAGTTGCGGGTTCGAGTCCCGATCAGTAATATAAACTTATTTTACAAATAGCTTACGTTACGAATTCGAGGGTTGGGGGTTTTAATCCCCACCAGTAATATCAACTTACTTTACAAGTAGCTCACGTCACGAACACGAAGGTTGCGGTTCGAATCCCCACCACTAATATCAACTTACTTTATAAATAGCCCACGTTACCAACCCGAGGGTTGCGGGTTTGAATCCCCACCAGTAATATCAACTTACTTTACAAGTAGCTCACGTCACGAACACGAAGGTTGCGGTTCGAATCCCCACCACTAATATCAACTTACTTTATAAATAGCCCACGTTACCAACCCGAGGGTTGCGGGTTTGAATCCCCACCAGTAATATCAACTTACTTTACAAGTAGCTCACGTCACGAACACGAAGGTTGCGGTTCGAATCCCCACCACTAATATCAACTTACTTTATAAATAGCCCACGTTACCAACCCGAGGGTTGCGGGTTTGAATCCCCACCAGTAATATCAACTTACTTTACAAGTAGCTCACGTCACGAACACGAAGGTTGCGGTTCGAATCCCCACCACTAATATCAACTTACTTTATAAATAGCCCACGTTACCAACCCGAGGGTTGCGGGTTTGAATCCCCACCAGTAATATCAACTTACTTTACAAGTAGCTCACGTCACGAACACGAAGGTTGCGGTTCGAATCCCCACCACTAATATCAACTTACTTTATAAATAGCCCACGTTACCAACCCGAGGGTTGCGGGTTTGAATCCCCACCAGTAATATCAACTTACTTTACAAGTAGCTCACGTCACGAACACGAAGGTTGCGGTTCGAATCCCCACCACTAATATCAACTTACTTTATAAATAGCCCACGTTACCAACCCGAGGGTTGCGGGTTTGAATCCCCACCAGTAATATCAACTTACTTTACAAGTAGCTCACGTCACGAACACGAAGGTTGCGGTTCGAATCCCCACCACTAATATCAACTTACTTTATAAATAGCCCACGTTACCAACCCGAGGGTTGCGGGTTTGAATCCCCACCAGTAATATCAACTTACTTTACAAGTAGCTCACGTCACGAACACGAAGGTTGCGGTTCGAATCCCCACCACTAATATCAACTTACTTTATAAATAGCCCACGTTACCAACCCGAGGGTTGCGGGTTTGAATCCCCACCAGTAATATCAACTTACTTTACAAGTAGCTCACGTCACGAACACGAAGGTTGCGGTTCGAATCCCCACCACTAATATCAACTTACTTTATAAATAGCCCACGTTACCAACCCGAGGGTTGCGGGTTTGAATCCCCACCAGTAATATCAACTTACTTTACAAGTAGCTCACGTCACGAACACGAAGGTTGCGGTTCGAATCCCCACCACTAATATCAACTTACTTTATAAATAGCCCACGTTACCAACCCGAGGGTTGCGGGTTTGAATCCCCACCAGTAATATCAACTTACTTTACAAGTAGCTCACGTCACGAACACGAAGGTTGCGGTTCGAATCCCCACCACTAATATCAACTTACTTTATAAATAGCCCACGTTACCAACCCGAGGGTTGCGGGTTTGAATCCCCACCAGTAATATCAACTTACTTTACAAGTAGCTCACGTCACGAACACGAAGGTTGCGGTTCGAATCCCCACCACTAATATCAACTTACTTTATAAATAGCCCACGTTACCAACCCGAGGGTTGCGGGTTTGAATCCCCACCAGTAATATCAACTTATTTTACGAATAGCCCACGATACCTACCCGAGGGTTGCGGTTTCGAATCCCTATCAGTAATAACGACTTCCTATATAAATAGTTCACGTTACCACCCCGAGGGTTGCGGGTCCGAGTCCCGATCAGTAATGTCAACTTATTTTACAAATAGCTCTCTTTACCAACCCGAGGATTGTGGGTTTGAATCCCTACCAATAATACCAACTTACTTTACAAAATGCTCACGTTACGAACCCAAAGGTTGCGGGTTTGAATCCCCACCAGTAATATCAACTTATTTTACGAATAGCCCACGTTACCCACCCGAGGGTTGCGGGTTTGAATCCCCACCAGTAATATCAACTTATTTTACGAATAGCCCACGTTACCACCCCGAGGGTTGCAGGTTCGAGTCCCGATCAGTAATATCAACTTATTTTACAAATAGCTTGCGTTACCAACCCGAAAGTTGCGGGTTCGAGTCGCGATCAGTAATATCAACTTATTTTACAAATAGCTCACGTTACGAACCCGAGGGTTGCGGGTTCGAATCCCCACTAGTAATACCAACTTATTTTACAAATATCCTACTTTACCAACCCGAGGGATGCGGTTTCGAATCCCTACCAGTAATAATGACTTCCTGTATAAATAGTTCACGTTACCACCCGGAGGGTTGCGGGTTCGAGTCCCGATCAGTAATGTCAACTTAGTTTACAAATAGCTCTCTTTACAAACCCGAGGGTTGCGGGTTCGAATCCTTCCCAATAATACCAACTTACTTTACAAAATGCTCACGTTACGGACCAGAGGGTTGGGGGTTCGAATCCCCACCAGTAATGTCAACTTACTTTACGAATAGCCTATGAGTTTTGTCTTTTATGTCTTTTCTTTTTCAGTTTTGTATCGAATTTTCTGTCAGTTTTGTACGTATTTTTTAAGACTTGCAATACAATGTAAGTTTTTTGAATTCTGTTAGAAAGATTTAAAATAGACATCTACAAGTATTTATCATAAAAAAATCTGATCGTAATGTATGTTGAAAAATGACATTGATTCATTAAATGTTGTGATATATAAATAAAAAATTCACTAAAACTGAAAAGCACGGCCAAGTACGAAAAAAATATCTACCGAAGTAATTAATAAACATAAGTTTGATTCATTAAATGTTGTGATATATAAAAAAATTCTGGTCAAGTACGATCTTCCATGTATATATACTTCAAAAATTTATTCCTTTTATTTTATTATTGTACGTTGTTTGTTTGTACGTAGAATATATTGTAATTAAACTCTTTAAGTGACCGTTTAATTAAAAGAAGTTCAGGTTGGTCATTTCAGGTACTTGGCGACCTACCGCGAAGATTAAGTTTACACAATGCTATCTACCTGGAATATGGTATCAATCAATGCAAATTTGAAAACACATGTAATCATGGAATTTTTCTAGAAACAAACTAAATGCTCAGGGGAGAAACAATTATTATAGGCAGGTCGCCAAGTACCTGAAATGACCAACCTGAACTTCTTTTAATTAAACGGTCACTTAAAGAGTTTAATTACAATATATTCTACGTACAAACAAACAACGTACAATAATAAAATAAAAGGAATAAATTTTTGAAGTATATATACATGGAAGATCGTACTTGACCAGAATTTTTTTATATATCACAACATTTAATGAATCAAACTTATGTTTATTAATTACTTCGGTAGATATTTTTTTCGTACTTGGCCGTGCTTTTCAGTTTTACTGAATTTTTTATTTATATTCAACTCTTTCAACTATAAAACAATTTTCATCACATTTCTGGAGCATCGAGCAGATTAATACCAGCTGGATTAATATTTACGCCCCCATTGCTTAGACTTCACATAAATTGCATTTTAATATAATAGAAACTTCTATTTTTAAAAAATTTAGTAATATAAATTGTAAAAAGCATTTCTTTCGTCGCTTAGTTTGAGAAAAGAACCAATGTTAGCCACTTTACTACTTAAGCAGTTTTGTGCAAACAAACAAAAAATTATATACTTTTAACATTTAATAGGGATTTCTTTTAACATAGGTAGGTATTAAAATGATTTCTTTAACACATTGGCCGTGAGGGCAAGAGCGTAGGGCTTTGGTCTCACCACGGTTTCCGGGATTGAGTTTTATTTCGCAGATAGAACTCCCTCCCGGCGCCATGGATGTTATAAAGAACTAGATAACACCTTCATAGGAGACATTGTTAATATGTAACGTACATAAGGACAAAAAAAACAAAAAAAAAAACATATATATATTCTAATTAATACCTACAAAAGTAGTCTCGATAATATTCATAATAATATATACTATTATTACTATTTTATTATAACGGCTATGAAAATGTCCGAATACATTTTTTTTTTGCGTTTTGTGCCGATATAGTTGAAAATACAAATAAATTATTATTGAACCTTGTGCTGACGATGGCGTAAGCCGAAACAGGTTCACATTTATGTATATGTTTGTATGTATGTGGAATTAGACAATATAAGTGTTCAATAGAAAAAAAAGTGCTTTATCTATCATATTTTTCATTTCGGCTATGAAAATGTTAAAATATTCAAACAATTAGAACTAATTGTACTCTTTACACAATGTAAGAAAAATAATTTCAAGAATCGTGATCTAAGGAAGATAATTTTATATTAAATATCTAATTTCATTCCAAGTTTTGTTTTTGTGTTAAGAGAAATAATGGCAACAGTGGAAAGCAGTTATAACCTTCCAGTTAGCCGTCAATGTTTTCAAAATGTCCGATGTAAATTTATCAAGTTTATGTGATCATGATTTTGTGAATTCACTTCGTGAAAAGCATCCATCTAACAGAAACAAATGTTTGGATTTGTTGGCCTACGGACAAGATATACTTTATGCTTGGAACAGTGCGGAAAAATGTGTTCACGCTGTTAATATTAAGCATTCAATCAGAGATTCTGATTTTAAGACGCAGGTAATTTTCTCTCCCATTCAAAGTGTTTCCTTTTCGGTAGACAGAATATCTTTAAATTCGTCTTCATCATTATTATCTGTTATTGGTACTACCGGCTTGGCAATTTTGGAACTTCCCTCCAGATGGTCTGCTGATAATAATTTAAAAGTTTCATGTCGACATCTTGGTCAGGTACTTTTTCTTGGAGAGCAGCAAACATTGCGTCAAGCAAAATGGCACCCAGGATCACCTTCTGATTCACATTTGTTAATATTAACATCAGATGAATGTCTTCGTTTGTACAATGCTGCATCAGGCCAAGTATTGTGGAAATGTTTACTTACACCCCAACTAACCAGTACGAAAACACATACAAATATTCCAAGTAAGGTTTCATTAGGAGATACTCCTGTAGATTTCGATATAGCACCTCCACCTTTTGAAGAAGAGGTATCTTCTCTGAAATGGCCAGTACTTGTTCTTTGGGGCAATGGTGATATTTACAGTGTTACAACTTTCATTGAAGAAACTAGAGATAGAATCCCAGTTCAAGGCCCACTTCGTATGTATCCATGTTCTGATGACAACTATGGTTCAGATGCAAGTTCCATTATAATTCTGTCCACTTCACCTCCAATAGTTGTTTTTTCAACTTGCACTGGAAATATTTACAATTGTCTACTGCTTACTTCAGAGGATTCTCAAAATGAAAATGAAAAGTCGCTTTATGCCATTGAATGCATTGAATTAGAGTTGGGCATTCCAGTTGGAAATGATGATGACATTGTCTCATGTCCTGTGCGCCTTATGAAAAACCCTATAGAAAAATCAATGTACTTCTCTATTCATCAAGCTGGTATACATTCAATTACACTTCCACTTGTTTCAAAATTGTACGAATTTTTGGAAAATAACGAACACGATTTTGGTCCATACGCAACTGAAAGTTTCGTTGAGTATCTCCTGTGTACTGGTGTAAGTCGTGGAGGAAACGATGGGCTTATAACCCTTCCATTAATGGGATGTGCATTTATTGATGATTTATCATGTCTTCTTATTTTATTAAACAGTGGAAATCTGATTCATAGCTCTATTTCTCCACACATTATTTATTCATTGCAAAATTTGGAAATTACTTCAAAACAAGAGAAAAATGAAGATGGGTTCTTATTGGACATCCAGAACCTTTTGAAGAATTGCGGTCCAGGGCCTGTTATGCAGTTGCCTGAAGCTAAACCACAGGAGTGGCATGAAATTATTAAAAAAGTCACAAATAGTTACAGGTTTGTTTCAATTTAAGAATTAATATATGAATATGTAATACATTTTCTTCATTTTTCATGTGAAAACAATGTTATTTTGCTTGTCAGTCAATAGTTCATTTTCTCAATAATTTGCGTGTACTTTGGGTGAACCATATCAAAATAGTATTAATACTGTGATAAGACTCAATACCTCGAAACAAATTTCCTTTCAACTGAAAAAAATTGTTAAAAAGTGCTAAATTAAAGAACATTGCTTTCACTATTACTATCTGTTATTACGGTAGTAGCGTGTTTTCTGCATCTATGATGCGTAAAGAATATTTTGAAATGGATTTCCTTTTTGTATTTGTTGAAGAGTCTTGTACAATGTTGTTTGGTTTTCCCAATATTGTTTTCAAATGTGTTGATAAGCTTGTGGGGCGGGTAGCGCACTAGATGTGAAAAAAAAACCTTGAGCACGCCGTCATTCGGCTGGGACGTTAAGCTATGGTGCCGCGCCGCTGCGATGTCAAGTATTCGTTAATGATCCTTTCCTCAGATAACTAAACCTGGGTAGGCAAAATTGAGGATTCACACTCCAGAGTCAACCAGAGCGATATGACCTCGTAGTTAAAGCCCGGGCATGAGTCCTAATAATCAATTAACCATATAATAAAGCATTAGATTTATTATGAGTCGCTGTTGAAGTACAAGACAATGTTGCTAATATGAACTCAAAAAATCCTACATAATACATATAAAATAAATTTAAAAAATATATTTATATAATTTGGCAATTAGGGTTGGATACAACGATGTAATAGAAGGAGGAGAAATAATGCTTGTGGTCGATAAAAACGTACATGTAAAATTTCTGCCAAGCTTTCGGCACTGAGTGTGTTTTCTTTAGGTCCTGTATTGACATATATGTATTATTAATGAGTTTGTGTATGACTAGATTTGAGTAAAAAAATATGACATTACAACTAATTGTGACTAATTAACATTTAAATTATTTACATCAAAACAAATTAAAATATTTGATCTAAAAACAAACAATTATTACTTGGTAAAACATATGTACATCATGAGAAAAACTTTTAAAACAAATAATATGATATCTCATCAAAGGCAAAAAGAGCGAGCAGAAGTTTTTAAATAAATAAAATTTGATCTTAAAGCAAAATGTCATATATTTACTCAAATATATCATACATTAACTCATTAATAATGTATAATTTCAATAGAGACTCTGAAGAAGGCAGACTCATTGGCGAAAGCTTGCCAGAAATTCTACAAGTTTGTTTGTATCGACCATAAACCTGATCTCTCCTTCGATATAATTTGAGAAAATACTTTTGGTTGGATATTGGTGTTAATAATGTCTCTGCATGTAAATATGTCATTGAGATAGCATTCTTACAATTTTCTTTTCATAAATTGGGAATGAGAAAGCTGATTATTTCCTAATTTTGTCATTTTCCATATCAAAATTATACATTAGAACTGAAATGTAGCAAAAATTACACAATGAAATTATTCATTTTTAGGTAACTTAAAAAAATTGTCGAAATGCAGTAATTTGAGGGAAAATTAAATTGTTGGAAATGTAAATTTTTAAAAAACAAAACAATTATTGTAGCTTGTATGCATCAAAGGTTATTGCTAATTTTTCTATTTTAGATCTGTGATGGGTACCCATGAGAACGTAGCTAAAAAACTGGAAGATAGAGCTCAGAGCCTTCGTGCAGCTCTTCTTCAGCAACAAAAAGAGGTTGAAAGACTTAACAACCATAAGAAACAACTTCAGGATGTAGCTGAGCAGATTGCTGAACGGTAAAGTTGTCATAAATATGTTTGTATGTTGCTTTAGAATTGAAATACGTTCTGTAGGAAGAGTAAGAAAACTATCTTAAATGTACATTTTATATACAATACAATTTTTATAAGGACGCTTGGATGATGAGATATATGCTGAAAGCCGCCAAAAAATGAAGTCTTGAGCCCTATTTTTTGTAGAAGATTGTTTGATTAACGCGAAAAATTGGTCCTTACCAAAATGTTCCTTATTAAATTTCCAAGCGTCTATATGCCATCAGATTTGAGATAAGACAAATAATAACAAAGTTAGCGTCACTATAATAAATTTCTGTTTAAATTCTAAAGCATAAGGCCGAATTTTAAAATATAATATTATTATTTTTTTTTTTTTTTAAGACTAAAAATAAATAAAATAGGCCACGTAACAGGACTATCTTATACCAACCACTTTGCTACAGATCACTCCTCCCTCCCCTCTCAAATTAATTTCATACTGGCGTTACTGGGTATATGGGCTTCAGAACCCTCTACTTCCTCAAACGCCTTCGTCACCTTCTCCCCACTAAAACCCGTCAGCTGTTGGTATCCTCTCTTGTTTTCCCCTACTTTGATTATGTTTGCCTCGCATATGGAGGACTCTCTGGTGAGCTCGACATGAAACTAAAGCTCATGAATTCCTTCTAAGATTCTTTTTGGGGCTCCTAGACCCTCTCCTATTACTAGTTCTAGTATAAGTAGATATAAGATCTTATATATGGCTCGTCGACAATATTTCCTAGGCTACTTTCTCTATCAAACCATATCTTCCCAAAAGCCCTCCTACATTTTCCAAATGCTCCAATTTAAATCCCATCCCAGAAAGTCACTAGATCCCGTCCCTCTGATCTTTTCCTCCCTTCCCACAGGACAACAACCTGCCTACCACAACTCCTTCCTTATCCAGGCTAACTCGCTCTGGAACTCTCTCCCTCTCCAGGTTCGCCATGCTCCTACTCTCCTTTCATTTAAGTCCCTATTTTTCCATTATCTCCTAACTCAGCAAACCTCTGATTCCTAAGTCTAGCTCCTATGAGATAGTTCTCGTCTTCCTATAAGTCTCTCACTCCAACTGGACAGATTGTCGCTCTTCTGTTTCATCAGTCCAGTTTTTTACAATTCATTCATATACAATTCATTATTGTTACCATGTTTCACATTATTATTCATACTTGTTTTTCTAATTTAAATTTTTTTACTTCTATTTATCATTTTTCACCAGTTTATTATATTGTTTCACTCATTGCCTGTTTTTAACATTTAATATTTATTCCTAGAGACCTCTTTTATGTTATTTTTATTCTTCTCAACTGCTTGATACTTGTTTATTCTTTATGTTATTATTCTTAGGGGACGTAAGTCCCAGAATAAAGGTTATTTTTCATTACGTTTTGTTTCATTTTCATTATATGAGTCACTATCAGAATTATGCTATGCCGAGTAATGCCAGGATGAAATAATTTTGAGAAGAGAAAGAGGGGAGAGTGATCTGAACAAAAGTAGTTGGTATAAGAAAATTCTGTTTTGGCCACATCACGTATATTTAATAAATAATGGAAGAATTTATAATGTGATTCTTTAATGTAAACAATAATTATTATCATTAAGAATATATAATGTATGTATTATTGTAAATATATATTTGATTTCAGTTATGAGGAAATCAATGAACGACAGTCAGGATTGGTATCCCGAATGGAGAGCATGTTGTATCATATGCAGTACCTGGAGCCGAAGTTGTCAGGGGACGAGAATCGAGCTTTAGTACACCTGGAGTCAGTACAGAGACGTTTGGGGGGCTTTGAGAAGGACATTGCCAGGATCCGGACCCTACATGAGTATCAGACCTCTCAGCTGGACGATAGGTACCTTAGAACACTTTATCATTAGTTAGTCTTTGCGGAAAACAAGCTTTCTCATTATTTCATATGTCTGTGATACTTGTAGATTCATTTTTCTTCCCCAACTGTACGAAGTATAGGAGAAGTTATGTAATTTTTGTGTGTCTGTAAACATGATAACTCCCGATAGAATGAATGTAACGACACGATATTTTATATGTGAATCTAGAACCCTCGAAACGATGACACGTATTGATTTTCAGACAAATCGACCAACGCAAAGGGAGGGGATTAGGACAGAACCTTAATTTAAAACTCTAATAACTCTAACCCCATAAGGTCGACAATTATTAATTTTAAGCTGAATCGGCAGAAGAGAAGAGGATCAGATGGGGGGCTCAAATTTAAAAAACCAATAACTGGCAATGAATTACTTAGTTTACATGGGTTATTGAGAATATTTTCAAAATTAAATTTTTTTTTCAAAATGGTGAGTTTTTATGACTGTTTTGAAAAAAAATTTTAACACATTTTCAAAATGATAGTTGTCACCAAAAAAAAAAACCTTCCTCAAGGTTTACAAATAAATCAGGTGTCATGTCGATATATCGATATTATCCAGTTATTTTATTTTTGTCGATCCTAAAAACGAAAATGATAATTTGTGGAACAGTTTTATTAGTAAACCCTTGTTCAGCCATGTCCTTATGAACCAACGCAAAAATTTTAGATGTCCTAAACTTTTTCCCATCTGACAAGTTCAAAATGTTTCCCTCACTCACTGCATTTATTAATGCTCTTGTTTCGTCGCTAGACCACAAATTTCTTTCAGACATTTGACTTAAAAAACAAAAAAAATATATAAACTATAAAGCAGAACAAGAAACAAAAAACTAAATCACAAATTTAACCTCTTATACAAATTCACCACGCTTTCAACCCAAAACCAAAACATAACCTTAAAAAAAATGTCTATGAATTTGGTATTCGGTACATATCGATGTTTTATAAGTTATAGATATTTAACACAACTTTTTACTCTGGTGGTGAGGTTTAGAACTGCACTCATCAGTACTGCGCAGCCACATTTTGAATATTGAATTTCTTAGCGTTTTCATGAACATTCGAAATATCAAAATTTGATCATACCTTAGAAAAAGCCTTATCGACATTTAACTCAAAATGTTTTGAAACAAGTGTTTTCATGACTTTTCAAAACATTTTCAACAACCCATGAAAACGTAGCAAATGTATCATGAAATTTCATATTTGAAGTCAAAACATAACCAACGAGTTCAAGTTGTGTTTTTTTTGGTACACAATGTTTCCAGACGAATCAACTTTCACCAATATTGGATTAGTAAATAGGCTTAATATGCATTACTGGAGTGCAGAAAATCCTCGCTGGTTTTGTCAAATGAATAAACAACATCCAGGGTCAGTTAATGAATGGGCTGGAATCATCAATGACAAAGTAATTGGTCCCTTTTTTTATCGACGGAAATTTAAATGTTCAGAAATATCAAGACTTTCTTAATAGGGAATTACCTTGAGCAATTTTCTGTAACAACATCGATAAATAAATGTATTGAAGTTGCAGGACATCAGTTCGAACATTTACTACAACAAAATTCATTTATTATGTTTAATATTGGTCTAACAAAAAAATGTCTCATTTAACCTTCCCTTAATTTTTCCCCAGGATTCTAAATATGCAAAAAAAAAAAAAAAGAAATGGGTTGAAAGTCAAAAAAAAATTTTTTTTAGATTCATAAAAAACGTTCAACATTTTCATTTGTTTAAAAATTAGATTACAGCAAATAATGCGGTCAATTCCACTATACATTTTTTGTCTCAAGCTTTTTTTGAGAAAATCATTATTTTTCGAGTTATTAACCTGGGTCAAGATAAAATGAACATCGTATATAGAGCGAAAAATCTACATCGCAAACATAGTGCCAACTATATTTCATAAAAAAATGGACATACTGTCTTTTACCTCCGGGGTAAAAATGAAGCAATTGTTGAAGAAAATGTTACTTCTTTACGACAATAAGAAGCGACATCTCTGTAAGAATTGCCAGTAAATAAAAATTGTTGTATTCCCTCTTCTTATCAATGTTATTAATTATAATTGTTATTGTTAGGGTGGATCGAATGACACGTCGTGGTCTGTACGTGGACGACAATCGGGGCCGACTGATGCGTCGACAGTTGCAGAATTTAACCACTGAAATTGCATCCCTCATGCGAAAAGTTAAATGCATCGAGGAATCACTTCCTGGTCTTTGGTATTTGCCCGAGTATGCATGATACGAGCAGTGTCAAAAGTGTGATTTGTCTGAAAAGTCATTTTTAAAATGATACTTTGAGGTGTGAATCCACTTAATTTTATTTTTCCTTATTAAACAAAATTTGTTATGTATTCCTTTACAAAATTCAGTGGACTTATATAGAATACATGTTAACTTTTATTGTACATTAATTATTATATGTACCACATTTAGAATCTCTCATAATCATGTTATTGATGTATATTTGTATTTTTAATTTAGATAAAATAAATGGTGCGAAAATTATTGATAGTTGTCTTGTCAACAGTCAGGATTTGTCCCCTAAATTCGACAAGAATTTTTGATAATAAATACATTTTACACCTAATTAAAATGTCGGATTATGATCTGTGGTTTTGGAGAAATGATACGTTTTTTAAATATTTCATAGAAAGTCAATTTACAATAAAAATAAAATTGTTATATGTTCCTTTCCACTCAATTTTGTCAAGGATTGTTAGTAGACGAGGAAGGGTCGTTCAAAATCGTTTCAAAAATATTGAAAGTGTATTTTTTCAATTTTCTAATTATAATTTTTGAGCTTTTTTGGAATATATTTTGTTACAAATGAAGACATTCATGCTGTACGAGTATGTTGAGATCTGACTGGCAAAAATGAAATAAGTAACTGTGAGATATTAATTTGAATTTATTTTGTTAATCACTGAAATAAATAAATTTTACATCTATTTGTTTAAGTATTGACAGTTTGTTTATTAATATTCTTATTTTCTTTTAGCTTAGTTCAAGCAAGTATTAAAATCGTGTCTAAAATTCAAGTTGGAGCATAGGACCATTGCACGGTGCTATAACGTGCGTTCAAAGGTGGTATAAAGTGCTGCTGATGCAAGTGCCTTGTACGTACTAGCTGAGGTGCCGGCCGTTACCCTGCACGTACTAGCTGGGGTGCCGGCCGTTACCCTGCTCATACTAGCTGAGGTGCCGGCCGTTACCCTGCACATACTAGCTGAGGTGCCGGCCGTTACTCTGCACATACTAGCTGAGGTGCCGGTCGTTACCCTGCTCATACTAGCTGAGGTGCCGGTCGTTACCCTGCTCATACTAGCTGGGGTGCCGGCCGTTACCCTGCCCTTACTAGCTGGGGTTCTGGCCGTTACCCTGCACATACTAGCTGGGGTGCCGGCCGTTACCCTGCTCATACTAGCTGGGGTGCCGGCCGTTACCCTGCCCTTACTAGCTGGGGTTCTGGCCGTTACCCTGCACATACTAGCTGGGGTGCCGGCCGTTACCCTGCACATACTAGCTGGGGTGCCGGCCGTTACCCTGCACATACTAGCTGGGGTGCCGGCCGTTACCCTGCACATACTAGCTGAGGTGCCGGCCGTTACCCTGCACATACTAGCTGGGGTTCCGGCCGTTACCCTGCACATACTAGCTGGGGTGCCAGCCGTTGTCCAGTATATACTAACTGGGGTGGGGGCTTAGCACTTACTAACACACAATAATAATTTCATTTTTCAAAGATATAGTTTTTAGCATCTATTAAAGGATAATAAATAATCATCATAAGACAACTTACGTTATTTTTCGAAAGAATAATTTAGACGAAGAATCAAAAATTGGATAGGTTTGGAAGAATCACTGTGTTAACTTTATTTTTTTTAAATTTATCTTTAGTTAATTTAAAAATAAAGAAGAACACTATTGTTAAAAATACACAAGTCTTTACGAGTAAAGAAGCCGTTTAAACAAAATTTGTCAGGAATTACAACAAAAAAATATCTTCTCTAGTAATGGTCAACAGTTCAACATTAAAATTTAAATTCTAATTGATAAATATGAGCTCAATGTTCTGTCAATATTTTAACACATCTTTTTCTCGTATACCGTTTTTGATATTTTCTTCTATTCTTAATTACAGGATTGATGGGGAGAGACTAAAAGCTAGTTGTACTTGTGGCGTCTTTTGAAATAAGTTTTTAGTTCGCAAAGTCTGCTACTAGTTTTAGTTTTTTGTTTTCCCAGGTGAAGAATAGAAAATTATTCTATTCTATTTTTCATATATTTCTATTCGAAAATAAAAAATAATGTTTTAATATTTTTTGACAGAATCTCGATCTCCAAAAAATAAAATAAAACAATAATTATGAGCATTAAACCTATTTCTTTAATTAAATATTTACTTACTTAGTCATAGTGTGTAGTTGTAGGAAACATTTGTATCGCTTTGGTTAAATCCTACATGTTACAATAATAATTTGTTTTTTTCCTTTGCTAATATATATATATATATATTTTTGATATCAATTAGATAAACGTAAATATGATAAATTTCATATGCTTGTGAAAAGTGCCTGCTTAGGAATTTTACTACTGTTGTGAATTTTGTTATTAATTATAAGTACCAAATAAATGATGTTATAATTAAAAATTAATATAAGATATCTGTTTAAGTGGGAAAGTGTATTTTCTTAGCTATTTTTTTAAAAACTGTATTCATTGTAAATACCAAAATAAAGTTAGTTAAATTTATTTTTGTGTTATTTTTACCCCCATCTGTTGGAGGGCGTGGTAAAAGTATTGTTTCAATATAAAAAAAAAATCATTTATTTGAAAATCTAAGTATGTAAATACAACTTGCAAACAAGAGGCTGGATATAAACGAACTGGCGCAATGTTTACTTTACGTTATCAATTTTTTGATTATTTTATACAGAGTTTAATAAAGACTTTCTGCGTTCTTATACGAAATGTAAGGAAGTATTTTTATAGTGCGAAAAACAGATCGAGTTTGTAAATTTTCATGGTTCAAGCTCCCCTGAATGCGTTTTGACCATTTTCGTGATGTCTGTGTACAGGATTGGAAAGTTGTGAGCGCTCCAACGCAGAAACGATGAACGTGAAATTTGGAATGAAGAGAAGCCACATCTGCTAAGTTAGATCTGATTAAATTTTCGATGAAAATTAAGACCCATTTTACTTCGAGACCTAAGTACACTCTTCAAGATACCACTTATATTTATGACCTAATCAAAAAAAACTTGAAATAAAAATTATAGAGAATACTGAAAGATACTAAATAATTTATAATTTATGGTTTCTAGATTTACTTTGTGAATCTCCATTCTAGGAATAGATAATTAAAATACACAATTTCTTTGTCAAACTTCACTATATATTCTCAAATAATCAACTAGAGGATGACAGGGAGATCCTTTAAGATTAGATACAGGGAACACACAAGAAATACAAACTCCAACACTTCCTCATTTCACCAACATCTCACAGAAAGAGGACATACCATAGACACACAACACAAACCAACTATAATCCATATCTGCCAAAAAGGTCCACTTTTGAATTTACTGGAAGCGGTAGAAATAAATAAACTGAACAAAAATAACGATATTGTAATGCTAAATGAACAAATAGAACTGAACCATTCCCCCCTTCATATATCAAGTAGCTAAGAGTCTGATGATTGTAGAAATGTTTTGCCAATTCACATTCAGAGAATACTATAATTTTCATTTGATGTTTTAATTTGCCTTTAAATTCTATGTATTTGTTTTTATTCACTTTAGATTATATTTTACATTTATATAATTCATGAGTTCTACCTATATAAATACCAACACTTTACTGTTAGATTCGCTTTATTAGATTTTATATATATATTTTCTTTTTTTATTTTATATTTATTATTATCTCGTAAATATCTGTTTATTGGAATGTATAGAGTAACAAAAACAAGGGATTCCCCGTCACTACCTAAAAAAAAACCTCCATAACTGTACCTTCTACCCTGTCAACCAATTCTGTCAGTTTATAAGTGACTCTTGATAACACGGCGAAACTAGTTGAGTATTTGAGAATATATAGTGAAGTTTGGCAAAGAAATTGTGTATTTTAATTGTCTATTACTGAAAGATACATTTTATACTAAATACAATTTTTTGCCCAGTTTGCGAAATAAGTGCTGGAAACCGTCCTAAAATGTTTTGTCGTTCCTTGATTTACTAGAAAACGGTTAGTCCTATCGAAACATTGATCCTTAAAAGAAATGTTTATTATTAAGACTTAGGAATGGTCTAGTAATCCTCCGATTTAAGATAGGACCCATACGACCAATGTTACACTCCCCAAATAATGAAATGTGTAGTTAAATTGTATGGTTTTATTATTAGTATTTTTTTTTATTAAAAAGGATTTTAAAATATATATATATATATATCTATATGGATAAACAATATTCTTATACCAACCGCTTGTGTACCTATTCATTTGTATTTATGTTACCACTAATGTCAGTGCGTTAACCATTATTGACAATAGTTTGTTATTATGGAGTGAGTTAGTTAATGTAGGACATTTTGATGATTTAAACGTTGATTTTTGACTTGAACTAACGCCTTCTATCAGCATCGGCTGCTGGTAATGTTGGTTGCAGGTAGGTTATATCACATTACAACCTCTTTGGGATTCGATTTGATTTGTATATGTGATGATTCTCAATCGGGAAACCCTTACTACTTACTTCTTCATTAAAAGGACCCAAGCGGGCTTAACTAGTTTATTAAGAAATAATTCTGATATTTTTTGAAGGATTACAAAATGATTATTGTCAATAACATATTTAACGATAACATCAAGTCCATATTTCATGTATATGTATGATCTAAACAGAGCATCTTGGTTTATAGTAATAGAAGAAATTCTCAAAGAATCGTCTGCTATGTAAATTCCCAGCTTGTATTAATCAATAACGTTTCCACTCTCCCTCCGAAGCTAATCGACTCTTTAGACTAAAACTCAACATTTGACTTTCACGGTGGCTTCTGAAACCTCATTACAACGGCAGTTATTAGGATATTTCAATCGAGCCCTCCATCTCTGTTCCCTCTCTTCCATTTGACTGGTTTCGCGGAAAATTAATAAGTGTTCTCCTTAGAGGGCATTGAATTTACATATGAAATTTTGTGTCATTACATTCATTACAACAGCAGTTATTAGCGTTTTTGTGTTAAGCCTTCCCTCTATTCCGCACCTTCCCTTTGGCCGATTTGACTGAAAATCAATAGGGTTCTTGATATACGCATAAAGTTTTCTATCGATACATTCATTCTATCAGGAGTTATCGTGTTCATAACTCAACATCGTATTTCTGACCAATTACATTATTCTCCTGTACTTCGTATACCTGAGGAAGTAAAATTGAAGTTGGTAATTCCAGTAGGGATCCAGAAAGGACATCGGAAATGTGTAGGCAAACTATGAAGACCAAAGACTGTTTTTTTTTTTCACAAAACTCACTTAAGATCAGATTAAGGTCAGAGAGATGTCCGATAAAAACAGCAATAATTCCATTTTGACCCACATGAATTTTCTCTTGTATTCTTCGTAATATGTACAATTCTAAAATAATAGAGGAAAAGGAATTTAAATATTTAAAAATCTGATAACATTTAATAAATGTATTATTTTTTGTAACTTATTTACAAAATATTCTTAGCAAATAAAAAAATAAAAAAAACATTCAACAGTGGTTAAAAATTAATATTAATATTGAAATAAATAATTCAAATGTTCAATCAATTACATTCACAAAATACTAAATTTTTAATAAAAATAACATAAATATAAATAAATAAAATTTTCCAATTATTCAGGGTAATTTATCATTTTGATTAAATTAATTACCATTCTGCACCTCAATAACTAGGCTATTAAGTCCTTACTTTATTAATTCAGGGCGCAGAATTATAAACATATAAAAAAATAATTTAAATAAATAGTATTGAGCCTGTAAATAATTACTACTTATTAGTCTAATGCAGTTAGAAAAAAATCAATAACCTAATGGAATCTTCTATTCCGTGTACATCCTAACTTATATTTTTGCACTACAAATGAATGTATAAAAAAGGCTTCGAAAATGAGTAGCAAGTAATCGAAATGTATTTTGCTAAATTTTGTAAATAGTTTTTTTTTTTTTAATTGTTAAATTCTGCTAAAATATAAAGAAAATTACACCCTTCAGTGCGACATATTAATTACACTATCTATAATATATATATTTATGTAGGCTGACAAAACCACGTTTTGATTAGTTGCTTCTCACTTAATAAATAAAATGCTTAAAATAAAATAAATAAACAAATAAAAATCTACAGTCAGTCTATAGGGACTTTGTTTAAGTCCTTTTTCTAAAAAAAATAAACTTTGAGTGAAATATTCATACACTTGATTTAATCCCTGAAGAGTAAATAAAAAATAATTATTTAAGTAAATCACACAAGAGACATTTTGATTTTTTTTTATGGCTTCCTAAATAAACCGAAAAAAGTAATAAATAAAATAATGTAGACTAAATGTTTTGCTTAAATGCGCTCAGAATTTGTAACAAGTAATAAAAAACTTACCTTTGTTTAGTAAAACAGACGAAATAAATAAATAAATACCATTAATTAATAAATAAAAAAACTTTGCATTACTTTCTTCTTTCTACTTATATATAATTTTATTAAATACAATATTTTGTTATGAACCGCTCTCTGGGCTATAATTTCACTACGAATATTCACAAAATTACTGTGTCTATTGTGAAATAATTTTTACATAAAATGTTTTAATTACAATAAATAATAATAAACATTCTTACAATTTTTAAAATATACTGCTACTAATATTTAAGTTTAGTTTACAAATTTATCCGTCATCTAAAATTTTGAAAGCCATATATTCCGGCTCATGAGAAATTTTAGATAGATTTTCACTAATCAATATTTACTTAATAAAAATATTTTGATTATAATCAGTGTTGTATAATGACAGGAATGATTTAAGTAAATATAAAATGGTTATAAGAGGTAAATAGTTTTAAGATAAACTTTTTTTTCGTTAAACCATTACCCTGTTTATAAATGATTTGCTTGAGTCACAATAATAAAACAATTAGCCATTAGTAAGGTGTTTCCTATGGTTTGGTACACGCACTTCAAATGATATATAAATATTTTTGGTGTCTTGTGAACTACTTAATTCTGCCCGTTGCGGTTCTGCTAAAGGATGGCAGCACTGTTAGCTCATCTCATATATATGAACAAATATTTTACTTATATAATAACAAAACTTATTTCATTGTTCCACTGTTTATTGGGGTGGTCCTTATTTGTCGAGTATAGATTTTTTGTCTTAACATTTCTCAGAATAGTTTCTCTATAAATTTTCAAAAAAGCATTTTCGGACCCCTATTTATATTAACTCTGTTTATTATTTTCGAGCCACCAAACCAGTCACAAAGTTACGTATATATCCACTAACACCCCCTGCAAACGTCATTTTTATTTTCGTTCTCTATAATCTGAATGATCGTTCTGAATAACGTAATAATTTTTATAAATAAACTGTTATTTCATGGTCAAAATAGATGGGTGATGTGCATCCTATCTTTCCATTCGGTTGTTTTATTTATTAAAATTATTATTTCTACATATGAAACATTTTAAATATTTTCATGAAAGAGAAATTGATAAATTTTATATTTTTTGTCTGGTTTTCTTTGTAAATAACGAGTGTAACTGAAACTTTTCAAATATAATGTGTTAAGGACCACCCCAATTTGTATCAAGTTACTTTTACGACTGGGAGGCTTGAGGAGGAGCTGACTGAGGTGCGACAGGTTCCAGTGTTCCAGGCACCTGTCCTCTGTAGGCCAGTAGATGACTACCTCCAGCTAGATGAGCCGCCGCCGATCTAGCCAGATAGGGAGCATAGATGGGGGTGGTCGTGGAGGCGGAAGAACTGTCAGAGCGGCCCCAGAGGCCCCATCCGCTACCGAATCCACCCCCGCCGCCTCCGCCTCCACTCTCCTCCCAGTGGTCACCATGGTCATCATGATGGTCGTAGTGGTGTTGGTGGTGAGCGTTCTCGTAGTAGATCACCTGAAAAAGATAGCAATGGAAAATTAAAATTAACGAAATGGAATTTACCGGGATTATTGAACTGTTTATATTTACGCGTACTGGTCAACTTGGGGACTAAGCTGGTAAATGAGTTACGAAATTTTCATTTCATTTTTTTCCTCTCGATAAAGGACAAAAATAGTAGACCCGACGATGTCCGCTATGGAGAGGTTTCACTGTATAATATAAATAATATCTCTCCCGAATTAATTTTTCACGTAACTATTTCCTGATTTTTTTTTTTTTATAGAACTGCGGTTAATAAATACAAAAAAATACGGAAAAATGTTAATGCACAGAACAGAATGTTAAAATTTAGTGCTAATAATTTATTACCATATGTTATTATTTATTTTTTGTGAAAACATATAACCTAAATTTGTTTTTAGACTATTACTCGTAAAAGTAGAGTCTTAGCGTTGTGGGTAAGTGATGTGTTCTAAACAGCCTGCATTAAGGCTGGGCTATGGAATCCAGATGCCACAATTAGGTTTAGGAACCTGGAAGTCAAGTCCAAAAGAGGTCTACCAAATAGTCAAAGACGCCATTGACATCGGTTATAGGCACTTCGATTGTGCTTATCTTTATGAAAATGAAAAAGAAATAGGACAAGCATTAAATGAAAAAATGAAAGATGGTAAAATAAAACGTGATGACATTTTTATTGTGAGTAAACTATGGAATAACAAACATGAGTATACTAAGGTTGTGCCAGCTTTACAAGAAACACTTCTGTCTTTCGAGATGAACTATGTAGATTTGTATTTGATACATTGGCCCATTGCTTTTTACGATATTGGTCAATTATTTCCAAAAAGTATTAAATCTGGTAATTATTTGACAATTAAACATGATTTTTGTGAAACATGGCGAGCCATGGAAAATTGTGTTCGACTAGGTTTGACAAAATCTATCGGTCTCTCTAATTTCAATAGAACTCAAATTCAAAGTATACTAAAAATTGCAGAAATTCGTCCGGTGAATCTTCAAATGGAATGTCATCCATATTTAACACAATTTGAATTGATTGATTTTTGTAAAACAGAAAATATATCAGTTACCGCTTCTCTACCCTTGGCCAGAGGACAAATACTAGAAGATGCAATATTGAAGAAAATCGGTGATGTGTACAACAAGTCCGCAGCTCAGGTGGCGCTCAGGTACCAAATACAGAGGAGGTTGGCGGTTATACCCAAAACAGTGCACAAGGAACGGCTCAAGACGAATTTTGACATTTTTGACTTTAATCTGACCCCAGATGAAATGATAGCTATCGGTGGACTGAACAGAAACGAACGTTTTTCGAAATTCGCTCCAGCAAAACATGACTCCAATTACCCTTTTTGCGGATGCAATTAACTGACCCTGGCGACTTTTTATACTTTATTTATAGATATTGATGTATCTAATTTGTTTTATATATTATTTTATTTTTAAATATTTTTTATTTATTAACAGATTTTTATCAATTTTTCTCTTCTTTTTTTTTTTATATTATCAAATAATTTATTGTGCTTAATATAAAACAAGATTCTTTGTGCAATGAGAACTTTAGCGGCACTTTCGAAAGTTTTTAGTATAGACTTATAAAAAAAATACTTATCTTAATTCTAATAAAAGTAAAAACAATATATACTGTATTTATTAATATTATTATTTTTGTGCTCATATTTTTTCAAGTATTTCTTTATTCATTTCATTTTACTTTTTAACCCCCGACGCAAAATGAGGGGTGTTATAAGTTTGAAGCCTTTGTCTGTGTGTGTCTGTCTGTGGCATCGTAGCTCCAGGATGGCTAAAGTTTTTTTTTGTTTCAAAAGCTGGTATTTGCGAGATTGTTCTTAGCCATGTTTGGTGGAAATCAGGTATGTCGTCTCCAAGATATTCAGGTTTCATCAGAGCCTGTATAGGGATCTCGGTCTCTATTACAGCTAGAGACTTGGAGTTTGAGCTCAAATGTTTATAAGGTCAAGCCCCTCCCCCTAAGCCCTTCAAGCCCCCTCCCCTTTTTAAGGATTTATTTTTTGTGTCTGTTTTTATTTTTATTTTTAATTGAATATTTTCTTTTTATAGTATCGTTAAAACTAATCAAGTGTCAGACTCTATGAGTTAATATCTGTTTATGTATCTAATTTATTAGCTATCTTAATGTAGGCGTATTCTATTACCATGTTATGGTTTAACGGAAATAAATATTATTATTATAGTTTAAATATATATATTAAAACATATAAAATTTATAATAAAAAGAAGGGGAGCGCCAGTTAATTGTATTTGTAATTTAATTATTTAAATTATAGTCAGAAATAGAGTGAGGATGGCAACCTGTAAAGAGCACGTCCTTCCTGCCCTAGTTAGAGAACATTAGGATGTCAAGACCAAATAAAAACTACAAAATAGCGGAGTATATTCACAAACAGTTGGGATCCTAAGTACTAACATTTGGTGAAATATGTGACAGCTAAGTTGGTGATTTGTCTGTCATCATTGAGCTATTCGCCATATCCTGCTTATTTTGATGAATTGTGATGATACGAGTATAACAGGATGCCACCTCCATGTCCCTAATTTGATGTCAAATTATTGAAGATGAGTTGAGCATTAGTCACATCTATTAATTAGAATTGACTATTTACTATTTTTATATTTTATACGGAGAAATAAAAAATGTGTAATGAAGCTGCGTTGTTATCGTCCGAAAATTTTTGAATTAATGAATTTAACTAAAACTTCTTTTTTGAAATAATATCTATTTCAAAAAACATATCTTGTTCTATATTAGGAGAATATTTCTTATTTTAGTCACTTTTTCTTTCCTCATTTTTTCTTTTTATTAAAGATTTTATTTTTTTTATTTAATTACTATTTATATATATTCTTACTTATTGTTATTCTTACCTTTTATTACTATTATCATCTTCTTTAATGGATTTATTATTTTTTTCTTTTTTTGTATTTCTTTTCTTCATTAGTTTTCTTTATTCCTAGGGATTCTTCTATCTTAATATGTACTTTATTAATTTATCAAGTTACTGTCATGTCTATTCGTATTATTATTCTCATTATTAATGCTGATTATATCTAAGTCTATATATATTTACTTTTTCTTCTTATTGTTATATGTCAAAGATATAATGAATATGTTTAATTATAATACTGTTTTATTTTTTTTTTGGGGTAAACAAATTTATCTGTTATAAATGTTTGGTTCTGAAAAAAGGATTTTATTATTTATACATTTATAACCCGGCCCCGAGGCCCTTAGTTCATTTTATTTGGGAGGTAAAATAAACGTAAGCACGCCGTCCTTCGGATGGGACGTTAAGCGATGGTCCCGAGCCTGTACGATCTACACGTGAGAAATTACATTGATTTATCGACAATTATAAAAGATAATGTCTATTAATACGGAAAATGTGTTTTATCATACTAGGATGGAACAGAAAGCATTTACAACTACTAACAATAATTTGAGAAACATATTCATGGAAACTTATAGTAAATAAATAAAACAAAACTTGTTTTTACTTCCCCAGCTCTGTGAAGTATAGGGGAAGTTATGCAATCGGCCAAAAATTCGATGTGGAGATTTCAACGGACGTTCTAACGACGACACCTATTAATTTTTAGCCAATTCGAGCAAAGGGAGGGAGGACTAACACAAAAAACCTAATAACTGCGATTAATGTAATGACAGGCTATTTTATATGTGAATCCAAAATCTCAAAGGGGCGACATATATCAATTTTCAGCTGAATCGGGATTAGTAGGAGGCCTGAAAACAGGAACCCCAATAACTAACGAAGTATTGAATGTATCATCACGAAATTTAGTATGATGATTCAAAAGATGATAGAACTAAACTATAATATTAAATTTTGATTACCTTTTGGGGATGATGTTTATGTTTGATCTCGGCCCACAATTTGATGACGTGAATGATGACAAGAATGGTGGCCAGAAGGACAGCCTTAAATTGAAGGAACGTTTGGAAAGCTGTTAGTAACATTTTGAGTTTATGTTTGATGAGAAGGGCGATGAGAACTAATTTGATGAGAGCTTTCTTGATTGCTTTGATTTTCTTCTTCTTTTTGTGATGTCCTCGAGCCAAATCTGAAAAATATAAAAATATTTTAAAATTTTAGATAACATGTAGGCTTAAATTGCTTACTTTTCTTCTATTTGTTGTCTTGTTTCGTTTCATAAAACGTTCTTAATTGTGTACAATATGAAAATTTGCTATTAAAAAAAAAAAATTGAATAGTAATATATATTTTATAGTTTGTTAGTTTTTTGTTATGAGAATACCTTAGAAATTGTTAATAGTTTACACTGGTAACTTTGGTTTCTTTAGCTTTGAACATTTAAAATTGTTGAAAACAAAGAAACAATGTAGGAAAAAAAAGTTTTTTTCCAGAAAAACATGCTATCTAAAGTATTTAAGTAAAAAAAAGGTATTTTTTTGATATATTAAGAAACAAATACCTATTTTATTTGTTAATCACTGTGAGAGAAGTTGTACTTGTTTCATTCATGATGTATTTACAACCATGTATTCATTGTTTAATGTCTATGAAATATATTATTGTTATTGTAATAACTTTACTAAATTGTGAATTATTATTTTTTAATATGTATGACTGACTATGTACATCATATATTTGTACCTATGTAAAGGAGAAATGTTAATTCCATGTGGTAATATAATTTTATGTAGGCGCTTAGGGTTTTTCATAAAAAATTACCTAAATACTTTATATTAAATATATTTGGTCAATAAATTACTTTATCATCTTCAATGCTTCTTTTAATATACTCCTTTCAGATTTCTTATTGCAGAATTAACATGGTTGAAAAAAAAGTGTAGTGGGCTGTTTCATAAGAGCGCTGCAAATTGCTACAACGTTTTTACCATGGAGTTTCCCTTCTGTATATACATATATGTTATTCTGTGGTTTGGGCTTAGCCTCCTTATTTTCTTCTATTAGAACAAGAAATAATATATGTTATGGAGATTATCCTGCGTTTGACTGCAATTCTAGATTACACACCTATTCAACGTAGAATTTCACATAAACTACACCAAATACTGATTTAAACAAACACTACATTCTTTATCATTATACAGTCAGCTGAGTACAAAAAAGTTGTATCAGCAAATTTTATTAAAATTGTGTTATGCACTCAGTTTTGGATCTCCTACACACATTGATAAAAGGTCTTATTAAACAAAAGTCCAATTGCTAAGTGGTAATATATTGTATAGTTTTGATCCTCTATAAAGATTTTCTTTAGATAAGAACAAAGTAACTATCTGGTTAAGAACTAATCAACAAAAGGTCATCAAATAAAATTGATACTGCTTTATCTCACTAAACACATATTAGGAACTTAACACTGATGAAACATTGTGTACATCAGGGGCTTGCTTACCTGTCAACAGTGCCGGATTAACCTATAAGCAAACTAAACAATTGTTTAGGGTACCAAGTCCATAATGCTATTTTTGAAATAGTTATTTATTTAAATAGTAAATTATTTCTCAATTTTTATTTTCTCGTAAATCTGCTATCATTTTCAATTAAAAATGGAATTAATATGTTAAATATAAAAACATTTATAGGTTGCATAATTTTTTTCGTATCCTGCCGTAAACTTCGGATGGAAGACCAAATATCAAATCCTAATTATGATGATACTGAGGAAGAAATGTATCTGACGAAGAAGTGTACGTATATGATGAACGAATGGCGTATTTTGACGAGAGAGAAATTTAGTGTTTTAATAAATTAATTTTGAAAAAATGTATTTTCTTATTTTTTTGTTTAATAATTTTGCCTTCGTTTTGTTCAATCGAGCTTTAGTATTGTACTTGTTAACATAAGTAAGCCGTTAATGATATCAATCTTGAGCTCAGAATGCTTAGGGCATCAAATAGTCTTAATCCGGCACTGCCTGTCAACATTCTTCTCCCAATTCTCAAACAATATTATTCAATTTGAATGGAAACATATCTTAATTATAATAATAATATACATTTTTTTTTTTTTTTTTTTTTTTTCTTAGTTTTTATTTAACGTCGCATCGACTGCAGGGCCATTAGCGATTTATATTTTAATAAAAATATATATTTTTAAAAATTATTATTTGTATTTTATTTTTTCTACAGACAGAAGCTATTGAAGCAATATTAATATAAACAGTTTAATTGTAAGAAAAATGCATAATAAAAATAAAAAAAAAATTTTCTTCAAATAGCACTTGGTGTAAAATAATTAAAATATAGGATAAAGTATTTTTTCATACTTATTTAGGAACAGAATAACTTAGTCCTTATGCAAATTCACCTCAAATTAAATGATTATAGTTATATTTTTCTGCCTCTTTTCGCGTTTTGTACGAAAAACTTAGATATAGCCTTGGAATTTGAAAGTTTTAAGAGCCTTATTAAAAAATGTAATCATCCCAGGTACTCTAGATTACTGTGGAGAACAAAATGGGCTCGCTTTGAAACAATGTGAAAGTTGGTATGACCTTAATTTTCAAAAATTGTAGAAGAAAATAAATTATTTTGTCAAATTATGAAAATTTGAGTTTAATATTTACTTGTTAACTATTTATTGTGAAGTTTCCCCTTGAAAAATGGTTAACAATGAAATTCTTTAAACATTTTCATAATTACATTTTCCAGTAAGTGGACTGAAAAGTAATTTTCGGGGAGAGTTAATTTCAGAACACATTCCGTATGTTGTTAGGGGCTTGATTTTGAGCAGCTGAAAGTGTCCTTGGTCAGTATGCCAAAAGATAATTGTTATAATTATTTTTTAATGAATTCGCTTTTCTTGTTTCAGTGTGATTTCCCTGAGAAATTGTTTTAATTCTAATTAGAATTTCTATCACTATTATTTTTCTCCAAATTATCTGAGTTATGATTAAACTATAATGAAATGAAAATAATATCTTAGGTTTAATAATGATGATTAACTAAAAGTCATTTGAAAATATTTCAGATTAAATAATGAAACCAATTTGAGAGAGTGTATAATATGATTTACGGGATATAACACAGTTTTAATCATAAAAACTATGATGAATATAGAAAGATAAAAGAAATGGGACATCTAGCCTTTTTAAAAAACAAAGTTTCCTTCTTATCGAGCTTGGAGCAGGTGTCGGTAGAGGCGCTTCGAACAGAAGCCTCAGAAACACAGATATTTTATTTATTGATAACTAGCAGCAATACCCGACGTTGCCCGGGCAACTTCGACCTTTCTCCTAATACCTCTAGCTATTATGTAGTTAGGAACGCTGGGCATCACAGCTACTACTACTAAATGTGAAATTTCGTGACAATCCGACCATTAGTTAATGAGCTACCACTTTATTTATGCTAACGCCCACCCCACAACCTCCCTCCTGTTCACAATTCTGAGATGTCACACACCCTGTTTATCAATTTGGCATTTAAGAATACTACATGTGAAATTTCATGACAATCCGACTAACCGTTAATGAGCTAGCACTATATTAAATATCGTAAAGTGTTATTTAAGAGACAAGTCAAGATAAGTCATAACAAGCTAAGTTAAGTCATAATTATTTAACTAAAAACGACATAAACCAAACAAAACATGACACTGCACATTTACAATTTTAACAACCTCTTTATGACACCGAAATGTATATATTTTGGCTCAAATGGTATCTTTAGGTTAATTACAGGATTATGGAGAATGATCAAATCTTTACAGTGCTCTACTGAAAAGTGGACAATTTTGACTTATCGACTTCTTCACGACAGCCAGGGATTTATACTTAGGCTCCCCCACAACCCCCCCTCCCGTTAAAGTTTTGGGACACCTCATAGCCTATTAGTCAATCGGGCTCAAAAGGATGCTACATGTGAAGTTTCATAAAATCCCGTCCAGCCGTTTGGGCGTGATGCTGGAACAAACAAACAAAAAAAAACCCGTTTCAGCTTTATTAATATAGATTTACTTTGGTTTGTGATTCATTTTTACTTCCCCACCTATCGAAGTATAGGGAAAGTTATGTAATTGGTCAAAAATTCGATTCTGAGTTTTCAACGGAATTTCATGTTTTCCGACCTCCAGTGTGTGTATGTGTCTGTGAATACGATAACTCCCGTCGGAATTAATCAATCAATACGAAATTTTGTATGTCCAGAACTCTCTAACAACGACACCTATTAATTTTCAGCCAAATTTATCAAAGGCAAGGGATGGATTAGGAGGGGGGGGGGGGGGGGGGGAGGCTTAACACAAACACTCTTATAACATACAAAATCTCGTTTGTGAATTCAAAACCCCATGAGGACGACACTTATTAATTTTCCTCGGAATCGGCAGAAGAGAAGGAATGGTGGCTCAACTCAAAAACCACAATAACTGCTGTAATGAATGTATCGACATGAAATTTAATATTTGAAGTCAAACCCAAATGAGGCCATAACCTGTCAAATGTAGGCGATATTGGCCAAGGGGGTTAATTCAAAAACCCTAATAACTGCCGATGGATTTATCGACACATTTAGAATGAGGATTTAAGTCAACTATTAAATATTAGAGCAAAGGGTGGTTTTGGAGGGTGAAAGAAAAATGCAGACTGGGAAAGTACATTGCCGGTGATTTACCGACATTTTTTTTACAATAAAACAATAAATAGTTTACCATAAAACAATTCAATTTCATTATATTCTATGATTGTATAAATAAATGAATTATTACTTTATTGTCGCTATAAATACAAATAGAAGGGGATACATATAGAGAGGGAGGGGGCCGGTAGCTCAGTGGTATGCGTGCTTGCCTTCTGAGCTTAAGGTTGTGGGTTCAAAACCCGACTGAGGCCCTTAGTTTATTTTATCTGGGAGGTAAAATAAACTTAAGCACGCCGTCCTTCGGATGGGACGTTAAGCGATGGTCCCGAGCCTGTACGATGTCAGGTGCCCGTTAAAGACCCCTACCCTAGGTGAATAAAAATTTAGGGTAGGCAAAATTTAGGACTCCCATAGTAGAGTCGGGCTCATGTCCACCAGAGTGACGAAAGAGCGCTCTGGTAGTAGGCGATATGAACTGGAGAAGGTAGGTTCATAGTGAAGGAGGAAGGAGAAGAGTGCGAGCTGTGAGATAAGCAGTAAAGATGACCCTGATCTAGAGAGGTAAAGAGAAATGTGCTGGAAGAAGGTCAGGAGTGACCCATGACCCTTCCAGGGTGACCTTCATCACTGTCAGGGCCGCTGGGGGGTTCGACATCCTCTTTCAAAACAGGTCAGTCTTTTGAAGTTGGTAGAATACCAAACAGACTACCAACCTGAGGATATATCTCGAATATCCCGGTAGCCCTGAGGCAGCATGCTTGTCTACTGAGCTCTAGATACCGGCCGAGACTCGAGATGAAAAAACATTGAGCACGCCGTCCTTTAGTTGGGTCGATTGTCCCGAGCCTGTACGATATCAGGTACTCGTTAATGACACCTCTAAATAAATAAATCTGGGTAGGCAAAATTTAGGATTCCCACAGTAGAGTCGGACTGTCTATCAAAGCGAGGAAAGAGCGCTCTGATAGTAAGCAGTATGACCGGGCATGAGTCACGAAAACAAACAACCCCATTGTCTCTACCACAGGATCATTATTTATGATTTTAACAAATGGGATATAATCAATTAATTTTTAGTGGATATATATATCGAGTACTGTTCCCCTCAACCAGTATCTTTCACTCCTGATTTATATTTTAACAGTTCTTAGATTTTGAAGATTAATTATGATCCTAAAAATAATCCTAAATAAAAACTAATGTGAATTAAAAACGACTGCTATTAATTAGGCTGTGAATTAATTTAAAACCTTATTGCATACTCCCGTGCTGCAGCTCGGCTATTTCCATCGCAAAAATCATAGACAAAGTACATGTCAGCGTACTCCTCCGTTTGAAAACAATTTATACATTCTTGTGAAAATATAGAGGTTTCGAAAATGAATTATTTAAACAATAAAGTTGAACAACGTATTATTTGACACTGGATTAAAACAAAACTTTTTATTATTATCGATAAGAATGTTTGTTTCTTAATAGTATTTCTATATGGATCCCCAAGTCATAATAAACACTATAAGACTGTAAACACTATAAGATTATAAGACACGTCACTTCCTTTGACCTTATTTTTTAACTAAACCATAATATTTCTTCACAAGGGTAGTGTAATGGTATCAAATATGTATACCGTTTGAAAGCTTTCCCGTAAAAAAAAAAATGTCCAATAGGAATATTTTTTGAGAACCCATGGAATCCATCTCTTTTTCAAATTATTGTATCATTGTCCATAATGTCTAATTTGTTTGTTTATATTCTGTAGGCCCTGAAGAAGAAAATAAATAGTTTTCGAAACGTTGACCAAATTTTGCATTTTCTTTTACACGACAGAACCTCGATTTCCATCAACATTGAAAAGATACTGTCGACTCTATTAATCATTACGAGTGCATAACCTATTATATTTTTCACGGAAAAACAAATCAATAATGTCTCAAAGAATCAATGAATGATTTTAGTTTTGAAAATCCATGCTTTGAATGCAGGGGGTAAATGTAATGCATCTTTTAGCATTAACTGCAGTTGTTAAATTATACCAGACTGTTGATATTTATCATTCATGACTCATATATTACTCATGATTTGTTTAAAAGTTTGAGATAATGGAAGAAATCTTGGTCTTTTTCGGTCGCGAACCAAATCGGTCTTGGAACGGAATTATCTGAGCAATAATTGTTTGATCTAGAGAACTCTTCCTTCGAATTTATTTTCAAAGATTCTAGGGAACAATTTAGATATTGGAGATATCTGCACTAGATTATGTATATTTGTGAACCCTGAGTACACAACTTGTATTATTCATTGGAAGATTGATAGTCTACTACTTACAGATTTACAATTAAGATGTAAATGAATCCCATAACATGTACTAGTTCGACAGAGAATGCCAAAAGACATTCGTGACAAATTCCCTAGTCCACACGCTTTCGATTGCTTTCTCTTACCAACCTCGATTTAGCACACAGTCTCTATCATTCTTTCTCACCAATCAAACAATTTTGCAACGCCGTACTCAGTCCAAAGGCTACGAAGGGGCCGAAATCCCTAATTTATTGTGTTTCTCGCGAAAAAAACAAATCAAATTCCACTTCTCCAAAAATAAACAAAAAAAAAGAAATTAGAATTATGATTGAAAAACTTCTTTATATATATATATATATATATATATATATATATATATATATATATATATTTTACGGGTTGATTTTTAGTAAAATTTTGAACACAAGAAAATTTCTTAGCTTCATATTCGTGTTAATTTTTCTCGGAAACTATAAGAGAAAAACGAAGACAACATTAATCGATTTTATTTTTTAACGTTTTTCCATTAAAACAAAAAAAAAAGATATCTTGTAATGACGCGAAGATCTGCTTTTGAGAAGTAGATAATGGAAAATGTATATATTTAAGCAAATTAGTGATGTGGTCATTACTGGAGTTTTTATATCAAACACGCTTACAGAAACTCTCTCCCCTTTCTCAAAATTATTTCATACTGGCATTACTGAGTATAAGAATGTCTACTCTCAAGATAACGCTGTTCAAAGAGACAAAATGAAATGATTTAGAGAAGGGAGAGAGAGTGATCTGTAAGTGTTGTTGGTGAGAGAGAAATCCTGTAATTGTCACATCACATATATTTTTATTAATTTTTATAATTTTTCAAAAAACTACCAATACATACACCATATTTTAAAGTTCGTTGCTATGAGTTACGATTTAAAAATTACAATTAGATATATTCCTTATAGACAGAGGGCGCCGGTAGCTCAGTGGTATGCGTGCTTGCCTTCTGAGCTCAAGATCGTTGGTTCGAAACCCGACCGAGGTCCTTACTTTATTTTATCTGGGAGGTAAAATAAACTTAAGCACGCCGTCCTTCGTCCTGTACGATGTCAGGTACTCGTTAAAGACCCCTACCCTAGGTGAATAAAAATTTAGGGTAGGCAAAATTTAGGACTCCCACAGTAGAGTCGGGCTCATGTCCACCAGAGTGACGAAAGAGCGCTCTGGTAGTAGGCGATATGACCTCGTAGTTAAAGCCCGGGCATGAGTCATAAAACCTAACCTATCCTTATAGACATTTAGTTTACATCCATCGGGGGGCTATAACTTTTGTCGTATTGGCCCTATCTCAAATACAAAGACTAATTAGTGATTGGAAATGTTATAAGTAACAATTTCGATAAGACCAATTTTTCGATAGGACTAACCGTTTTCGGGTAAATCAAGGAAACATCTAAAATTATGTGTTTCAAAACTACATTTCAAGATGGTTTTTGGCATGTATATCAAAAACCGGACGACCTATAAAAAATAGTATTTCATATAAATTATGTCTTGGAATATTCTCTACAACTATTATTTGAAAAGATTTTTGATTAGGTCATAGACCTAAGCTGTATCTTGTAAAATGTAGTTAGGTCCCAGGGGAAAGTGGTCTCAATTTTCGTTTGATTTCGGCCAAAATATAATCAGACCTAAGTCAAACCACGTGACTACTTCCTTCCGAGTTTCAAGTTCATAGCTACAATAGTGTTTGCGGTACAAAGCTCACAACTTACATCACATACACACACAATCATAGCGAAAATGGCCAAAACTTATTCAGGGAATCTTGAAACGTGAAAATCAGTTGAAACCTCGAACTCGGATTTTCGAACGATACAATACTTCCTTATAATATTTATAATATAGGTGTGAGAAAGTAGCTTGTATGATGTCACGTACCCTTTAAAGATCCCTACCCTAAGTGAATAAACCCTGGTAGACAACAGTAGAATCGGGCTCGAAAGAGCTTTCTGGTAGTAGGCGATATGACCTTGTAATTAAAGCCCGGGCATGAGTCACAATAACTAAGTGTATTGCTTTGGTGGAGTACGAATCATATTTTCTTTTTTCGAAAAAGCCAGAAGAATACAAATGATCACGGAGGCGAGCGGCTTCTTTCAGAGGATCTAACCTTCTTCACCTTCCACTAATGCCACTGGTGTCCTCTCAGAAGTTGAAGAAGAAGAAAGACGAGAAAAAAAAAAAAAATGGGTGTGAAAGTATAAAAAGGTTTGATAGCGGAACACAGGACGGGACTTTGTGGGCGGATGAGGTCAGACACTTCGTGAAGGAAGGTACTGCCAGTCTTTCTTCCTACTTAAAATTCTGTAAACGATACTCATCTTAGACTTTGATGTATCATTTGATTTGTATATCTATTATCTTTTGAACTATTAAAATGTTTGAAATTTTTTCTGTTCATTGATGATTCCCCCACTACTTAGTAACGGTGATCAGTCAAGTACTAAGCACGTTTTTATGGTCCTGGGAGTATTATAGAGAAAGCAGGCTTTAATAACGTAAAAGACTGATTTAGTAGATAGTTTATGTGATTAGTGTTTCATAGCACAAAGGCCATATGTATATTAGTCCCGATTTGTGCACTAAGGGCTATCCTTCACATTGTTAGTTATTGTGATTTCTGCACCCGCTCTAAGTACGAGGTCATATAACCTACTACCAGAAAGCGTTTTCGTCGCTCTGGTGGACATGAGCCCAACTCTACTGTGGGAGTTCGAAATTTTGCCTACCCAGGTTTATTCACTTAGACTAGGGATTTTTAACGAGTTAAAAGGTACCTTTAACATCGTACAGGCTCGGGACTATTATTTTACGTCTCATCCGAAGGAAACCTATTTTTCCAATTCCCAGATAAGAGTTTTATAGTAGAAGTAATGAGGAATACCGGTTTTATGGTAGAAGTAATGAGGAATACCGGTTTTCACCGGAATTTCATGTTTTCTGACCCTCGGATTAAAATGAAAAGAAAAAAAAAAAAAAAGTCCTAACTATCTCTGAGTTTGTGGAGACGATAACTCCCAATAGAATGAAAATAATCGAATCCTAATGAGAATGTACCAATCAACACGAAATTTGGTATGATGATTTAAAAGTCTCTGAGTAAACCGCATTTATTTTCAACCAAATCGTCAAAAAGGTTACAGAAAGAGCGAAAAGTTAAATGATTAATTCGCACTGGGGATGTACATTGCCGATGATTCACCGACAACTTTTTTCCAATGTTTAGATTGTACGAGAGTAAGTTTAACTAAATTAGTTCACATGTGCTCTCACATTTTGGCAATTATTAGTATATAAACAACAGCAAAAATTAACATGAAATTTTACAGCGAAATTGCGGGGAAACAATATAGTTTTCCGTAATTTAGGACACGATCCAATCAAATTGTTTTAAAACATGTATTGTACAAACTGACATAACATAGTCACATTTATACGTAGACAAACAAACAACATCAACCAGTTGTATGATGTCAGGTACTCACTAAAGACCACTGATGAGTTAATGAAAAATAAAAATAAATGTAACGTCGTCGTATTTTCTTACACCAACCGGTTCGGAACCCTACCGAGGCCCTTAGTTTATTTTATCTGAGAGGTAAAACAAACTTAAGCACGCCGTCCTTCGGATGGAACGTTAAGCGATGGTCCCGAGCCTGTACGATGTCAGGTACTCGTTAAAGACCCCTGTCCTAGATGAATAACAATTTAGGATAGGAAAAATTTAGGACTCCCACAGTAGAGTCGGGCTCATGTCCACCAGAGTGACGAAAGAGCGTTCTGGTAGTAGGCGATATGTCCTCGCAGTTAAAGCCCGGGTATGAGTCATAAAACCTAATCTAACATCAACCAATGCAAATAAACGAAAGGAAACTCCGAAGAATTTCTGTTAACAATAAAACCGAGGATAACTGTAAAGTTAGACTTAGTACGAAATTATTATTTACAAAAATTTTAAAACAATGTTGCGGAACTTTAGTGAACTTAAGTGCTATGTCGAACAGTAGCAGAGCAATGTACGCAGTGAAACGTTAACGGTTTCAACCGAAAGTTTCCGGAAGACATGAACCATTAACATTGAAAACGTTTAGGGAGGCGTCTTCAATGAACATCATTCAATAAAACTATACCTCTCTGGAATTAAACAGTTGTATCCGGTTCTTTGATAGAACCACATGCTATTAATTTCATGTACCTGTTAACCTTGTAATGACCTGATAAATATTTAGGTTATATTAATACAGAGAAGAGGTTTAGGTTAAAGCCCGGATATGAGTCATAATAACTAACTTTATAGGGTTCTGGATACAAATATAAAATTTCGCGTAGATACATTCTTTCTATCGGGAGTTCTCGTGTTCACAAACACACACAGACTGACAAAAATTATTTTTTTATTTTTGGAATTGGGGGTCAGGGAAAAAGTAAACATTCTGATGAAAACTTAACATTCAATTTTTGATTGATTACATAGCATAGCCGGGAAAATAAAACTTCAGGTGCCGAGTACATGAGTGAAGCCAAGCCTGGATCTTGTGGCGCTTCGCCTCAAGTGGAATCCGCGGGCCGTAACGAATTCTCCAGCTTAGGGGAAGTTATGACATTCGATGCAGAGTTTTCAACGAAATATCATGTTTTCTGACCTCAATATTACAAAAATGAAAAAAAAAATATCTGATTGTCTGTGTCTGTGTCTACGATAATTCCCAATATAATGAATGTATCGACGTGAAATTTTATATTTAAAGTTGAAACCCTATGAAGACAATATTTGTTAAATTTCAGCGAAATCAGTCAAAGGATGGGAGGTTCAGGAGAGGGGGCTCAACTCAAAAACTCCTAATAACTGCTAATGTAATGAATTTATCGACACAAAATTAGTATGAGAATTTAGTAGCTCCTATGTAAGTCAACTATGGATTATTAGCACAAACGGTCACACATTGCCTGTGTTGTTGATTCACCGACGAACATTTTTATGTAATTACAATACTTATAGAAGGGGAACACACTTCAGACATTTTGGGAACGGATCACGATACGTCAGTCAAAAATTGGCAAAGCTTAATTCACAGCTAACCGCAAAACAAGAAGATTATACCAATCGTCCATTTGAGAACCACATATCATTTTCTTTGCTACTGTTATTAGACGATCATTGAGGTATGAAAACAAACTGTTGGTCTGTACCCCGCTATTTGGGTCTCACCCAACGTTACTACACATTATATTCAATGAATTATCACAGTGAACAATAAACAGGTTCCCTTCCATGTATCATACTCATTATATAATACAAAAATGCGTGGGGTTCGCTCCCCTCCGTTTTTTTTTTCAATATTATAAATGCAAATTTTGCAATTGTTTTTAGGGTTTTGCAGGTCGATGACCTGAAAAATATAAATAGTTGATGTAGAAGGAATTCGAAGTTATGTCGTGTAAAAGAAAATTCACAATTTGGCCAACGTTTCATTCGAAAACTATTCATTTCTTCTTCAGAGTCTACAGAATATAAACAAACAAATTAGACACTTTATAATAATTTGAAAAAGAGATGGAAACTATTTCTTAACATAAATGAAAGAGAGAAAAATAATAATAAATAAATAAATAATAAAAATAAATACAAATTTTGGAGGTAGTAATAAAATAACCTATATAAAACAATATATATCTCTCTAGTTATTTATCTTTCATTTATGTTAAAAAATTGTTTCCATCTCTTTTACAAATTATTATAAAGTATATGTTTATATTATTGTTCATAATGTTTAATTTGTTTGTTTATATTATGTAGGCCCTGAAGAAGAAAATAAATAGTTTTCGAAACGTTGGCCAATTTTTGAATTTTCTTTCACACGACAGAACCCCGAATTCCTTCTACATTGAAAAGATACTCTCGACTCTATTAATCATTATAAATAATTGGTTAATATCCTGAATTCTCATACTAAATTTTGTGTCCATACATTCATTTATTAGTTTTTAGAGTTTTTGTGTTAAGCCTCCCTCGCAATCCCCGCATCTCTTTGGCCGATTAGGCTGAAAATCAATAGATGTCGTCGTTATGGGGTTTTGAATACACATATACAATTTCGTTTTGATAAATTTATTCAATCGAGAATTGTGTTCACATATGAGGAGTTTGGAGCCAGAGCGGACCAACTGGTTGCAACTGAACAGGTGGAAAATGGCAATTGAAAATTGAGTACATTTTGTTTATCTCCATAAATGGGCCCCAAATATTTATTTATATTTGAAATTTTAGAATAGTATTGGATGAGTGATCCCTTTTTGTGTTCTATAAAGTTTTTGAAGGCCGTATGATCCATTGTGACTTTGAAAATATATGCACAAAATATTTGTGGACTAAACTTAAAGTGCTGCTATCTATCACTGAAGTGAAGAAACTAAGTGATCCACACTGGTTTTGAAAAAGGGAACCTATGCCAACATCAGGATGGTAATAACTCATTTTCCGAAAAATTGTGGGTTGGTCCGCTCTGGCTCCAAACTCCTCATATATAAAAATAATTTTACTTTTTCAACACCCACAGTAGAGTGAGGTTCATGTCCACCAGAATGACGAAAGATATGCGCTCGCAGTTAAAGCCCGGCCATGTTCACAATAACATCCTTTTCTGCTCATGCGTACATAATAAAATAGTTATGCTAATTAGGCGAAAACTTTAATTAATTAGTTATAATTTTGTTTCTAGTTTTTTTTTCGCGTATAGTTTAAAACTTTCCCGCACTCTCTTAAAAGGTTACGTTAATTCGCTGGCGAACCTTGTTTTCAGTTAAACCAACAGGTTTGTGAAGAATGTGAACTTAGAACCTAAATTTTGTTGTTAGTTTCTCTTTAACTCACGTTATTTACTGCAGATAAGGCAACAATTTATTTTATTATTTATCATTTTTATTTGAGTAAGAGTTGTACACATTAAAAAAAAATGTTTTTTTGTTTTCAAGCTGATCTTAGAACTCTTTACACTGTCGTATGTTTTGATTATTATCAACGAATACTTTTGTGTCGATACATTGATTACAATGGCGGTTATTCGACTTTTTGTGTTAAGCTTCCCCCCTAATCCCCCCTCCCATTCGGTCGATTTGGCTTAAAATCAATAGCTGTGGTCCTTAAAGGATTCTGGATACACTTCCCCTATACTTCTTACAGCAGAGGTAGTGAAAAAGTTGAAATTGTTGAGTTGGTCATTAGATAGAAAGAGCATCAGAAACAGATCACAAAATCATTTATACTGAATTTTGAACAAGGATAAAATGATGCGAATCCCTTTCTTGAGAGATGGTCAACCTGCAGAACTTTCTCCAAAGGTCACATGTAAATGTAACGATCTAGATGCGTATAATGGGAGGTGGGCGATGGTCCCGGTCTGGGTAGACAACATAGGACTCCCATGGTAGATTCGCTCTGGTAGTAGGCGATATGACCTCACAGTCAAAGCCAGGACATAAGTCATAATAACTAACTCTAAAGGATTTTAAAAATAAAAAATAAAATGCAGTTCTTTGAATATTCACGTTAACAAAGAAGGGTCTACCTGGAAGATGACTGCGTAAGCGAATGTATTCATGTAGTTTGTAGAACCGAATTTATTTATATTAATTTACTGTACATCGTAGCATTATAAATTCTAGTATATTCACGTATTAACAGTTTAAATCATTTCCATATCTGACGTTTTACTTTCTCAGTTATACGAAGAATAGGGGAAGTTATGTAATCGGTCAAAAATTCGATGTGGAAATTGTAACAGAATTTCGTGTTTTGAGGGAGGTCGGGTTCCAAATATGAAAATATAAAAAAAAAATGTGTCTGCCAGTGTGTGTGATTGTGCCTGTGATCACAATCACTCCCAAATAAATGAATGTATCGACACGAAAATTTATATGTGTATCCTGAATCCTCTAAGGACATCTATTTATTTTCAGCCAAATCGACTTGAAGTAAGAGGGGGATTAGAGGGGAGGCTGAACACAAAACTTTAATATTGACACGAAATTTCATCTGCGAATTCAAAACACCATGAAGACGACACCTATTAATTTTCAGCGGAATCAGCCGTCGGCAGAGAGGGATCAGGGGGGCTCAACTAAAAAATTGCAATAACTTCCGATATAATAAATGTAGCGACATGAAATTTAATATTTAAATGATCGGGAAAGGGGGGTCAGAGAAGGGGGGCTCGACCCAAATACGCTAATAACTGCTGATGTTATCGATATATCGACACAAAATTAAGCATGAGGATTCAGAAGTCACTACGTAAGTCAAATATTGAGTTTTAGACAAAACGGTTGATTGACTTTGGAGGGAGAGCGAAAACTTAATTGATTAATTCGTGCTGGGGAAGTACATAGCCGGTGATTCACCTATTTTTTTTTCCCGTATCTCAAGGAACACACCGTTATAATACTAACGTCAATACTTTCTGAAAAATTTAAATCTGTATTATTGGATTTCCTTTGCCGGGTTCTGTGTTCGCTTTCATACCTATAATTGACAACCTCCGATTTTCGCGCGGCGGCAGATCTAGTATAGTTATGGGTCAAGATAGATCCTGAGAAGTCAGTAGAAAGTTATAAGAAAGAGCAGAGAAGAAGAAGGAACAGTTGTATCTGGAGGTGAGTGGTCGGTCAGTCGTCCATTTCCTACCTAATAGCACCCAAGTTCGAATCCTCACGTACAATTGTGGTTTCATTTTCTTATTTATTTTTATTAAATATTGGTTCCATCTTGCAGGACTCTGATAAATATTTTTAATGAAAAAACGAAATACCACTCCAAATATTCTGTTACACAGCCGTATAGTAAGATATTGGAAGCTGGAAGTAATTTCGTTCTAGTCATATCTCATCATTAATTATTTATCGTGTTTTACTTTTACTCAAAACTAGGTTATTATTCAGCAAAAGGAACTTGAAAAATTATGTTATTAGTAATCACATTTTATTTTAATTCCTTCTTCAAGCAGTGAGAAATAAAATTGAGAATTAGTTATGTAGTCATGCCTAGGGGTCTATCGAATTTTTATATGATACAAGTACTTTGGTATCGATACTTTTCTTTCGATACCAAGTAGGGATGATACTTGAGTAGCATCGAAAGTTTTATTCGATACTACTCATGAGTAAAAGTATCGATATTATGCGGTATCGATTGAACCCTAGTCATGCCCAGACTTTACATACAAGATCATATCGCCTACTACCAGAGTACTCTTCCATCGCTCTGCTGAACATAAGCCCGACTCTACAGGAAGTCCTAAATTTTTAATATTTTTCTTAGTTAAGTAACTAAGTACCTAACATCGCACAACCTCGGGACCATCCCTTAACGTCCCATCCGAAAGTCGTCATGCTTATTTTTTTTTTACCTCCCAGATAAAATAAACTAAAGCCAGGTTTCGAGCCCTCGATCTTAAGTTTAGTAACTTCTAAGTTGAGGAACGCAGACATATTGTGGAATTTGTAATAAATAAATAAAACAAATTTATTTTTTGAAATATTGTCTATTCCACTAAAGATATTTATAAAAATAAAACTACCGGTTTTGGCCTCACACTATCGTCAGGTCTAGTTATGAACTCATTCAAAACTTCACTAGTTCATAACTAGACCTGACGATGGTGTGAGGCCAAAACCGGTAGTTTTATTTTTATAAATATCTTTAGTGGAATAGACAATATTTCAAAAAATAAGTTTGTTTTATTTATTTAAGTTTAGTAGACTAAAACGCTACTTCTGAGTTACCGGCGTCCTAAACATGAACACTGACGTTGTTCTTAATAAAAATAAATATTATTACCTTTTGTTTAATATTTCCTTTACTTATTATTTTTTATTAGCTTTATTTTATTTACTTTATTTATATTAGTTTATTTATTTTATTTCTCTTCTATAGAAAGAGACGTCCCGAAATATCGTCATGAAAAAGATATCTTGAGAAGAAAAATAAAAAATATGTAACATCATTTTTTTTTTTTTTTTTTTTTGTCTTTTATTTATAAAGGTGCAACTGTTGCTAGGGTGCAACAACCAGCATCTATGTTGGTAGGTATGGATATGTTGGCGTGAATGGCATGTGAGAGGAAGGCCACCCTGTGGTAGGTCCTCGGGACGAAAATTTATATTAATTATTAGGACAAGGGAAAAAAATAAAATAATAATAAATAAAAAAAAAAAAAAAAAAAAGGGAATTGAAAGACAATTTTGATGGAATGGGTAAGAGAGAAGATAAAAGTGAAGGAAAATAATGTAAAAAATAAAAAAAAAAAATATTAAGAACGATTAGGAATTAAGGTGGCAATAAGTCGCGGTTCCACCTCCTCTTAAACCTTCGTGGGGGGTTTTGTGGTAAGTGTTGTGAAGATAAAGTACGTATTTCTGGATTTTTATGTGTGTAAAGTTTTCTAAAGAAACGTATGTAGGTAGTTTGTATTGTGTCGGGTACTGTGTGTATCATAAGATCGTTATGAAGTGTTCTGTTGTTTATGTATGGGGGGGCACTGTGTTATCAATCTGAGGGTTTTTGACTGAAACGCCTGAATTCGTTTGATGTTGGATGTTTTTGCTGAACCGTACATCTGTGATCCGTATGTCCATAATGGTCTAAGTAAGTAAGTATAACAGTTCCGTTTTTGTGTCATGTCTAATTTTGATCGTCTATTTAGAAGTCCGTAGAGTATTTTGAGTCGACGGTTCAGCGTGTTTCGTGTGAGACGTGTGAGAGGGTTCCATGTCAGTCTTCGGTCCAATGTCAGTCCTAGATATCGTACAGTATTAGTTTGAGGGAGGGGGTAACATAATTTAAATTATAATTATAAAACTGTATCTACTGTATGTATTTTTTACTACTATTGTTAAATGTGTGACCGTCTCTAAGATTTATATATCTAATTCATAAATTATCTTGATGTATACATTTTTATGAGATATTATATTACTATGTTATGGTTTAACGGAAATAAATATTATTACTATTATTTTTTTAATAGTACAGATAAAAAATGTGTATTATTATTGCTTCCGGGGAGGGGATGGATCTATTATTACTCCTGGCACAAGTCACTTTCAATTTTCGTGAGTGGTTAGAAACAATTTAACATGAGTGGTTAGAAACACTACCACCTAGGTGGTTAGCACTTACCTCTGCAAGGATAAAGGCCTCGTAAAAGCGATGAAATTGTCTATAGTTAATGACTTTCCCGGACATTAACGGCTCGTATTTTCCCGGGATCATTAATTGATTATAGGTCGTTGGGGCTTTATGGAAAAGATCTTGTCCCCAAGTTAGGAACAAGTTATGGTAATGATAGAGGTCGACCCCCGTGTAGAAGTGGGCCATGATGGGGGGTCAAGGAGGAGCGAACATCACGGCATGAGTACGGCATCATCCTGAGCCGACCTGGTGAGAGTTCATCAGATATCTATGGTATGGGAACAAAACCACCTTCCTTGGCGGGAATTATGAATAGTAGATCAACATAATTTTGAACTTAGAGCTTCTATCAACCAACGTTTCCTTAATAAGTTTCTGTCTTCAGAATCTTCGGCATCTCCAACCTCATTAATCGCCAAGTATCAATTTACATACAGCTGATCTTCAAATGACAGGCAGAAAATTTGTTTTTGAAGAACAACGTTCGTTTTAAACATTTCTGCAATGTAACTTATCAATGAACCCTGCGTAAAACTTTTGCGAGGATCCAACAGTTAGTTAATATGACTCATGCCCGGGCTTTAACAACGAGGTCATATCGCCTACTACCAGAGCGCTCTTTCGGCGCTATGGTGGACATGAGCCCGTCTCTACAGTTGGGAGCCTTAAATACCTACCCAGATTTATTCATCTAGAGTAGGGGTCCCAGATAAAGAAGTTAAGGGCCTCGAACGGGTTTCGAACCCTTGATCTAGAACTTAGCAATCCACCCCTAGTTTAACTTAATTTCATAATAGATCAAAGTTTCAATTATAATTTTCAACCATCATATAATTCATAAGCTGATTTTTTGAAATTGAAAACAGGCCTTGTTTTGAAATAAAACTGTCGGTTCACTACAACTGCATTACATTGTTAACCAGAAAGCCTCCCATAGCCTTCAAAATAGGGCATTGTACCCTGCGATTGGTTATATACAAATCGTGTAGTGTCAACAAAAATATGAAGCAAAACAAGATAACCGGTTGGAAAAAATTCTACAAAAATGATTATCTACTCTCATTTAATCTAGTTTGATGGCTAATCTATTCTATTGGAACTAACATCAACAATGTCTTTTTATTTTTTACAAAAGGTTTGAAAATAAACAAAAATATCATTTAAGTTATAAATTAGGAAATAAACTGTGAAATTATAAATAAATGTACTTGAAATACATTTTTTGAAAAATTATTGAAATGTTATGATTTGATGAGAAATTAAACTTTCAAGACTAGTTAATTTTATTTCAATATGTAATTATTCTTAAAACTGTACTGTTTTTTTAGTTTTGGAAACTTATTACACTATCCTATATGAATAAACATTTAGGGTAGACAAAATGGTGGAGCGCTCTGGTAATAGGCGATATGACCTCGTGCATGAGTAACAATAACTAACTCCATCTGTTGGATCCTCGCAAAAGTTTTACGCAGGGTTCACTGATAAGTTACATTACAGAAATGATTAAAAGGAACGTTGTTCTTCAAAAACAAATTTTCTGAGTTCTACATTTGTGCCTTTCATTTGAAGATCAGCTGTATGTAAATTGATACCTGGAAGTCTTGACGAGAACGACAAATATAATGTTAAGTAACAGAAACAACACGGGTTAGGGAGTGTTGCACATAACAAACTCAATTGAGCCCTATTGGTACATAACAATAACAATTACTTAGGATTGCTACTTACCCAATTGCAGCATTTCTCGTAATCCATTGATAGACTTCATCTCTTCAAGACAAAATTTAGTTTATGACTAAAATATTGAACAAATTGAGAAATAACATGTGCACTTACCTTGGTTTTCTCCATAAATATCAGTTGTATCCAGTGCCGGATTTAGCATTAGGCCCTGGCTTAGGGTGGCAAATTTGAAAGATAATATTTTTCAAATTTTCATAAATTGTAAAAATAAATTATTAACTTGTAAATTGTATGTTTATCAAATCAAATACTCAATTGATGAAAGGTGTTATTGGTGATCATGAAATATAGATGTTTTAATATCGATGAAAAAAGCTTTTCTTGTCTAAAAATAGTAAACAATTTTCCAAGATCATCATTATGTCAAGAAAAATTAAATTCTTTCACTGTTTTATGTATCGAGTTCGAACTAACTGAAACTATAGTTATGATATTATCGATGATTTTGGTAATAAGAAATCACGCCAGAACCTATTGTGATTTCACCTATATAAGACGTTATTTTTCTTTTGAAACTTATATTTGAAGTATATAAGTCAACCTAAAAAGTTGTTTGCATTCATTTGAATTTTCCTTATAATAAACTATACATAAATTTATTTTTTAATTATTTAATTGAGAAGAAAAGTTTTAAATTCCGTTCGAAAGACACTGTTATTATTTATGACGTATTAATAATAGTTTTATAAATAGCTATATTCTGTGTAAAAAAAAGTATTGGATTTGTAATGTTTGCATATTAGGTATATATTATCATATATAAATTACAAAATGTATGCAAAACTTTTTTTAAAGGGCAGCGAGATGTCAGCGGCTGGACTTGAACAATATATAAATCCGATATTATCATAATTATTTCTAAGGATGTTAACCGCAGATGGAGAAAAAGGAAAGTATGATATAGTTAGCTCCATCATTAAAACAGGCCTAGGTTAACAAAAACTTCGTTGATGTCCTAGTTTTTAAAGATTATATCATAGTTACTAAAGAGAGGATCATTGAACCTAATGAAGAAGAAGGCTTCTACGTTTATTGAGTTTTTATTCTACGTGTGACTTGAGGTATGAAAAGCGCAATCTCCATGGACCGATACTATGGTCTGTTGATTGGCTGAAGGCTATTTTTTGTACCTTTGATAGAAGATCCCAGACAATATTTTCCATTATATATACCAATCCAGATTGTCAGGTACTCGTTAAATACCCCTACCCTTAGTGAATACAAATTTAGGGTAGACAAAATTTAGGACTCCCATAGTAGAGTCGAGCTCATGTTCACCAGAGCGACGAAAGAGCATTCTCGTAGTAAGCGATTTGGACTCGTCAAAACCCTGTCATGAGTCACAATAACTTACTACAATAGACTCTCCCTTATCCGGCGCGTTCCCTTATCCGGCGCTCGCAAAATAATATCAAATTTGTTAAACTAAAATTAACATTCAATTATTAGATTATCAATTATATGAGCCACGTGTATTTACGAGCACATAATAATTCTGTAACTCACGAATCTTTTTTGTATTTTTATTGAACATACATATAATAAATCAATGTTCAATTTAATAAATGTTATCAACAAAATACATACCTGTTTTATTCCTTAGCTCACCTAAAAACACTTTTTTTAATGCTTTAATTGATATATTTTTTCTCATTAATTTATGATTTCCGTTATCCGGCGTCACGTCGGTCCCAGCAACGCCGGATAAGTGAGAGTCTACTGTATATATTATAGTAATACCATATTTTGTTTTATAATATGTTATCCTTATGATGTAGGTTTTGTTTAGTTATATTTATTTTTTGTTGTTTTATGTTGACTTAATTTCAGCTTATATAAGATTATTTCTGATGAATATATCGATACAGTCGGTAGTTAGTGTGTATATCGATAGTAGTAGTGTGATATCAGAATTATTGATTTATGAGAAAATATATTTGAAAGTTTCGTTCGCTTCTTAAAAAGTAGCTTCTGAACTTCTTGTTTTCGTTTCATATTATTGGAATACAACTACATTTATGAAACATCAAATTCATAGATCAGTACTAAGACAAATCAAATTATCATGTTTCTGAAACTAAAATTTGGGGAAAAATGAGAATTCTATGACAGGTTTTGTACATTTTAAGTTCTCAATTTTGTATTTTCAGTTATCCGAGTTCAGAATATGAAAACTTGTAGAAATAAATGATGATAACTCAAAAATAAGTTTTTTTTTAGTTGTCCCACTTCTAAACTACTGTATCGATATGTCAATAGAATCTAGTGCCGCAAGGCTGACCTCCCTCTTCACAATATCGATATCCCTACTGTACACATTACTCGCCACTTGTTCTTCTTTCTTCCACCTAATTAAGGTGAAGTTACGCCCTATAATCGCCACCCATCCATGTTACTCCTCCCAGAAATGAGGTCGGTACTGGCAGTGAGAGGAGAAGTGCCTCGATAGTGGAACGTCCTGATAGGACAGCTACACTCCGTTCTTCTTCCTTGCCTTCCCTCCCATATCTATCTTCATTACTATCTTAAGTGGAGTTTTTTTTTTTTTGTTGCTCCTCTTCTGTTAATACTCTCGTCCCCATTCATTTTCAGAATAACGGAACCTGTAGTTTTCGCACAACGTTGCCAGTTAAATTTTTAAAGGGTACAGAACATCTCAGTATTTTGCAGTTATCCAAACATCGAGCTGGATAATGATATATTATTGGCAGCTATATCATTCTTCCATTAAGTACATATATATATAAAATATTTTTAGATACTGACGATCAAATTGCTTCCTGTAACGTCTATAATATATTCATCACACTCTACATTTCTTCCATTATTTTTTGGTTTTTACATCTTGCAATTATAGACGTTACGGGAAGCAATCTCATCAGTATCTAAAAATATTTTTCATATAATTAATGAAATCAATTAACATTGATATAACATCGTAAGATGTTCGTTAGTAATTACAAATTATATTTTAATAAATCAAATACAAAAATACGAATTAACCTACAATTTATTTGATTTTCTTTATGTTAACAATTTTTCTCATATCAATCTTATTCTTCTTTTTACAGAATCTGTGTAACATTTATATTCTATTTATAATATACTTAAGTGTATAAAAATTTAAGAAAACAATATACCTATATATATATATATAATGTTATACAAGTTTTGTAAAGAGAAGAATTAATTAAAAGAAAAATTATTAACATAAAGAACAGCAAATACATTATAGGTTAGTTGGCATTCTTGTATTTGACTTAGTGAATTATAATTTGTAAATATTGATGAAAATTTTTAATAATTGTCTGAAAAATAATTTTAGATTATGGGAGTCCTTTTCCCAAAACGCATTTCTCAGCTTACTAGTTTGAAATTAATTTGCAGGATCTGTATGTAAAATGTTTTGTTGGTGCGTCATTTCATTTGCGGGGGCTTATTTTATGAGTCGACATATTAAATATGTCAAATTTTATACATCAAATTTTGATATTCACGCTGTGAAGAAGACTGAATGATTTTATTTTTTGAACTTCTTTTAAAATGTCTATTTGTGAGTCCATGGTGATATAGGCCTTAATAGATCACAAGTCTAGACAGATTCATTATGAAATATGTTGACTCATACATTAAGTCTCCGCAAATAATATAATGGATCAACAAAGTAAATTTTACATATAAATACTGTAAATTAATTTTAGATACTGATAATGGGACTACTTCATGAAACGACTACCATTTAATAAGTTGTGAACCAAAAAAATAAATAGAAGAATAATATAGCTATCAAAAATATATAATTGTCAAATACCGTATTCGTCTGCTGCTTACATTTCAGCAATGCAAACTTCACCTCCAAGTACCCTTCACAGATAGTTATTCAATGAAAAAAAATACTGTGCCCTGTCGGAGGAAATTAATTTTTTGAAAGGTAGAATGCATTTTAAGTTGATTTTATTTTTACGATGACCCTATGAGTCTTGTTTCGAATTTCGTTTCCGACCATGAGAAACTTTTGCTTAAAAAAAATTGCAATGTTTTTCACCATGTACCCATGGCAGAAATGCATAATGAAAATTGATATATAAAAAAAAACTGTTTTCATTGTGTTGTAGTTAGGTGACAGTTCGCCTAGAGATAGGTCAGTTCTCGATAGACGGGGGTAGAGATAGTGGTATCTTTAAATCTGTTACGAAAACATCTACTGTTACCTCATTATAACGAATCAAATTTGTCGTTCAGTAATCAATGTTTTCAGAAAGGATAGTAAGTACTTCTCTGACCTACCTCCGGGACGATCTTTCACTTTGTAAACTGTAGTATATATTCAAATGTTTAGGTTAGGCGCTGCCCTCTGAAGTGCCAGTTGCCAACCCAGATTATTTGAAGTAGAAAATGTTCAAAATGCATCTACAATGTATTTAGCAAAGAAAACACTGACGAAGGAAAAAAAAATATTAAAAATATTTAAAAGCACAGCAGAGTAAGAAAAAGTACTCTCATTTGTACGATTGGACAAAAACAAACCACTAACACAATTAGGTTTTTCAAAGCGAAAAAAAAATCTACTTAGACTAAAATAACTAAACCAAAACTACTAAATACCTAGAACACATCTACTAGATCAGAGAACATATCCAATAGACAACAAGAATACGTCGGGTTTTACTGGCATGTCAGAGAGCTTAGCATAACCTTCTTAAAAATATAACCTCCACCTAGAGGCATGCATCAGGGAGGACGCATTGAAAAAAATCTACCATGCATCAATTTTTATTTATTTATTTGCATTCAACTCATGAATAAATTACATGCTTACAAAACTATAAAAATAAATTATATTAAACAAAGGTACTCTACGTTTAAAAAATATATAAAAGAGAAAGAAAAATTTGATTTGACTGCTCCTTCAACTAGAATAAAAACTACAACAATGTTTAATTTTTTTTTTAAATTGTAAATATAATAACATTGTACACATGCCCATGCTTGGGTCAAAATTATATTTTGAGCAATACTATTATTTGAAGAGAATAATGAATTAGTCTACAAATGAAGATTTCAACTATACATGCCTTTCAAAATATAAAATTAGAATAAATTATTTGTATTTATTATTATTTTTACAAAATTCAGTTCAAACTTTACATTAAAATAAATAAATAGATACAATTTTATCAGAATAAATTTTTAAAAAATTACCAAACATGCAAATCCATCCAGGATAAACGGCAGACTGTGACAGAGCTTGCACTTTTTTTAGCTCTTATTAAATAAAATAAAACAAATATATATTTTGAATAATAAATTTAAGAAAAATTATGTTATATTCTCTGACATGCCAGTATTTTTGAGCGTAGGAAATGCCCAAGTTGGTGAAGAAACGATGAGAAAAAAAAAAGCCATATGTCCGTCACACTGTGCCCTTTATAACATGGACGGACTCTTCAGCACTCACCATGATTTTACATAATGTATCTCTCCATGATCATATCGAATGGATGAACCAAATATACAAACAATTATGGAATTTTCAACACTTATTCTTTTTCTTTGGATTCTTTCTTGACCCCCAATTATATAAAAAAAAAGAATGTTTCGTTCAATAAAATTATCCTACACTAACTAATAAACTAAAAACATCGGTACGTGTTTAGTTACTGATTATATTACAATAATTGAATAAATTAAATAACAATAAATACGTTAAAGAGAGGTTTTTGATATTTAAAAATATATTTATAAAATTATTTTTAAATACTATACAATTATACCGTTTTAAACAGTATTTTGATTAACAGCCATTGTTAGTTGCCTCATTAGCTTTTATTAAAATTATTATTTTAGAAAAAATAAAAAAAAAAACTCACAGACAGTTAACGTTATTTTAGAGTTGCAAATTGCAACTTTTTATAATTAAACAAAAAACAGCCTAACACATAAACAAAACAGTATACTTTTTTTTTTCTTTAAAAATATATTAAATGGATTTTTAGAAAATCCATCAGTTTGGTTTTAAAATAGCATTAGTTATATAAATTAAGAACGAAAATATTAAAACTTTATATTGATATCACCGAATCGGCAAGAAAATAATTTTTAAAAAAATAAAAGATAGGTATTTCCTCATACTCATTTAATTAGTATTATTATTTTTTTTTTAAGGCGCATTAACAACAATTAATCCTAATGATGTAAAAACTTTCAATTGTGAATGTAAAAATAATTTACAAAGTTAGCCTATTTGCGTTTTTCCAACTCAAAAGTGGAAAGGATATAATTTGCGTTTCCAGTTTCAGGTCTATTTCTTTGTAAGACAGCATCTCTGATAAGTTTGCGGAGACGACATCTTTGTCAAGGATACATGAAAGTATTATTTGAAGAAATACGTTTGTTTTCTGATATTTTTCAAGAATCCATGGTGGTATTATTTCTAGTGAGATTGGTGTGTGACTTCAAATATTAAGTTCAAATTTAGGCTCTCCCAAAATTTTTAAAACTATTTTGAACTCTCTCATTCTTTTATTTTATTATTGATGAATAATCGCGACAGAAAACGTGATCATAAAAGTGTTTAATTTTTGACTTTCTTTAAAGGATCTTGAGCTGAACCATATTCCCTGTGACCCCAGAAGACAATTGCATTGGTATGTGACATAGAATTATTTATGTGATCTAAACACTTCCGAGTTCCTTTATTTTGGTGGAAGGATTCGAGAAATGAGATTTTATAAGCAATAAATTCAAGAGAAAATTAACTCAATTTGTGGGCAGCATAGAAAATTCGAACAAATATAATTTATTATTTTGACAAAGTTCCTTTATTCTGGTGGAAGGATTCGAGAAATGAGATTTTATAAGCAATACATTGAAGAGAAAATTAACTCAATTTGTGGGCAGCATTGAAAACTCGAACAAATATAATTTATTATTTTGACAAAGTTCCTTTATTCTTGTGGAAGGATTTGAGAAATGAGATTTTATAAGCAATAAATTCAAGAGAAAATTAACTCAATTTGTGGGCAGCATTGAAAACTCGAACAAATATAATTTATTCTTTTGACAAGTCTCAAAAGTGGAATAAATAATTTGTGCTTCTTTCTCAGAGCACATATTGGAATGTATTTCAAGAAATAAGAGTCTATGTATGTCAAGTAACTTCTCATCACGTAATCCTAAAATTATAGAGCCTCGCGCACTCTGGTGATGACCTCTACAGGAGTATCCGTTATTATCGAGAATTTTCAAACCGTTCATGTAAAACGTGTGAATAGTATTCCTGCTCTCTGCAAAATGTTTTTGAAAGTCTTTATCATGTTTCTGCCTGTCATAAAGATTTTACCCGGAACCGAAGTATGATTTATCACTATTTACTGTCTAATAATTTTCGTATATGTTTACAGGATTCACCCAGAACTGAGTATATACTATATATTTTACTCGGAACTGAAATATGATTTGTCACTATGTACTGTCTAATAATTTTCGTATGTTTATAAGAGTTTCATGCAATGAATGAGCCTTTCCAATCAGTTACAGCTATCTTTGAACCTGAAGCTGATGCAAAATATGATATGAATATTTTCCAAGTATTATTATTTTTTTTAAAATGCCTATGCAGATTTATAAACAATTTTTTAATGTTTCTAATGATTGAGTCAAAAAGTCAAGTCAAACCTATCTAAAATTTTATTATATTACCATTCATTGGTCGAACATAAGCCTATATCTTTATTCAAAGCAACCTGTTTAATAATTCATTTCTATTTACACTAAGTATTCGACATACGGATGGTAACAATAAAGATCAAATTAACGTTTTTTGGTTTGTAATAAAAATTATTTAGTGATTGTAACTACTAACTGCACGTTATAGTGTTGTGTTAACTATTTACTGTACATTTTTTATTTATTACAAAAGTAGTGTTGAAATTGAAACTTTGAAACTAACGAATGTCATTCTTAGGCTCCTGCTCCAGAGTCGACACATGATATTATAACATACATATATTATTATTATATGTTATTGGTAACAATGGACCTGTTATTAGCCTAACGTATTCCTCCAAAGGATGCTATATCCATCTGCAAGCCTGGTTTGGAGAGATACGTTTAAAATAATAAAAAGCGAGTTGATATAATAATGTACGTTATTATAGTTAGTCATAATAAGCTGTAGTATCTTAGGTCTCTGAAACAGCAGTCTAATGTCCTATTAATCTTTACTTTCTTCCTATAGTATAAGGAAATACGAAAATTCAACAATTTTAACGGATTTTCACGATTTTGACCATTTTTGTGATGATGTCTGTCTATATGTGTGTGTATGTGATTGAAAAGTTGTGAGAGCTTTACCGCAGAAACTATTGTAGCTATAAACTTGAAATTTGGAATGAAGGTGTCACATGTGCTCACTTAGATCTCATTAGATTTTGGCAGAAATCGGACGAAAATTAAGACCACTTCATTTCGCTTATGTTTAAAAGTTATAAAACCAAAATACATATTTTATAAAAAATACAATTTTTCGCAGGTTCTTTTGGTAATGCAATCTTAATAACTTATCAGAGATGGAGTCGTATAATGAAATAAAACCGGGATTCGAACTAGATTATCTTTTGTTGTTAGTAGGGCGCTTTTTGGGGGGTTTTACCTGCTAGGATGAGGAGGAGTGGGCCCCAATGGGAGGGGAGCATGTGCCCTGTAGGGATCCGCCCTATGGTGCCAACCACCCCAGGGATGTTCAAAACCGCCCCCATGATGTTCAGGAGCATGATGTTCGTGTTCAGGTTCTTCCCAGATATGATCATGAAGGGACACCTCATGATGATACTGTTCTTTTTTCTCCTCTTTCACCCACCATAAATAACGTTTGAGTTCGACCAATTTGACGATGACGTAGATCTTGAATGCGAGGACGAGTTTTGCAAATATTGCCGTTCGAGCCACCTTGTCAAACATATAGAACAGCGTTGATTTGATGAAGTATATTATGAGAAGGATAACTGTCATGGCAATTTTCACCTTCTTGTCTTTTTTGTATTTACCCCGAGCTAGATGGAACACAACAAAAAAACAAACAAAATAATATATTTATAGCAAAAATACTAATAATAAAGCACTACTAGCTAAATCATGCACAACAAATCTATCTAAAATACTCAGCTGATATTTAGATACAATTTTATAATGTTCAATACATACCAAATCGACAAAATTTACCTTCAAAATATACTTCAAATAAATAAAGTCTAAGTATCTATAATAGAACTTGTTTAACTTCTATATTGTCTAGTTTCACAAATTCATAGCAACTTTTGAACTTTATGCTGACGATAGCATAAGCTGAAACCGGTACATTATATGTACATTTGTGGAATTACACAATACAAGTCCATTGTTTTTATTTATTTTTTATTTTATATTATTAGCTTTCCACTTCGGATACAGAGATTGGCCCTAGATAAAATTTTTTTTATATCAAGAAAAATGTCAAATTGTTGACAAAAAGAATTTGTGTCGTGCATTCTGGGGCAAGACAACAGCAGTATTTGAGAGTGTTGGTAGCTCAAAGAGAACGTGCTTACTTGAGCACAATTTGGCCCTTAAGTTTTTTTTATCTAGGAGGCGCATGGCGTCCTTCGGACGGGACGATAAGTGATAGTCCTGAGCATGTAAGAAGTCAAGTTCTCGTTAAAGACCCCATTACCCCTTCTAAACCTGGGTATCCAAAATTTAGGACCTCCATTGTCATCTGGAAAAGAGCGCTGAGTTACAATAACTAACTAACAGCAATAAACAAGGAAAAATTCCATTATTGAAGTATGCAGAAATCCTGCTTATATTCATCGGAAGAAATTTGTCGATTTGGTTTGCATCAAACATAACAAATTGTCTATTAATTTAACTTCGACATAAAAAAATTTCTTTACTACAATAAACAAAACACCACCATACTAATCCATATCCTAAATTGTAAATAAAAAGAGACGTCAATGTGCAAATTGTGTTTTCTTTACTCTATACATTGTAGATCCATTCGGTACCAGTAATTCAGAGCTTAAATTAAAATGTCATTAAAAACTATTTAAATAAAATTATATTAACCATAAAACTTTAAGCTTTTCTGTATTTGCAAAACTATAAAAGGAAACCAAACATTTTTTGTTGATGTTAAATTGTTACCACTGGTCTTCAGAGGTTTTATAAAAGTTTTCCAACTGGAGTTTAATGTTTTAAATTATTATTTTTTAAATATTTGCTTTAAATAATTTAAAAAAAAAACATTTTATATACTCGTTTATTGATTTTTATACAATATTAAATTATTTTTAATATGTATGGTTGATGATGGTTCCACTACCATCGTCTGGGTCTGAGTCTGGTACTGCTCTTTCGTCTTGGTATCGGTTGTATATTGTAGATAATATAGATGGCAGTGGATATTGTGGGAGGGGGGAACTCCACACAGAAACATGTATTGTCTTTGTAAAATAGTTCAAGTCAACTAATTCGTGTTATTTTTTGAGTCTGTAAACCTTTTACCAGTTTTGGTCGTTAGGTTTCAATAAACAGGTAGGTAGATTTAAAAGTTACGATTAATATGTAATTGAAATAGGAATATAACGATTCATAAGGTCTATAGGTAACTATTTTCTATAGAAAAAATAGGTACTTTAACAATATTTTTTATGTCTTCTGAAGAAACGTATCAAAGAAATAAATACTAGGTACCTATATAAAACTGAAGTGCAAAAGTTGATTTGTAACTTACAATTTTCTCTATCAGTGGGAAACATTTTTTAAAACTTTCCCAAAATTAAATGCCCGGACTTTCTTTCAAGAAGTAAAAAGTTATGAATAGATAAGGGATTATGATACACAGAATTACCTAATTATATTTTTATTTTCAAAATCAATTAAAAACAACTTTCACATTTATGACAGTTGTCAATCTAAAGTTACCTTAAAACCGGATCTTGAAAAATAGTAGGAGGGATTGGGTTAAATTCATGCCATTTATTTAACATTAGGGAAAATTCGTAAGTAATATATTTCTTGGTGGTAGGCGTATGTAGTGGACTTAATAGTTAAATAATTAATGTAAAGAATATCTCGTAGTTTTGTAATTAAACTATCATTTGAGATCATTTATGTAGTGTGCTGTTAGTTATTGTGACTCATGCCCGGACTTTATGAGGTCATGAGCGCTCTTTTGTCACTTTGTGGTGATGACTCCGAATCTAGTATAGGAGTCAGAAATTTCGCCTACCCAGATTTATTCACCTAAGAACAGGGTCTTTAACGAGTACCAGAGGCTCGCGGCTATCGCTTAACGTCCAATTCGAAGGACGGCATGCTCAAGGTTTTTTCTCCTCTCAGATAAAAAACCTAAGGGCCTTGGCCGGATTTCGAACCCGCGATTTTGAGTAGGCTAGCATGCTATCTCTGAGCTACCGGCACACAGTGTAAAATTTATTTGATTTTCAAAATTCGAGCCCTCGCTCAATTTTTGATCAATTTGGATGAAACTAGATGCAAAATATTTGTGAAAGCTGGCTTTTTATTAGATAACTGCGGGTTTCACAATCAAGGTATTATATGCCAATTTACAGCTGCCAAAACTCTGCGAAAATTTTAATTGAGACAACATTAGGACCACTTTTGGCTAAACTAAATATTAAATGTTGTAAAAATTTCCGTTAACAAAAACTTAGACAAAAAAAATTAAATTTTTTAAAAATTTTCGCGGGGTTTTGGCAGTTGTCAATTGGCATTATATTATAATATCTTGATTGTGAAACCCGCAGTTCCCTGATAAAAAGCCAGCTCACCAAACTCATAAATTTCACACTGTGCGGCGCCCAATATTCAAAATAGAAAGTAACAGCTGAGAGTAATTTTATATGAGAATCCAAAACCATCTAACAACGATTGATTTTAAGCTAAATCGACCAAAGAGAAGGGGTGGTTCAGGGGAAGGAGCACAATTCAAAAACCCAATAACTGCCAAAGTAATGAATTGAAGAGGAGTGGCAGCGAAAAATTAATTGATTAATTTTTTCTTGGGAAGTACTTCGCTGGTGATTCACCGACTACTTTTTTTAGACTTGTAAATATTGATGAAATTATTTAGTCAAAATACTATCGTATGTATACTACGGCTACATTTGATCTATGAAGTAGGTGTTATTACATCGTTTTTCTTCTTATTTTTTTTTTTATTGGCCTTTTGTACGATACATATTATGTATCTACAACTATCCCGGAGGGAATTCAAATCCGCAACCATCAAAATCATGCGACTGTCAAAAAGTTTAAAATTTTTCATTTCGTTGTTCCTTCAATATTGGAAATGGGAAATGATGGTATCCTGATTGGTTTGAGCTAGTTCGTGTTTCACAGATTACCACTGTTCTAGGAGTTGAGTCTTCAATCCTATTGCCTAGATTGGTATAGACCTTCATTAGGGAAAGTTGAAGCCAAATTGTGTCAAAATAGTTCAACGAAAGTCGACCTCAATCAAAAAAAAAAAAAACAGGTCTTCCAAAAATCCTTAAATCCTGACATGGATTTTTTTTTTTGGAATACGCGCTAGGAATTTGTTGAATCAGGTTTTGGTTTTCACGATTTCTCTAAAATTTAAAACAATGGTATAATTCCTGATGTGCCTTTCTCTGGTTCCTTTCACTCTTTTGGAATAAGAAGTTGTCATGAACCGCAAATTAATTCTTAAGTCTGTCGTAACGTCTGCCAGTGACCTTGCTACCACAATTTTTATTTTTACTTTAGTATTAAGAAGTATTATAATCGTTTGAAAAACCGAGATTGAATCAGCCCAAAATGTGTCGACTGTTTGGGCTAAAAATTAATAGATGACTTACATAGGGTCTTCTGAATCCTCACACTAAACTATGTATCGATACATTCATTATATCGGGTGTTATCGTTCTCGTAGAACAAATATACACATACACTTTTTTTTTTTTTACATTTTTGGAATCAGAGTTTGGAAATCATGAAATTCCGAGGCAAACTAAACATTAAATTTCTGACCGATTTCATAACTTTCCCTATGCTTCACATACCTGGGGAAGTAAAATGAATCATAGTAAATAATTTTTATAATAATATTGACTCTCATGGTATAGGTTAGGTTAGGTTTTATGACTCATGCCCGGGCTTTAACTACGAGGTCATATCGCCTACTACCAGAGCGCTCTTTTGTCACTCTGGTGGACAAGAGCCCGACTCTACTGTGGGAGTTCTAAATTTTGCCTACCCTAAATTTTTATTCACCTAGGGTATGGGTCTTTAACGAGTACCTGACATCGTACAGGCTCGGGACCATTGCTTAACGTCCCATCCGAAGGACGGCGTACTTAAGTTTATTTTACCTCGCAGATAAAATAAACTAAGGGCCTCGGTCGGGTTACGAACCCACGTTCTTGAGCTCAGAAGTCAAGCACGCATACCACTGAGCTACCGGCGCCTCTCATGGTATATGACGTACTACTAGTTAGTTATTGTGACTCATGTCAGGGCTTTAACTACGAGGTTATGTCGCCTACGACCAGTGCGTACTTTCGTCGCTCTGAACATGAGCCCGACTCCACCATGGGAGTCCTAAATTTTGCCTACCCAGGGTAGGGGTCTCTAACGAGTAACTGACAATATACCGGTTCGGGATCATCGCTTAACATTCCATCCGAAGGACGGCATGCTCATAATTTTTTTACCTACCAGATAAAAACTACCTTCTTCTTCAGCCTACTACTATAATGTCGGTTTTCATACTGTGGTAAAGGGGAGAGGTCTGGGTCATTTGCATAGGGTGCTAAATATCTGTGTGCCTCCCCCGTGACTAGAGGTACTCATTTTAATGTGATAAAAGGCACTTAGACTTTCCTAACAGGCATCTAGAACGTTTTAGGTCAAAGAAATTTTTTGGCACAGATTCATTATAAGTATTCAATTATCTCTCCATTTTAGCTGGAATGAGAGCGGCTGTAGCGTTCTAGTCTACTGAACTCAAGATAAGCGATCGTCAGCCTGTGCGATGTCAGGTACTCGTTAAAGACCCCTTACCCAACGTGAATAAACCTAGGTTGGCAAAATTTAGAACTCCCAGAGTAGAGCCGGGCATCATGTCCACCAGAGCGTTCTAGTAGTAGCCGATATTACCTCGTTCCATTCTCATTTGACTTTAATCACTACTGTAACCGTATCTTTGCAGACCCTAATTCCTTCAGCCTACCTCAATTTCAGTTTTTCATGATGGATACCTAAAAATGGAAGACAGAGAACGGAACTGACCTAATTGTTGTTATTTGAGGTGGTATATTTTGGAAGTTGACCTTATTTCTGACGTGATATATATTCCGTCCGTGCTGTGGTCCAGTGGTATACTTAACAACCCGCCTAGATAAGGATTAGATAAAAAATTCTATTCAACTGAGTCAAAATTAGCCATCTCCGTAACCCATCTTCATTATTTAAATGAATTAGGCTGCTCAGAATATGCAAATTTTAAGAAGCGTAACTAATTAAAAAAAGGCGTTGGTGAATCACTGGTAATGTACTTCGCCAGCTCGAATTATTTGTAAACATCCGAATTCCACTAAAATATAAAGCGTACCGGTTTCGGCTTATACCATCCTCAGCTCAAAGTTCAAAAGTGACATTTAAGTTTGCTAAGTTGTTATATACATACAATACTCAGATTACCTGAGATTACCAAAGGCTGTGACACTTGGTCCTATAGGGCAGTGGATTCGCAACCTTTCATAATAATTTTGTTCATGGTCCCTGGTTTCGGTATTAGCATCAACAAATGTAGTGCAGACAAGAAAAAAAAGTAGAAAAAGCAGACGCTATTACAAGACTAACTCGAATGTATGATTTAACTCAACGGTATATGAAAATGCGAATGCAATGTGCGGCTGGGCGTAACTCTATCATGTTGCAATCTACCCTAAAAAAAGTAGTTGGGTGGATCGTCGACAGAGTACTTCCCCAGCTCAAAACATTTTAAATCGACTGTCCTACTCAACTATTTTCCTTTTCTATCAATTCGAACGACAATCGATAGGTGTTTTATTTAGAGGCTTCTCAATTTTTATATAAAATTCTTTCTTGATACATTCATTACAACGCCCGTCATTAGAGTTTTACATCGCCCGTCATAGTCAGATTAATTAGTACCAAGTAGACCGGGCTTTAACTAAGAGGTCATATCGCCTTCTACCAGAGCGCTCTTTCGTGACTCTGGAGGGCAAGAGTCCGGACTTTACTATAGGAGCCCAAAAATGTTGCCTACCCTAAATTTTTATTCACCTAGGACCCCTAACGAGTATCTGACGTCGTACAGGCTCGGGACCATCGCTTAAAGTCCCATCGCCAAGGAAGGCATGTTCAAGGTTTTTTCACCTCCAGGATACAAAACCCAAGAGTCTCGGCCGGATTTCGAACCCGCGATCTTGAACTCATTAGGCTAGCACACTACCTCTGAGCTACCGGCGCATTATTGTTTTTAATCTTCCTTTATACAAGATCGGTTTTTGTGCAATCTTTGCGTTCATGTGAGTTTGGAAGTTACCATGGGAACGGGCGCAATTACGTATATAATATCTCAAATCGTGTCAGGGGAGCATGTTTGATAAAAATATGGTGGATAATTTCCGCAGAGTCTGACTGATCTGGTGAGCGCATAATCTGAATCCTTATAGAAATTCACTTGCAAGCATATTATAATTTTTTTTTCTCCACTTAAAATTCATGATTTTTTCGTTTTTGTTCTTGACTTTCATTTAGCTTTCATTTTATTTACTTATTTATTTTCAAAGAAAGTGGACCATGAGGTACATACATATTTAGAACGAAGACTCGGAAACCGGTTTTCAGGTGGAAGCCTGTCTGTGGAAGTACATTTGTGACAACGTTCTGCAGAGGATGTACGCAAAGTGAATTTTAAAATGTACTGAGTGAATCAATCAAGCATTTTCTTACTAAATTTTAGTGCCCTCAACTTGAGAATACTACCGTCTCAACAGCCCGTCTCCCTCTTATTCTCATCAGTGACATAGCCAGGTTTTGGGTGGCCTTCATGCCAGAATTTCCTGTGAACCCTCTCGTCACTGCATTTTATGATCCTTCGGCCATAAGATAATAAAATAACAGTGAATCACAAAGTGTAAAATAAAATATAGTTTGACCTCTCACAGATTTTATTAATTTTTGCTAGCCGGTTTTCGTGGTTGCCCACATCATCAGGCAGTCTGATAAAATAATTTTGAGAACAACATAATTTAAAATGATTTAATAAATAAGGTTTAAAAATTTAAATAAACGTATATAAAAATATATAAAAACAATTTAACAACAACTCCTATGAGTAAATAACATATCTGTCCCCATTCGTGATATTTTAAATTGTTTTTATATAGTTTTATAGTTTAGTATAGTACAGTTTATTTAAATATTTAAACCTTATTTATTAAATCATTTTCAATTATGTTGTTTTCAAAATTATTTTATCAGACTGCCTGATGATGAGGGCCACCTCGCAAGCTGGCTAGCAAAATTTAATAAAATCTGTGAGGTCAGACTACATTTTATTTTACAACCTGTGAAATAATCACTTCTAACATACATCTGCCATCTTCAAAAGAACAGTGATTGTTATAAATTTTCTAGTTTCAAAAAATACAAATTATGTTTTTCTTTCACATATTTGAAAAATAATCTGTAATTTTTTTTTGTTCATGGAAATCAAAATTTTTTTCTCTGTGTCCATCTTCAGTTAGTTATTGTGACTCATGCCCAGACTTTAACTACGATGTCATATCGTCTACTAACAGAGCGCTCTTTCGTCGCTTAGGGCGACATAAATCTTGCCTACTCAGTTACCTTGGTCTTCAACGAGTACCTGACAGGTTCAAGACCATCGCTTAAATATGTTCTTAATGATTAAATGAAACGACTAAGATTTAGATTAGTCATGTTATTATGACTCATGCCCGGTCCTTAACTACAATGTCATATCGCCTACTACCAGATCACTCTTTTTCACTCTGGTGGACATGACCCCTATATTACTATGAGAGTTCTAAATTTTGCCTACCCTAAATTTTTATTCATCTAAGAGTCCCTGACATCGTACAGGCTCGGAACCATCGCTTAACGTCCCATAAGAAAGACGGCGGGCTTAAGTTCATTTTACCTACCAGATAAAATAACTAGGCCCCCGCCGGGTTTCAAACCCGTGATGATGTGTAAGCAAGCACACATACCACTGAGCCACCGGCGCCCGGTGAGGTTCGGTCTGTATGTATTTTCCCAGACAGGTTAGCAAACTTGTCTTCTTAGTCGCACTGTATTTACCTAAATAGCTACAGGTCCCCCGTGTCAAATGTGACTAGAAAGTTTAGTAACCATATACGCATATACATTTAGGGCCATCAAAAAAACCCTAACATTCCATCACGTTTTGAATTTAAATTTTCTAGAGTTCTCTTTTGTAACTCACTTCTCCAGTCCTCGAAAAGGACACTCAGAATTCTCTGGGCACAGGGAATAAATTGGTAAGTCTAAATTCGTAACTTTTTAGGGCAGCACTTTTTTACTTTTACATTAATCGTGTAAATCCAGTTTTTGGAATAAATAAATTATGTTTGCATCATTTTTAATCATATACCTTCTAAATCTATAGGAGGGAATGAAAATGAATATTGTTAATTCTTTTTTGGATTTTCCCTTAGTTACCTAATCATTCCCCAATACTCGTGAATGATGCCTCTCCAAAGTTGATTTAACCGAAAACGCCCTCTTGACTTGGAATAGTTTGCCGTTGTGAATAAATGGTTAATGCAGTTATCTCGTGAATGATTCCTCAAAGAAATAGATTAAGTTCATTTAACCGAGAACAGACATAATTTTACGAGATACCAAGAAACATACATCTTTATAATTCCGAAATTATTAGAGTCCTGAGCTCCCAACTTCTTCCCAGTGAGCAGATGGCTTGGGAGATGATCACAGTACACTTAACTTATTTTACGACTTAACAACTTATTCCTTGTGACCATAGAATTATGCTCTAGAGTGAAACAAAGAGAACTACTGATGCCAACACATTACTTCGTTATACCTAGTAATACCATTTGTTATAAATTTGAGAGAGAAAGGCGGGTGGGGAGAGTGACTGATGCCCGGGCTTTAACTACGAGGTCATATCGCCTACTACCAGAGCGCTCATTCGTCACACTGGTGGACATGAGCCCGACTCTACTATGGGAGTCCTAAATTTTGTCTACCATAAATTTTTATTCGCCTAGGGCAGGGGTCTTTAACGAGTACCTGACATCGTACAGGCTCGGGACCATCGCTTAACGTCCCATCCGAAGGACGGCGTGCTTAAGTTTGTTTTACCTCCCAGATAAAATAAACTAAGGGCCTCGGTAGGGTTCCGAACCGGTTGGTGTAAGAAAATACGACGACGTTACATTTATTTTTATTTTTCATTAACTCATCAGTTGTTTTGGCCATAAAATCACCCGATAATTAAACCAACAAATATTTCATTACACATTTTGACAAAAATTCACTTGATTTGATTTGGCTATAATTAATTTTCTCCCACCTATATGAAAGTGGATCATCCTTAATTGGTCTAGAAAGTCACCAACTACACAACCGTCACTCGAGTTCCATTGTTTTGGCCAACAATTAATAAAAACAACAATAAGTCTTTAATGATAACAATTAATTGTGTACACTACATATTGTTTTCTGGGTTACTAGGTGATTTAAAAGGGAAATTATTCCAAATATTAATTTCTACGACGTACTTAAAGGAGGAGTTATGTCCTGTCCATTATTAAGTATACATTCATTGAAAAGGAGCCATTGTTATACCAGGCTCATTCAGAAGAAACCATTGTTAGACAAGGCTCATTCAGAAATAACCATTGTTATGTTTGTAACGTTCTTATTAACTTAGCGTACTAATAAACGTCTCTGAATTAGTTTTAGTTAAGTAAATATTATTATTTTTTCAAGAATATTTTTATACTAAATACATTCTAAGCGATTGTACCGAGTCTAAAGGTCCTATCCTAAGTGAATAAACCTGGGTAGGCAACATGAGTTAGTCATCCGTTTTTGCTAATGCGTAATGTTGCGTACGTAATAAAATAGTTATGTTAATTAGGCCAAAACTTTAATTAATTATAATTTTGTTTCGAGGTTTTTTTTCGCGTATAGTTTAAAACTTTCCCGCACTCTCTTAAAAGGTTACGTTAATTCGCTGGCGAACCTTGTTTTCAGTTAAACCAACAGGTTTGTGAAGAATGTGAACTTAGAACCTAAATTTTGTTGTTAGTTTCTCTTTAACTCACGTTATTTACTGCAGATAAGGCAACAATTTATTTTATTATTTATCATTTTTATTTGAGTAAGAGTTGTACACATTAAAAAAAAAATGTTTTTTTGTTTTCAAGCTGATCTTAGAACTCTTTACACTGTCGTATGTTTTGATTATTATCAACGAATACTTTTGTGTCGATACATTGATTACAATGGCGGTTATTCGACTTTTTGTGTTAAGCTTCCCCCCTAATCCCCCCTCCCATTCGGTCGATTTGGCTTAAAATCAATAGCTGTGGTCCTTAAAGGATTCTGGATACACATATAAAATTTTGCGTTGATACATTCATTTTATCAGGAGTTGTCGTCTTCACAGACACACACATAGACAGCATTTTTTTTTTTTCATCTTATGAATCTGGAGGTTGGAAAACATAAAATTCCGATGAAATTTCTGACTGATTACATAACTTCCCCTATACTTTGGGGAAGTATAATATTGCTCGTTTACGACTCGTAATCTATGACATCAACATTTACCGTAAGTCCGTCGAAGATGTAGTATTAATGTAATTTAATTGCCAGGAAAGCTCGGATTTAGGAATGGGAAACTATGACTTGAAGGTGTGTCTAGACGAAGGCTTTGGTTGTTAGCGTGACTGGCTACTACAATAAAATAAGGAGGTCATATCGCTCTTTCGTCGCTCTGGTGGACATGAGCCATACTCTACTATTCTGACAGTCCTTAATTGCCTACCTAGGTTTATTCGCTTGGGTAGGGGGATCTCTAACGAGTTTTGACATCGTACAGGCTCGGGACCATCGCTTAACGTCCCATCCGAAGGACGGCATGTTGAAGGTTTTTTCACCTTCAAGATACAAAACCCAAGAGTCTCGGCCGAATTTCGAACCCGCGATCTTGAACTCATTAAGTTAGCACACTATCCCTGAGCTACCGGCGCCCCCAAAATGTAGCAATAATAATTATACTTAACATTTTTTGCAGAGATATTGTGAAACAAAAAAAAATATAAAGGAAGACGTTTTTTTTTAAATATTGTCTATTTTACAAAATATATGGGAGTACTTTCGGTATTGCTACCATATATTTTGTGAAATGGACAAGATTTTTAAAAACATAAATTTATATATTTTTAGAATTGGATGAATGTCTGTAGACACGACTGACTCATAATCAATTCGCTAAAACTCGACCAAAAACCTACTCATTACGGCACAATTATCATAATATACGAATTATGTTAAACGATTGCATACTTAATAAAAAACAATAACGGTTACGTTGTTCATCTTCTCGTTATATATTATTATATCAAATAGAGCTAAACGTAACTGTAACATATCGTATTACCATATTTATCTCTGAAACACGAGTAGGATATCCTATGCGTAGTGATACCTACTTTACAAGATTAATTGTGGTTTTCACTCTGATAATTTTTTAGGGTATTTATGCATCTGGATGTTGGTTTCGCTTGGTTATGTTAATATTTTTTCTTAGAATTAACTATAATTTTGATGCAAAATTAACTATGATGCATTAGATCTATAAGTCAGTCACTAAAAATGATATAGTAGAAAGTAAACTTCATTTAACTGTATACTTCTATGTTAGTGATTGTGACATGCCCGGGCTTTAGGTACGAGGAATATCACGTATTACCTGAGCCCTATTTCGCGGTGAACATGAGTCTATGGGAGTCCTACATTTTTCTTCACCTAGAATCGGAGTATTTAACTAGTAACTGACGTCGTACCGATACTTTAACGTCCCATTCGAAGGGATTCAAGGTTATTCGCCTCTCACAATCAGATAAAAACCTAAGGGCGTGGACCGGGTTTCGAACCCGCGATCATGCAGCAGGCAATCACGTTACCACTGAGCTACCGGCGCCCTCTTATACAATTATGTGTCATTTACGTACGCTCTGTGTTACTTATGCCTAAGTGATGGGTAAGTGACAAACCAGAAGAAAGACTCAAATTACTGACATTTTAAATCTATCTCTAGAATCATCAGTAAACATTCTCTGTATATTTCCCTAACATGAATTAATCAAATAAGTTTTCTCTCTCCCTCTGAAAACCAATTTACTAATTTGGTTGAAAATCAATAGATGTCACTTTGAGGGCGCTGGTAGCTTAAAAGTAGCGAGCTAGTCTACTGAGCTCAAGAACGCAGGGCCGAAACCATTATGTTTTTTATCTGAGAGATGAAAATATCTTGAGCACGCCGTCCTTCAGTTGGGATGTTAAGCGATGTTCACGAGCAAAATTTTGCTTACAGTAGAGTCAGACTCAGGTCAGAGTGACACTATGACCATGACATGAGTCATAATATGAATCAGGCCGGTTAATATATATATGTATATTTTTTTTTTAAACGACGTATTGTATATTAATCTGTCAATTTAAGAGATCCTGAGGATGGGAGGTGTCTCCCAAAACGTTTATCGTTAATATGATTTAGGTCGATGTCGTTATATCGATTAGTTATCTGCATAAAAAAATTACTATATTAATTATTTAATAGCACAAGTACTCTTTATAAATTGTATGCTACTTATTTTCTGTTTTCAGAGAGGGCGCCAGTAGCTAAGTGGTAGAGTACTTGCCTTTTGAGCTCAAGATCGCGGGTTCAAAACGCGGCCGAGACCATTAGGTTAAAAAGTCCCTACCCTAGTTGAATACAAATTTAGGGTCCTAAAAAAAGTTAGGACTCATATAGTAGTCAGGACTCATGTCATACTAGAGTATGAGTAACAATAACTAATTATTTTCTGTTTTCAGAGAAGTAATACCAAACGATAGCTCAACGATGCCTAGAGGTGACAGAGGATCCGGAAGCAAATACCAAACGATAGCTCAACGATGCCTAGAGGTGACAGAGGATCCGGAAGCAAATACCAAACGATAGCTCAACGATGCCTAGAGGTGACAGAGGATCCGGAAGCAAATACCAAACGATAGCTCAACGATGCCTAGAGGTGACAGAGGATCCGGAAGCAAATACCAAACGATAGCTCAACGATGCCTAGAGGTGACAGAGGATCCGGAAGAAAATACCAAACGATAGCTCAACGATGCCTAGAGGTGACAGAGGATCCGGAAGCAAATACCAAACGATAGCTCAACGATGCCTAGAGGTGACAGAGGATCCGGAAGAAAATACCAAACGATAGCTCAACGATGCCTAGAGGTGACAGAGGATCCGGAAGCAAATACCAAACGATAGCTCAACGATGCCTAGAGGTGACAGAGGATCCGGAAGCAAATACCAAACGATAGCTCAACGATGCCTAGAGGTGACAGAGGATCCGGAAGCAAATACCAAACGATAGCTCAACGATGCCTAGAGGTGACAGAGGATCCGGAAGAAAATACCAAACGATAGCTCAACGATGCCTAGAGGTGACAGAGGATCCGGAAGAAAATAATTACTTCATTATATTGTTTACGAATAAGAAATAGTAAGTGAAGAAAAAAAAAAGTTGGTAGTTTTTCACAAGACATTGTTCTGTTAATGCTAAATGAGAGTGTTTTTCACATTGTTTTTTACATCCACTAACGGTTGCCTTGTTGCTGAATTGATGTCTTCATGTCACGACTTCACATCAACATTCCAACAATTGTTTTAATAATTTTTCATAAATGCCTGATGAAAATTATGCTTATAACAAAAAAAAAGGTATTAAAATAGATAATTATTCTCTCATCTGTAAAACATTGCGTTCTTTAAAATTTTGAACTTTATATAACTTCTATCATTTTCCTTTCAATTTTAGAATGATTTTATATACGTATATTATATACTACCAGTCAAAAGTATTTGCCAACCTTTATTTTCTTAAAAAATATATATTTTAACTGGTATATGGTCCCCGAGCCTGTACGATGTCAGGTACTCGTTAAAGACCCCTACCCTAGGTGAATAAAAATTTGGGGTAGGCAAAATTTAGGACTCCAGAGGAATTTAGAGTCAGGCTCATGTCCACCAAGAAAGAGATCTCTGGTAGTAGGCGATATGACCTCGTAGTTAAAGCCCGGGCATGAGTCATCAAACCTAACCTAACCTATTAAACCCAGAGTCTGAGACCATTTTTGAAAAATATAGATTTTTTTACTTCCCCAGATATATAAAGGAGTTAGAAATTCGATTTTGACTTTTCTTCGAAATTTTGTATATACACAAAATTGTAGACGTGAACTCAAAAGCCCATAAGGATGGCACCTATTAATTTTCCGCGAAATCAGCCGAATAAAAGGCAAAGGATCAACTCAAAAATCATAATAACCCCCGATGTAATGAATCTATCGACACGAAATATAGTGTACTATTTATATTGAGCTGGGGAGTTACATTTCCGGTGATTCACCGACGATTTTTTTAATTGCAAAATCAAAATTAAAACATATATTTTTGGAGTTTAATTTCAATATATCGTTTTACACTTATTGCAAAGCTTAAAAGCCATTTATGTCAGTTTTTTGTAGGTTTTTCTATCTGAAAACCGGTATTCGACACCTGATTAATTTTTTTTTTTTTTTAAGTAATAGGTACCTATAATTTTAAACTTTTTAAAGATATTAATATTATCCATAATTTACTTTCTTTTTAATTTCTTAATTTTAATTGGTTTTTCTTAAGGGAACACAATTAAGAGGAAAATATACTAAAATTGATAGTAAAAATGAGATAAACAGGTCGTTAAATGAACTTTTGATGACCTGTTTTACTTCCCCAGGTATAGTAAGTATAGGGGAAGTTATGTAATTGGTCAAAAATTACTGAGTTTTCAACGGAATTTCATGTTTTCCGACCTCCTGATTCCAAAATTGAAACAAAAAAAGTCACTTTAATTAATTAACTTTTTGATACATTGCGCTAATATTCTTGAAATGCTCATGGTAAATTTTGTTTCGATAAATTCATTATATTGGCAGTTTTTAGGGTTTTTGAATTGAGCCCCCTCCAATGAATCCCCCCCTTTAGTTTCACGGGCTCTGTCCTCATTGGGGTTTGTCCTTAAATATAAAATTTCATGTCGATACATTTTATTACAACGGTAGTTATTAGGGTTTCTGAGTTGAGACCCCTCTCATCCTACCTTTACTTCTGAATTTACATATGACATTTTGTGTCGATACATTCATTACAATGGCAGTTATTAAAGTTTTTATGTTAATTCTCCCCCCTAATCCCCCAATTCTCTTTGATTGATTTGGCTGAAAAACAATAAGTTTCGTCCTAAGAAGGTTCTGGATACAAATATACATTCATTCTATCAGGAATTATAGTGTGAGTAATTTGTGTTTTCCATTTTTGGAATCATGAGATCGGAAATCATGAAAATCCGAAAACACAACCGATTATAAAACTTCCCCTATACATCACATCGTTCAAATATATCATTCTATTGCTCATGATCATCTGATAAATGTTAATAATGATACATATTACTCATGAGAAATACACATTAATCGTCTGGAGATTTGTGTACCGTAAAATACTCTGATATTTGTGATAGAGATTTGAATCTGAAAACTCGTTTATCAAAAAACCTCGAATTCTTGCCAAGAAGCTCTTTCTCTCTCTCTTCTGTGTATGCTTTACTGAACCAGATGTATCTTCACAGGAACACAAACATTTTTTAAACATATTTGGCATTTAGAGGTCGGAAAACATGAAATTCCGTTGATAACTCCGCATCGAATTTTTTATCGATTGCATCGATACTTCGTATAGCTGAGCAAGTACAATGTTTGTCTCTGTGTGTGTGAACACTACTCCCGATAGAATGAATATATCAATACGAAATTTCATATGTAAATTTAAACATGATTTCCAGCTTAATCGATCAAAGGAAAGAGAGGGATTCGAGAATTGCCGTTGTAATAAATGTATTGACTTGAAATCATCGATCTAAATTCAAAACTCTATACAGATGTCACATCAATTTTCCGCGAGATCGGTTGAAGGAAAGAGGGGGACCGGAGTAAGCGGGGCTTGACTCAAATACTTTAATAACTGTCTATATAATGAATGTATCGACTCAAAATTTAGTATGAGAATTCAGAAGACACTATGCAAAAATGCGAAAACGTAATTGATTAATTCATGCTGGGGAAGTTCATAGCCGGTGATTCATCGACGAATTTTTCTCTTGCATAGATGGAAGAAAAAAAAATCACTTATCCAGATGAGAAAGGCTAGACTACACTGGTCGGCATGAAAATCGGCCCTGATACCATTCCTGCTGATTCTTATATAAAATGACCTCTTGAATCCGAATATGACCCCCGTTTTCCTCCATCAGCCACCGTTTTCGGGGGAGCCCCCCCCCCCCCCCCCCCCCCACACCTATTTTTATCACTTTTCGATAATTTGGAGGGATGAAAAAGATTATTTTAGCCTTTACATCTCTTCTGAGGGGCTAGAGAGGTGAAAAGTTCTAAAACATAAACATTTGTAGAAAGGAGGTTGATTTGGGGGGGAGGGGGGGGGATTTGTTTTTTTTTCTCGCAATTTTTTCACTTATTTTCTACATATTCCAGCCTCCAGCCCTCCTCATCCATCCCCAAACACCCCCAAATAATGAAAATATATAGCAGCAGTCCGGAGGATTCACTGTATGACGCTGGCGGTCTAAATACTTCGCGCGCACAGGTTTGCAAAGAAATTTTCAGGTTTTGACAAGTTTAAACTGGCAATGCTTTTGCCTATAGTTCTGCACTGTAATCCTTATCTTCCATCAGTACATCTCTAGCGATCGTAGAGTCAACTTGTCTGTGTTCTAGGCGGGGATTCTGTGTTTCCAAGTTGTTACAAAATGTATTGTGTAAAACGGTAGAAATTTAATTATTTGACAAACTCTCAAAAGTGCTATTCTCTTATTAGAAATAATTAACAAGACCGCAACTGTAAAAATTTAGCTTTTAATTACCGGTGGAAGATTAATAATAACTGGGAAAAATAACAGTTCTTAAGAAGAAAAAATAACTTTCCATTTTTGGCAACGAAGATTCTCACTGCTTATCAGTGTGGGTTGTGTTCTCGTTGGAAATTGATTGCGGTAAGATAATTTTAAAGTGTCTGCACGATGTGAGGTACCCATTAAAAACCCCTGCCCTAGGTAGACCTGGGTAGGCCAAATTGTCGGGCACATGTCGAGTGCCGGTAGTAACCGATACGACCTTGTAGTGAAAGCCCGGGCATGATTCATAATAACTAACTATTAATGAAAAATGATACTTAATTTTACCATTTGATTAGGACCGCCATTTTTGAAAATCACGCCCATTTTTTCAACATTGCAAAAGATCAAATGCATTTATCATAGTAAACATTTAAATAAAATGAATCACAAAAATCATATATTGAACTGATAGACGATCAGAGAACGGAACAGCATGCTGTGTAGTGCCATCTCTAGAAAGTGTCCCTCAATCGGAAGGCTATCTAGGTCAATGGGTCTGTTAGAGTACAATATTGCCTCCAAATCGGGTGCTATCGTACCGGCTTCATTTGCATTTTACAAAAATGGCGACAGGTTTACAACCTGTTATTCGGGTTCATTATAGTCTACATGACAATTAGGGATCTTTGCCGTTTCCTATTATCAATATTGGATTATAAATTTTACTTCTCCAGCAATACAAAGTATAGAGGGAGTTATGTATTCAGTCAAAAATTCGATCCAAACATTTCAACGGATTTTCATATTTACCGACCTCTAGATTCCAAATATGAAGAAAAAAATGTCTGTATAAATAAAAATTAAATATAAAATGTATAAAAATTCTAATAATAGTCGATAGTATAATTGTATTAACACGAAATTTCATAATTAAAATGAAAACCCAGTGAGGACATAACCTATCAAATTTCTGCGATATCAGTTGAAGAGAAACCCTGATAACTGCCAATGAATTAATGAATTTGTCGACAAAAATTTTAGTATGATGATTTAGGAGCCCCTATGTAAGTCAATTAGTTCGCAGTTTTGATGATCTAATTTACTGAAAATTATTACACTAGTATAATATTTGAGATCTCGGAAAGCATACACGTAGGGGGATAATTTTCCACAATTTTTATGTTTTTCTGCGCATAAGTTGAATACATGTTTTTTAAAATTTTTTTGTGCAATAGTTTAAGAGACATGCGCTAATAGAAATGCGAAATAAAAGGGGGTTTAATTTGATGCTTTATACAACAACACTTTTTGTAAATAATAATTTTCCCGAAAAATTTAAAATTTTTGTTTTTTGAATATTTTAAAAACAATTTTTCATAAGGTGAATAAAGTGATTCCTGATTAAAAGTTGTTTAATTTTTCAACCAGTTTCGCATATTCTGCATCATCAGGTTGAAGAAAAATAATCGGGAGTGAGTTCGTGGGGGGTGAGTTCCGAACGACACTAAACTACCACGCACTCACTCCTTATTCCTCCCTTAATTTCCCTTCAACCTGATGATGCAGAATATGCAAAACCTGTTGTAAAAAAAAACAATTTTTGAACAGGAAGACGAATCACTTTAATCACCAGTTTCATCGCTACACATCGAAAATTTCTAAAAATAATTATTTTTGTTTATAAAAAATATGTGTTACAGTCCACTCCTCTAAAAATTGGCAGAATATTCAAACTGATAAAAAATTGGTTAAATTAGAAAAAAAAATTGTTCGAATAGTTTAATGCAGCGAATTTTTGACTTTATCACGTTGTATCCTCCCCTCCTTAGTCGTTTATATTTGCCAAAAAAAAGAGGTCGGCGAATGTACTTCCCCATCTCGAATATTTTGTAATTAACTAAATTTTCGCGCTCCCTAAAAGTCCTCCTTTCCAGCGAATTCGGCTGAATATCAATAAGTGTCTTACACAGGGATATCTCAGCCCACATATTAAATGTCATGTTAATACATCTGTTATATTGGCTGTTAGTATGTTTCTTCAGTTAAGCCCTCCCTTTAATCCTCCCTCCACTTTGACCGATTTGGATAAAAATCAATAAGTATCGACATTACGGTCTTTTGGGTCAACATATAAAATTTCATAAGGATACATTTATTACATCGACAGTTGTTAGTTTTGAACAATGCAAAGAATGTCTTTTAAATGAATCTATTTTTATTCAACTTTTAAACGTTGGAAGAACAATTATTTTGTATGATTGTATAATACATCACATTGAAGCCCCATTTAAGACCTGTAAAGTGAGCCTACACCCACCTTTATAGCTGCAATAGGTTAGGTTTCGTTAGGTTTTTATGACTCATGCCCGGGCTTTAACTACGAGGTCATATCGCCTACTACCAGAGCGCTCTTTCGTCACCCTGTTGGACATGAGCCCGACTCTACTGTGGGAGTCCTAAACTTTGCCTGCCCTAAATTTTTATTCACCTAGGGCAGGGGTAACTGTCATCGTACAGGCTCGGGACCATCGCTTAACGTCCCATCCGAAGGACTCTGACTTCTGGCTGAGCTCAGAAGGCAAGCACGCATACCACTGAGCTACCGGCGCCCCCCAATATTTTTATGAGTTATGCCCATTTGAAACTTTCGAAAATGCTCAATTTTATAAAATATTTCGCCTTTATATTTTTTACCTCTGAAAAGATTGTTCAAACATTTTTGAAACACCCCAACAACAGCCGATGTAATTGACACGGAATTGTATATGCAAATCCAAAATATTTTAAGGACGACACCCATCAATTTTCAACTGAATCGGTTTAAGTGTACCAGAGGTGGGGAGTCACCCCACTTCAAAAACCCAAATAACTGCCTACGTAATAACGAATCGACATGAAATTTTGTATGTGAATTCAGGACTCAATGAGGATGACATTGTCCATTTTCAGCAAAATCGGTCATCGTGAAGATAAGGATCAAATAAGGTGGGCTAAACACAAAAATATTAATAACTGTCAATGTAATGAATTTGGTATGAGAATGAGAGAGAGTGAAAACGTAGTTAATTCTCTCTGGGGACGTACATTGGCAATGAGTCACATGTGACTTTTTTTTTTTTTAGAAAGCTTTCTCTTCGACAAATCCGGAATTGTACTCGATAGAGACAGGAGTGGGTCAACCAGTAGTGACACACGGGGTTTCAGTATGTCCCTTGTTCCAATTTGACAAAGAGTTGAGCCGCAAACTAAAATCCATTTCCTGGCCTATTCTTCTGTAAGAAATAGAGACAATTTGAGGTTTCTTAAGAGCCTGATGAATGTTGCTCATTTATCTGGAGAGAGAAAGGCCAAGAGACGAAGATATATCGCTATTGTTATTTCCTTTTAAAGTTGCCCGTCGATGGCAATGTGAATGGACGTTTTTGACAATTTGAGAATTCCCGTTAAAAGTCCTAGTAATTGTTTAAAATGAGCTACTTGGATGGACCAAAAAAATATTAATTTCCAAATTGTACACTCTCAGGCGTTAAAATTAAATCTCGGCTTTGAAAAGTCTGTTATATTGTGCTGTTTGAGATACCAGATGCTATCCTATTTTCTTATACTCATTTATTAAATATTATTCTTAATTGCAACAGTTCGAAATCCGACTAGAGGCCCTTAGGTTTTTTATTTGGGAGGTAGATAAAAACCTTGAGTACGCCGTCCTTCGGATGAGACTTAAGCGAGATGATCCCAAGCCTGTACGATATAAGGTACTCATTTGTGATAGTAAGATGTTGTGGGACGAGATTTCTCCTAGAAATAAAATATGTTGCCACCAGAAACGGTTTTAAACGCAACAGCGTCATCATCAGTGGCACATCACACCCATAGAACGTAGAGGCTAGTTGTCCTTAATCCTCTACGCTGTGTAGGTGGGATGTGCCACTGATGGAAACCGGTTCTGCACAAACATAAAACAGCGAGAAGACAACGTATTTTATTTCTATGATATAAGGTACTCGTTAAAAACCCTTACCCTAGATGAATAAAAATTTAGGACTCCCAAAGTAAAGTCGGGCTCATGTCCACCAGAGTAAGAAAAGAGCGCTCTGGTAGTAGGCGATATGACCTTGTGGTTAAAGCCCGGGCATGAGTCATAATAACTTACTAACTAGTAAACACTTCAAAACAATTACAGTCAACATTAAAATGGATAGTTTTAACTTTAACATTGCAAGCCTCGATAAACAGCATGTGTGCATCTGTAACTGACTTTATCTTCTTCCAATCCTTTGTAAGAAATACACTTCTTCCACTGTGATAGAGATTGCATGATATCTGCCACTTCTTTCGGATACAAAAATTCTTCTTTCTTTTGCCAAATTCTAATAATTCGCTGTTTTGTTTTCCTGACAGTATTTTCTGAATCACTGTCAGACACCTTGAGCTTCTAAAGTTAAAGTTAAAACTATCCATTTTAAATGGTTTTGCTATTGTTTTGAAGTGAATTAATTTTTGTTATAGTGAAATTATTTTATCTTAGTGCAATACATTTTTTGTAGTTAGGCATAGCAATGTTTATGTTATTTTAATCTATTTTAAAGTTCTTTTAAGTATAAGCCATTATAAATTTAACTAAAAAAATTTGGAATCTGATCCCCCGTCATCCAAGGCTCTAAGTGATGTGACAGTGAATTTAAAAGGCTGTCTCTACAAAACACGAGAAAATCCTCCCCAAAAAACATGTTAAAATATTATGGTCTTCATAAAAAAAACAGGAATAATCACAAGACTACAAGTAAATGAAAGGTACAACGGTAGTCAGTCGGCAGACATGGCCAAAAGACAAGGGTTCCAAAGATGTGTGTGGATAAGGAGGTACCTGTGGCCTACTTTCCTAAATAAACAGACATACTCATGGTGTTAATTTCTTTAGGAATCCACAAAACTCGGAATAATCAAGACTGATTTTGTGATGTTGAGTTTCTGATTTCAGGGGAATACATATCAACAAAATTGGCCGCCGATTTAGCTTAAACCTTTCGAGAAGGAATGTTAATTCTTAGTACTTCAAAAACTACGACAAAAATTTCAGACAGAATTGTAATTCGTGATTATTTGTTTATGTGCTTACAACCTATTATTCGGATTCATTATAGTCAACACGAATTAAGGGATGTTATCGTCTCCCATTTGTATTATTAATATTCGTATTCCTCTCTGAAGATAAATTATCCAAATCACACTATTAATTAATTAAAATTTTATTTCCCCAGCTGTACGAAGTATAGGGGAAGTAAATAATCGGCCAAAAATTAGAAGGGGAATTTTCAACGGGAAAAAAATTCTGCCTGTGTGTGTCTGTGAACCTGATAATTCTCGATAGAACACGAAATTTTATATGTATGGCAAAACAATTATCGATTTTTGGCCGAAGGGGAGGGACCTTAACTCAAAAACTCTAATAACTGCCGTTGTATTGAATGTACCGGATACTTGTACATTCGGAACCCCATAAGGACGAAACTTGTTAATTTTCAGTCGGTCTGCAGAAGGGTAAGGTAATATAATAACTGAATGAGTGTATCGACAAATATAAAAAAAAAAAAAATGACTTGCTGGGTATGCCTGTGAACACAATAACTCCCGATAAAATGAATGTATTCAGACGAAATTTTATATGTGAATCCAGAACCCTCTTTCGACGACATCTATTGTTTTTCAGTCAAATCGGCCAAAGGTAAATGGGGATCAGAAGAGGGAGTGCTCGAATCAAAAGCCCTCATAACGGCCGATATAATGAATGTATTGTCATGAAATTTCATATTAAAAGTCAAAACCCAATGAGGACATAACCTGTCAAATTTCAGTGATATAGGCTGAAGGGAAGGGGAGTTCAGGGGAGAAGGCACAATTCAAAAACCCTGATAAATGCCAATGAAATGTCATTTATCGACAAAAATTTAGTATGAGGATTTAGGAGTCTTATTTTAAATCAACTGTTGAATATTAGCGCAAACAGTCGACTGGATTTGGAGAGGTAGCGAAAAGTTAATTGATTAATTCGTTCTGGGGAAGTACATTGTCGGTGATTCACCAACAACTTTGGTGGCATGAGCCAGACTCTACTATGGGAATTCTAAATTTGGGGGGGTCTTTGACGAGTAGAGACTCAGGACGTCCGATGCAGGATGTCCGATGAAATATGGATTTGATATTATATTATTTAATTAGCAATGATTATAAGAGAGTAGAAACTGAAATGGAAAGAGTTATTTAGTTATTAGGACTTACGCCCCGGATTTAACAAGGAGGTCATATCGCCTACTATCAGAGAGCTCAAATTTTTATTCACCTAGGGTTGGGGCCTTAAACTTTGGCTGGTACCTGACATTTTACAGGCTCGGGACCATCGCTTAACGTCCCATTCAAGGAACGATGTGCTTAAGGTTTTTGATAAAGAATGTAAGTGCCTCGGCCCGGTTTCGAACCCGGGATCTTGAGCTCAGTAATATCAGGTAGGTCCTTACCTAAGAGTGTCCCTTTCTTAAGCGGCTCGAATTTCCCCGTGGCTTTAATATTAGTTACACTTACAGTTGTAAGTTGTGAATAAAAACAATGTGTTCTTTTTGTAATTTTTCTGTCTATTTTCAAAATTTAGAGAAATTTTTAAGCGAGGCGTCAAGTTGCGTCTAAGCACAGTATTAAATTCAAATTGATAGGCAAAAAACAGTTAGAAATTAAATGTAATCCGTTTATAATCTTATATAGTTATTAATTTTAAGTAGGAATGCAATAATGCGATAATCGACTGCATGAAAACCTCAATCTTTAATGATGATATATAACATCAATTTTGCAACCATTCTGTCATCATCATCATCATCAAAGTCATCTGATACATAATTTTGTGAATGATGACTAGCCTTTCACCATTTTTCTAAGACTTAACTGCATTTATTTGCAATGGCGTTACTCTCTCTACCGTAATTTCTTTAAGACTTGTTTTACATTTATTCAGAATTAATTCATCTAATAGAGTCAGCCAACAGTTTCGAAGTGATATTCTATTGTGGTGCACTCAGATATAAATCATTTTTAGTGAAAATCTGAGAGGTGAAAAAACCATGAGCACGCCGGCCTTCGGATGGGACCTTAAGCGATGGTCATCGCATAGGCTCAGGTTAGGTACTCGGTAAAGGTGAATGAACCTCGGACTCAAGTTCATCATAAAGAGTACTGTAGAAGTAAGCAATATGACCTTAAAGCCCTGGAATGAGTCACAATGAGTCTAATTTCAAAAATGAAAAAAAAAAGTTATATAAATATAATCATAAATCTCGATAGAATGAAGGTATCGATACGAAATTTCCTTGTGTACCCATGAATCGCTTTTGAACATCTATTAATTCATAAGCCCCTATGTAATTCAACTGATGTTTTCATACAGGAAACGGTCAATTGGTTTTGAGGGAGAGCGAAAACTCAGTATATTGCCGGTGAATCACCGACGACTTTTGTTTATCTCCTCTCTTAAATTTTTCGGCTGTCTATTTTGAATCATCTAGATTGTTTCGATAATCATGAAGTCTAGAACGTTTAGTTATAGGAAGTTTAGCTTCAGTTTTGTCATAATCTGTCGATGGAATTCATAACATCTTTTGTCTGTCTGTAGTGCATTTATTTTAGTAGGTTATTTGAAAGACAGTTTATTTAATCTTTCATTTTATTTTGTACGTAAATATTTTTTCAGTTAAGAATAAATGAAAGTCTCTATGTACTGCAATTGTAAGTACTATTTATAACTACTATTTAAAAAATATTTTAAAGAGTTTTCTAGCTTTATTTTGCCATATTAAATTATTATATTTAATTTATTGTTATTAATATTTGTTTAATCAGTTATATATTTATTAAATATTGTATCAAATTACATATAGTTTTATATGATAGTTTAATTTATTTTTTATAATTATAATCTCTTTTAAAAATAGTGCAATATTATTGCTACTGGTATTGAACTAGAGTGCATTTAATTAGTGAAAACTAATATGAATGCATTTTTGTGTAATAAGACAAATATTTTCGACTTGGTACCTGCATAGTATTTAAACCACAGGCTACTCCCGTGAGAAAATTTGATTTTGTGTTTTCTCCAGAAATGAACATGTAAATAAGAAATGTTTGTATGCAGGCCTGATGCAAAAATAGGGGCTCGCTGTTACAAAAAAAATAGAGTATGGAGTCAGTGAATTTCCTTGCCTCCCGCAGGCTTTATTAGGGGCTTTGCTTAAAAACATTTTTTTTTATATATTGTTAGTATACAAAATTCTGGAGTATATTGCGTCGGGCCGGCATTTCTTTCAAAACGTTTTAACTATTGTCAGAATTAAAAATATATAAATTTACCTTCAACGGTGCGCTGCTCTGCAGTGGAGTTGTCCCCACTCCTCCTGTTCTTGGCGTCCTGCTCCTCCTCATAGACGCCGGCTATCCTCTCTGCCACATTGTTGACCATCTTGTGCCAGTAGGGACTCAGCTTGGTCTCCGACTCTGTGGGTGCTTCATCATCAGCTGCAGGACTGGCTGGATTGTCGTCCTCTTCTCCGGTGAGCCACGTCTCAAAGTAGCCCAATGCTCGCTCCCTCATGCAGTAGCCAGGCTTGGGCTCCCGAAGACAGGTGACCAGACCCAGGAGTGGGTCGAGGGAGATCTCCGAAAGTTGGGCACTGCCCCCCTGTCCGAGGGCCACCACAGTGAGCAGCACACTCAATGCTAGGTACATGTTCGATGGACTCCCGTTCTGCCTTCGGCACTCTTATATAGCCTCGGTCTTTGTGGGTCATCCCGTCCCCATCCCAACCTTGGCCTCCAGCCCACCTCCCCCCTCCCCCCACCCCTCCACCTCACTCTCAAGTTGAAGTTCAAGTTTCTATCCCTCTCCATTTCAACTGTTTACTCTTTTAAGATTAGATTTGGGGGTACATTAATTTAAGAACGATTAAGAAAACAAGGGTAGAGATGAGTTAATAGAAAAGAGTGTTGGACAATCAACAGAATATACTTCCCCAGCGCAAATTAATGAACTAAGTTTCGCTCTCCCTCCAAAATAAATTCACCATTCATACTAAATTTCGTGTTGATACATTACATCGACAGTTATTAGGGGTTTTCCTTTGATTCCTGACTTGCCTATGGCCGATTTGGCTGAAAATTAATAAGTGTCGTCCTTATGGAGATCTGGATACATATATAAAATTTATTGTCGCTATATTCTATCTGGAGTTATCGTAATCAACAGTTACAAGGACAGATAGGATTTTTTTTTCATTTTCGGAATCATGGGGTTGGAAAATCAACGTAGAATTTCGGATCGATTATATAACTTCCCCTATACTTCATATAGATAGTGCATAGTGCTACTGGAAGGAAGATGTTTCGGGACTGGAGTGCGACTCCAGGAAATTCGTGGCTCTTTTGACAACAGAGGAAATGGATAAGTCTAATTTAACTGGGGATAAGGATAGTTTAAAATCCATTTGTCTCGCTGAAATAATAATTAATATTTACAGACGGTGAGGGCACCGGTAGCTCGGAGGTAACGTTTTGAAAGAGGATGCGCCTTATAATGCAATATCACTCCTGCCTAAGGTGAGGAGAGGAACTCGGGATCAAGGGTTCTTTTGAAGGACTGGGACCGGCCATCGGCTGAACAATCTGCACCGATCGGGTCGTCTTCAGCTATAAAGTGCCCGTTTCCGTTCCCGCCAGGAGCTGAAAAATCGGCTGAGCATCAGGTCGTCTCAAATTGCCTTAGTATCTATTGTATTTGTTTACTGTATGTGTGTATACTATTCATCTAATAGTAATATTTTGATATACACAGAGTAGTTCTGCTTCTAGTGTAATAACTTACAAGATGAAGCCTAAGGATACTGCTATACTGTCGTACCTATGTCTTATTATTTTTTTTTTTTTTTGGCTCTATGTACAATGCATATTAGCCATGTCTCTTATAAAAGTGTTATCTAGTTATTTACAACATCCATGGCCCCGGGAGGGAGTTCTATCTACGAAATAAAACTCACTCCCGGACGGGATTAGAACCCTCAAACCATGGTGAGACCATGCGACCAAAGCTCTACGCTCTAGCCCGCACGACCACCATGGCCGCCCTTTTCTTGATGTTGTCTTTTCTTAATTACAATATACAGCGATTGTGATGCGGTACTCACGAATTGATGTGTAAACATCTGCTTTAGTTTCAAAAATTTGCTGTCGTGCACTCATTTTGATTGTTTTATAATGTTACAGTAAGAAAAGTAGGAATTAAACTTTCAAATTTATTGTTCTTCAATTTCTATTATGCATGAAATTATAGGTTTGTGATAGCTAAAATAACATACAGACAACTGTGATTGTAGTGTCTCTAAATACCAAGAATACAGCGAAGGATGGTAATTTTCGAGTTTGTTATTGAAATGCTTCGATTCGTAATCCTTTTTAGATTAAGTTTGTCATTTAAAAATGAAATGAGCAGTTTGGTATCTCCTGAAATGGATAAAAACATTATATTATATTTGTATATGACAACAAATATAATATTTAATGATCGATATTTTCAGCTATTACTATTATATATTAATAACAATATTATATAATATCATATAATAATATGTATTTTGAAATATTATAGGTTAGGTTAGGTTTTATGACTCATGCCCAGGCTTTAACTACGAGGTCATATCGCCTACTACCAGAGCGCTCTTTCGTCACTCTGGTGGAGATGAGCCCGACTGTACTGTGGGAATCCTAAATTTTGCCTACCCTTAATTTTTATTCACCTAGGGCAGGGGTCTTTAACGAGTACCTGACATCGTACAGGCTCGGGACCATCGCTTAACGTCCCATCCGAAGGACGGCGTGCTTAAGTTGGGCCTCGGTCTGGTTTCGAACCCACTTTCTTGAGCTCAGAAGTCAAGCACGCATACCACTGAGCTACCGGCGCCCTCTGAAATATTATATATTATATTATATTTTTTTAGATTTAAACTGCTATATTATTTTCTTTTACCAAAAAGTTTATGAATTTGAAACCAATTTAAGCTCTCGAAGCATCTCAACCTAAAAGTTTCTTACCGAAAGATCATTTTATAGTTCGTAATATTGATATTTTAGTCAATTTCACTACAACGGTAAATATGATCAATAATGTTGTAAAAATACAATGATATATCAAATCACTGTTATATGTGATTAGATGTAAAGTATATATGAGATATATATTGTTATATTAATATAGCTGAATATTTTATCATCGTAATTTGCTAATTTATTTACATATATATTTTTTATCATTCCATGAACGTCGAAATGCCCAAAAAAACATCTGACATCACAAATAAAGAAGAGTGTAGTAGGAATTAATTAAATTTTATAGCTTATCATTATGTGCTATTGGAGATGAAACAGTGTTCTGACTTCGTAATGAAGTTTCGTCCAAGTTTCACCTTTGCTTCTTGTCCAAACTGTTAGAAACCTGTCAGATATTCAAAATCTTCGAGACCTAGTTTAATCTTGTCCCACGCCCGGAAAACCACCCAATATCTCTAGCCCCTTTCGCCTTGTTAGCGTGGCCTTTTAGGACTTATAGACAAAAAAACTCATCCTGGAAAAACTCGTCCTATCTCGTCTATTCTAGTTCATTATTTTTTATAACCAATTTCTAATATGTCTATCGTTCTTCAGGCTTCTCTGCTGCTCGTTCCTAGACCTTGAGCTTGGCTTTGGAACGTTTAGCGTATGGCAGCGAGCCTGTGCGATGTCAGGTCCTCATTGAAGGTAACCTAGGTAACTAAATCTGGGTTGATAAAATTTAGGACACCCATAGTAGAGTCGGGCTCATGTGCAGAGAGCTTTGGTAATAGGCGATATGACCTAGTAGTTAAAGCCCGAGCATGCGTCACAAAAACGAACTACTGGTGCTTTCTAGACACTCGAGACTGTTCCCAATGAGAATATATATATACCAGGATTGATACCGGGAAGAAAGAAAAATTTCGAATATCTAAGTATTGCCCTTTTGAAAAAAGTATAACTCATAAAGGATTTTTTTTTTAAATTATCTCTACTTCTTGATTGCAATTAAACAACGAAAACATTTTCAAAAATACTTCAACTAAAAATAAAAATAAAGAAAAAAAACATTAAGGCGTAGTCAAGGTCCACGCCGTAGATTTTCCGTGAAAACGTCGGGTTAAAATCATTTTTCATTTTCTTTTCGATGCTGCCTCTTGCATTTGCTGGGCACTATACTTTTTAGGTTTTTTAAATTCCTTTTGATGCGAGCTTTCCTCTGATTTGCGTTTCCTATAATTCCGCGCATATTTACGATTCATATGTATCTTTAATTTTTTTGCAATTTTCAATTTAATACCAATTTTTACATATATTTCGGCAAATATTTTTATTGTTTCACTTTGAGTCCTAGTAGTGCTCCTCAGGCTCTTTACAATGACAGCCGAATCAACGTTCTATCTAAACGCGTTATCACACTATATTAATTTCTAATTTTACACAACGCTAATTCGCAACAATCATCTGCCGGCGCCCACAGTAACCCGATAACATCACAAGCAAAACAAACACTGCACAACAAACACGTACAGACATGCTCTAATTATTGTGACCTCAACCGTTGTTATCGCATTATTAGTCTCGTAGTTATTATCGATTGAAATCTGACGGTATTTCGTAACACAAGAAAGTTTGACTGGCTATCACTGTACTTAACGAGCGAATAGACGTTTTCACGTCAAAAGTATTTTTAATGATAAACTTTTTTAAAGTATTGTCTATGTCACAAAATATATATCGCCAATAATATAATCCTCCATTCTTCATGTACACGTACTTACTTTCTCAAAACTGTGTATTTCTATTCATATATTTATTATTGTCATCATTCATTAATTTATTTAAATTAAATTGAGAACTGTATCTAATGTATTTATTAGTATTATTATTTTGGTAGCCTTCTATTTTCAAATCTTATTTTTTACTATTATTGTTATTACAAATCATATGCATGTTCTACTTTGTATACACGCGGATAAAACTATATTCTAGCGGCAAGAAGATATCTTCTTGACATTATCTTCTTCAGAATTAAATTAAAAAACATTCCTCATCCACCACCTAGTGGTGTTACTATTCCCTATCACCTAGTGATGTCTACTATTCCATTTTTCATTACATTTTTTATTGCCACAAGAATATTATTCTTGCCGCAAGAATATATTTTTCTCTGTGCACTATTCAGTGTCCCAACCCACCCTAGAAACATTCGCACTATCCTTACATGACAGATACCTTGTTCCAGATCCTGATCCCAATAACGCTCTCCTAAGCATGCAAGAGCATTTAGTTGAGATCTCCAGATGGTGTGAGCTATGGAGAATTCTTCGGAGGAAAAACTGTTCACCTGTCAATTCTGCTCTCTAACTATATGCTGTACCTTGGGTTCTAGTTAGGCACCAGTTCGACATAGAACCTCCACATAAGATACAAACTACAAGAACTCAATAGATGGTAAGGCCTTTTAAGACGACTATTCGAATCAAAGTCAAAACTATCTGTTGAGAACAAATTACAAAACAATCATACGATCTAAATGGACATACGGAATAGTTAACAGAATACAATCCTTTCAGTCTTAAGTCCTTTGGCCAATTTTCAATGCTCCATTTTATGTCCCCAACTAGGTCCTACACAAAGACCTCAACAATGTCCAAGGCCTAATCCAAATCCGCTTCGAGAAATTCAATTCTAAGCTGAATACCCATTCCAATAATAACCCTCCATGCTGTCTAAGAAGACGCTGTCCTCGAGATCTTTTGTGAATAATGAGACTATCTAAGAGAGTATCAGCACTGGCTGGCTTCAATCATAGGTTGTACATTTTATCTTATCTCATGTTCACTTCTACCCATTGTATATTTTGGGCAGATTGTAGAATAAAAAAAAAAAAATTTATATATATAATAATTCTTTTTGGTAAATTTGCTTGTACATATTTAGTTTCAGAGTCAATTCACTATCACCATTGTGAGTCACCTGTTTATTCAAAAATAAAATCATCTCAAGTTTCAAAGCTTTTTGATTCTCTTCTTCAATTTTGCCAAATTTATGCAAACGGTGATTGCATATTTTTCAGACGATTATGCGGTGCAGTTTTGCCAACATTACCTGATGACCGGCTGACCCAAGCCGAAATACCTGTTTCCCTGACCAAATTACCGAGGTCACGGTGCCCAATCGTGAGGACCTCCACTTCAGTCAGAAGAGAAAGGTTTGATAGCATTCAACGTTTTTTTATCTATCTGTATTCTTTTTTGGAGTTGGGATTTTTGTATTCTACAAAATCTCTGATGATTTATCATGAAGGATCACCTCACATTTCTCTGTTTACCTAAAAAGTAGTCAATATAAATGTTGATTATTTTTTTACTGCATCCTTCCTTACATTAAATTGTGTATTAAAGTCATAATATTTTAATTGTTGGATTATGTAAGAAGATTTAGAATGTATTATAATATATGTCCTCTTCCGTTGCTGCTCAAACCATATAAAGTCCTCTTCCGTTGCTGCTCAAACCATATTAAGCTCGACTGTAGGTATTGTATTAGGCAGAGCTGGGCATTATTGAAATAACTTATTTTAAATTGTATTTGAAATATACGGTTATTTCAAAAAAAATATTTTGTTATTTCAAATACATTATATCTAAACAAATTCATTTGGAATAAAGTATGAAATAGTTATTTTTATTTTGTTATTGAAAATAATGAAATAACGGCAAAATAAATGTTTCCCAATAGTATCATGTTTCTATAAATATTTTGATGTAGAAAAAATATACACAAACAACATAATGTTTACGGTTTGGATAATCCTCTCTGTTGATAGGTCACTATCGCTGAATCAAAAGTATTGTCATATCAGTTGTTATTCTGATTACGTCCAAGAACGATTAATATTAGTTTTCCTGGGTTATTTTCATTTGCAACCATGATTGATGCGCCTCCACAAAGTTCTTTGTCCGATGAGCTTTTTGAAAAAAGACTGCTATTGAGGGCAAGCAGGCTATTGAGGGATAGAACATTATCAGTTAATTATTCCAAATTTCTGAAAAAAATAGTTATTATAATGGTTCATTATGTTTGGAAAAAATTAATTAAGACTGTTGTTCATTACATAAATATCTTGTTGTTTTGTTAAAACCACATTTTATTTCTTCCCATTATTTCAAAAGGATTATTTCAAATAACCGAAATAATAATTTCATTTCATCATTATTTGAAATAAACATGCAATAATGATTTGTACAAATGTTTATTTCAAACGAGATTAGTTCAAATAACGTTACTTCAAATGATTATTTTTTACTTTTATTTCAAATAATATTTGCCTAGGTTTGGTATTAAGTATGTTTTGAAGAGAAAATAAATGCTAGATCAATATAGTTGGTCCATATATTAAAACTAGAGTAATATCTTGCAAAACAGTGGTTTTATCCCTGATCAACTTGCAATAATTCTCTTTTCGTTACATTTATTCATAAAGTTGTGAGATTAGAACTTCTGGTATAGAGATGTGTGATATGGAATAAAACAATTCCGTGAATCACCGGCTATGTACTTCCCCATCACCAATTCATTATTAAGTTTCCGCTCGCCCTTAAAAGACAATCCAAAGACCATTTGTGCTAAAACTCAATATTTGACATTCATAGTAGCTTCTGAATCATCATACTACATTTTGTGTCGATGCATTCTGTTATTGGACTTTTTGAGTTGGCCTTCGGCTGATTCCGCTGAAAATTAATAGGTGTCGTCCTTGAAGCTTTCAATTTACATATGAAATTTCATGTCAATAGATTCCTTACAACGGCAGCTTTTAGAATTCTTGTAAATCCTCCTCTTTGATCCTTTTTTTTTTTTTGAATCAGGAATTTGAAAAACATGAAATTTTGCTGAAAACATCAAATTTCAGACCTATAACCTATGCTTCGTATAGCTGGGAAAGTAAAATACCCATAAAAAAGGTTAATACTCCTTGATAGCATCTCTTCCTTCTTGGCTCCATTCATAGTGACTATTGTGATGATCTTTGCCTCATATAATAGATCGAAGCTTTACCCGGCATCCTACACCATAAATTGAGATGATCTCTGTTTGGGGGTTTTAAACTTTTATTAATTACTATGAAAATGATTTTTACTTTTGGGGTTAACATGCGTACTCAGAAGGTGAACTAGGCTGTAGAGAATTTAGAGAACAATTTATAAGACAACATACATTTATTAACACAATTATTGACATATATTAGTGAGGCGTCCCTCCATAATCGCACATCTGGAATAAAATATCTATAAAACAGGAAACAATTTATATAGACTTAAATGTTCTGGTAACTCCCGCAACATGAAGGTGTCTACTGATGATCAGCCAGCCATTCGTCTCGATGTCGGAGAAAAATGTAAAATAAATGATTCCGTTACCTTGTAAGTCTTCTTTATTCTAACCACACTCAAGCCTGTGGTTTCTCCTCCAGGATCCACAAAGATTGAGGAACTTCTAGTCCCTTCGAAGTAGGCAGCAGGGATGATCTCCCTCTAGCAGCAAAATGAGAGTCTTCGGTCTCCTACGTCCGCTCAAACAGGAGTCTCCTTCCTCCTACAGCTCAGCCAGGAATGTCCTCTCCCTCAATAGCTCAACTCTGAATAACTGTTCAGCTCAACAGCTGAACTCGGAAAGACTACCTCCCCTAGTAGCTGAATGAAGACTGTCCACCTCAACAGCTCAACGAGCAATGTCTACCTCCTCGACAGCTCAACTAGGACCAACTACCTCCTCTGATAGCTCAACTAGGACTAACTACCTCCTCTGATAGCTCAACTAGGACTCACTACCTCATACCGCACTTCAGCGAGGAACCCTTGAATTTCCATCCCCTCCACTTTATGTATCTTCCTACTAGTGCGCTTCTCGTGGTCGCTCTCATAACTATAATTAACAATCAGTCTGTGATATTTGCAATATATCACACTATACACAGAGTAAACCAATACAATGCAAATAGTAAGGCTAGGTCAGGTTTTACTATTACATCGTTTTTGTTTATGAATGGATCTATTACGTTGTTAGCAGATAATGAAGAATCTAATAAAGATAATCTATATATCGCAATTTTCTCTATCCTTTTTATTTTTATATGACTTTATTACTCCTCATTTTAATAATTCTTGATATGTTACTCTACCATAGGACTATGGATGGGGTCACAGAGCTCTGGTAGTAGGCGATATGACCTCTTAGTTAGCCATAACTCAGGTATGAGTTACGATAATTAACTAACTATAAAGCAGTATAACAGTTAGTTTTCATAATTTTACGATGTGATGCACTAAAAGTCTTTCAGTAAAGGTTCTAGGGGTCTGCATAAATTATGTAATGACGGTTTATGGCGAGGGAACCTTGAAAATTGTTATATAAAAAAATTATTATTATCCAGCTCATCTTAAGATATAATAGTGACAAAAATAAAAAAATATATAGTACTTTATATACTGGCCATACATTCCGTCCAATAATAAATATGTGGAAAAACTTGAGTTGCGCGTGTTCCACATCAGTGTTCATTGCCTATCTACACCTTATGTCAGAGCTTAACTATAATATACTCAGAAAGCCGAAGCACATATACCCCTTGATACACAAAATATCTTACAAATTATTCAACGTTAGTTAGTTATTATGACTCATGTCCTAGCTTTAACTGTCATATCGCCTACTACCAGAGCGAGTCTAACGTGGGAGTCCTATGTTGCCTACCGAGACCGGAACCATCGCCCACCTTCCATTATACGCACCTAGATCGTTACATTTACATGTGACCTTTGGAGAAAGTTCTGCAGGTTGTCCATCTCCCAAGCTAGGGATTCGCATCATGTTATCGTTGTTCAAAATTCAGCATAAATGATTTTGTGGTCTGTTTCTGATGCTCTTTCTATCTAATGACCAACTCAACTACTTCAAATTTAGGACTCCCATAGTAGAGTCGGGCTCATGTCCACCAGAGTGACAAAAGACTGAGCTCGGGTCTTGAACCCGGGGCCTTGAGCTCAGTAAGCCAGCATTCACCACTGACCTGGCGCCTTTTAATTTCACTATGACATAAGTCATGTATACTTCCAAGATTACAACAAACGACCTGATCTTCTAATAATTAGACTAAACGAAACTGTTCAAATTGACTCTAATTGAACAGTTTCGTTTAGTTGGTTATTCCCGGGCTTTAACTACAAGGTCATATCGCCTACTACCAGAGCGCTCTTTCGTCACTCTGGTGGACATGAGCCCGACTCTATTGTGGGAGTCCTAAATTTTGCCTACCCTAAATTTTTATTCACCTAGGTTAGGGGTGTTTAACGAGTAGCTGACATCGTACAGACTCGGGACCATCGCTTAACGTCTCATCCGAAGGACGGCGTGCTTAAATTTATTTTACCTCCCAGATAAAATAAACTAAGGGCCTCAGTCGGGTTTCGAACCCACGTTCTTGAGCTCAGAGGGCAAGCACGTATACCACTGAGCTACCGGCGCCCTCAAAGTAAATAATATAATTAGTAATGAGATACAGTGTGCATTGTAAGTAAGCCGAGAGTTCATGGTCCCTGGTTTCGGTATTAGCACCAACGAATGTAGGGCAGACAAGAAAAAAAATACAGGAAAAGCAGACGTTATTACAAGATTAACTCGAATTTAACTCAACGGTATATGAAAATGCGAATGCAATGTGCGGCTGGGCGTAACTCTATCTTGTTGCAGTCTACAGTAAAAAAAGTAGTTGGGTGGATCGTCGACAGAGTACTTCCCCAGCTCAAAACATTCGATATCATCTCTCCCTCTCAAGTATTTTCCTCTTCTATCAATTCGATCGACAATCAACTGAGAGACTTTTCAATTCACATATAAGGGAGCCATGGTGGCCGTGCGGGCTAGACCGTAGGGCTTTGGTCGCATGGTTTCACAATGGTTTGCGGGTTCGAATTCCGTCCGGGAGTGAGTTTTATTTCGTAGATAGAACTCCCTCTTCGGGCCATGGATGTCGTAAATATAGCGTAAAATAACACATTGATGTGTGGTGTCAGCCGAGGCCAATCCAAAAAAAAAAAAATCCACATATAGAACATGTAGCATTCATTACTTTGGCAATTATTAGGATTTTTGAGTTGAGTTTCCCTCCCTCCCTTTTATATTACAGCTGGGCTCTTTAGCCGAGTATGACGTACAAATAAATAAATAAATAGTTAAATACATTTGTGCTACATTGGAGAAAAACTAGACAGTTATAAAATATTTTTATATATAGAAATTATAAAAATAAAATTGAATTTTTTAAAAATAATCTGTCTTTCTATCGATCATCAGAGCAGTAATATCGATTTTTGTATTCTGGGATTTTCTATTAACTATCCAATATAATAAATAATATCTGTACACAAAATTAAGTATGAGGGTTTGGAAGTCTCTTTTTTTTTTTTTTACAAAAATGTGGTTTGGTGCACGTGGGTCTTCTGTGCCTTTTGTGTAGAAAGTGATTTGGTTGTCTCTATCATCTAACGTGTTTGACTAGGTTTTTATAGGTGAGTGGAATAGGAAAAGACTGGATCAGAAATTCTTGTTAATTTTTAGGAGAGAAAAAAAAAATTTGAAAAATAGGTGAAGAGCCCCAGGCCTCTCATTTTTTTTTTTTTTTATATATACCGGATATCTAAATATTATGGGTCACCCACTCCTTTTCTCTGCTTGTACTTAACCGATTTTAAAAAAGGAAATATAAAAATAAAAGGCTTTATATAAATTAAAAATAAGAGGGCGCCAGTAGCTCAGTGGTATGCGCGTTTGCTTACTGAGCTCAAGATCGCGGGTTCAAAAACCGGCGGAACTCCTTAGTTTATTTTATTTGGGAGGTAATGTAAACCTTCTGATGGGACGTTAAGTGATGATCCTGAACCTGTACGATGTCAGATACTCGTTAAAGACCTCTATGGGAGGCATAAATTATGCCTCTCCTTAGGCATAATTTAAGACTCCCATAGTCCATCAGAGTGACGAAAGAGCACTCTGGTAGTAGGCGATATGACCTCGTAGTTAAACCCCGGGCATGAGTCATTCAACCTAACCTATACGAGGGGCAAAACTTTACCATTAGGAACGCCATGAATTGAATATAATTGTAAAGAGAAAAATAAGTCATACGTATTAAACTAGACATAAACATTCCATTTCGAACTAAGTGAGTCATGATAATTATTTTAACGACCAATGAGATAATATACACCATGATATTTTTAAATTAAATATTTTGGCTAAGATATTTTGTCGTTTGATATTTTGGATTAGACATTTAGACATAATACCATCTGATTTAGGTGACCCGTTATCTGTTAAGTTACAAACACCAAAACGATGTAACGCTACATCAGACCATCAACTTGACGTTTCTTTTACGTTATTTGTCTGTTAACAGTACTGCGGTGACTGTCACACTGGTAATATCTTTGCGGTAACTTTCTTTCAGATGTTACTCACAGTTATATCTACGTAAGAAACATCAATGCACAGCCTGAATGTGTCCATTTACGAATTTAGTAAATGATTATAATAATTAAAATAATATAATTAATAATAAATAAACAAGTAATAGAATAACCACATTTTCTGTAGAAATTTTATCTATGGTCTTCTACTAAATTTTGATTTCTACAGTAATTTCCGAAAAGGGCCCTAAAAATATCGAAAGTTCAAGACGTGCAATTTTTAAAACAACAACACACTTTATTTGGACCAGAACATCTTGGTTCTTCACACAAAGTATAAAATGGAAAATATAAAATGAAATTAATTAATAATAATGTCTTGGTATAATCTTGGTTTGAGCCTTCTGTGGAGAGTAGGCTGGCCAAGATTGTAGTGGGCTGCTCCAGAACACAGGCCTAGTCTTCCGTGGTAGTTATCTAATAAGGACCTTAAATAGGCTGCGACCCGAGGAACTCCCAGTTCCTCATGGAGTTGGCTGTTTCGGATAAACCATGGTGCATTCAGAGACACACGAAGAATTTTGTTCTGAAATGTTTGTAGTCGTGTTGTGAGTGAAGGACTGGCGCCATGCCATATTGGACAGGCGTATGTTAACAATGGGAGAAGTAACGCTTTGTACAGGAGCAGTGTGCAAGAGTGTTTGAGGGGTGTGTTGCGGTTAATGAGTGGATAGAGATGTTTTAAACGGGTGTATGCTTGTGTAAGTTTTGTGTTGATGTGAAGTTTCCATGTGAGCCGTGTGTCTAAGAATACACCAAGGTACCGGACAGCCTGATCTTTAGGGTTCCATGGAATGGGAAGTCCGTCAACCCTGCACATAATATGTAGGTAAATATTATTATTATGTATGTAAATATTATTTAAAAAAAATTCAATTAACAAATTTTTCATTTGGATTTCTACTAAAGATACTAAAGAGATGCCATCTTGTTTTCCTAAATTTGCAAAAATGTTCAATCCAATCCAGAGGTATAAGTTATCTTACTGGGTACATTGGGATAATGAATAGCATATAATTAGAGAACAAATATTGGGTTTATTTTTTCCTAACCTACATTATGAATTGAATAACTAAGATTGGAAATAAAAAAATAAAATTATTTACGAAAAGAAATCTTACGAACTAATTACCTAAAACTATATCAGTCTTTTTTCTGTTTTATAGTGGCCACTATTTATAATTCTTTTATATTTTGGGCATATATATATATAAATAAAAAGTACTTTCTCACTTTTCACTACACCTAGGGTTGCCATCCGTCCGGGTTTTCCAGGACATGTCCTCTTTTTTTGACTGGGGGGGGGGGGGGGGGGGGGCTGTCCGGGGTACTTTTTTCAAAATGTCCGGGTTAATGTCCTGGTTTTGAAGATTTTAATTTTAAAAACTTTTTGTCAAACTCTCAGTGTTGATGACAAAAAGCTTAATATGAACAATCTCTGGATGAAGTTCATAAATAAATGTAAGAGTGAAGAATCATATTCAGAATTAAAAAAGATAGTAGCATTTTTTTTCAGCATTCCAGCTCACAATGCTAATGTTGAAAGAGTGTTTTCTCTCATAAATTGTCAGTGGACTACAAAGAGAAATAAACTGTTGCCCAGTACTATTGCTGCGATAACAATGACCAAATATAATTTTAGTGACTATAGTTGTGATAATTTTTATGATTATTTACTTAATAATTGTGATGTTCTCAGACAAATTGGGAACACTGAAAAATATGAGACTGTCTTAGAAGTAAAAGATTTTTAATTATTTGTGAAGAAATTACTTGTAAGAAAAGTATCAAAATTTAAAGAAAAAGATGTAGTTTGTTCTAAGTAAAACTTTGTACGTTCCAATACAATAAAGATTTATATAAATTTTAAAATATTTAGTAAAAAATTTTGAGTCTGATCTGTCCTGGTTTTTAATGAGATAAGTCCTTGTTTTGTCCGGGTTTTTTACCGCTTCAGTCCGGGGTTTCAACAATTTGAGATGGCAACCCTAACTACACCTTAACCCTAAGAACACTTCTCGCTCTAGACTGTCCACTTCCACAACACAACTTAGTCTGTCTCACGACTATTTTAAAACAGCTGATCGTTGTCTTTTGTTCTTCATTCATAGGTTGTTGACATTTCGTTTTAAAACAAAATTCGACTAGTCCATCTTTGTATATTTATTCACTAATTAAGTTACTTCACTCCTAACAGCTGTTTTTATACAAATAATAATAATTGATTTTATAATATATTAATAATCTTAATGTGTATACATTTTTTACATCACAATATACTTATACATTTTTTTTTTTTTTTATAAAAAACCATAACTAATTTCAAAATAATATACTTAGCGGTGTGTGTTTCTGAAGGATCTGTGTGCAGGTAATTCATTACATTCCCAGTTATAAGAGTTTTTGAATTGAGACTGCTCCCCTGAACCTTCCGTTTCTTCAGCCGAATTGTTGAAATTTGACAGGTTATGTCCTCATTGGGTTTTGATTTCAAATATGAAATTTCATGTCGATACATTCATTACATTTTTAGTTATTGGGTTTTATTCTGGTAAGCTTCCCCCTAATCCCCCCTTCCCTTTGATCGATTTGGCTGAAAGTTAATAGGTGCCGTTGATAGAATGATCTGAATTCAGATATAATAATTTCTTGTTGATATATTCATTCTATCGGGAGTTGTGTTCACAGACAAATTTTTCTTTTTCTAATTTGAATCTGGAGATCGATAAACATGAAATTGAAAACAACCGTTGAAAACTCCGCATCAAATTTTTACATAGCATATTTGTAGTTAAACCTGATGATAGTAAAGTTTTTATGTATTTTTTTTGTAGAATAAACAATATTTCAAAAAAGAAGTTGTTTTTAATTTATTTTTACAAATTTCCAGAATATGTCCGTGTTTTTCAACTTAGAAGACATCATCCTTATGCAGCCTCAGTTGGTAGAGAAATCTCGATCGCAAACAAATGCATCAACTAGAATAGTTTTTATATATTTTTTTGTAGAATAAACAATATTTTTAAAAATAAGTTATTTTTAATTTATTTATTACAAATTTCCAGAATATGTCCGTGTTTTTCAACTTAGAAGTCATCTTCCTTCTGCAGCCTCAATTGGTAGAGAATTCTTGATCGCAAACATATGTATTAACTTCTTTACGCATCACTGATTCAATGTGATTCTTTATGATTTTTATGATTGGCAAATCCAAGTTTTCTGCAGTTGATTTAAAACCGGGTTGCATAGAGGATGTCAGCTAAGTGGTTTTTTGTTTGTCCATCGAAGCTCTGATGAATTGTACAAATACCATTAATTGACAGAACTCAAGTCTGCTGAGTTGGTATTCAGCTTCCATCCAATTTAGAAATTTCATAGCTAATATCACTTTTTTTAATAATAGCTTCTACTTTCTAATTTCTTTTTAAAAAAACTTAATTTTCATCTTCAGACTTAAGGATTTAAAAAAAAAAAAATGCTTGTTAACGTAGAAAGCATTTTTCCATACTATTTGGAAAGAAAGTACAATTTATCTTTGTGTATGACGACTATCTTACCATTAGTAGGGTTAAATTAGACAATTGAGGCTAGTTACAAAGGCGGACAAGTGGCCGTTCGTTTGGTTTGAATAAACGAAGATTTTCTACTGTAGCTAAACTTTTTGTAGAAACTCAATGTTTTTATAGTTAGACAATAGGATTGGCAAAAGGAATATATGATAAGACCCTGTTTTTTTTTATAAGCACATTTTAAATTTGATGATGTCCGCCTTTATAACTAATTTTCCCTGAATATTCCAGTTTTGTGCCCAACACATTTGGTTGCTGAAATGATAAAGCATACAACATACGAAACTTTTTAAAAAAACCTATTTTATTTGAATAGGTAATTTATTTTTCTAGTAAAAGTGAAATAGTGGTTCAAAAACACAAAAAGTGACAGATGAATACTGCTTCCAACAGGTAAGGTTACTTTGCACCTTGGCTGTTATTGGTTGGAGAAAAATGTCCGGTTTTGTAAGTAACTGCTCGTGAATTTGTCGGCTTTTGTTACAATTTTCAATTGTTTATGTTGATTTTTTAAATATTTACGTTCGTTTTTGTGACTTGTTTTTGGCACCATTCGATTCCCGGCACATGAATTGACAAAGAACAACCTTTAACTCATTTTCCAAAAAAATTGAGATGTCCTGCTTGATACTGTAGAATTCATGAAACTGTGTTGAAAAGCCAACGGATAAACATCATACGCACCAAACCCAGTGTCAGCACCCGAGCTAAGTTGTGAAGATGGGTGAGTTTCTCCGTAGAGTGATCGTGACTGCGTGTTTACTTCGTTGTCGTGTTACATTACTGATTCTACATTAGGTTAAAAGTTATACTTGCAAGTGTTGTGAAAATTCGTTCTGAATTATTGTCAACAATTTTTAAGTAATAACTGAGCCGTAAAATAAATTAATATTTTCAAAAATTTTCTAATTGTTATTGTCACTATCGTAAGTATTGTTAATGAATGAATCATAGATTTGGAAGCATATTCATATTTAAGAGAACACAAAATTACATGACCTTGTAGTTAAAGCCCGGCCATGAGTCATAATAAATAACTAACTCTACATATTATCGATAGTTTTTAGTAAAAAATAAATAAAAAATAATGTGATCATAACATGACTTTGTTATACCAACCACTTTTATACATATCACTCTCCCTCTTCTCAAATTCATTTCATACTGGCATTACTGGTAAGAAAGTCACTCCAAGAATTACGCTATACAATAAAACAAAAAAACACTGATGCCAACTTTTATCAACCCAGTAACGCCCTTATGAAATGAACGCAATGAGTGATTGTATGAAAGTGGTTAGTATAAGAAATATGAAAGTGGTTAGTATAAGAAACTCCTGTTACTCCATATACTTCGAAACTTGTTGACGTATTGTGTATCACATATTATTATTTTTTTTTATTATTATTTTTTTTTTTTGGCCTTATGTACGATGCATATTAGCCATGACTCTTATATAATGGTGTTTTATCTAGTTATTTACAACATCCATGGCCCCGGAGGGAGTTCTATCTAAGAAATAAAACTCACTCCCGGACGGGATTCGAACCCGCAAACCATGGTGAAACCATGCGACCAAAGCCCTACGGTCTAGCCCGCACGGCCACCATGGCTCCCTTATATGTGAATTGAAAAGTCTCTCAGTTGATTGTCGGTCGAATTGATAGAAGAGCAAAATAGTTGAGAGGGAGAGATGATATCGAATGTTTTGAGCTGGGGAAGTACTCTGTCGACGATCCACCCAACTACGTTTTTTAGTGTAGACTGCAACAAGATAGAGTTACGCCCAGCCGCACATTGCATTCGCATTTTCATATACCGTTGAGTTAAATTCGAGTTAATCTTGTAATAACGTCTGCTTTTCCTGTATTTTTTTTCTTGTCTGCCCTACATTCGTTAGTGCTAATACCGAAACCAGGGACCATGAACTCTCGGCTTACTTACAATATATATACTCTTATATAATGGTGTTTTATCTAGTTATTTACAACATCCATGGCCCCGGAGGGAGTTCCATCTAAGAAATAAAACTCACTCCCGGACGGGATTCGAACCCGCAAACCATGGTGAGACCATGCGACCAAAGCTCTACGCTCTAGCCCGCACGGCTACCATGGCTCTCATTATGTACCTTCAATTGTTAATTTGTGTTTTAATCATGACAAGTGTAAATAAATACTGATTATGGCTTATAGAACAATATAGAAACTGAGGATATCTCCTGAAACGTTTAACATTATTATGTTTAATTGTGTGACTTCAAAATAATTGCGAAATATATAGCTGCATTACACAATTACCAGTTAGTTATTGTGACTCTTGCCCGGGCTTTTTCTATCGAGGTCATATCGCCTACTACCAAAGCGCTCTGGTGGACATGAGCCCGACTCTACTATGGGAGTCCTAAATTTTGCCTACCCTAAATTTTTATTCACTTAGGGTAGAGGTCTTTAGGTAGGTATATCACTTGCCTACCTGCGCCCCCCTAAGTTATTATGTTATTATGTTTTTATTCGATATGTATGCCAAAATATATTGGCCGGAGCCTACATTTTGTCTAGGCTGCAATGGTTATGACCTATATTTGTGTATTAAACTGATGACTCCCACTTGAGTCTGGCGTCTGATCTCTTCTACCTACGAAGTCGGGGAAAGCTTCTTTCTACAAAAGAATTGATAGAATTTGGAACGACTCCAGCCTACGTCCACATAGAAACCATGTTATATACTGAATACATTATAATTTTCAACTGACCTCATCGTCATACTTGAAAATTTGATACATAAACCTTGAAACTTTCTCCGTTCTTTTGGTAAAAATGGTTTGTTTTAGGTTTGTTCTTTGTAATAAATGAAACATTTTTTAATATAAAAGGCCCATAGTTTATTTTATCTGGGAAGTAAAATAACCTTAAGCACGCCGTCCTTCGGATGGGACGTTAAGTCATGGTCCCGAGCCTGTACGATGTCAGATACTTGTTAAAGACACCTACCCCTGCCCTAAGTGAATAAAAGTTTAGGACTCCCTAAACCTAAGTAAAATCGGGCTCATGTCCACTAGAGTGACGAAAGGCCGCTCTGGTAGTAGGCGATATGACCTCTTAGTTAAAGCCAGGGCATGTGTCATAATAAATAACTAAAGGAAACTGTTCAATTAGACGATCAGGACGTTAGTTGTAATCTTGGAAGCATTTATAACCAATGTCATAGTGAAATTAAAAGGGCGCCGGTAGCTCAGTGGTATGAGTGCTGGCTTACAGCGGTCAAGGTCCCAGGTTCAAGACCCGGTCGAGGCCCTTATTTCATCTGGAAAGTAAAATAAATTAAGCTCGATGGTCCCGAGCCTGCACGCTGTGAGGTACTTAAACACTCCTCCCCACCCTAGGTGAATAAAAATTTAGGGCTCCTATAATAGAGTCGGGCTTATGTCCACAAGAGCGACGAAAGAACGCTCTGATAGTAGGCGATACGACCTTGTAGATAAAGCCCGGACATGCGAAATTAAAAGCTGATATAACAGTAGTTATTCGGATGAGGAGCAAGAAAAGGCACAAGGAAAATGAAATATAATCATTATTCTGGGACAAATGTCCCCTAAGAATAATAACATAAGAAATAAACAAAAGAATAAGAATATCAGCCAACTGAGACAGAATAAAAAAAAAAGAAAAGAGGCCTCTAAGAATTAATTAAATAAATATTGAATGTTAATGACAGGCAATGATTAAAAGAATGAAAATAAACTTGTGAAAAAGAAAAAACAAATTAAAAATAATAATATAAACAATAATATCAATAATGAGTTTAACTAAATTATAAAGGAAATGAATGATCTCAGAGGGATACTATCCTGACTTTGAGGGGGAAGGATATGAGAAGACTGGAGACATCAATGATCTCAGAGGGATACTATCCTGACTTGGAGGGGGAAGGATATGAGAAGACTGGAGACATCAATGATCTCAGAGGAATACTATCCTGACTTGGAGGGGGAAGGATATGAGAAGACTGGAGACATCAATGATCTCAGAGGGATACTATCCTGACTTGGAGGGGGAAGGATATGAGAAGACTGGAGACATCAAAACGCAGGACAGGTCTTCAAGCCGAAGATTCTCCAGATGAGACAATCCCTCCAAGATTCGATAGCCCTAGTCCAGGGCATGGAGTACCACAGAAGATGACACAATTGCGTGAGTGACTAGTAAATTTGTAAGAATTAAAATTTAAAAAAATTTAATTTTTTTTTATACTATAGATTTTCATCTGGGAGGTTCTTGAGCACGCCTGTCCATACCAAAATGTCTTTTATCCTCTCCCTTCTCTTTTATATTATTACATAAAGAGGGCGCCGGTAGCTCAGTGGTATGCCTGCTTGACTTCTGAGCTCAAGATCGTGGGTTCGTAACCCGACCGAGGCCCTTAGTTTATTTTATCTGGGAGGTAAAATAAACTTAAGCACGCATTCCTTCGGATGGGACGTTAAGCGATGGTCCCGAGCCTGTACGATGTCAGGTACTCGTTAAAGACCCCTATCCTAGATGAATAAAAATTTAGGGTTGGCAAAATTTAGGACTCCCACAGTAGAGTCGGGCTCATGTCCACCAGAGTGACGAAAGAGCGCTCTGGTAGTAGGCGATATGACCTCGTTGTTAAAGCCCGGGCATGCCCCCTAACCTAACCTAACCTTATTACATAAATTATTTCCTATAAATGTAAACTATTTTCTGTAATTATCTTATTTATTTTTATCATATTATTATTATTTAAAAACAATCTAATTATTGTTATTAGTACCATTTTAGTTCTCTTCATTTATTATTATGTATTTTAAATTGTTTATATACTTTTTTTTTTTCATAAAATTTGTTTTATTCATTAATTTCTTATTTTATTAAATTTATAAATATACGTTGTTTATTAGAATACAATTTGTATTTTTTGTTAATTTAATTATATTATTAATAATATTATTTATTGTTGTATGTTCATGGTTAATTGTGGTTCTTCCACAGAGATTATGTAAATGTACGTATATACATTTATATTTTTCGTTTGTAAACCTTTGTGTTAACGGTTCCCCGTTTCTGTGTTTTTGTACTTGATAATTCCCACCTACCGATCTTTAGCCGAATTAGCCATAGTTAGTTATTATGACTCATGCCCGGGCTTTAACTACGAGGTCATATTGCCTGCTACCAGTGCGCTCTTTTGTCACTCTGGTGGACATGAGCTCGACTCTACTGTGTGAGTCCTAAATTTTGCCTACCCTAAATTTTTATTTACCTAGGGCAGGGGTCTTTAACGAGTACCTGACCATCGTACAGGCTCGGGACCATCGCTTAACGTCCCATCCGAAGGACGGCGTGCTCAAGTTTTTTTTACCTCCCAGATAAAATAAACTAAGGGCCTCGGCCGGGTTTCGAACCCACGACTTTCAGCTTAGAAGGCAAGCACGCATTCCACTGAGCTACCGGCGCTCTCAATTAGCCATAGTGAAGGGAGGTTCATAGCAGGGCATGGTTCAACTCAAAAATTCTCTTAACTGACAATGTATTGAATGTGCCGACACTATATTTTATATGAACATATATAAGTCCTTGAGTAAGAAATCTAATAATTTTCAGCTAATTTGGCAGAACTGGAAGAGAGTTTAGAGAGAGAGAGAAAACTTTAGTTGATCACTCTGGGAAAGAGGCTTCTCAAAAACTGTAATAACTGCCGATGTAATGAATATATCGACACAAAATTTAGTATGTGAATTCTAAACCCCATAAGGACAACACTTATAAAATATCAGCGAAATCTGCTGAAGATAGGGGAAGTTATGTAATCGGTCAAAAATTCGATGCTGAGTTTTCAACGGAATTTCATGTTTTCCAAACTCTAAGATTCCAAATATGAGAAAAAAAAAAAACTTTGTATATCTGTGAACGTGAAAACTCCCGATAGAATGAATGAATCAACACAAAATTTTATATGTAAACCCTGAACCCTCTAATGACGGCACCTATTGTTTTTTAGCCAAATCGACCAAAGGGGAGGGAGGGATCAGGGGAAGGGCTCAACTCAAAAACCCCAATAACTGTCGATGTAATGAATATATTGACACAAAATTTCATATTTAAAGTCACCCAACGGAGATAAATCTGTCGAATTTCAGCAATATCGGCTGAAGGGAAAGGGAGTTTAGGGGACGGGGCTCAATTCAAGAACCCCAATAACTGCCGATGTAATATGAATTTATCGACACAAAAGTGGTAGCGCAAACGGTCCACTGGACACGGACATTGCCGGAGGTTCCTCGGCGACTTTTTTTCCTTTGAAATCAAGAATAATTCTTCCATATGCAAGAAATAGCTGGGGGTCGAAGAAGGGGCTGACTACTTGATAAAATAATTGATAATTTAATATGACTCTGCTCCTCACTTCACCTATGGAGTCACCTTAGAGAAGTTCGCTTATTAATGCGGATGCATCTCTGCCTCTATAGGTAGATAAATCTTGGTTCAGGAATAGAAAGGAACTCATTATCCTATCTACACAAGAGACCCTACAAATACCCTATTTTCGATTATTGAAATATATTTTATCACGATTTTATATAATTTATTTACATTCCTAGTTCATATATGGGGACGAGAGGTTGTCACACGTCAATCATGAATTTCTAAAGCAATTAGCATGTCCTACTTATGGGTTTATGCAGGAGTCAAGTTGTCTCTTCAGATACAAATGATCCTTTGATTATTCGTGACCTTCTCATAAAGAGTTCTCACCATGTTTTAAATAGATGCTTTGTTAATTATTTTCTCTTTGAGGTGGTGCTTATGCTCTTATGAGTGGACTGACTAGCTTTAGTACCCGGCGTTGTCCGGGGGAACATAAGACGTATACCAGTTCGTATGGCTAATCACTCAAACACTATGATATAAAGGGCGCCGTTAGCTCAGTGGTAGCGTGTTAGTACTAAGCTCAAGATCGCTGGTTTGAAAACCTTGAGCACACCATCCTTCGGATGGGGCATTAAGCGATGGTTTCGTGCTTTTTCGATGTCAGGTACTCGTTAAAGACCCAAGGTGAATAAACCTGGGTTGACAAAATTTAGGTAATAGAGACAAGTAGGCAATATGACCTAAAGCCCGGGCATGAGTCACAATAACTAACACTATGATAACGGCGCTTTACAATCATCCTCATAAGCACGATTCAAGCATAGACCATGTGGCATCTGAACATTTTGTTCATCTGATCGGATTTAGACCAGTCACATTAGAATTTTTCAAACAAGGAAAATATTCTTCTTCTTCTTCTCTGAGAAGTATTAGATTTTTCAACGGCATTTCATGTTTTCCGACCACAGATCAGAAAATGAAAAAAAAAAACAAAAGGAGGAACCGTCTCCAGGAGCTCTCCCTCAACGGGTCCTCTTTGATCTCAATCATCGCCAGCAACAACTGTGAGTATCACCGACAGACAGACTGACAGACAACATAGTGACTGCATCATTTAATGTTTGTTGTTTCAGTGTTGTAATTGGATCAGAAAGTTCAGGGGCCTTAGAAAGGCACCTAAGTGATCTGATAGCTTTAGGAAAACATTTAAATAGAATCAAAGTGTACATAAGGCTTTAAATCATTCAGATTCTCAAAAGCATAAAAAATTAATGGATTAACGCTATGTATAGTACAAAGAGGTCCATTGTACACTTAGTAGCTCCTATGCACCTATGTATGCATCTCGGAACACGGTAACTCCCAACAGTGTGAATATATCGACATGAAAGTTTTTATGTGTATCAAGAACCCAATAAGATACCTATCAATTTTGAGCCAAATCGATCAAAGGTAAGGGAGTGATCAGGGGGAGAGGCTTAACACCAAAACCTTAATAATCGCCGAAGTAATGATTGCATCGACACAACAATTTGCATAAGTATATAGAAGTTCTTGAGTAAAACATATCAAATTTTCAGCTAAATTCGCAGAAGGTAAGGGGGGAGCTCAACATAAATACCCCAATAACTGCCGAAGTAATGAATGTATTATATGCTAATTCAAAACACAAAAAAGGACAATACTTATCAATTTTCAGCCAAATCGGTCAAAGGGAAGTGGAAGATCAGAGGAGGATCATACTCAAAAATCTTAATAACTGTTTTGAATTTAATAGGATGATTCAGAAGGCCCTGAGTATACACTTAATGATTTTCAAGGAAATCGGTAAACTGGGTCCAGATAGAGAGCTAACACTTAGATCATTAATTCTCGATGGGGAAGTACATTGCTTGTGATTTTCCAACGGTTTATTTTTATTGGGTATTACTATTTAAAAAATATAGATGTTTCCATGCCTCAGGGGGTAGAAAACAAATATTTTTGTAGAAATTCATTTTCATAACCTTAATCTTCCATAGTGAAGGGATAGTCCTGTCTGTTGCAGACAACTTGAGACCAGAACAATTGTTCCTTTTTTTTTTTAATTGCGACCGACGAGAGAAGTGAGGTTCTAGATCTTCCTTTCACTAGATCCATTAGAGGAAGAATAGCCGGACGTTCTCCCATCCGGGGAGGGGGGGTCAACAACATCGCACCAGAACCACATTTTTGTTGATTTCTTTCGCTGGGATTATTTTGATTTTGGATACTTCTCCTCCATTGTTACTCTTACTTTTGGTTGTTGAAATAAATAATTCAATACACTAACAGGGGGGCCGGTAGCTCAGTGGTATGCGTGTTTGCCTTCTGAGCTCAAGGTCGTGGGTTCGAAACCCGGCCGAGGCCCTTAGTTTATTTTATCTGGGAGGTAAAATAAACTTAAGCACGCCGTCCTTCGGATGGGACGTGCGATGTCAGTTACTCGTTAAAGACCCCTACCCTAAGTGAATAAAAATTTAGGGTAGGCAAAATTTAGGACTCCCACAGTAGAGTCGGGCTCATGTCCACCAGAGTGACGAAAGAGCCCTCTGGTAGTAGGCGATATGACCTCGTAGTTAAAGCTCGGGCATGAGTCATAATAACTAAGTAAATACACTAACAACATTATTAAGCAAGTCGTCCTTTAGATGGTCCCGAGCCCGTACGATGTCAGGTACTCATTAAAGACCCCTGGGTGATTAAAAATTTAGGGTAGGCAAATTCTGGGACTCACATAGTAGAGTCGGGCTCATGTCCACCAGAGTGACGTTATGACTTCATAGTTAAAGGTAAAATAACTAACTAATCTTTCAGTTATTCAAATATTTTTTAAACTTTATAAACAAGAATGCTAAAAAAAATAAAAAAATAAAATAAAATAGTTTTTTAATGACATTCTTTTGGGACAAAAGCCTCTGCTTTTGGAGGTTTTGTCTACTGCTCTTTCAACAGAAGAAATCAGAAAAGAATTTAACGATTGTTCCTAAATTAAATTAAATTATTTCTTAAGTAAAACTGTTACTTCTTGATTAAAAATAAACTAAAAATAAAACAAGATAGAACAAAACAAAAGTAAAAAGTGAAAATGAGGGTTATTTCTTAAATACTACTGTTACACATTTGTTCCATGTTTCTCTGTTGCTGGCCACTGTGCACCATCCATCCCCTATTCTCTCCACTATCTCGTCCAGGTCTTCCTTCTTCTCTTCTTCTGTCTCTAGGAATCCACTCCGTGCAGACTTTAGCCCATCGTCCAGGATCCATCCTTGTAACATGCCCGGCCCATCTCCACTTCATCAAGTGTGCTTCCTTCTGGAGACTTCTTAGCCTCACCTTCCGTAGAACCTCGCTGTTTTTTATCCAAACAAGAATGCTAATTTAAATAATTTATTTGCTGATCTGTATGTAAGCACTTTATATTGAACACTATATCTTTGCACAAACCTGTGGAAATATATATTTTAAAATTCTAATTCACTTGTAATATATTTGAAATTTCAAATATATATTGTCAAATACAACTGTAAGCAATACAATATTTTACAAGTCGACCTCTGTGTTAAACCCTTATTCTAGACTGATCACTTTTTACCAATAAAACTTGATAAATATTTCACACATTTATTTGGCTAAAAATCAATATGTGTCGTCCTAATGGGATTCTGAATACATATATAAGATTTTGTGCCGATATCGTGTTCAAAAACAAGGAGATTTTTTCTTTTCATTTTTGGAATCCGGGGGTGGGAAAACACGAAATTCCGGAGCATCGAATTTGTAACCAATTACATAACTTCCCCTATACTTTTTTGGGGAAGTAAAACTCAATAAGAAAATAAATTCGCGGCTTATTATTTGGAAATCTTCAATTTACAGCGAGTTAAATACAAAAATAAAGTAATAATGCGTTATTTCATTGAAGTAGTTACTTAAATATTGGGGTTTAACGTCCTCAAGTACTCGTACGGCAAGGTTTAGGAATCGACCAGAGATCTAGTCGTAAATTATTTTTATAAAAGTGAACAGATCCAGACTGGTGAGTATAATGGACAATCAGATATGAAGGAGAATCCTACTTACAAGTGAAACACACTTTCTCCAAGATGCATGCATGCACTTGTCTAGGTGGTTCGTGTATTAGTGCAATGGTGCAATTAGGTGCGTTCAGTTCTTATTTATAAGAACGTCTTGATTAAGTGCAGCGGTAGGATACACCATACTGTGATGAAGATGAGACCGCCATGGATGATGACGCTAATCTGGATCGTACAGAGGCGAGACGGTGGCGCAAATAAACACTGGACGACCTCATCAATGAACTTATAAAAAACATCGTTCATTAAATCACCGGCTATATACTTCCCCATCACAAACTTATCAATTTTGCTGTTCTTCCATAGTCAATAAACGATGTTTGAATGAATTAAAGTTATTATTTGATGGTTTTTACTAAGCTATACGAAGTATAAGGGAAGTTATGTACTTTCGATCGGTAATTCGATGCTGAGTTTTCACGAAAATTTAATGTTTTCTGATCCCTAATTCCAAAAAAAAAAAGTGTATGTTTGATAACTCCCAATAGAATGAATCATATTATATTGACTTGAAATTTTAAATTTAAATTCGAATATCCATAAGGACGACACCTTTTCATTTTTAGAGAAATCCACCGAAGCTCCCCTCCAAAACCAGTTGACTTTTGCGCTAATATTCAACAGTTGACTTATTTAGGGGCTCTTAAATACTTGTACTAAATTTCGACATTCATTCCATCGGGAGTTATCGTGTCCACAGATAGACAGATTTTTTTTTTCCGTATATGTAATATAATACCCCAATTTAAGTGATGTCTTCCCCTCGTTCCACAATTCAGTTTGACAATCAGTGATGCACTTTTCTTGTGCACTGCAACTCAAGCATTTTCTCAGAAATTTTCTTGGATTTTTATTATTTTCCATTATTCACTTTTAATAATACGACATTTTAACTTTACTAGTGTGATAATGAAAAAAAGATTGTTATATAAAATAATAATTAAAATAATTAAATTGATAATAAATAAACAAAAAATAAATATTAGTTTGTTACTGTTACTCATGTCCGGGCGCGGGAATTCTCATTCTAAATTTTGTGACGATAATTACATCTACAATTATTAGGGTGTTTGAGTGCAGCTTCTGTTCTCTGGTCCTCATTTTTCTCCTTGACCTATTTTGCGGAAAATTGATAAGTGACATCCTTAAGGCGTTTTGAATTTAAATATAAAATTTGTTCGTTTTATTAGTCTTATCTCAAATCATTTATAGGATTATCTCGCAAACCGAGCCACCTTCAGAAAAATATAGGCGGTATCTTGTAAATTGTACTCATGTCCCGAAGTAAACTGGTCTTATTTTTCGTCCGATTTTGATCAAAATCTAATCAGATTTCGAGTTAGAGCGCTGACAATGTTCTAATATCACACACACATATATATATATATATATATATATATATATATATCCGGAAAATAGTCGAAACGTGTCAAGCGACCTTGAAACGTAAAATTCCGCTTCACCTATTTTCACACAATTACAATATTTTCTCATACTAAAATATACGAAAGTAATAATTCTATAGTTAACTATCGCTAATTGTAGAAACTATGCAGTCTACAACTAAGTGTGTTCCTCAGTTTGCACTCACGCAATGCAAATGTTACACATGCAATGGTACAGATAGTCAATATGCGAAGAAGAAATAACATGTTCGATACTAACGTAAAAGAAAGAAAACGTAGCGTGCCTTCAGTTAATTATCATTACAAATATTCAGGTCAAAATTCGCCTGAGGAACTTTTTTTCATGTTTTAATAAAGTATAACGCCATTTTGTTTTTAATACATTTCAATTAATTAAGAATATGATTCCTGATATTTTATTATGTATGGAGTACCATTGTATGGACCAGGAATGGGCAAACGTTTTACAGTGCGGGACTACGAAAATCTTTGTCGGATTACAAAAAATAATGAATAATTGTCATAAAAAAAAAGTTTTACGTTTCTTAAAACAAGCATATGTTTATGGTTGGTTTTCTCAAAATAAATTTGGTGTAGTTTCCGCGAGGAGTGCGATAAAAGATTCTATGTCTACTTCCCCAGAGCGAATTATTCAATTAACTTTTCGCCCCCTCCTCTCATGGCTGGGCTTTATCTACGAGGTCATATCGCCTACTACTGGACATGAGTCCGAGTCTACTGTGGGAGTCTTAAATGGCCTGAGATCTGAAGGGCTGAAATGATAAACATCAAACTAAAATATCTCACACAAAATTGTTAACTTTTTTTTTTTTTTGTTGGTTTTTTGATACGAATTGGGTCAATTAGTTGTAGACGAGTTCTTCCTCTAGAGAATACACTAAACAGAATAGAGGACAAGGGTCCCGCTAGATGAAGGAATGTCAAGGACAGTGGAGGTCCGATTCTAGGGCATAAGCCAGGAAGACAGGCCTCCCTAGGACTACACGGCGCTTCTGGTTCTCTTTGTAGGGCGATGCTCCAAATAAATTATAGACTATTTTTATCATCGAAGGAAAGAACTTTCGCCGACCGAATAAATAACTCCTAGTCAAAGATTAACTCTATCATGGTAGGAGTAGGGTTACGATTGGGTATTGTAGGGTACGTTGTCACACGTTTTGTATTTTGATTTTTTAATTAAGTTTAGAAACGTTATTATATAGGTTAGGTTAGGTTTTATGACTCATGCCCGGGCTTTAACTACGAGGTCATATCGCCTACTACCAGAGCGCTCTTTCGTCACTCTGGTGGACATGAGCCCGAATCTACTGTGGGAGTCCTAAATTTTGCCTACCCTAAATTTTTATTCACCTAGGGTAGGGGTCTTTAACGAGTACCTGACATCGTACAGGCTCGGGACCATCGCTTAACGTCCCATCCGAAGGACGGCGTGCTTAAGTTTATTTTACCTCCCAGATAAAATAAACTAAGGGCCTCGGTCGGGTTACGTTATTATATATACTTATAAGCTATACATAGAAGAATAATAATGCAATTTTTAGTGAATATCTGCATTAAATATAGATATAGGTACACAGATATATTTTTATATAGACTATACTTAGTTATTGCAACTCAAGCCCGAGCATTAACTATTATGTCATATCGCCTACTATCAGAGAGCTCTTCCATCACTCTGGTAGAGATGAGCCCAACTCTATTGTGGGAGTCCTCGAGTCCTGGATATTGCTTTAACAAGTAACTGACATTGCACAGGCTCGGGATCATCGCTTAACGTCCCATCCGAAGGACGGCATTCTCATGGTTTTTTTCACTTTCCATATAAAAAATCTCCTATTCTATAAGATAATATGTAAAGGAGCAATACAGGTCTCAAAGATGAGGTTATCTACCACCACTTACTAGTGAAAATAATTAACCTCAATGCGGACATTTTTAGTTAAATAATATTTGTATAGATTAAATAATTATATCTGTGGCAAATTGCAATAACCAGTTAAGTGACATTTAAAAAAAAAATTAGATTTTCTGAGAAAAATGTGTATTTTGATCTAAATTTTCCCCCATGAGTCGATTGTTTAAATTGATATTTGACTGTGATTTCAGGAAAACCGAATCAGTTAACCGGAATTATTTTGTAATAACCAGTTAACTGTCATATATTATATTATAAACGAATATTATAAACTAATTTCTGTACATCAACTTGAACATTTATATATCAAATATTACAATAAATTATATGCCATATACTTCAAACATGAATATCTCGAAATCAGGTTCGTGTCAGTTAACTGGTTATTGCAATTTGCCACTGATATATTGAATAATAACTCAATAAGAAAACATTTCTTTAAGGCTATAGATAAGAAGGAAGTAAACTTCTGAATAAGAAGTAAGTCAAAATGGAGATGAGCTCACGATCGCGGGTTTAGGTACTTAGGTTTTTTTTTCTGAGAAGTGAAAACATCTTGAGCATGTCGTCTATTAGTTGGGATGTTAAGCGATGGACCCGAGCCTGTTCGATGTCAGGTACTCGCTAAAGACTTCTATCTTAGGTGAATAAATCTGGAAAGGCAAAATTTTGAACTCCCAGAGTAGAGTCGGGCTCATAAGTTATTGAGTCAAAATAACTAATAATAATAATAATAATAATAGAGGTTGATTAGCGACTGTAGATTCTAATTGTAGGAATATTGAGGGGTCAGTCAAAGATGGAAGAGAACACTATTCAAATATTGAGGGTCAGTCAAAGATGGAAGAAAACAGGCAACACTATTCAATCGCCAACGTTTCGATATATTTTATATCATCATCAGGGCCTACAAACATGGGGGGATCAAGATTAGAATCACACTTAAACAAAATTAGTGTCTTGATAAACATTACTGAGCGTTAAAATAGACATTGTAACAAGTTAAAAATTTAACCTGACTTACTATGAATGTGTACATGCCTTCTCCCCAACCCTGCTTTACTATGGTAAGTCAGTTTAATGTTTACTCTTTATTATGTTCCACCTATTTGTCTATTTCCATGATTATTAATGTTTATGTTTAGTAATGTATTCATAGTTCATTTTAATTTGTATTAGTGTATGTTCATGTTTATGGTTAACAATGTAACTATATTTAATTTTAATGTTTAGTAATGTATTCATAGTAAGTCAGGTTCAATTTTTAACTTGTTACAATGTCTATTTTAACGTTCAGTAATGTTTATTAACACACTAATTTTGTTTAATTGTGATTCTAATCTTGAATCCCCGCCATGTTTGTAGGCCCTGATGATGATATAAAATATATGAAACGTTGGCATTTGAATAGTGTTGCCTGTTCTCTTCCATCTTTGACTGACCCTCAATATTCCTAAAATAATAATAATATATATAAATATATTATTTTGATACACATTTTTTCCAATGACACAAAATTCAGACTTTGTACTCCTTCTTTGGAAATTTAATTCGTTTTTACCTTTATGACTGTTTCTTTAAGCTTAAGGAACATTTTTCTTATTCAATTTGGTTAGGTACCTAACTAAAAATGGCAGCACTGAGTTAAATATATTTTTATTATTCTTTGCTGGTGGTGATAAACACAATCTTAGTCTCGAAACTTTACTTCAAATACTAACTGATTAACATTTGGAAGACCGAATGCCTGCTTTCTTCTAGTTGAGCTAAGATGTCTTCGTCTCCTCCTCAGTCACGGCTAGTAATCAAGTGTTTCAGGAACTGAACCTGGAACCTTCAGATCACTAAGACAACATTCACATCAGAAGAGACTTGGAGTTAGTCAAATATTATAGTCATGTATATACATTTATTTATTTGCCTCAAACAGAGCAATGGTGCCTTAAATTTAAATAATTTTATCATTTAATTAAACAATCATATTTACACTTATACAGTTTAATTTCATTTACCCTTTAAGTTTAAAATATAATTTACAATTAATTTATAAACATTTAATTACAAGTTATCTAAAATGCAACGTATTCTTTGGAATTATATATAGAGAGCTATGAATGGAGAATCATTCTTAGAAAAATAAAACAAAATTTCTAAATAATTAACGAATAACCCCATCATATATATCTTATTAAATAATGAACAGAAGAAGCATTGAAATCCAGTCAGGTCGCTGATTGCAAATTTTTAGTCAAAATTTACTTTTTGACAGTAGCAGCGGTCAAAAACTGTCATTAGACTTTTGTTGATTATTTTTTTGTTTTCACATTGAAAAAAGGGGGTTTTGACGGTCGCGGAGAAAGAATCCGACGTCTAAATTTCGATCATTGTTATGACAACTGCTACTGTCAAAAAGTAAATTTGGACTAAAAATTTGAAATCAGCGACCTGAAAAACATATAAAATCGTACCAAACAATGGTATTTTTACTGAAAATTGATAAATTGACATTTTTTGATAATAAATGACAGTTTTTTGACATTTACAACAGTCACAAATTAATTTCTGACATTGAATTCTATTCAGCGACCCAAAAAACGTAAATATGTGATTTTTCAGATTTTTAGCTGTAAAAGACTTGAAAATATATTCAAAAATCGTTAAAAGTTCGAATCCCCCGTTTAAATCCCGTGTTAAAGTCGAGCGCCTTACCGGCACGGTTTATTACAATGGAAAAAATCCAGGCAATATTTTTTCGATATTCATGAACCAGTTTCTGGGATGAGCAAAGAAATTTTAACTTTTACAAAATAACGGACACCCTAGTCAGCACGAAGTTAAAAGTGACAGTTCGAATTTTGAACTTAAGCTGACGATGGCATAGACCAATGAATTAGACATTATTTTCGTTCATTTTAAAATTTTAAACAGGACAAAGAGTGTTTGCCTTTGTAAAATATGAGAATAATTATTTTTTGAATAGCAAATATAGTAAATTTTGGTAAAAAAAAAAATGCTGTAATAATGATTTAAATTTAGGATTTTTCTAAATTTATGAGAGGAAATGTCTGAGTTTAAAATGAATTGGGAGGATTAATAGGACAAAATAAACAGTAATAAAATGAGTTGGCGGGTGAGGACATCTTAGAGATGGCAGAAACAGTCCTGGCGGGAAACTGGCCTAGAGAGACACACTTTCTCCGCAGAGATACGCTCCTGACTCTACATAAACAGAGCCTTTTTATCAAAAGTTTGGACAATTTTATGATTGTTGTGATAATTCCTTATTGTTCGTGTTAAAGGAATGTTATATGTAAGGAATGCCTATAATTTACTGATTGGAATAATTACTGACTGACGCAAGTGATGAGCGAGAGAAACGACACCACCTGGCCCCTACTCCATCACCAAGCGCGCCTTTGCTGCTTGTACTCGCGCTATGCGGATTTATAATACCTTTATTTTCTCATAAGACTGGAGATATTCATAATTTTTATAAGTTTAGTATTAAAATGTCTGAGCGAAAACCGGACATATGGTAGGCCTAGTTCTGGATGTAAATACAAAATTTCATTTCGATATGTACACCTCGAAAGGTACCGTGTTCACAGACAGGACTTTTTTTTTTTTTTTTTTCGTTTTTGGAATCAAGGGGGTGGAAAACATGCAAATTCGCAGAAATGACACCAATTACAGTATAACTTTCCATAAACTTCCAAAATCTGGGAAAGTATAAAAAAAAGAAGTTTTAATTGATTTTTTAGTTTAGGTGATGGAAATTTTTGTGTCACAAGTCAAACAAATCGAGGAAAAAAGGTTTTATGACAATAACTTTTTAAAGAAGGGTCCCCCCCCCCCCATGTTGATTAAAACTTTTTCAATCCATTTGACCTCAATTCCCTGAACTCAGCTGTCCGCGAGGTGGATACTGTTTTGGAGTTATTTCAAAAAGTTCTAAACAGAACCCTTTCATACATTTTATTTGAATCTCCATTTATTTTTCTCTAATTATGAAAATTATATACATACTTTTTTTTTTGTTTTAAAGCAATATTAAACACTATGTAACAAAATTTTAACAAATACATTTATTTTATCAAATGAATAACATTTTTATAAAAGAAAAAAAATCCCAAACATTTATTTGTTAATAATTCTTATTCAAAAAAATTACAGGTTGTCAATTTTATTTTTTATTTTTTACCTACTCATTTAATTTAATAAATTTTGATAAGAATGCAAATGGTATAAGACAGGAATAGATTTTTTTAACTATTTTCGAACTATAAATTAATTTTTGAATTAGTCCAGTTCACATTAAAATAAGACATTAATCCACTCTCTTTTTTTTTAAAACATGAATTTTAATATGTAATGTCATCCAACAGAATTGCTAGTTTTGCTCATCATTTACACATTACATTTTTTTTTTAACAGCTTTATAATTCTCGTTTTAGGATGTACTCTCATCACCAGTATCTAACAGTTACTACAATAATGTTAAAAATAACGTTATTCGTAATTAATTAACTAGGTGTGCAATACATTCTGCTGTTTGCAAAAACTGAGCCGAGTCAGGCATATCTGTATAAAAAACTCAGTTAATGTTTTAATAATCATTAGTAACTTCTCACCTTGTATGTTCTTTTTGAATATATTAATACTTTAAATAGATTTCAATTAAATTCAATGGATTTTTTCTAGCCTTTTTGTAGACAACAGCTGTTTTTGAAAAAAATTCTTTTTACTATGTCTTCTTTGTATGTTGAAGAATATTTTTATCGAAAATAAGTCGAAGTTTGTACGTTAGAACACTGAAAAAAACGGCTCAAAAAAAGTGGTGTCCGATGGTAAACCGAAAAGGGCCTTGCCCGAATTTTTACATTTGAAATCGAAATATTATATTTTGCGCGAGAATTTTGTCTTTCAATTGATTTCAATGGAGATTTCGTTTTTCGGTCATTATCCCTCCGTGGTATGTTCGATTTCAGATTTTTTTAGTAGTAAACCATCGGCACCGTGTCCACTACCATCGTGGCAAATTTCAATGTGATCGGTAAAGGGGTTTAGGAGGAGTACGAGTACAACGAAATTCATGAGTCGCCTAAGAAAGAGCTTCGTAAACTCAGCTAAATTACCAAATTATATTTCAATTATTGATATAAAATGCTAAATAATCCAATAGTTATTCATCTCTCTCCCCCCTATTTTCCCATTCGTCAACATCAATTATTTAGTTATTACTTATCCCATTTTATTTATTCTTTATCTTCAAATTTTTCTTCAATTATTTTATTATACATATTATACCTATTTTGTTCATATATTTTATCATTCAATTATTTTTTAATTTTTGACAGATTACATAACTTTCTCTATACTTCGTATAGCTGGAGAAGTAATAAATAAATTAAAAAAAAAATGTTTCACAGGTTCTGCAAAACAAATATTATAAATAATATGAGAAAAAAAAAAAGTGTTTACAATCAAGATCAACAAATAAGTTATGGATTATTATATATAAATAATTGAAATATATAACGTGGTAACAAATCAAATTATTATAACGATATTATTTTTATCAATTGTATGGAAAACATTTTTAGATACTGGTGGAGTTCTTCCCGAAACGAATATACTATGTGATAAAAACCAAAGAAATAAATGGGAGAATTATGAAGCTGTGAAAAATAATATACAAAATACAGATGTACATTCAGATTTTTTTTCAATTTGCTCTGCGAATATATTCTATTATTATTAATAATTATTATACTATTAATTCAAACAATGTCTAAAATCTCATAATGAAGGTTATAACAAAAATTAAATTGTACTTATATTACAATTGCCTTGGCCCATTGACGATTATATTTTACGAATCAATATAATATGAATTATAATTCATGACAACCACAGATTTTATATTCATGACATGAAAACATGAGTCTTGGGGTGCGTTCAAAAATGTACGACCGTCCGATTGTCTATCACATTTTCTATTAGTACATTTAGTCATCGATTCCGAACGATCCCTGCTAAATTTCTCATGTTGGTTATACATTTCTGAACGTATCTAATGACACAGACACACACTTCACATAGAACTATCACAGATGTATGTTTATATATTTTAATGGGGACAGCCCCATGTGATGAGCTACCTCTGCCATCTGGCGGTGGTCGGGAGTACTAACAATACCAACAGTAGGAGTTGATTTTCTCTTGTAGTTGATGAAGCTAAACTGAATACTGTAAAAAAGAACCAAAACAAATGAATTAATCCACAACAAATCCAAATATACAAGATAAAATATATTATATATGAGGAGTTTGGAGCCAGAGCGGACCAACCCACAATTTTTCGGAAAATGAGTTATTACCATCCTGATGTTGGCATAGGTTCCCTTTTTCAAAACCAGTGTGGATCACTTAGTTTCTTCACTTCAGTGATAGATAGCAGCACTTTAAGTTTAGTCCACAAATATTTTGTGCATATAATTTCAAAGTCACAATGGATCATACGGCCTTCAAAAACTTTATAGAACACAAAAAGGGATCACTCATCCAATACTATTCTAAAATTTCAAATATAAATAAATATTTGGGGCCCATTTATGGAGATAAACAAAATGTACTCAATTTTCAATTGCCATTTTCTTACTGTTCAGTTTAAACCAGTTGGTCCGCTCTGGCTCCAAACTCCTCATATATATCTGCATTCCAGTTCCAATATGTATTAACTTCAAATTATGAAAAACAATTATTAAAATAATGTGAAATGAATAGGAACGTTTGCAATGAAGAAAAAAAAATATTTGGAAAGTACTTGACAACTCAGAATAAAGAACATAAGTTTTTAAGTCCGTGCATGCAGAAGTATTTTTTTTTAATTCCTTCTTACTTTCCCCTTTTCAGTGGTCCTTCTTTTCTGGTTAACGAACTTGATCTTTCTTCTATCAAGAACGAGTTCTGAGCAAAGTTTGAAAATAACAGGAATAAGCATTTGGAAGTTACCATAGTAATAATACAACTCATTTTCAACAAAAATCATTATAGGGATCCTCGATCTATTTTCAACCGGAGATATGTCCTTTTTTTTTCTTTTGTGCTAAAACACAATTTTTGACCAAAAGGTCGAATTTCTGAGCTTCTAGTCATTTTGAGATTTAGCCTCATTTTCAAAAGAGTGTTAAATGCCCTTCGAAAGTTGAATGTAAGCTTTAATTGCAAGCACTCAAACAAAAGTGGAATAAAAAACTTAATGTTAACTCGATGAAGGTGATATGAAAACAAACAAAAAATTGGCATTTGGTCTCGCAGAAGTCAATAGTCCCCTAAGAATAAATACATAGTCAAAAAGAAAAGTAAGAAAATAATTTTAGTCTTGCCATGAAGAAAAACCGTACAATAATAAATAAAAAATAAATAATCAAATGAACAACCTAATTGAAGAATAAATATATCTATAAAATATCAAAAGATAAATTAAAAATATAAGAAAGGGGAGGATGCCCAGGCGGTTTGACATAACATTGATTTAGGAGAAACCTGATATAATAATAAAATAATGAATAAATAAAATCCGTTAAACATTTTGTCGCAAATAAATTATTTTAAGGGATAATTATTTATAAATTATTTAAGGGATAAAGACACTTCCGAAGAGTTTTTTTGAAAAATAGTTATCTTAATTTTTATTAAATTGAAAAATGTGTCTACTTAATATAAACGTATCTTATATTAATTTTTTTTTTTGTACTCATATATTTTTAAGTATTTGCTTGTTCAGTTTTTATTAATTTCATTTTACTTTTTTTAATAGTTTGTTATTACTACTATTCATAGATGTGTTAGAATCAAGTAATTATAAATCTAATTTATAAGCTATTTTATTGTATAAATTCTTTTGACTATCCTATTACCATGTATTGGTTTAATGGAAATAAATGTATTATTATTATGGACAAATTTGTTACCGTTATGATCGAGGGATGATGTGGGCCCGAGGACGTGAGCCAGCTGTGGAGGATCCTCCATGAGGTAGATGTGTGCTGAACTGGAATAGAGCCGGAACTGTGAGGCCCGACACTCCAGAAGAAGAGCTCCTCCAGGATAGACTGTCTCCAGCTCTAGCCGGGAACTCTCCAGACCGCTCGGCTCGCTCTTCAGGTACCACCATAGCCGGTTCTTCTCGCCCCGGACTACCTGGAGACAGTCAGTCAATAGATTAATTTGCAGTAGTGACACTGCATTCGGGGTTGGATAATTACCCTTTTGCTTAGATAGGCCATGCTTTGGAGAAGATATCGACAACCTTTTTGCACTAGAGTGCTGCATCATTCCCTGAGTACTCAAGCGAGGGCCGCATGATTCACAAGATTTTTAAATATCATCCGCATAAATAAATAATAATGAAATAGGTACTAAGCTGAGCAAAAACTGCAAGAAAATACTCATATATAATACTAGTTAGCTTATAATCCAGCAACTTGACACAGCCACAATGAATGTCCTAACATTTTTCGCGGATTAATGTTTTGAGTCAGCAGGCTATGAGTTTTTGGTATCAATCACAACTCAGATTTACACAATATTTTGTATAAATGTTAATTATTTCACTGAAAAGAACGCTATAACTTTTGGTTATGATTCAGTGACTTCGCAAATATATCAAAACATTTTGGTTAGTATGTATTTTATATATTTCATAATTTAAAGTAAATTTAGTAGATTAATAATTAAAAGGCTCAGTACATATAATTAATTGTTTTAAACATATATGGATTTTAAACCACATAGTCACTAATCCCAATCTCAGAAGAGTTCTTTATTATAATAATAATAGCCCTATCAGGTGGATGTGGTGTTTGCATCTGATAGAGAACTGTTCTCTTCACCAAAACACATCCACTCGAGTCATTACAAGGTCCTGAAGAAGGAAATAAATAGTTTCCGAAACGTTGGCCAAATACCGAATTTTTTTATTTACACGATAGAACCTCGATTTTCTTTCATATTGAAACATACTGTCCATTCAATCAATCATTTCAATTATGAATTGGCTACTTTAAATCATGATATATATGTGTACCATTTGGGAAAAACTAGGCAAGTCCAAAATCACAGGTTTTCAGGGCAGCGCTTTGAAGTTTTCTGTTTTCAGTGTAAATCGAATTTTTTTGATAAATTATTTTTCCAACCGCCATTATTCAATAATTTCTCCATATTTTATTATGGAATGCATATATATTTAATTTTGTAATTTTATCATACATTTTTAGGACTTATCTAAAATTGCACCCCCACTTATCAATTTAATCACCCGAAATCAAAAGAATTGTCTATTTTACACCATCACTTACCTAGTTATTCACGTACTTATCTAGTTTTTGCCAATGAAAGAAGCGTTTCAGAACTGCATAACGGTAATTAGCTCTTCTTGTATAAGCAAGATAAATACGTTTAATCAATTTTAGGGCACGAACGCGGTTTTGATAAAAATAGATAAATGCAATTGTATAAATCCATAAGGAAATTTCCGAGTTGTCTAAAAATGCCCAATGCGTTTTCAAAGATACCATTGACATTACGACTTGCATACATTTACACAATGTGTAGGGCACCAATATGGGTTGCCCAGAGTATTTATCTCATTTTGGACACAAATCGACTTATCTACTTTTTCTCAAATGGTACACATATATGCCATGTTTTGTTTTATTCGAGGTCACTGATCTACAAGTAATAAACATTATAACTATATCATTCTGTATTGTGCATAAGATTACTATAAAATTAGAATACATAATTGAGAATCGTTAAATTAAAATAAAAAGTTAAATAAAATAAATAAAAATAAACTGATGAATAAATACAAGTTGAAGTGGGATTTGTAAGGGTTGTTATTTCTAAGTCTCATCTAATTACAGAAGGTTTTACAAGGGCGTTGTAATTAGTAGGGCTTTATAAATTATAGAGGGGAGGGAGAGATGGGGGTGGTGTAGTATAAATGTGGGGGATTATCATTAGAGGTGATGGCAGGCGGAATAGAAGAGGGGGCAGGAAATAACAGGGGCGGTAGAACGGGAGGGGAGCATTCGGAAAATTATTTATGAGAGGCGAATTAGCCACTTCTCTTTTGTTTGAAATTCTTTCAAGACACTGCAACACCCTTTTGTGACCCCGTTATGAGTCAAGACGAGGAAAATATGTGTCGGCGCAAAGCTATTACATACTTAAAAAGGGAATTTTTTAAGGGAGGAATGCGTAAAAGTGGTTATTACCATCATCTATCCAGTAATACTTTACGTCACTTAAGGGGTGAAATATTTTTGAAAAATCTAAAAAAGTTCTTGAAAGGAAAAATTCTTCAAAAAATATTATGTTGAGGAAATGTTTGGATACACTTTAGATTAAATATATTTTTTTAGTAGATATGAGGTATAACCACAAATAAAATAGTTTAACCAATGAACCATCGTGGACCTCACCAAACTTCTCCCACAGGAGGAGCCAGGTAACCTCTATTTGTGGTTATCTGTGTTAGCCACCTTTCACTACTATGAAGCAAGTGCAATGTCACCTTATTTTGCGGTTATTGGTGTCAGGTTATGTTACCCGAAACTGTCAGGTGTCCAGTAATCATCAATATTTGAGTGTATTGTTCAGGTGAAAAATGAAAACAGACCCTGACTATAAAATGTCTGTTATTTTTGGAATCGTAACGTATTCACGACTTAACTCGTCTCCAATGGAAATATAGCCATTGAAAGTTCAGTATGATGAGAGGGTGTAGAAATTGGCCCTAGTACTTTAATTTTTTTTTCATATTAAATACTAAATTATCGTTAAACGACTTTGTTAATATAAGTAAAAGTCTGTGAATTCGCTTATTTCCAATTTCATTTTTGTCAATTTCAAAGAGTAAAGATCTGATTATCGTTGAAAATTTATAAATATTAAATATAAAAAGGTCATATTAGTCAATTTTTTAAAAAACTTTTTTTTTTATGAAACTGACTAATATGCCCTTTTTATTTGTGTTTTAATTTTCAAAATAAAAGCGAGTGTTTATATTACGTACTGGAATAAAAACATTAATGTTATTTTTTGTTGATTATTGATTAATTTTTTTAAATTGAAAAAGTCAGTGTACGGGCCTACATTTTCTAGGGTTTAGATTAGTTGGAGAGATACAAGTAAATTTCCCCCCACCCTCTGGACAGTAGGTACACAGTACGACCCCACCGAGAGTCTCAGTACGGCCACAGCAGCCCGCTCATGTGTGTGTTGAGTTCGACTTAAGCGTCAATTAGTGTGTAGATTGGCCCCAGCCAACTCATGTGTTAGGCTCAAGTTTTGTGTGAGTCTCGAACCAGAGTGCCAACCTAGCTGTCGTGATAATAATACGGCCGTACAACCCGTATTGTGTAAAGCTATTGGTTACTCATTGTGTAAAGTACAAGTGGTGCTTCTCTTATGATTGTGGTTTCCAGCGTGGGAAGCGTTCATATTGTGTTAACTTACGCTTATCTATTTATGTTTACTTATAGACAAACGAGCAGTAAAGCCCTGTTCAATTTAGTATAAGCCTGGCCAGGCACACTATATTACCCCCAATTATTGTGTTCCCCCACCTTGATTATGTAGCTTACAGATGCGGCTGAATCCAGACAAGAACGCCACAAATCGTGAGTGCATAGTAGTCTTTAAGAAATGTTAAAAGAATAGAAGTTTGCCTCGTTTTGTGTTAAGTTAGATTCTAATGATCTACCACCTATCGTATACAGTCCACAGAATAAATAAAGACAAATATTATTCTTTTAAAACAATGTTTCTGCATGTACTTTGAAAGAGTAGAAAACCATTCCTTTTCTTCCTAAAATAATACATATGTACATACATACGCTGCCCTTTCCGTATATGTTACCAGGTCCCCGCAGTAACCACCGCTCACCGCTATGGAGTAGGAAAGAGGTAATCTCACTGTGTGGTTATCGGAGTCAGGTCACGTTACCTGATTATATGTATAAATATTGAGTAACGCATTCTTGACAAGAATAGTTCTAAAATATTTATATAACTATGTAGAGAAGATATGTGTATGGAAGAGTGAGGAACAAAAAACATCATTGTCTTTTTTCCTGGATTCGAATGACGACATGTCTCTTACACATGTAAATCACACAAAATAGCAGCGTCATGAATGAAATGACCTATAAATACAGTGAAATACAGTGAGTTCTGAGTGCATCAACAAGATATTCAGCTAATTACCAAATATTTAATGTAGTTCCCATTTCCTTTGTTTTAAAACAACTAGGGCTATTTATTTTAAACCCTTTTGAAATAGCCCTGGGGAGCGAACAGTAAACTGAATGTGTCCCTGATCAAAAGTTGCAGATGAGAAGGGTTAGTTACATCAACAAGTTTGAGACTGTATGAACCAGATCACCAGAGACAACTGTCCGTATTAACTTTGGACTTTTTCTATTGTGTTGTATAAAATTACAAACATTTTATTTATTAATAATATATTAAAAAAGTTAATTATATTTATTTGTATAAAAAACAAAAAAATCAACTAAATTGGTGAATAATTAATGAAGTCGCATTTGTTTTGAAACGAGCCAATGAATAAAAAAATAAAAGACGATCATCAGCTGTTCTAATTAGTGTAGAGTTGTCTGGTGGAAGTGTGAGGATTGAGTTGAGATGTGTGAGAAAATTGCACGTCTTGAACTTTTGATATTTTTAGCGCCCTTCTCGGAAACTACACTAGAAATCAAAATTTAGCACAAGACAAGAGATACAATTTCTACAGGAAATGTGGTAATTTTATTTAATTTGTTTATTATTTAATTTTATATTTATAATTTTATTTAACATACATTTTTTCACATATAGACTATTTTTCGTGGGAAACAGTTTAGGAAAAGTACTACTTCCAAACTTTTCAAGTGAATACAACTTTAGGTCTCTCTTTTGCATGTGATTATATCAAGTCCTCTCAAAGGGACTTCATAGAGTGCCTTAGGCATCATATGTCCTGCTTTTTGGCCTGGTGAGAAAGTATAGGATTTTTCTCAGAAGAATATTTTCGAAGAATTGATAAAGAACACTCCATCGATAGTTGGAGCTTTTAGTAAAGCAGTACAGATTCTTTTAATAAAAGTAAAAAACAAATTATGTGATATGGCCATTACAGGACTTTCTTATACCAACGAGAGGGAGAAGGGGAGAGAGAGTGATCTGGAAACGTGGTTGGTTAATGACCCACATCACATATATTTTATTTTTTGCTTCATTGTTATAATTTTTCATAAAAACTACCAATAATAAAACCAATTTTAATGTGCGTTACTATGAGTGACGACTTAAACATTACTTAGATATATTGCTTATAGACATCTCAAAACTGTGGACTTATAAGCGATTGGAAATTTTATAAGGAATATTTTTGGTAGAAATCAATTTTTTGGGTTTTTGGGTTAAATACAGAAAACGTCTAAAAATATGTGTTTGAAAACTACATTTCAAGGTTTTCGGAATGTATCTCGAAAACAGGGCGAACTACGAAAAATTGTATTTATATTCATATACGTTTGTACCCTCTGTCCCCGGATCTATTCAACTGCATACTGGAGCAAGTGATGTTAACTGGGAAAAATACGGAGTCAATGTTAATGGAACGAAAATTACTAACTTACGATTTGCTGATGACGTCGTTATTTTTGCTAATACCCCAGAGGAGCTATCGAGTATGCTGAGTGAGCTGAATGATGCTGGGAAAAAGGCAGTACTTGAGATAAACTTCCAAAAAACAGTCATTCTGGCAAATGGAAAAACGGAAGAAATAAGTCTGGGCGGGAAGAAGTTAAACTTTACCTAGGACAACTACTTTCATTCAAGAATGGCCTAAAAAAGGAATTAAATCGGCGAATTGCACTTGGATGGAAGAAATATTGGTCCTACAAATATATCTTCAAAAGCAGAATGGCCATGGACCTGAAGAAAAAGGTGTTCGACTGCTGTATCACTCCTTGTCTAACGTACGGATCCCAAACCTGGGCTCTCTCCCAAGATGGGAGCTTAGAGGTTACTCAAAGAGCAATGGAGAGAAGCATGCTGGGAATTAAGAAGAAGAATAGAGTACGAAACTCCGAAATAAGAAAAAAGACAGGAGTACGGGACGTGAAGGAAGTGGTGCTGAAACAAAAGTGGAAATGGGCAGGACATGTGGCGAGGATGGAAGAAGGAAGATGGGCCAAGAGGACGACAGAGTGGTACCCGATATACCTGAAGAGAAGAAGGGGAAGACAATTGGTGAGGTGGCGGGACGATCTGGACAGGATAGTGGGGAGTCTCTGGCACAGATCGGCCTGGGACAGGAGTGCATGGAAGAAAATGGGAGAGGCCTACGCCCAAAGATGGGTCTAGTTTCCAATTTATATAAATATCTAGTGCTACTATTGTTATATTATTATACTAAGGAAGAAATAAAAGGCTATTATTATTATTATTATTATGTTTGTCAGTCTTTTCTAAAACTTTTACTTGAAAAGATTTTTTATTAGATTATAAACACAAGCGGGATCTTGTAAAATGTACTTAAGCCCAGAACTAAAGTGGTATCGAAATTCGTGCGATTTTGACCAAAATCTAATCAGATCTAAGTTAGCACATGTGACTTCTATATTACAAATGTCAAGTTTACAACTACAATCACTTTTGCGGTAGAGCGCTCACAAAATTCCAATCACATACATACACATCATCGTGAAAATGGCCAAAACGTATTCAGGGGAACTTCTAAGTTGAGGAACGCGGACATATTGTGGAAACTTGTAATAAATAAATAAAATAAACTTATTTTTAAAATATTGTCTATTCCACTAAAGATATAAATATATATATATATATATATATATATATATATATATATATATATATATATATATATATATATATATATATATATATATATATATATAACTACCGGTTTCGGCCTTACACCATCGTCAGGTCTAGTTATGAACTAAGTTAGTTTGCAGACTAACTTAGTTCATAACTAGACCTGACGATGGTGTAAGGCCGAAACCGGTAGTTATATATATTTATATCTTTAGTGGAATAGACAATATTTTAAAAATAAGTTTGTTTTATTTATGTATTCAGGGGACTTTGAAATGTAAAAATCCGTTGAAAGCTCGATCTCCGATTTTCGCACGATTACAATACTTCCATATAATATAGGTATAAGAAAGTAATAAATTCTTTACATAAGTTGTATTTATTGGATAGATAAATAAATGGGAATATTTCATCCGGGAAACATATTTGGACTCATTTTCGCCGGATTTTCCGGATTTCCACCGATAGTTAATTTTTTGTTGAAAATACCAATTGATAAATTGAGGAGTTGAAGTGAAAACCGAGTTAAGTGCCAAACCAAATATTTTTAGGAAACCGATTTTCTTTTAAATTGCTTATGCAATTTTCGATCAATAATGTTTAAAAAAAATGAGAAGTTTATATGCTATCAATATTACCTGTCTGCAAAAGATTGTTATGAAGTAATAATGAAAAAAAAGTCAACATTCAAAAACGTGTTAACCGCCAAAATGATAAAAATGAAAAGCGTGTTATCTGCCACTCTGTACTGCTCAGCTAAGTGCCTAAAGTTTGATGGAGAAATTCCAAGGATGTACCACAATGATCCGTTTTAAATGAAGTAGGTAAAATAAAAAATACACAAAAACTGATTTAAATTATTATTTTAATAAAAAGGTTTTAAAAAAATCAAAAAATATTTATAACACTTGTTCAAGGCACTTAACCCGGTTTTCACTTATGTTGAGGCGGGACTTGACACTAACGGATCTTTTTTCAACTACTTTCCAGTGCAATTGCACATAGCTTTGTTTTAACATTACTGGGCTTGGCAACTACCTCACATTTCGTTTAAAAAAAACGAAATGGATTTTTTGGCACTTAACTCGTTTTCCACTTCAACTTCTGAATTGATCAATTAGGTAAAGTATAGTGGTAAATAATAGAGCAGTAAACATTGGTTGTTGTAAAAATCGAAACTATACTCGTGTAAATGTAATCAACATAGTGGAAATGTTATTGTAAAAGTGAGCAGGCGGTGAATGTGAAGATTCCCCGGAGAATGTGAACATTTTCCAAAGAGCTTGGGGAATGTAGATAAAGCCTTTAATTTGATTGGCTTTAGTTAAGCAAAAGGACCAATGGGAGAGTCAAAATTTCACTTTTTCGGAAACAAGATATGATTTGTTGTTTTGAATCTATATATTTATATCTACCAATAAGTTGTGAGTGAATCACCGGCTAGGTACTTCCCCTGCATAAATTACGTTTTCGCTCTCTCTCTAAAGCCAGACGACAGTTTAGGCTAAACCTCAATACTTCGGTACACGATGGATTATTAGTCCTCATACTAAATTCATGAATCATTCATTACATCAGGACTTATTATAATTTTTGATTTGAATCATCACTTTCATCTCCATCTCCCCTTCGGCTGACTCCACTGAAAATTAATAGGTGTCCTTGTATGGCTTTTAATGAGTCACTACAACGGCAGTTATTAGAGATTTGTGTTGAGCCTCCCTCCTCATCCTCCTCTTTGACTGAAAATCTACAGGTATCGTCCTTAGAGGGCTTTGAATTTATATAGCACATATGAAATTTCATGTCGATACATTCATTACAACGGTAGTTAGTAGAGTTTTTGTGATAAACTTCCCCTTAATCCCCCCTCCCTTTAGGCCGATTTGGCGACACCTATTAATAAAAATTAATATAACCTATATACCTATTAATTAATACAAATATAAAATTTCGTATCGATACATTCATTCTATCGGGAGTTATAGGTACTGGGAGGAACGTCTCGTCGAGGAGCATCTTCTTTCTTTTATTATAAAAATGTGTTTACTTGTTATTTGTAACACACAAGTTTATACAACATCGGTCATAACAGTCGTAGTCATTCCTCCTGGGACCGGCTTGGGGAGGTTACACATGGTCAAAGAGGAGAGATGGAGGTAGAAGATGCGCGAGGAAAGTTGGAGGTAGAAGATGCGCGAGGAGAGTTAAAGGTAAAAGATGCGCGAGGAGAGTTGAAAGTAAAAGATGAGCGAGGAGAGTTGAAGGTAAAAGATGCGCGAGGAGAGTTGAAGGTAAAAGATGCGCGAGGAGAGTTGGAGGTAGAAGATGCGCGAGGAGAGTTGCGCACTCGCTTATATTACCTGAGTGGCAAAACTATTGTGTTGTGTGTATATTCTTTGAAATATCCATCAGACAATATGCATTTTTACAGACTACATCTGGAATCTGTACAATTGCTGTTAATTCACCTTCATGTTGTTGATGTAGAAGGTGAGGTTGGCGGCTGGATAGGCGGGTGTGGAGGTACAGTTGGCTCGGAGCACCTCTCCTGGCGTGTACTTGGCCTTCTCCAGGCTGATATGGGGATCTGTACCTGGCTCAACTGAAACAAGCAACGCTTCACATTAGGTTGCGCAAATTGGAGGAACGACATTTTCACAGTGATATGAAAATATAGATCCCAACACAATACGTCCCATGAAGAAATAGCTTTGGGACAGAGCAAAGGATGAGAACAAGAAGAACGTGCTTACAACGTGAAGAATATTCGTCGAGGTGGGAAATTGTGATGTGGAGGGCCTCAAGTGTTGAGATCGTTGGGCCAAAAAATGGTCAATGGCAACTCTATTTCTTGAGGACGATTCGAAATGTAGTGCCCATTGGGGTCGGGATCAGGAAATGCAATCATTAGGAAAAGGTCGAGCAGGAGGTCTGTCCTAGATATTTGAATGAAGGGTGCAATGTTTGGGAAGTAAATACTGTGAAATGCGTCTGCAATACTGTATGCCGATCATCGGATGCATTGCGGGATACAAATACTGTGAATGAATTTAGGAGGCATGTATTGTATAAGACGCCCACTTCTATATGCTATTCTCCTCTCATAATAGAATTGTTTGTCTCTAGCATATTATCGGACTTCTACGTTATAGCCAACCCCTCGGAACCAACCCCATCTAAAATTCATTGCCCCATTCAATAAACAAGCTGTTTATTTGTAAGTCAAATGGATACATAAGATATTTTTGGCAGAGTTCATTCAAGGAGATATCTCGTTTTAACTAACTCTCAAGTTCATAAGTTGAGTCTCTGTATTCGGAAATAACTTTATATGTTAAGAGAAAAGTTCAACGTCTGTTGCAGCCGCGGGAGGCTGGTTATGAAACAGAACAACAGAAATGTTAAATACCGTATCAGAGTTCAGGATTCAAACGGCATCTAGAGTCAGCCCCGCGTTAGTCGACATCCAATAGAAGCACACACTCGTTTAATCGGTACTATTCTGTCAATTGTGAGTCTCCTCTGTACGTTCGAAGTTGAGAGGATTTACTGTTCTTTGTATATTCTCAAATCCTAAAGGTTAGGAAGCATCTTCAAAGCTTCTTCTTGTTTTATACCAGAAAAACGCCTCCCTTACGACAGTATCAAATTAAAAAAAAACAGATGTCTACTCTTCTTTAGTCTTGTATACTTGCTTGTGAAATGAAATACCAGTCTAGCTCACTTACTTATTTGTGTCACTTCTATCCGACAAGTGTCAGACATACTTTCATGATTAGCATCTCGTCTAAGAGTACCTAAATGCTTTAGTATGCCAGGCCTTTTGTTTATAATCTGCTGTAATATCCAAAATATTTGGATATTTAATTATTAAATTCGTTGAAAAGGAAAATATTACATTTTTTTGAAAATAGGAAAAGGAAGCCATGTTGGCGTAAGCAAATTCTCCTACCGACCTGTAACGACGAGATGAGTGGAGCGTATCTCTGTGTGGAAGAGAGGAGCGTCCACAGACACTTCGCACTTGTACACTCCAGTCAGATCCTTGTCCACCTTCCGCAGGGCCACCTGGGCCCCGTTCGAGAAGTGACCTACCCACCTGTAACGACGAGATGAGTGGAGCGTATCTCTGTGTGGAAGAGAGGAGCGTCCGCAGACACCTCGCACTTGTACACTCCAGTCAGATCCTTGTCCACCTTCCGCAGGGCCACCTGGGCCCCGTTCGAGAAGTGACCAACCTACCTGTAACGACGAGATGAGTGGAGCGTATCTCTGTGTGGAAGAGAGGAGCGTCCGCAGACACCTCGCACTTGTACACTCCAGTCAGCTCCTTGTCCACCTTCCGCAGGGCCACCTGCCTCCGGCTCGAGAAGGGACCTACCTGTAACGACGAGATGAGTGGAGCGTATCTCTGTGTGGAAGAGAGGAGCGACCGCAGACACCTCGCACTTGTACACAACAGTCAGCTCCTTGTCCACCTTCCACAGGGCACCTGCCTAAGGCTCGAGAAGTGACCTACCTACCTGTAACGACGAGATGAGTGGAGCGTATCTCTGTGTGGAAGAGAGGAGCGTCCGCAGACACTTCGCACTTGTACACTCCAGTCAGCTCCTTGTCCACCTTCCGCAGGGTCACCCGGGTCCGGTTCGAAGAGCCCAACTGAAACATACCCAAACATGTAAAATATATTTTTTACTTTTATTTATTAGAAATGTTATCCCAAAGATTGTGATCCTGGGTTTCCCGGTTCCATTGCTACGCTAATTACACAAAATGTACTGTTCAAGCCTCATATCTAAATTAACTAAATAAAAAAAACAAGGAAAGCAACGAATTCTACTAATTAGAGACTTAAAATCCTTTTGATCCAGTTTAATTAGGAATTGAGAAAAGGCTTTTTATTGTCAAGAATAAATGTAGAAATTGTATTATTAATTTTAATTAGGTCCTGTAAAAAAAATACATAAATAATATTACGACATAAGATCACTTACCCATTCTAAAAAAATTTTGCATAGAATGATGCCAAGTATATAAAACTCATAAAAAAAAAAAAAAAAAAAAAAAATGAAGGGTGTATTCATTCAGTATAACGGAAATTATTAGAGTTTTTGTTCTGAGCTCCCCCCTTTTATTGCCCGATTTGGCTAAAAATCATTAGGATACCCAGAAGTTTCTGGATACACATATGTCGATAAATTCATTTTATCGGGAGTAATCGTGTTCACAGACTGAATTTGTTGTTTTCATTTTCCGAATCATTGTGTCGAAATTTCTGACCGATTACATAAATATAAATCTTTTAGCTTGGTAGTAAAATGTGTGTGTCTGTAAACACACGATAACTCCCGATAGAATGAATGTATCGACACGTAATTTTATATTTATATCCAGTATGCCGTAAGATTTTGAATAAGGGGGTTGTGATAATGATAATTATGTTAAATAAAAATAAATAAATAATAAAATAATTGAATTAATAATAATTAAAATGAAAAGAATAATTAATAAATATTAAATATAATTAAATAATGAAATTAGGTAGGTGCCACATTTCCTGTAGAAATCAGAGCTGGCCTTCTACTAAATTTTGATTTCTACAGTAGTTTACGAAAAGGGCCCTAAAAAATATAGAAACTTCAAGACGTGCAATTTTTGAAAAATGCACGTATTTAAAAATTTAAATTAACAAACGTATTATTTGGATTTCCTTTTTTTTACTAAAGAGATGCCATATTGTTTTTCTAAATGTGGCAAAAATGTTAAATCTAATCCAAAGGTATAAATTATCTTAATGAGTTGACAGGGATAATGAATAGCATGGAATAAGAGAAAAAACATTTGGGTTTATACATAACCTACATTTTAAATAAATTCAGAATATCAATATAAAAAAAAATCAAATTTCAATTTAAGATAAAATCTTACAAACTAATTCCTTAAAACTATTATATATACTAGTCTTTTTTCTGTTTTATTATTGGCCATTATTTATATCAATGTTATTTTGAGCATATATATGTACATATAAATAAATAAAAGTACCTTTGCGCATCGATTTCACTGTTATTTCACTCCTACATGGTTCACCATACCTTAAGCCTAAAAACACTAGACTGTCCATTTTCACATCCCAACTCCGACTCTCTTGATTATTTGAAACATAGTTCTTCAATCATTGGTTGTTCACATTTCGTTCCAAAACAAAATGCGACTAGTCAATTTTTGTATATTTATTCACTAATTAAGGCACTTCACTCTTAACACCTGTTTTTATACAAATAAATATAATTAATAAAATTCCGTGAAACCTGATTATTGTATTTCTGACCTATAACATAACTTGTATTACTTGGTAGAGCTGGGGAAGTACTAACCTTGTCCAGTGAAGGTTTTGATAGATGACCGTCTACATTGTATTCATCAGTGTTGCCCGTTTGTATTTCTAACTAACGAACCTTCAACCTGGACCAGGATAATACACAGAGATCCCAATACAAACCACGTATCAATGTTTATGCGGAAGATAGAAAGTATATCCGGAGTCAACAAACAGCATGGATGTTGACTTAGGCAGATTTGTCAAAGATAAACATACACCTACAGTGTTGCCGTCTGTTTTATCTTCACTTTCATTAAATCTACAATTTGAAGACTAGTTTGAATTTAAGGTGCAACAGCGCTGGGAGTCTAATACTCTACTTAATTAATTTATGGTCTTATTTTGAGATAAAATTAAAACTTAATGGAAAAAAAAAAAGTGTGCTTGTAACACACATCAGAAGTGAAACTTCTTTCGCGATTTTTTAATTTTTTGATCCATATTATTTTTATGTTGAATGGGATTTCTCAATTCACTCAACATTTTAAGTGCAAACAGTTTTATTTATTGGCTTATTTTATTTTTATTCAACATTATTTTCGATGTTAGGAACGTCGGAAAACACTAAAAAGTAGAGACATTAGATAAATCTGTTCTGATGTACAACGAAGAAAGGTTAAAACGAAAGCAATATAATTCTAATTTAACATAATCTTATTTTAAACATACCTGCACTACATTCTGGTTTCATATTGAAAAGTAGCACTGATTCTCTGCCAAATACTATAAAAATAAATAAACGAATTTCGGTAACACAATTGTAACCATCACTGACACGACCAGTGTTGCCAGAAATTTATACTTGATGTACTCATAAACATGTATTAATTTAATATTTAAAAAACTTTATATCCAGCAAATACTGTTCAGTGTGACTTAATTAATAAAGTGTTATAAAAAAAAAACATTAAAAAAAATGAAGAAATCATTATGGATTTATTCAGTTCGGTTTGATGTAGTGTGGTATGTGGGGTTATAGAACCTGCACATTGTATGAATGAGGATTTTATGAATAAATTGGAAAATAAATAATTAAATAAAAATATTAAGTAAAAAAATAAATATTAATAAATTAAGTTTTAAATAAAAATCAATAAATCTGATGACAATAAAGGCATTGGATTTTTGGCGGTCATTTTTATCGGGTTTTCTGTAGTTAGTAACAACAAGTGGTAACCTGAATATGGAACAAATAAGTATAGAGTGTGGTGTACAATATGATACTAGATGAATAACAATTGTGTAAATATGTAATAACAAATAAACTATTATTACTCAAATAGAGGGCGCCGGTAGCTCAGTGGTATGCGTGCTTGACTTCTGAGCTCAAGGTCGTGGGTTCGTAGCCCGACCGAGGCCCTTAGTTTATTTTATCTGGGAGGTAAAATAAACTTAAGCACGCCGTCCTTCGGATGGGACGTTAAGCGATGGTCCCGAGCCTGTACGATGTCAGGTACTCGTTAAAGACCCCTACCCTAGATGAATAAAAATTTACGGTAGGCAAAATTTAGGACTCCCACAGTAGAGTCGGGCTCATGTCCACCAGAGTGACGAAAGAGCGCTCTGGTAGTAGGCGATATGACCTCGTAGTTAAAGCCCGGACATGAGTCATAAAACCTAACCTAATTATTACTCAAATAATCGAAATAGTTTAATCTTTACTTTATAAAGATATAAAAAAAATAATATTTACCCCTACACATAGGTTAACTTATCTAATTTCTTGAAAACAAGAAAATTAAACTTAAAAAATATTAAATTATTTAAAGTAATAATGAATTAATAAATTAATTTTGATGTAATTTTTAAAAATAATTTCATTTTGGAAATGATATTTTTTTGCGTTTAAATAAAATAAAAAATGGTATTTTTCAGTAAAATAGCTACATATCTATAATTTTAAGAGTTTTTACATTCCAACTCTAAAAATGTAGGATCCTGTAGATTTTTGAACGAGGAATCCATTTCTCATAGTTAAAAAAAAAAAAAAAAAAAAATGGCGGCACCCAATTTTGGCACTTAGAATGCCTGCAAAGGTGTCACAAAGGTCATAAAAGGTCAAAATGATAAATTTTTTTTAAATACGCGAAATTTGCTAAAACAGATATCTTGAGTTTTTGTTTTTTTTATTTTTGCTTCGTTTTCGTGCAATTTAGAATTGAAAAAACGCGATTTTAGAAGATATTACGTTTTTGTCCAACTTTGAATTGTTGTATATCGGAAATATTAATTTTTAAAAAGCTAAAATTTTACACAAATTCTCAGAGTGTAGAAAAACATTTTTTTCTTCATGTACGTTTGACATGGACGTGTCCATGTATATACATATATTCAGTTTGATTAATAATGAAATGATGGCTAAAAGCTAAGAAAAGTTGTGAAATGATATGATGTTAGAGAGCAGAGAAGATAGAGAAACTTGTTCCAATATACAAAAGTAGATATACGAGTATGAGGAGCGTTGGGTGGGAGTAAGGAGCTGAAGTAGTACTAAATCTAGTGAGAAGTTCTGATCCTGGGACGTAACTTGTAAGTTCCTATAGGAGCAGGGGGGAGACAAGGAACCTATCAGAGTGATTTCATATTTCACCAAGATCCCGAACATCACCCCACTCGACAGCACCCCTATCTGTCTTCCGTCTTTCGCCTTTTAAACAATCTTAGACTTATTACTTCCCCAGCAATATCAAGTATAGGGAAAGTTAGGTAGGTAATCGATTTGACCAATACCAAGTATTTTTGGTATCGATACATTTCTTTCGATACCAAGTAGGTATCGAATAAAAATTACTTGTATCGATTCAAAGTACTCGTTTCAAATTTCAACAATTAAAAAAAATTATATACATTTTTCAATTCATCATAAACGTTCACCGTTTAATTTCTTACAATTTTCTTTTATTTGTTGTTGCAATAAAATACTGAACTCAAATTACGGTCCACGGACAAATGATATATATCGATGGTAATAACCTCATATGTCATGTCATCACGCAGTCCGCATGATGCGTCCTTATTTCTTACCTTATTCACATTAAATGGTTTATCGTTTATGAAGGTATACGTTTGTTTAATTTTGAACAGAACCTTGAACATGATTACAATTTCAGCATTTTATTTTATTTTATTTTTACATTCCATTTTGTCAATTACAAATTATAATGCCTCGTCCTACGGCGAAAGTGTGGATTTATTACACTAAGAACGTTTCGATCTCAGCCACTTGCAAAAAGTGTTTTAAAAAAGTGAAATATTGTAAGAATACGAATAGTCTCCAGTAGTTTTATATTCTTAGAAAAAATAAATTGTATGTTTATTTTATAAGGCTTTTTATTACATTCAGTATGTTTTTCATAATAACATTTTATCTTATTCGATTCGATTTATTTGTTTCTTAAGCCCACTACAAGATCTCACTTTTATCACTCAATGCAATACGATTTTTATTTAAATTTATATAGATGTATAGATTTTTTTAAATTAATTATAACGATGGGCCAACAAATGGAGACTAAAAATTAATAGAGACAAATCTCTGCAAACCACATTTACTCTCAGACACAACACTTGTCCACCAGTATACATTAACAACCAGCCCATTCCTGCATCAGACACTGTCCGATATCTAGGACTTCATTTAGACAGACGTTTAACTTGGACAACTCATATCAGACTGAAACGCACAGACCTCAAAAGACGATTTGGACAACTGAAATCAATCATCGGACGACGATCGACATTATCGCTTGAAAACAAACTTCACATTTACAACACTATACTAAAACCCATCTGGACTTACGGAATCGAGATATGGGGATCAGCCAAAAAATCAAACATACAACGCCTTCAGTCATTACAATCCATCATACTACGCCACATTGCCAATGCCCCATTTTACGTTTCCAACCTCACATTACATAATGACCTCAACATCCCATTTATACCTTCTGTTATCAAGACACGATATCAAAATTTTCACGACAAACTCCATCATCACGCCAATCCACTTATTCTCCAATTATCCACGAACACTCTCCCCACAAACCCACCAAGACGTCTAAAGCGGGCATGGCAGAGGGACCTGCTCCAGGACTAGCCTGGACTCCTCTTCGGTCACGTACCTCAGCAGTACAGCGACACACTTGCCACAGCACATCATCACGATCACTAGTGACAAATGTTGTCGTTGTGAATATGTAAATTAAAAAAAAAAAAAAAAAAAAAAAAAAAAAAAAAAAATTATAACGAACTACTAGATTCAATCGTTACAAGTTGGTATCGATACTTTTTATTCGATACTTGAGTAGTATCGAAAGTTTTATTCGATAATACTAATGAGTACAAGTATCGATACTATGTGGTATCGATTGAAGCCTACCTCTACCGAACTTCTTCGTTATAAACTTAGAATCGTTATAAAATTATCCCTAATTAAACTGATAACACGCGGAAACTCGAATAGGAAAAATTTCGCCGAAAATTACTGTAAAAATTACTATACTGCACCTGAGTAGAGGTGATCGGCAGGCAGTATTCCTCTTATTCTTCTTCTCAACAAGTTTCTCAACAAACACTATCTCACTTGAATTCATTTCACCTTGTGGAGTGTTGCCAAATTCAAGCAAGCAGAGAAACGTGTCTGAATTGTCCATCTTCGCTTTCTTGAACTTTTTTTTTTATAGTGTGGACAGATCTCTCTGCGAGTTTGAAACAGTCATAATATTGTTGTAGGACACCGTTATGAAGTTTCATACTAGTTTTCATGAAATAAAAAAAATAAAAAACAGCATTAAACTTCCATTACATTACATAAAATTAAGGCGTAGTCAAGGTCCACGCCGTAGATTTTCCGTAAAAACATCAGGATAAAATCATTTTTCATTTTCTTTTCGATGCTGCCGTAGCTCTTGCATTTGCTCGGTACTAGACTTTTTAGGTTTTTCAAATTCCTTTTGATGCGAGCTTCCCTCTGATTTGCGTTTTCTATAATTCCATGCATATTTACGATTCATATGAGACGAAATCATTAATTTTTTTTCAATTTTCAATTTAATACCAATTTTTACATATATGTCGAATATTTTTATTGTTTCACTTTGAGTCCTAGTAGTGCTCCTTAAGCTCTTTACAATGACACCCGAATATACGTCCTATCTAAACGCGTTATCACGCTACACTAATTTATAATTTTACACAACGCTAATTTGCAACAATCATCCGCCGGTGCCCACACTAGCCCGATAACGTCACAGGCAAAACAAACACTGCACAACAAACACGTACAGACATGCTCTATCCATTGTGACCTCAACCGTTGTTATCGCATTATTAGTCTCGTAGTTATTATCGATTGAAATCCGACGGTAATTTGTAACACAAGAAAGTTGGACCGGCTGTCACTGTGCTTAACGAGCGAATAGACGTTTTCACGTCAAAAATTTAATATATTTTATGTTATTTTTTAAAAGTCATAGAATGATGCCCAAATATTTGGGTAATTTTCATATTAATATCACTGATTGCTATAACAATTATTTATTATTGAAGGTGAAATACAAAAGCAATAAACAAACACCGTATTTCACTGTTGAAAACCAAAAAATACAAACTGAAACTGCTACATTTTTACAAAATTTTCCAAAGTTGAGGCAAACTTGTTTGTTCAGGCAATCAGTCTTCTTCTTCATGATCGTCACCTCCCACAGTAGGCGATGAAGTTAGATCGTTAAAAAAATTACAATATTTTTCTGGAATATAATTTGTAAGTTTCTTCACGTTGTCAACTTTTCTTTGCTTTATTGGAATTTTTCCAGCCGGATACTCAGGGAGTCATGTTAACGTTGTTAACAATCCTCCTTGTATGGTGATACGAAGTTTGAATGTGTGTCTTACGAGCCCATCAATGGTTGTGTGACCGACTAAGTATCCCGGAAATTGCGAGAAGAACGAAAATTGAAAAAAAGAGTTGATATCGGAATAATTTTTTTGGTTTTTCGGAACCCTTTCCCCCTTGTCTCTTGTGATACTGTAGTTTTTGTGTAGTACTGGGACCACCATTGTTTATAGTCCACTATATTTATTATCATTAGTCCCAAAATATTTATTATCAGTATTTACTGTAAATTTTCTCATGTTGGTTGAACTATGGACAATTTTTCTAGTGATCTCTTTGATTGTGTAAAGACTTTAACCTAAGAATTAAGATAACAACGCTGTGAAAGCCCGTCAATAACAGCCCCACAGCCAACTGAATAGCGAGTGAAAACAAGGTGGTGGGGAAGCGCATCTATCGCATGATCTCATAAAGTAATGGCTTCTGTCCGGACTGATTCCCTTTCTCTATAAAAACACCGCAAACCAAAGAGTAAAATTACGGGAAGGGAGCGTTGGACTGATTTCCTTTCAACGTCCAACGATGTAACAGATGTCATAAACATGGAAAACAACAAAATCTTCATTTTCGATTTTTTGTCATGCTTTTTCTTTATGAAGCCATTTAGTTTTATGACAAAATTGCATTATCTGAAAAAATGCTTGAAGTCAACAGAACTAAACTGAGGTCCGTTGTCAGATATTACTACTCTCGGTATACCATGGCGGGAAAAAATTGATTTCATACATCGAATAACCGTCTGGCTTATTGTATTTTCCAATAAATGTGGAAAAATTGTCCACAATTAATAAATATGAAATTCCTGAAAGAGAGAATAAATCTGTAGCAACCTTTTCCCAAAGGCTGCCACTGGTGCCCTAGAAATTCGATGTTTCCACCGGAATTACACACTTAACACCGTAACAATAAAATAAATATACATATATCGATACAAAAAGTACCATCAAAGGATGGCTTACTCAAGGGCCTCGGCCGTGCTTCGAATCCGCTATCTTGAGCTCAGTACGCAAGCACGCATACCACTGAGCTATCGGTGGCCCTCAGTTAATTTTATAATAAACATCGATGCAAATTAAAATAAAATTAAAGACAATTTACTGAGATCATTACAATGAAGTGGTAATATCAGTAAAACAGAAGTCAAATAAAAGAGAAATAAACTGGAAAAGTTTCTCTGAGTCTTTCTAAAAATATAAAAAAGAGATAAAATCAGAAGAAAGAAAGGCAATAACAATGTAAGATGTTTAATTAGAAGTCAGTTGTTGTAAATGTTGTTAAAGAAGTCCGAATGGCGATTATATTACATCGTTAGCGATGGAGCAAGATTAAGGAAAGAAGAAAAAACAGAGGAAAAACACAGAAGAAGTGAACAAAAGAAGGCTGTTTTAGTCAGACAAAGGTCCTTCCTGGCTCGTTATAGACTGGACTTTATTGACCACTTTTAATAAGGTCAGTTTTCAAGGAAGATTTCAATTATCAGACTGTTTAATTTAAATTGCTTTCAATTTCTTTACAATTTTTTTTTTCTGTTTATCTGAAGCCTATTTATTCATTATGCTTCAGATCTTCAGAACAAAGTTGAAATAACTCTTCTACTCATCACAGAGACAGTCATGTCCTATTTTATTCTGCTAATATGATTTTATCTGAAGCCTATTTTATTCATTATGCTTCAGATCTTCAGAACAAAGTTGAAATAACTCTTCTACTCATCACAGAGACAGTCATGGCCTATTTTAATCTGCTAATATGATTTTATCTGAGATGCCTATTTTATTCATTATGCTTCAGAACAAAGTTAAAATAACTCTTCTGCCCAACACAGAGACAGTCATGTCCTATTTTAATCTGCTAATATGATTTTATCTAAAGCCTATTTTATTCATTATGCTTCAGATCTTCAGAACAAAGTTGAAATAACTCTTCTACTCATCACAGAGACAGTCATGGCCTATTTTAATCTGCTAATATGATTTTATCTGAGATGCCTATTTTATTCATTATGCTTCAGAACAAAGTTAAAATAACTCTTCTGCCCAACACAGAGACAGTCATGTCCTATTTTAATCTGCTAATATGATTTTATCTGAAGCCTATTTTATTCATTATGCTTCAGATCTTCAGAACAAAGTTGAAATAACTCTTCTACTCATCACAGAGACAGTCATGTCCTATTTTATTCTGCTAATATGATTTTATCTGAAGCCTATTTTATTCATTATGCTTCAGATCTTCAGAACAAAGTTGAAATAACTCTTCTACTCATCACAGAGACAGTCATGGCCTATTTTAATCTGCTAATATGATTTTATCTGAGATGCCTATTTTATTCATTATGCTTCAGAACAAAGTTAAAATAACTGTTCTGCCCAACACAGAGACAGTCATGTCCTATTTTAATCTGCTAATAAGGTTTTATCTGAGATATATATTTTATTTATTATCCTTCGGATCTTAAAGAAGAAAGTTAAAATAACTCTTCTGCCCAACACAGAGACAGTCATGGCCTATTTTAATTTGCTAATAAGGTTTTATCTGAGATGTCTATTTCATTCATTATGCTCCAGATCTTCAGAACAAAGTTGAAATAACTCTTCTACTCATCACAGAGACAGTCATGGCCTATTTTAATCTGCTAATATGATTTTATCTGTGATGCCTATCTATTGTATCTGTTTTTGTCGAGAAGGAGGATGGATATTAAAGAAGGTGATTTCTTTATGAGTTATACTTCTTTCAAAAAGAGAAAAACACTGTTTAGTTGTTAGAAAATATTCTTACTTCTATAATCATGACCTCAGGATCAGCGGACTTTCCACCTGAACATTACCACTGTTGAATCCTCCGGGAACGACTTGCCCCAGTAGTGGTTGAGAAGTCATTATGCAAGGACGGAGGCTTTGTTCAGGAAACCATTTATGTAGGGAGAGAGAATAGACCATTCCAACGTATTAACATACGTTAGTCATGCAAAATACCTTACCGACCATTTATTTATTGAGGTAAATAGCCCCGAAATGCCTATTTGACTATGTATTACATTTAAGCTAAAATTAATAACACTCTTTACTTCCCCAACTATATGAAGTATAGGGGAAAGTATGTAATCGGTCAGAAATTCGAAGCGGAGTTCTCAACGGATTGAGTGAGACTGTGAACAGGCCATTAGCGCTTAAGGCGTCGTTGAGAAAGTGCGGCAAAAGAGAGGGCACGGACTAGAGGATAATATGGCTACTAAAGGAAGAAAATAATTTATTGTACCTGGATTTAGCTAATTCGATGACAAAGAGAATATTGAAATCAGTGTGAAGGGTTATTAGAGATGTAATAAGGAGCATTGGCTATTGTACAAAGGATTTTGGATTGCAAGGATTGAATGCTCTGAAGATTGGGAGCTTTGACAGAACCCAATAGTTCAAGTCCGTAAGTCAACATAGGCTTGAGTATTATGTTATATATATTGAGACAGTCGGTGCCCCTGCCTCATGTTCACATTTGTGCAAAGATTCAGTAATTGATATTATAAAAGAAAAAGAATAATAAACAATTATAAAATACAATCACGAGGGATTGGTGAATGGGAGAGAGAGACATATTGCAGATCTAGGAAGCAGAGGTCATAATTAATTAAGTATTTGTGATATAACCAGAATAATAATGTAATGATTTATTATATTATTATAAATAATTAAGAATCAAATAATTAAAACAGGCATATAAACTATTAAAGTATTAATAAATATAAATCATTTCAAAAATGGTATGGTTCATCGAAAAGAGCTGCACTGCTCTGCGAAGAAACGAACGAGTGGTCGAACCTCAAGTCTTCAGTCTTTGATCGAACGTCGAGTCCGACTCCTGGATGTGTTGGATCCAGCTTGCTGCATAGCAGATTCACCTTTGAATTCTTTTTACATGTTACAGTAATTCCACCATAGCAGCATATATGGTTTAAACCCACCATATGAATGGCTGAAAGGACTACGATGCACGAGATATGATGGGATGGAAAGCATGGCGATTTACAACCACGAGGGCTAGGAGATACCACATTGAGAAGACAGCTCTATCCTCATAGATTCTCAATAATGGACGAGTAACCTGTTTTTTTCAATCATACCATAGGTTAGGTTAGGTTAGGTTTTATGACTCATGCCCGGGCTTTAACTACGAGGTCATATCGCCTACTACCAGAGCGCTCTTTCGTCACTCTGGTGGACATGAGCCCGACTCTACTGTGGGAGTTCTAAATTTTGCCTACCCTAAATTTTTATTCATCTAGGGTAGGGGTCTTTAACGAGTACCTGACATCGTACAGGCTCGGGACCATCGCTTAACGTCCCATCCGAAGGACGGCGTGCTTAAGTTTATTTTACCTCCCAGATAAAATAAACTAAAGGCCTCGGTCGGGCTACGAACCCACGACCTTGAGCTCAGAAGTCAAGCACGCTTACCACTGAGCTACCGGCGCCCCTCAATCATACCATAATAAACTTAAAAAAATTATAAAATAATTCCAGAGTAAATGCCTGAAAATAAAGTAAATGAACCGTGTCTAAAATTTAAAACAATTAAATTCAGTGAACCTTTTTATATGATAGAAGGACAATTACACTTAATATCCAATTTGTTAAAAATGTAACCTGTTGTATTTTATTAAAACAAATATTGTTATAAAGTTATAACAATTATAGTTATAAACAATTACTATTTCTTAACACTAATAAGTGAACAATTATTTATGATGATTTATCACCTATTTGCCTTTCCTTGCTGGAATTTGTGACTTTGTCGGCCTCTCAAAGGACCTACAAAAAGAAATTACTCTGAGAATTGAGTTTCATATAGCTGGCGAATCCAAGTTAGTATAGTTAATCAAATAACCCCAAGAACCGTTGTTACAATATATATCGTTTCGTTTTAAAATTTTATATTTAAATTCAAAAACCACCTAAGGAAGGAACCTACTAATTTTCCGTGAAATCTTCAGATCAGAGGGGCACTCGACTCTAAAACGTAATAACTACGGATGTAATAAATTTATCGAAACAAATACTCTATTAATTTTTAGCCCAAACGGTCTAGCTGGGGAAGTACATGGCTAGTGATTCACTGATGACTTTATTTGTTTCGGGGATTTTTTTTTGATTTTTTTCGGTGGGAGGAAGAATGATGTGACAGAACAGTGACAAAGTCAAGTTGGGGTGTCACTGAAGACAGACAGTCTGTCATGATCCTCACCTCCAGGGAGCCAGCTGGGATATTTGGTGAAAACCCGTCTTTGGTCCACATTCTACACCTCCTGTGGCAAGAAAAAAAAGTGTGAATCACCGAAAATGTACTTCCCCAGAACGAAATAAAAACAGTTTGCGCTGATATTTAATAGTTGACTTACATACGGGCTCCAAAATCCTCATACTAAATTGTGTGTCAAATTTATTACAGTAGAATCCCAATAATTCGTATGGTCAAGGGACTGACGGTTTGATACGAATTATCGGGATTACAAAATAAAAAAAATTAAAAACGTATTAATGCAAATATGTATGTATTAAGAAGGATGTACAATGTGTTATGAATAAAAACTATGCAATAAACAGTGTTTTATACTAAACTATACAATAAACAATACCTGCAATAAAACATATGTACAAATGTTCTAGATTAAATAAACACCAATCAAACATTTGTTTGAAAAAATGTTAGACAAGATCAATAAAATTGCTAAAACTTTCCCCCTCTCCTCTCCTCATTTCCTGAGTGAAAATGATTACAATTACATGAGATGGACTTGAAAAATAGAATAAAACTTGTTTATTCAATATATATATTAAATAAACAAGTTTTATTCTATTTTTCAAGTCCATTTGAATTATTTCACAATATCTCTGCAATAATGTCAGTTTTCAATTACATGAGATTCCATAGAAAACGTCTCTCTCATTCGCTATCCCCTTTGGTTCTGTAGGAATCACGTGATTTCCTAGAAAACATTTATCTCGCACTCATTCTGCTCTCTCGTCTCCCACTGTCCTCTCTCCCCCTCTTGATAACAGTAAGAGTTAACGAGGTTTTTAAGCTGGAAATACGAATTATAAGACGTTTTAAGTGACCTCGAGCATAAAAATAATACGAATTACCGAAGGGTCCGAAATGCATTGTTTTTATACCATTTATCGGGATTTTCTCTGGGTACCGGCAAATTTGTACGAATTAGCTGGAAATACGAATAATCGGGATACGAAATATCGGGATTCCACTGTAAATTGGCAGTTATTAGGGTTTTTTAGTTGAGCCCACCTCCCTTTCCTTCGGCCGATTCCGCTCAAAATTAATAAATGTCGTCCTTATGGAGTTTTGTATTCACATATGAAATTTTATGTCGATACATACATGTGTTCACAGGCACAAAGACACACATATTTTTTTTTTCATATTTGGAATTTGGAGGTCGGAAAACATGAAATTCCTTGAAAACTCCGCACCGAATTTCCTACCGATTACACAACATCCCCTATGCTTCGTATAGCTAGAGCAGTAAAAATAATGCTACTAAAATTTCAGTTCTTCCTTCTTTCCTATTAAACAAACATACGCAATGTTTAATTTACAAACTCAAAACTTAATTAGTAGGTACAACAAAAGTAAACATTTTTTTGCAATTATTGAATCCCTCTTCACCCTTTGGTCGATTTGGCTAAGAAACAATAGACATTGGTTCATTTTTTTCAAAATTTTTTGGATTAGATGGTCAGAAAACATGATATTTCGTTGGAAATTCAACATCAACCGATAGCTCAGAGGTAGCGTGCTAGCCTTCAGAACTGAAGATGGTGGGTTCAAAACCCGGCCTTGGTTTTTTTATCTGGGAGGTGAAAAGATCTTGAGCACGCCGACCTTCGGATGGGACGTTAAGCGATACCGAAACCTGTGCGATGTCAGATACTCGTTAAAGATCCCTTCCACTGTAGAATCGGGCTCATGTCCACCAAAGCGACGAAAGCGTTTTGGTAGTAGGCGATAGTGAGTCATAATAACTTTTTTTTTAGATTACAAATAAGTATTCACAACTGTAAATAATATATACAACAAATACATAAGAGTAAAATATGGCATCATCAAAATGTCAAGAGGGGAAAAATCACCCAGTGGTGACGTTCTCTAGGCTGAGTTCCACTCATATAACTCACTGGCGCTTAAGGCGTCGTTGGGGAATAGAGAGCACGGACTGGAGGATTATTGTGGGAACTCAGGGAGGAAAATAACTTTTTGTACCTGGATTTAGTTACTTCGGTGACTAGGGGAATGCTGACGTCATTATGAAGGGTCTTAAAAAAAAATAATAATAAAAAATAATAAATAAATAAATTAAAAAAAAGTGTAAATAAACCGGAGAAGGTTACCGATATAAAAGGGTGATGTGACCGACCCAAAAAAAAAAAGTATGGGGTCTTGTTCATAACATTGTAAGGAGCTTTGGCTATTTTACGATTGTACGAAGGTTTTTGGATTGAAGGGATTGGTTGGGCTGAGGTCCTTGGCGTAACCCCAGAGTTCAAGTCCATAAGTCTACATCAGTTTCATCATAAGTAGTTTTATTTATAACTATCAATAATTATTTTAAATTACTATTATCCCCTTAACAGATTTGCCAGCCTTTTCTCTATCTTGATGCCCTTCTAAAGTGCAATAACTTAATACCTCAAATTAGATTGGACAGTCATTATAAAATAAATAAAATAAAATAGCTTTATTGACATTCTTTTGGAACAAAAGCCTCTCCTTTTGGAGGTTTTGAGTCTACTGCTCTTTCAATAGAAGAAATCAGAAAAGCATATAACGATTGTTCCTAAATTAAATTAAATTATTTGTTAAGTATAACTGTTACTTCTTGATTAAAAATAAAATAAAAATAAAACAAAATAGAACAAAACAAAAGCAAAAAGTAAAAATGAGGGTTATTTCTTAAATACTACTGTTACACATTTGTTCCATCTTTCTCTGTTCCTGGCCACTGTGCACCATCCATCCCCTATTCTCTCCACTATCTCGTCCCTCCACCGCAGTCCTGGTCTTCCTTTTCCTCTTCTTCTGTCTCTAGGAATCCACTCCATGCAGACTTTAGCCCATCGTCCAGGATCCATCCTTGTAACATGCCCGGCCCATCTCAACTTCATCTAGTGTGCTTCCTTCTGGAGACTTCTTAGCCTCACCTTCCGTAGAACCTCGCTGTTTCTTATCCTGTCACTTATCTTTACTCCAAGCATGCTCCTCATCATCCTAAATTGGTTTACTTCCAGACGACGATCCAGCTTTTGTGTCAGCGACCAGGTCTATGCACCATATAGAATGGATGGATAGACGCAGCTCATCAGGATTTTGGCTTTCAGGTCAACTGCAATTTCTCCCTTAAGTATTTTTTTCAGAGACCAGTATTTTCTCCATCCTGCTCTAATTCTGCAGTTCACCTCTTTCTCTGTTCGTGCTTGGAAAGTCAATGTTTGCCCCAGGTACCGGTATTCGTCCACATACTCTATCTCTTCTTTGTGAACTATTACGGACAGTCATTAACTATCATTATTATTTGGCTAATCCATGGCAACCTCATCAACAGGGTGAATGCCCCGGGGTGTGGCAAGTGTGCGGCCTGGCCTCTCACAGTAAGCCAATTCCTGGAGGAGTGCCCTGGATATAAGGAAATACTAATGACCATGGGTTTACGAGCAGGAAACCTACATGAGATGACAACTCGTCTGTAGAAGCCGTCCTATCCACATTGAAGACGTAGTCACCTCATCGACCTCATTTATTCACTTGTATGGCGTCAAAAATCTAAGCCATTGAACGCAGACAAATAAAACTATTCTATTCTTTAATAGTCTTAGTAACAGTTTGTAGCGTTCATTTTTGACATATTAGAAACCTTCACCTTTACTTCGTATTCACAAGGATAGAAATGTATGTTGGGATACACAAGTGTTCGAGTGGAGAAGTTAGATTTAATACAAGAGTCTGGGTGTTGTCATTCTGACAAACGACTCCAATTGTCTCTCCATTCACTCACATCTCTTCTCTCAATTCACTCTATTGTTAATTAACTCTCCTTTCTTCTCAAGACCATCTTCTTCAATATCCTCCTCATGTTTACACCCGCACAAGAGTAACGACACTCTGTCTCAGTATTAGAATCCCTTTCTCCTATTCCGCTCAATACGTGTGGAGCTTTCTTCACCCCTTCAATTCCTATCCAGCGTTTAATATTCCAAAATTGACAATGAGGTGTTGTAATTTCCGTGTGCACTCTCCAGACAGTCAATTTCAGAGAGTGTTTGATGTAGAATTTCTCAATTCTCGTTCCTTTGAGCAGAACTCTAGAGTTTCATACTCCCCGGATGGGACTGACAATGGTTTACAATTTGTGGTGAGGGCGATGTTGCGATCGCGTTTCTAATTTTAATGGTCAAATTTAAATCTCTGTCTTGTCTTTACAACATATTCGCTCAATGTCTGTCGTCTGCTAAGGTAGAGTATTATGTGATGTATAAAAATAATACACACATTGAAAAGATTAAATTATAAACATTAACAAATTAATTGTAACTATTTTTATATAGAAAGCAAATTTCTATTTAAAACAAATGCTTGTCAAAAACAAAACACGGCCATCAGCTGTTTTTTTTGGGGGGGAGTGTGTGTGTAGAGAGTGTCGAGGCCTGGTTGAATGGCGACGGTTTGAGGATATTGATAGTGGTGTTTAGGCTTAAATTGTGATGAACTAAATAGGAGTGTATTGACGGTGAAATCGATCCAAAAAGAAGGTACTGATGTTTGTTTATATGTACAGGATATATGCCCAGAAATATATAACTTAAATTTTAGAGAATGGCTCAAAATATAAAACAAAAAGATTGAATTAGTGATAAGAATTTAGTTTTTAAGATTTTTTTTCTTTCGATTTTTGTTTGTTTCAATGTTTAGTTTTTAATTTTATTAATGTAGATTTAAGAAAATAAACCCAATATTTGTTCTCAAAAATTCTATTCTATTAATTTTCCATGTTGACCCAGTAAAACCATTTGAAACCTTTGGATTAGATTTAATATTTTTGTAAAATTTAGAAGACAAGATGGCATCTCCTTAGAAATCCAAATGAAAAGTTTGTTAATTGAATTTTTTTTAAATATACGTGCACTTTCTTCAAAAATGCACGTCTTGAATTTTTGATACTTTTTTAGGGCCCTTTTCGAAAAACTACTATAGAAATCAAAATTTAGTAAAGGTAAAGAGATAAAATTACTACAGGAAATGTGGTAATTCTTATTGTTTATTATTATTATAATTATTTATTCATTTTGTTTATTTAATTATTATTATTTCATTATTATTAATCATTATTTATATTTTTATTTATTTATCATTTATTTAAGTTTAACACTTAAACCTTCTTAAGCCTCTCTTTTTTTTACCACAATTAAGTTATTGTGACGCATGCCTGGGCTTTAACTACGAGGTAATATGGACTCCACAATGGGAGTCCTAAATTTTATTCACCTAGGTTAGGGGATAAAATCCTAAGGGTCTTGGCCAGACTTCAAACCCGCGATCTTGAGCTCAGTAGTCAAGAAAACGGCCGATTTGGCTGACAGTCAATGGGTGTGGTTCTTATGGGGTTTTGGTAACACATATAAAATTTCGTTTCGATATATTCATTCTATCAGGAGTTATCGTGTTCACAGACACACAGACATTTTTTCCCCCTTATTTAGAATCTAGAGGTCGGAAGACACGAAATTTCATTGAAAACTCCGCATCAGATTTTTGACTTTCCCTATAATTCGTATAGCTGGGAAGCAAGAAGGAAAGATTACTAATTAAAGTAAACGGAGATATTGAAAAATAAGACAATCACTTACATCCACTTGTAGATTGGGCCGTGGAAAGACTCTGGTGGGTGGAGACTCTTTAGGAACGTATCGGTAGAACTCTTGGTCATCCTGGTAGAACTTGACAGAGTAAAGAGGAGCTCCCTCCAGGTCGTAGAGGCAGTCCAACTGGAGGTTCTCTCCTGCCCGGACAGCCACGGGACTCACCAGCCGAACCTCCTCCAGACACTCCACTCCTACAGAAGGACAGAATAGACAAGAGTCAGCAACGAATATTAACATATGTTTATATTATTGGTAGTTTTCTATTAAAAAGGATAAAAAATAAAAAAAATAATAAAATATATGTGATGTGGTCATTTTTTTTCGGGTGTACCGCCCCCTAGGGGGGAATTAGGTCTTTGAATTCGCCAGTTGTAGGAACCAGCCACTCGCCGGGATGACCGCTTGAGTCCTCCAACCTACCTTATTGGCCAGGGTTGTCAACTCCTAAAAATGTTTACCCCTAAGAACAAGTCGAAAAAAACTCTAAAATCCCCAAAAGTAATTGTTACCCCCCCCCCCCCCCAAAAAAAAATAATAATGAACAAAATGTTCATTATTTCAAAAAAAATGTCGGTTTCTTCTGAGGTTTCATGATGCGCCATTCCTTTGCAGAGAGAATCGGACCATCATAATACTAGCAGGTACTTCACTAGATGCCGCTTTTTTAAACTCATCAAAAAAATTCAAAATATTCATAATCCCCCAAAAATTACTCCTAAAAAAATCCCATTCCACATGTTCTACCCCTAAATTTAGGGGGGAAACCCCTAAGTTGGGGACCCCTCATCATTTCGGAAATGCTAAAAACGTATTCAGGGGACAATGAAAAGCGTGATTCCATTGAAAACTCGATCTTGGATTTTTGAACGATTACAATAGCAGCAGAGCCTCAGAAGAAAGAAGAACCCGTAAATTTGAAGAGTAATGTCGAACACAACTTGCCACGTGTTCGTTAACAACAACAAAAAAAAATCTTTGGCGTGTTATCTTGTGAGAAGTATGAGAAAAGAATGGGAGAAGTGTGGAGTCTTATAAATCTTGATTCGGCAGAGATGAAGAGGCCGTCCAAAACACGCGATATTTCTCAATATTCTTCATAGCAGCTTCAAGGTACTGGGATTTTCAAAATTCTCATCTCTCTTTCTTGAAATATACTACCCATCTAGCAAGAGATGAGCAAATAATGGTTCGTGGGCCAGATATGGTGCGCGGTATGAATTCGAAAACATGCAGAACAGAAAACTTTTTTTTTATGAAATCTTTAATTTTATTATTCAATTGTTTTCGCTCTCCCTCCAAAGCCAATCAACCGTTTGGGCCAAAACTCATCAAATTACTGACCGATTACTTAACTTTCGCCGTCCTCCGGATGGGACGTTAAGCGATGGTCCCGAGCCTGTACGATGTCAGGTACTCCCCCTGCCCTAGGTGAATAAAAGTTTAGGGTAGGCAACATTTAGAACTACCACAGTAGATTCGAATCAGAGTGACGAAAGAGAGCTCTGGTAGAAGGCGATATGACCTAGTAGCTAAAGCCCGGGCATGAGTCATAATAACTAACTAGATAATTTAGACACATATTAAAAAAACATGTGTGCAGTTCACACGCGGTAGAAGTGAAACCTTCAGAAAACGAAACTGCGAGAGAATGAGACGAATGATGTATCAGGAGTGGGATAATTATAGGGTTTATTTATTATAATATTGGTACCAAATTAAAAAATTATTTTATATTTTATTATTCAAACTCCATGTTTTTAATTTCAACAAATGACACGAGTGGCTTATGGTAACTAAAGTATGAAATAAATGTTTCCTTAATAAGTTCTTAAAAGTCTAAAAAAATTCACAATTCCAAACTTTTTGGAGGGAGAGGAGGAGGCGATGGAATTTTTCATGATTATCTTTTTTGTGTCGCAAGACTAGAGAAGAAGCAACATCGGCAACTTTTTTTCTCTTCACTTTCAGTTACAAGAAGTCCTTATGATATATATAGATAAGGCAATAGTGTCGCTTTTTCGGTTCATCGAGTTTCAAATCACAACGGTGCTAAAGAAGTTTTCACTTCAAAAATTGTCACAGCTTTAGGTAAATTGAGAATAATTGAAAATTTTAATTCATTTTGTTATATCCATTTATTATTTTGGGGTTGTGATTTATCAACCAGTATTGGAGAAAGTATCAGGTGGATAAATAATGCAAGCATTTAAATATTTAATTTTTCAATTTACTACTGAAGTCACTTTTAAATTGGAAATCCAATTGGAATTCGGTTGTACATGACATCTGAGATTAAAAAAATAAAATAATCGTCTGTGATTCACCGGATTTCGATAAAAATTCAACAACCAATCTTTCATCACATCCTATTTTTACTTCATCAGATGTACGAAGTACAAGAGAAGTTATGTAATCGGTAAAATTTTATGTTTTCCGATCTCTAGATTCCAAATATGAAAAAAAAAAAGCTACTTGTCTACTCCCACAGTAGAGTCGGGCTCATGTCCACCAGAGTGACGAAAGAGCGCTCTGGTAGTAGGCGATATGACCTTTAACTAAGAGGCCCGGGCATGAGTCATAAAACCTAACCTAACCTATAGATATATTTACATATATTTATTATTATTGATATTTATTATTATTATTATTATTTATATATAATACAGAATAAAGCCTATAAACACACATTAAACTGTTTGAAAAGTATAATTGAACGGGTGTCTGGAAGAAGGGTCTATGTTAGGTTTCTCAAATTTTACAGGAGCGCAATTTTGAACTGAAACAATTGCAATATAATAAAAACCAGCTGAAAATGGAATCCATTGGAAAAAGACTGAAAACTGAAAGACTTTTTTTATTTCAAAATTTATTGATTAATACAAAATGCTATATATACTACAAGTAGTAAGTGACTATTGTGAAGGTAACGATAGAATTGTATTTATTTAATTATTATTTTAAATAATTGTCTTTATCACACTACTAAAGATAACATAGGCTCTTCTTTCACGTGACCTTCTCCGTTCGCGCCTTCAATAATCAAGGTTCATGGCATCTAATGGCAGAGTATTGAACTTAAAACTAAGCAGGTGTTTGCTCCACATCACATGGGTCCTTCTTCCATGAAAAAACGGTTTTTCAAAAAATATCGACATAGGCCCTTCTTCCAGACACCCATTCAATTATACATTTGAAACATTTTAAGTAATCTCCACTAAAACGTGTAATGTCACAAAGTGTGTTATATCATTTTACTTGTGTTGCTTCAACACGTTTTACTGTTTATTGAATGCCATGAGTGTTGCTCTGAGACATTGAGAAAAGTGTTTTATACACTAACAAGAGTAAATATTTTATTTTTGAACACGCTTATTAAAAATATTTTAACATACTAAGGACAAATTATACGTTTATGTGTGTAAAAACATATGTTGCACAACACACTTTGCAGTAAAAATTCGACGGTATATTCAACGGAATTTTATGTTTTCCGACCTCCAAATTCCAAATTAAAAAAAAAAAAAAAATCTACATGTCTGTATTTTTATGAACACGATAACTCCCTATAGAATAAATATATCAACATGAAATTTTATATGTGAATCCAGAACCCTCTAACGACTACATATATTGATTTTCAGCCAAATCGACTGAAAGGAAGGGAGGGAGGGAGAGAAGAAGGGCTCGACTTAAATACTCTAATAACTATCGTTATAATGAATGTATCGACACACAATTTCACACATGAATTCAAAACCCAATAAGGGCGACACTTATTAATTTTCAGCAGAATCGACAGAAAGGAAGGAAGAGAAATCAGAGGGGACTCAACATAAAAACCATAATAACTGTCGATGTAGTGATAATCGACACAAAATTTAGTATGAAGATTTAAGTTAGTCAACTATTGAATATTGGCGCAAATGGGGGAGCGAAAAGTGTAGTGATTTGAGTACATTGCCCGTAATTCACATTAATCAACAATTTCTGTTTTAAATGAGCAATAGAATATTGTTAAAATATAGTGTACTTTCAAGAAATATGGTAAATTTAAGGTTGACTGGTCACACAATATACAATTTGTATAAAGGGTCTGTACGTTTAAAAGCCACGTTCTAACGGAGAGGCGAGCAGGTTATGTAATACGAATATTGCAGAGGGTGTGAAAAGCACTGGACCGAAAGGACTGATTTGAATTTTCACCACCTATCTAGAGAGAGCCACTGGCTAGTGTGGCCACTTGGAAAATCGCCACGCTCTGGGACACCTTCAACCATTCTCAATGAACGACCATTTAACGTAGAAGGAGAGACGATAAACTGACAGGCCCCATCCAGGAGATCCCAGACCTCACCAGACAATAGACAAAGCTCCTGCTTATATATTAGATTGGGTATTAGAAACTTCATCATTTTTACGCAAGAGTAACTTCTAAAACTTTATTAAACAGACAATTATGAAGATAGTCTACATTATTCTCTAAATTATGACGTCACTAGGTACAATTAGTTATTGTGACTCAATTTGAGTAAATGAATGTATTGTGATGTAAACAATTACACACATTATAATTATTAATACATATATTACAAAATCAATTATTATTATTTGTATAAAAAACAGCTGTTAGGAGTGAAGTAACTTAATTAGTGAATAAATATACAAAGATGGACTAGTCGCATTTTGTTTTAAAACGAAATGTGAATAATCAATTAATGGAGAACAAATGCCGACGAACAGCTGTTTAAAATATAGGACAGTCTAGAGCAGTAGTCGCGAAACCGCAGTTCGCACGGAAATTTTTGGTAGCTCGCGGGGAAATTTCAGACACAGCGCTTGGGTTGGCTAATCTGCACTACTCATCCTCACTACGCGTCCCGTCTGTCAGTCAGTGTCTGGTGTGTCATCGTGAGTGCAGGTTATTTTATTTCTCTAATGTTTTAGGCATACAGCATTTTCCAGTATGAAATTCATTAAAAACAAGTAGGTACAGGGACCGGTTGACAAATGAACATTTGGACAACTGCATTCGAATGACTGCTACAACATATGAGCCTAACATTAAAAAAAATTGTTAATGACAAAAAAGAGTACCACCCCTCACATTGAACTATGTTTTTCTAATGCAAATATTTTGTTATATAAATTCTTATGTTATTAATTTCAATGTTAGAAATTGCATTTAATTAAATTTAATATAAACTAGAAATGTATATTTATAGGTAATAAACAACTGTGTGATTTAAACAAAAACATGTATTATTTCCCCCCCTATTATGTTGGGCAGCTCACAGTAAAGTTTATGAGCTGTAAGGTAGCTCAGTCGCTTAAAAGTTTGGCGACCACTGGTCTAAAGAGAGAGTTGTTAGGGTTAAGCTGTAGAGTACACAATCTAGAGAGAGATGTTTAAGGTTAAATGTCCCGTACTTTATTATGAATTTATTTCAACAGATGGCACCACTAGTAGCAGCAAAAATATTAAAGATATTTTGGCTAAACGGCTCAACTTTTTAATATTTTTTTCCTTTGTACTCAATATAGAATTGATATGACACTCAATTTTTTTTTTTTTTTTAAATATAAATTCCGAATTTTTTTTTTTAATGTATTTTTCTTTAATTTTTTTCATGTTATTTTTATCATATTTAAAAATTTACAGGTAGGGCGTCGAAAGTAGACAGTTCAATGAGATCAAATCATTTTTCATGATTCAAAATCGGTTGAATAGATGAAACGGAAACAGAAGAATACGAAATGAATGGTGGTTCTTGGTTTTTGTTTTGATTCGAACGCAACACTAATCCCTTTTCTCTTTGTTTACATCCGTAGACTCTCCCCGTTTTACTTGGAGAACAAAGGGAAAAAAAAAATTAAAAAAAAAGTTAAGGCGTTCAGCCAAAATACCTTTAATACTTTTCATTAAATTTAGAGCGCAACGTGGTGGCCGAGCTGAGAACTATATGTGTGAGTGCAGAAGAGTGTGTTCACTAGCCAATGCGAGGCGACGCAGGAGACTCAAGGGACGGGCGACCTTCCTAGCGGATCGCTTGAGACTGGTAGGATACGCGTCTCCTGGGAGTGGCGTCGTTTGTGCCTCCCCACCACTCAACATAGGAAGTGACTTCTAAGATACCCTCAAGATACTTGAATATCAGTCGCGTCGCTTCGGAATTGCCTAATGTGAGGTTGGCCTTTGGCCTAAGGGTTGAGAGAAGTGAACCTAGTAGGTGTGAAAAATAACAGTGCAAGTGCGTAGATGCGCCAAGATACTTTTTATTTATTGATATGTGTATATGCCCAATATAAGAATTTTAAAGAATGGACACTACAGAGACTAAGTAGTTTAAAAAAATTAGGTTCGTAAGATCTTTCTTGTAAATAATGTGATTTTTTTTTTTTTCCCAATAATTATTAAATTTATAATGTAGATTTAGATAAATATACACAATATTTGTTCTCTAATTCTATGCTATTTAATTTCCCTGTGAACCAAGTAAGATTATTAATACCATTGGATGAGATTGAACATTTTTGCTTTAGGAAAAATGGCATCTCTTTAGTAACTTCAGAAGAAATCCAAGTGAGATAATTATTAGTTGAAATTTTTTTGAATACACATCTTCAAAATTGCACGTCTTGAACTATCGAAGTTTTTTTAGGGCCCTTTTCGAAAACTACTGTAGAAAGCAAAATTTAGTAGAAGCAACAATTTCTACAGGAAAAGTGATAATATTTATTATTCTTTGTTTAAATATTATTATTACAATTATTATTTTTATATTTATTATATTTAACATTTTTTAATTATCACCAATTTGAGTAGATTATACAAATTCTATAATATGTAGACCAGTCGACCCTAAATTTACCATATTTTTTGAAAGTACTATATTTTAACAATATTCTATTGTTCATTTCAAGCAGAAATTGTTGATTATATTGTTGATTTAATGTAAATTGTTGTGAATCACCGGCAATGTACTTCCCCAGAAGGAATTAATCAATTTACTTTTCGCTCCCCCGCTTGCGCCCAGTTATTAAAGCCCTGTCCTAAGTGAATGAACCTAGCTAGGTAAGCAAAATTTAGGAATAGAGTCATATGTCCACCAGAGGTACGAAAGAGCGCTCTGGTAGTAGGCGATATAATTTCTTAGGTAAAGCCCGGGCATGAGTAAAAATAACTAAATATTATACATACGTCATTATAAAATCAATAAGTTTAAAGACCTTCGGAGAGGACGTTAAAAGGCAGATTCGAGCCTGTGCGATGTCGGGTACTCGACCTCTGCCTCTGGGTTAATTCAGTTCCCATATACTAGTGTTGTGGTCATAAAACTAATGATAGACTTATTATTAAAAAGTGGATATAATATTAATAACTATACGAAACAACAAATACAAATTAACACAATTTTTCTTTGTACTATATACGAGTTTTGTTAAAAATCTTTGCTAGGACAAACCTTTTTCGATGACATCACAAAGAGAACATCTGTTAATTAAATTACGAAGGTATATTACGGTAAGTAATTACCTCCGAATTTAACTTAGAAATCTTTTTTTTTGCTGAGAGGGACGTAATTATTTTAATTAGTATGAAGCAGAATAACAATATCTGCTTCTCCACAAATTAGAAAGACTAGTTAGTTATTGCGACGCTTTAACGGCGGGCTTTAACTACGAGGTCATATCGCCTACTAACAGAGCGCTCTTTCGTCACTCTGGTGGCAGTCGGGCTCATGTATAGTCCTAAAATTTTGCCAACCCTACATTTTTATTCACCTAGGGCAGGGGTCTTTAACGAGTACCTGACATCGTACAGGCTCAGGACCATCGCTTAACGTCCCATCCGAAGGACGGCGTGCTTAAGTTTATTTTACCTCCAAGATAAAATAAACTAAGGGCCTCAGTCGGGTTTCGAACCCACGATCTTGAGCTCAGAAGACAAGCACATATACCACTGAGCTACCGGCGCCCTCTTTTTCACTTTTAATTAAGACGATTATGTTTAATATTTTTTTAAATATTTATAATCACCAATTAATTTATTAATGTCTTAACAGCTGTTTTTTTTTTTTTTTAAATCAACATTGCAGTTGTTTTCATACAATAAAAAAAAAACAGGCGATTCTCTTTAAAAATATACCTAATTAATTTATATTAAAAAAAAAAAAAAATTATTACTATAATGAGTGTAATTTTTGTGCATCACAGTGTACCATCATTGATGCTCTTGATGTGTACAATGAACCCTCATACATAAACATTCAGGTCGGATCCGACCCGAGCAGAAGGTTAGCGAAGAGCTGGAAACGTGGAGGTTACCGAGATAAGTGCTGAATTTTTTTTACATTGATGTTAGCATTCCATCTTCTGGGTCGGATTCGACCCAATGTTGTGGTAAGTTTTTAATTTTGTTCCCCCTTGCTGGTGGTCAAGTAGAATCCGAGGAAAAGTTCGATGATGAAATTAAGGAATCAGTCTCAGAATCAGAGAATGAAATTCTCTCAAATACTGATGATGCGGTTTGCTTCGTTCCGTGAAGTTTGGGATAGTTTCAATAGCAACTATTCTATTCATTCAAGTTCATGTTGAGACTGCCATTTTTTATTGTACTATTCACTAATGTTTATGAGAGCGCCGGTAGCTCAGTGGTATGCGTGCTTGCCTTCTGAGCTCAAGGTCCTGGGTTCAAAACCCGGCTGAGGCCCTTAGTTTATTTTATCTGGGAGGTAAAATAAACTTAAGATGGGACGTTATGCGATGATCCCGAGCCTGTACAATGTCAGGTACTCGTTACAGACTCCTGCCCTAGGTGAATAAAAATTTAGGGTAGGCAAAATTTATGACTCCCACAGTAGAGTCGGGCTCATGTCCACCAGTCACGAAAGAGCGCTCTGATACTTGGCGATATTACCTCGTAGTTAAAGCCCGGGCATGAGTCATAACTAACTAATGTTTATGTTGAGACTTATTAGTTTTATAATATTTTTTATATTTATATATATGAGAACCAAATATGAAAATATTGTGGGAAAATGTGTTTTATTTTTATATGTGCAATTTTAGTTAGTAGTAAGGTGCTTTGAGTGCCAAATTAAGTGTTCTTTGAGAACGACCTATTTTGTGTAAAAAATGCAAGTTCTGTTTTTCAGTTCTACAAATAAAATCCTATTTATCAATTTTAGACAATAATTTAATATTCGTGTTCGTTTTTTTCTGAAAAATAACAATAAATTCACCGTGCGTCAAATACGACCCGTGTCTCGGAACTAAACGTTTATAGACGAGGATTAACAGTTAGTTAAGTCAAGGATTTACAGTATATATTAGAGGGGGCCGAGAAATAGCCAATGTTTCGCTAGCGTTGATTAAAACGGAAGTTCTCTAGGTGGTCCAAGTTAAGTGTACAGCGCAATACAAACAAAGGTTGACGAAGGGAAGGGGTAGGATTGTTTGGAAGGTGGTCTTTAATGTGTGTGGTTAGGGAAGTCTTGCGGTAGCCACCATAATAGAATTAGTTGGGCCCCCCCAAGTTCAACAATTTGCACCGCCCCCTCCCACCAGGTCTGATTTATAACCCCCTCCCCAACATGTTTACACCAGGACCTCATTTTTCTTTCCCGTTGTCCACTCTGCACTCTCCTTCTCTAGGGCCACTCAGGATTTATCTTCTTTACACTCTTCTCAGCATGGCCGACCTGGCTGCTATTTAAACAAATAATATAAACAAATATATTTCTCCCAATGTAAACATTGTTCCCCGCTGCTTAAAATGTTACAAAATACTTCAAAAAAATTCGTCGGTGAATCACCGGCAATATGCTTCCCCAGTTTACTTATATAGGGGCTTTTGAGCCCTGAAAATCTAATCCCTTCTCTCCCTCTGGCCGATTTGGCTGAAAACGGTGTTATCCTTAGAGGGTTCTGGATACACATATAAAATTTTGTTCTACATTCATTTTATGTGTACATCTAGAACTCCATAAGGATGACATCTATAAATTTTCAGACTAATCGGCCAGAGAGGATCAGAGGGGGCTCATCTCAAAAAAACTAATAACTGACGATATGAAGAATGTATCAACGTGAAATTTTATAATTACACTCAAACCCCTATCATGAACACATATATTAATAATGATTAATAGAGTCGACAATTTCTTTTCAATGTAGAAGGTTCTCACTCAAGACAAAAATTTGGGAAATCAGGAAAAAACGTTTCTTCTTTTTTTCTTTCAGGTTGTGACCTTAATTTTTTTTTCAGAGGTGTACTTTGGTATTGTCTTTCTAGTGCCAATAGGTCTCAAAAGTGTTTTTAGTATTTTTTAAAAATAAACAGAGAAATGTTTAGGAGAAACCTGGTTATGATCCAAACACTCCATATCTGCAAATAAAAATTTTCATTAGTCCTCTAAATTATTTTTTATGAACAGCAGATAGACAATTCAGTTAGTCGACTGATATGGAATAGGAAATAAACAAAAACGTGCAAGTGAAAAATATCTGTTATTGTCTAAAAAAACCTAAAATCATTAAAATAAAACAACAAAAAAGCAGCTAAACACGGACAGCCATCTCATGCTCGAGGCAATCGCATTCTTCCTTCTGATGTCCATCATCCATTGAGAGAACTCTTCGGTAATACTCCAGACTAGATTCTTAAACATTCGTCTCCCATTTTTCACCAAACACGAGACACATCCTGCCTTTGATGCACAGCTGTTGTTGGAGAAACCTACTTTTGAACCAAATCCATTTTTTTGAAGTAGTTTTACGATGAGAGAAAACTATTTTTGAATCATTACAGTTACACATACCGATAGCTCTCAATGAGACGAAAAAAACGCTATATCAAGATCATTTTCTAAAAAAAATTGAGAAACCTGTTTTTGAATCTCACCTCCTCAATTTCTTTAGTGGATGTGTTGTGAAGGTGTTGAGAGTCCACGTACACGATACCATCTCTCTATACTGGACACAAACTCACAACACCTTAACCACACACATCCACTCAAGTCATTATAAGGCCCTGAAGAAGAAAATAGAAAGTTTCCGAAACGTTGGCCAAATATTGAGTTTTCATTTACACGACACAACCTCTAATTCCTTCTACACCTATTAAACCATATATGCCCACTATTTTTGGTTTTGAATTTTTAAATAATATTTTGGGAAACTACTCTTAGTGACTCATTCTAACTGGGAAAAATGTTAAAAAAATTATAACTATGCATTTAGTATGCAAATTAGGTGTTAATATCATGTTAGAAAAGAACATATGAGGAGGATAGAGTGGGTATATATAAAAATAGAATGAGATTAAAGTTGGGTTATGAACCTGTTTAAAATGTTTCTTTTAAGTGTAATTATCAGTTAACATTACACTTTGGCGCAGTCGGTAGGATACGAATTGATCAAGCAAAAGGAAGATTCGAGGGAATTGAAGAAGTGAAACAATTAAGGTATCTATTTAAACTCCTTAAATTATGATGTTTGCTTCCGAGACCCCTTTGTCCCCAACTGAGATCCCGGGGCAACAAAATATCTTGGCTTTGTTAGAAAGTCAACAACGGCTCAACCAGATTTTGGGATATTCATTTTTGCCGTCAAATCTCTTTATACACATTTTTTCGGGTGTACTGTTTAATCGAGTGATTGTTTCTACAAAAGAAGTCATCAAAGTCCCCACCATTCTCTGGATACCCTGATGACTATCCTGAATCAGCTGCTGGTTGAGGCGCTGTTGATATTCTAATAGCGTCAACAACATCTGCCGCTCCGAACTTTGACCAAGGGACACCGGTGGATCCAAAGAATGAGAGTCAACCCCTTCTTCTTCATGATCCGAATCTTCTATGGCCTGAGTGGAGGATGAACGATAAGCCTCAGCCAATTCTTTAGTAATGCTTATTGATATAGACTTTTGCCTGAAATCCTCTTGGAGGGTATGTCGAACACCCTCAACCGACAGAAGCCCTGTATGGAATTGCAGGTCTCGAAATGCGGGTTCAACTGTAACTCTACCTCACATCTGTAGTTGATATTGTTTTTGATCATATGGTACATTACATTAGGCTGTTGCGTAAACATGGCATTAGAAGAGTCATTTTCCGATTATACTATTTGTTAAATAAAAATGTATAAAATAAGGATTTTATTTGAAATAAAAATAAAAAATGTATAAATAACAGTAGCTTTAATTATTCAATAGATTTTTTTTTTAATGTAACTTTCTAGAATAGTTAATTTAATTTTCACCGTATAAAATACAATATTATTCAAAAAAAAAAAAAGAAAATATACCTGTACTAATAATAAACTTAATAATAATAATAATATACAGCTTTGGCAGGTAAACATTTATGAATAACTAGCAGTAATACCCGGCGTTGCCCGGGGAACTTTGACTTTTCTCCCAATATCTCCTATAAGGCTATTCAGTTCCTTGACAGTACATTCATGATGTTATAATTTTCAATTATTCATACGGAATAAGGCTTATAGTCCTTCAACTGTAGTAACGCTAGCTTTGGAGCTAAAACTAATTTATTCAAAAAGATTTCTCATTAATCGTTGCAATGGTTTTCGAGTTACTAAGATTGCGTGAGTGGATGCTGGGATGGACCAGGGGTTGATTAAAAAATAGACCTTAACCTTCCGGTAGATAAAACTTATCTATTCAAAAAGATTCCTCATTAATCATTGCAGTGGTTTTTGAGTTACAAAGATTGCGTGGGTGGATGCTGGGATGGACCAGATATTGAGGTACTAATACGCCTATAACCTTCCACAGACGATGACGAACAAATTTAAAAAAAAATTAATCATATCCATCAAGCCGTTCGTGAGTTATAGCGGTACAACGCACAGACATTTTCAGCTTTATATTGTAACATGTAGAAATAGGGGGGGGTATTTTATAAATAAGGATATATCATCATATATGATATTCACTCAAGAAGGGTGGGGGAAGAGAGAGAGAGCAGTGGAAGGAGGGGGAAGGCGTTGAGCGGTTGCAGATAGAGAGTGAAGCAGGAAGGTTGTTGGATTTTTGTGGTTGGAGAGAGAGAGTGAAGTGGACGGGTGTTTTTTTTTTATGGGAGAGTGCAAGTGAACGGATGATAGAGAGTTGACTGGAGTAGTGAAGATTCTTTGTGGAGTTGGAAGTCTGGAGTTCTGGAAGTGGGCAGATTGATGGAAGAATCTATGAGCCTATGATGTACTGAGAAGAGCAGCGGAGGATTGGAGGATAGATAGAAAAATGTGAGTGGATAAAAATATAAATGTTATATTATCATTGTCTACCGATCTATGTTAAGGTGTAAAAACAAAGGGTAAAAATATTAAATCTTATTCCATGAAAACATTTTTTATTAAAAGAATTCACCACCCATTTAATTATTCAAAATTACAATAGTAAATTTTAAGAGAATAAGAATCATTACAATGGCGCAACAACGTGGAGCTAATTTTAAAAAAAAGAATATAATTATATTTTACCGTATAAAAGAGTTATTACAATGGTCACCAACGTGGGGCAATTTAAAAAAATAAAATAAATATTAAGAGAATAAGAATTATTACAATGACAACCAACGTTTTGGCAATAAAAATGATGGAATAGAGGAAAAAAAAAATTTTTTTTGAGTTGTCCAGATTTATAAGTTTAGAAATTTCTGTGATATATTTTATGTATTATATTTATTATAGAGGATAGATTTGTGAAGCAAGATGGCGGACGAGGACACAGGTGAGTCGACCCATAGCATGGCGGGAGAGCAAGGTCCGGAGTTTGTTTACGATGGGGAAGCGGGAGAATTAGCGGCATGAATGGACGGAATCGGGAGTAGCCTCGGCGGATTAGGACTCCGGAACGTAGATAGCGATGTTCGGGAATCTGGATTTGTAGAATGGGTGATGAGGATGCGAACAAAATTAAAGACGATAATCCGTTTACTCCGAGTCAATTTGAGCTGATGATGGATCGTATGCAAAAAACATTCGAAAAGATGGATCATCAATTTGAACAGTTAAGTTGTAAGATAGAAAATAGTAAAAAAGAAATTATCGAAGCGGTGGAGCACAGGTTGGGGTTTTTTAAAATACTAATAAATGAAAAAAATCTGTATGAATTAAAAAAACAAAATGAAAAGAGTCTTGCCGAACTTAAACAACAAAATAATAACACGAATGAAAATATAGTGGAGAATGAAACGGACGTTAAAAATGTTCAGAATAATTATAAAAATAAATGTGAAAATAAATTAAAAACAGGTGAGAGTATTGTGAAAAGACATAATAATAATAACAATAAATTTAAGAATGCGAAAATATTGTATATGAGTCAAAGACAGGAACAAAAATATAGAAAAATAATTATAAATAATATTCACAAATTTAGGAGAATAGACAATAAAAAAATTAATTACAAATTAGACAGAAAAAAATTAAAGAAAACTAATAAAAGTAAAGCTAAAGTAATGTTGCAACCAAATTCTAGGAAAATTAGATATCGGAAAATAAATTTGTACAAATATGAAAATAAACAAAAACAAAGTAAGCACTTTAAAATACCACAACTAATAAATTTAAGTAAAAAGATCCCTAAATTAAAAAAAATTAAAAATCACAAGAAATTAAAAAAAAAAAAAGTTTCCTTCAGATAAACCGATGGATTATTTTTGATAACAAGGAACTCCAAATTGGATTTTTGTAATGGATTCATGGATATGGTTTGTGGATAGAATTTTGTTGTATTTCGTTTAAAATCTAAATAAATGTTAAATAAACATAAGTACTTTATGTAAAAGATAATAGTCTAAAAAAAAAAAAAAATAAAATCTTTGCTAAATTCATGTCGATATACGAAGGGCCGTATGAGATTTTAAAATGTTATGACAATGGGTCATATTTGGTAGGCAACATAAATATAACAAAGTAAAAGGGACCTACAACATAAGTGATATGAGGACTGTAGATTAGACCACTTAGTAATTAGAGAATCAGGGGTACTTGGTGGCCAGTACAAAATGATGTTTCTTGCATGACTTTAATGCATGTGGTAAATAATAATAAAAAAAAAACAAAAAAACAACAATAGATAGTTATCTGTTTAAAGGGACATGGTGTTGTGTCCGAGAGGATTAGAGACCAGTCATACAGAATTAGAGAAGCACTGTTAACCCATATTACCATATGTTTCCTGGAAAGATAGCGGAAATGGTGTCAGATAGATTATGTGTCGGTAAGGCAGCATGAGAGGTTGGGACCTGACTAATAGGTATAGCTGTGGAGAGGGGAGAAACCAGGCATTTAAACTGCGGTCTTCGAGCGTTCTTGTCGAGTGTTTTTGTTGGAGACATAATAACATTATGACTTGTCTGTCTTTGCTATTGCAATTTTGTTTTGATCAAGTATGACCTCTTATATGTCCAAATCATGATAGACCTTGCTCCATGTGTGTGTGGATCGGCTTGTCTGGGTCATATAAGCCTCGCTTGATCATATGTTTTTTTTTCTTAATTTATGAAATTGAATTTGTTTTTTGTTATGCATGTTCTTACATTTTATTGTTCATATAGAAATTGTGAAAAAGGAAAAATTTTTATTAGCTATGGATTATTTATTAGGAAATATGTGATATTGTTAAAAAAAAAAAAAAATTGTATAAAATATTAATTACATTATAAATTAATATAGAGCGTAATAAACATGAGATGGCATCCACATCTATGTTGACGAGTCGAACTGATAAAACTGATAAACAAATAAGACAGCTGTCTAGAGTCTTTGATGATTGTCACTGAGAGTTATAAACATGTATCTAATGTAAATAGTTATTGTAAGTATTTCTTTTTGTGATGTATGCTATTTTATTGTATTTATGGTGGTTGTGTTATATTATGAGAGATAACAATTATCATGTAGGTCGGAGATTAATTAATATGCGTAAAGGGGATAGGGTTCTGTCAAAGAAAAAAAAAAAAAAATTTAAATAATAATAATTCTATATAAAAAAAAAAAAAAAAAAATTTGTTCATTTGATTTTTTTTTCTCATTAGGGGAAGGATATGTAACATGTAGAAATAGGGGGGGGGGGGGGGGGGGGGGTATTTTATAAATAAGGATATATCATTATATATGATATTCACTCAAGAAGGGTGGGGGAAGAGAGAGAGAGCAGTGGAAGGAGGGGGAAGGCGTTGAGCGGTTGCAGATAGAGAGTGAAGCAGGAAGGTTGTTGGATTTTTGTGGTTGGAGAGAGAGAGTGAAGTGGACGGGTGTTTTTTTTTTATGGGAGAGTGCAAGTGAACGGATGATAGAGAGTTGACTGGAGTAGTGAAGATTCTTTGTGGAGTTGGAAGTCTGGAGTTCTGGAAATGGGCAGATTGATGGAAGAATCTATGAGCCTATGATGTACTGAGAAGAGCAGCGGAGGATTGGAGGATAGATAGAAAAATGTGAGTGGATAAAAATATAAATGTTATATTATCATTGTCTACCGATCTATGTTAAGGTGTAAAAACAAAGGGTAAAAATATTAAATCTTATTCCATGAAAACATTTTTTATTAAAAGAATTCACCACCCATTTAATTATTCAAAATTACAATAGTAAATTTTAAGAGAATAAGAATCATTACAATGGCGCAACAACGTGGAGCTAATTTAAAAAAAAAAGAATATAATTATATTTTACCGTATATAAGAATCATTACAATATATATGATAAAAAATATTAGGCATAATAAAAAATATTTTGAACAAAAAGAATAAAATGTATGTAATAAAAATAAGAATGGCTTGGTGATGTCTAGACTTGGTGAAATTCTAAATAACATTTTCCGTGCAATGCCACTTTGCACTTGATGTGGATTTGCATATTCCACAGCAGTTCGTTCTTCTCGAGTTCCGATGAAGTGTCCAATTTTGTCATATCGGGTTCCCGAGGAAACTCTGCTCATTACTTTAGATGAAACATATGCCGATCTTTTAGGCAGTTTTTCATTTCTTTCTACAAGTTCGTTCGCCACACTTCTTTTGAACTGAAGAAAATCTAAATTTTTTCCTGGAGAAGCCCTGTAGAGAAGCCAGGCATTTTGAAGGGCCACCACATCTACGATCCAGAGAAATATGGGTCACCACCATTTTTTTGTCCGGATAGATAGATGTTACATGAAATATCTGGCTGATCAAGAACATAGTTTTTCTCTTCCTCCAATTCTTTCGATATGCACAAGAGCTCATGAGCAGTACAATGTTTTCTAAAAATAAATAAATATAATTATAAATAAAATAAATAAAGAAAGAGATAATAATAAAATAGGAAAAATGAAAATAAAAGCTCTCAAGTGACGACGGGTGATGCGAAAACACAACACTGGATTATATCCCATGTGACCGGTGTTGCGAAAACGCAACCCGGAACTTAGACATCAAACAATCCTAATTAGAAAAAGTTTTTTATGCAAATTTCTTTCGCAATTATTTACGTTAGTTCCTAGAAAAACCAAAAAAAACCAACAATCTAAAAAAAAAATTGAATAGTACTGGAAAAACTTACTTTTCATGCGCCGTTTCCTGGTCGAGTCAAGCTGAGATCGAGTCAGTACTGAAAACAATCTACAAATGCTGGAAAACTGAGGGATGGGGGGGTCACTGGAGGTTTGTTTACATCCGGCCCTAAGGATTAAGACGAAATTGACCGAAGAGTAGTGGTAGATCAGGGGAGGGAGACTCGACTCAAAAACTCTAGTAATGCCAATGTAATTTAATGTTTTATTAGAGGGAGAGCAACAACTTGACTAATATATCGACTTTTTTTGTTAATTGTCAATGCAACACTGTACACCACAGCTAGTAGATATAAGAAACTAATTAAAGTTTAAGTTAACTATAAATCCAGAAACGATGCCATTCTGAACTGGTACTATTTCATCTAAAACCCACCAAAACAAGGTTCCCAAGACCCTTTTTTCCTTTTTCCTCCGAATACACATTTTCCAGGACTTCGAAACCAGAACAATTAATTTCACGGCTCCGCTCTTTTTAGATTTATCGACCTTTTTACTTTCAAAGACAAATAGACCCTAAGAAAGAGAGACCCAAGGTCATTTTTCTTCTAACCTTCCCCAGATTGGAAATAAAAAGACTATTTCTTTTTTCTCTTTGTGTGAAGAGGTCAGAGATTACTTTATATTACTTTTTTCTTTTCTTATTCAGGTGGAGATACACTGATGATGTCGTAAATTATATTTAATTATCGGTAATTAAATAGTTTAGGCATGTTTACATCCCCAGGTATAGGTACGTGTTTTCTTTTTTCTATTTGTGTGAAGAGGTCAGAGATTACTTTCTATTACTTTTTTCTTTTTTTAATCAGGTGGAGATACACTGATGATGTAGTAAATTATATTTAACTATCGGTAATTAAATAGTTTAGGCATGTTTACATCCCCAGGTATAGGTAAATGTTTTCTTTTTTCTCTTTGTGTGAAGCGATCAGAGATTACTTTTTACTTCTATTACTTTTTTTATTTATTTTTTTATTCAGGTGGAGTTACACTGATGATGTAGTTATGTAATCGTTCAAAAATTCGATGCGGAGTTTTCAACGGAATTTCATATTTTCCTAACTCCAGATTTCAAATATGAATAAAATGTTCTGCCTGTCTATGTTTCTGTGAAAACGATAACACCCGTTAGAATGAATGTATCGACACGAAATATTATATGTGAATCCAGAATCTTCTAACGATGACACCTACTACTGTTTTTCAGCCAAATCGACCAAAAAGGAGGGAGTGATTAAGGGGGAGGCATAACATAGAAACTCCCAATAACTGTCGACAGAATGAATGTAACAACACAAACGTTTGTATATGTGTGACCAAAACTCCACAAGGACCACACATAACGATTTTCAGCCACATCGGCTAGAAGGGAAGACGTAAACCTTAATAACTGCCGATGTAATGAATGTATCGAGATGAAATTTCATATTTAAAGTCAAAACCCAATGAGGGCATTACATGGCAAACAAAAATCGTAATAACTGCCGATATAATGAATGTATCGAGATGAAATTTTATATTTAAAGTCAAAACCCAATGAAGACATTACATGTCAAACAAAAATCGTAATAACTGCCGATGTAATGAATGTATCGAGATGAAATTTCATATTTAAAGTCAAAACCCAATGAGAACATTACATGTCAAACAAAAATCGTAACAACTGCCGATGTAATGAATGTATCGAGATGAAATTTCATATTTAAAGTCAAAACCCAATGAGAACATTACATGTCAAACAAAAATCGTAATAACTGCCGATGTAATGAATGTATCGAGATGAAATTTCATATTTAAAGTCAAAACCCAATGAGAACATTACATGTCAAACAAAAATCGTAATAACTGCCGATGTAATGAATGTATCGAGATGAAATTTCATATTTAAAGTCAAAACCCAATGAGAACATTACATGTCAAACAAAAATCGTAATAACTGCCGATGAAATTTCATATTTAAAGTCAAAACCCAATGAGAACATTACATGTCAAACAAAAATCGTAATAACTGCCGATGTAATGAATTTATCGATACATGTAAGTTCACTGTTGAGGAATTGGATATCATTGAAAGAGTAACATTTTTTTTTTTTAAATGTATTTATCTATTTTTTTTTTATTAGGCGCATCGACATCACAGGCCATTAGCGCCAGCACAACTATTATTATAATAGTGACATCATGCGGGTAAGGCTATCTCAGGGGAAATTAGCTATTCCTCCGTGAATGGCACTATATAATTTTTTGGTGGTATAGTCCAGCGTTTCTCAAGAATTCGAGCAGCTGAGATGTGTTGCCGAGAGTACTACTCGAGCATCGTGAGTCAATCCGTCTCTTTCTCGATAGGGCTTGAGAGCTTCACAGGACTGAAGAATGTGAAAGACAGAAAGTTCCTCCTTGCACAGTGAAATGTTAATTGATTAATTTGTTCTGGGGAAGACATTGCCGACGACCGAATTTAAGTTCTATTTAAGCAACTTCACATTTCCCTGATGTCTCGGTTATCTGTAACGCGACGAATACTCAAGTATCAGCAATTTGAGTTGCCTGTGGGTATGATACCCGTAGGCAACTTTTTTCCTCACACTGAGGAAACTGTGCAGCGACTAGGATCTCTTCAGTCTCCATCTAGCCATGGCGAGAAGCTGAGTTGTTCACCATGTCAAGTGAAGATTCTTCAAGTAATGAAGATGTCGTTGTGGCTTATTATTATTATTATAGAAAAAGGAAAATCCCAAGATTATGGCGCCATCATTACATCGAAAGGAATGTTAACTGCAGATTATTTGTTGCTGCTGAAGAGCTGGAAAAGATGGATTGCAAGTTCGTAGCATTCTACCGAATGACAAAAGAATCATTGCTACACATGATTGGCATTGTTTCTCCATCCATAAGACAGAGGAACACACAAATGCGGGAATGTGTGAGTGCAGAAGAAAGAATCTTGATCACGTTGAGGTAAGTAATTTATACAATTTTTAGTAATTTATGGAATAAGTAAGTAATTTATTAAATAAATAAGTGTTTGTGCATTTCACGTTCCTTTCCGTCCCCCCTCCACTCATTCAGTTTTAATCACTTGCAGCGCCAGACTGCACCAGTAGTAATTATGCCCTCCGCCCATACGGAGCTTCTCTTTCTCTCAAATAGTTTTTTCTCTCACTAATAATTATTTTATATAGTATCTCTTTTCATTATTGGCACAAAATACTTACGCTGATCTTCAAATCGTTTCGTCTCACTTCGTGGGGAGCAGAGCTCTCACCCCCCCCCCCCCCCCCCCCTCTCAGCTTTAAGACTACGCCAAAAAGGCAAGTATATTTTATGGCAATATTTCCTAAATTTATCATCATAAAGGCCCCACCAAAAAGTATTTATTAAATAAATAAGTAATTTATTAAATAAATAAGTAATTTATTAAATAAATAAGTAATTTATTAAATAAATAAGTAATTTATTAAATAAATAAGTAATTTATTAAATAAATAAGTAATTTATTGAATAAATAAGTAATTTATTAAATAAATAAGTAATTTATTAAATAAATAAGTAATTTATTAAATTTTCAAACATGTTTATTTGCTTGCCAACTTGAGCCCATCCCTTCTCCACAACATCCTGCCTAATGTGAGGTTGGCCTAAGATACATTTCGCACCTCCAATTTCCTCCACTCTCCTATTTATGATATGGGCTAAGCTTGTATAGAATTAGTCTTAATCAAATCTGGAGGCAGTTGACTGTTCTGCGCTTGGCGAGTTAGATAAACAAAAAAATAAAATAAAACCACACAGGGTTTGTGGTGGGGTGGAAAGGGCCTTTTTCATATGTATGGGAATTAAGCCTTTTATCTTTAGGATTTATGGGGGGTCCCTACGCTGTCGGCATGTTTAAATTAAATCTTTTCTTTTTACCAATGTACTCTGCAGAGCATTGTCCACTCTTCGGGGGGGGGGGGGGGGGGGGGCCCACAAAATAACTGGCCCGGGCCCACTGTCTCTATAGCTGGCCACTGGCCATATGTCTTTTCCAGGGGCCTGGGTCTTATGGGAGAACCGTAATAATTTGTGGTATAGTCGTAAAATTAAATTTATGAGCATCATTTGCTGTGCGGTACAGCTCCATTCAGATAGATTGGTAAAGAAGTTTATTATAAAAAAAAAATATATATATAAAGAAAAAGAAATCACTAAATCATTTGTTAGTTTAGCTGAGTGGAATGCGTGCTTGCTCACTGAACTCAAGATCGCGGAGTTGAGACCCGGCCAAGGCCCTTAGCATGTCTTCCTTCGAATGTAACATTATGCAGTGGTCCCGAGCCTGTGCGATGTCAGGTACTCGTTAAAGACCCCTACCTAGGTGAACCTAGGTAGGCAATTAAGGACTTCCAGAGTAGTAGAGTACGGCTCATGTCCAACAGAGCGACGAAAGAGCGCTTTGGTAGTAGGAAATATGACCCAATTATTTAATCTATATAAATATTATTTAAATAAAAATGTCAGCATTGAGGTTAATTATTTTCACTAGTAAGTGGTGGTAGATAACCTCATCCTTGAGACCTGTATTGGAAAGTGAAAAAAACATGAGAATGCCGTCCTTCGGATGGGACGTTAAGCGATATTCCCGAGCCAGTGCGATGTCCCTCCCTACCTTAGGGGAATAAAGCTGTGCAGGCAATATCCAGGACTCTAGGACTCCCACAATAGAGTCAGGCTCATGGCGCTCTTTCGTCGCTCTGGTAGTAGGCGATAAGACCTTGTAGTTAAAGCGGGCACGAGTCACAATAACTAACAACATAGCAAGTTTAAGGTTAAAAAAAAAAATAAATAAAACTTAAGAATTAGTTACTTGCTACTTACACCAGATTTCATTCCTGATTGACGGCTTTGAATGACTAAAGCCATTACTGACTGAACACTTAAATGATGTATTAATGAGAATTAAATATATAATAAAAAAATCGGTTATCTTGAATTTTATTTGTATTTCATTTAAGTTGTATAAGAAGCCAGAAATTTTTCGGCCATCTTGATGCTTCTGTTACCTCGAAAGAACAATGAAATGATGATACATCATCTTCAACATTTTTGTTGCGCGTAAATAAGTGTTCACATGTTTTTAACATTTTTTGCAGAAATATTGAGAAAAACAATAAATAAATATGAGATGTGGCCAATACAGGACTTTCTTATACCAACCACGCTTACAGATCCCCTTCTCAAAATCATTTCATTTTGTATCATTGTATAGCGTTATCTTGAGAGTAGACATTATTATATTAATCCCAGTATGAAATAATTTTGAGAAGGGGGCGAGAAAGTGATCTGTATGCATGGTTGGTATAAGAAAGTCATGTAATCATCAAATATTATTGAATATATGATTACTTGGATATGTTCCTTATAGACATTTAGTCTTCATTCTTCGGGGCTCTATGACTTTTGTCGTATTGATTCTATCTCAAATACAAAGACTTATTAGCGATTGAAATTTTATAAGGAACAATTTTGGTAAGAATTAATGTTTCAATAGGACTAATCGTTTTCGGGTAAATCAAGGAATTGTCTAAAAATATGTCTTTCAAAACTACATTCCAAGATGGTTTTCGGCATGTATCTCGCAAACCGGATGACCTGTGAACAATGTTATTTCAAATAAATTATTTATTTTGATATTCTCTACAACTATTACTTGAAAAGATTTTTGATTAGGTCATAAACACAGCTGTATCTTGTAAAATGTAGTTAAATACCGAGGGAAAGTGATCTCAATTTTCGTTCGATTTCGACCAAAATCTAAACAGATCTAAGTTAGATCATGTGACTCCTTCATGGCTACTATCGTTATTGCGGTAGAGAGCTCAAACTTTACAAGCACATACACTCACAGACAGACATCATCGCGAAAATGGTCAAAACGTATTCAGGGGACCTTGAAACGTCAAAATCAGTTGAAACCTCGATCTCGGATTTTCGCACGATTACAATATTTCATTATACTATCTTCAGCCATCACTTAAATACAGTATTTGTTATGTCCCAGCTGAAGATGGGCTGAAGCAATACCGAAATAATTCCATTATGTATATATATTTTTTGAAATAGACAATATTTTTAAAAAACATAGGTTTTTCTTTATTTTTTATTAAATGTTCAATAGCTAGTTAGTTATTGGGACTCATGCCCGGGCTTTAATTACGAGGTCATATCACCTACTACCTACTTCTCATAGTTGAATAAATAACAATGTTCTTTCGGGGTAACAGGGGTCTCAAGATCGTCTTACGATTTCTGACTCCTTACACAATTTAATTGAAATGTAAAGAAAATTTAAAATAGTCTAGCTTATTATTATCTAATGAATTCTCATAATAACCTGACATAAATAAATATTTGAAATAATTACCTGGGGTGAGATTTGCATTGAAATTAGACGGAGAGATTATAAATAAGACGTTTAAACAGAGTTATAATAAATTTGCATATTGGGAAGGTGATTAGGGGGGGGGGGGGGGGGGGGGCAAGGAGACAGACAGCCTCATCAAGTAACTTGCAAACTTGCAATCTGCAAACTTTGAGGGGGGCCAATTTAGGGATGAGATTCAGAGGTGTAGCAAAATCCTGGCTACGCATGCCGGATAACTTGACTCGGCCACTTAAATAAGTATTCGTGATTTTGTCGACGTGGAAGGACGTACAGGACGCTCATCGTCTTCAATCGACTGTCGACTACCCTTAAAACTTTCATGCCACTTGAAACATGCCGTACGCTTTATAGCAACATCACCGTAAGCCGTTGAGCATAGCAAATGTTTCATTCGCAGATTTTCCAAGTTTAACACAAAATTTCACAGCAAGTCGTTGCTCATTCAGGTCATTCATTCTGAAATCCGACAAACTAAAAACCACGTAGCTTATCAACAAATTAAGATATCTGCAAGCGGAAAACAGCGTTATCATCAGCTGATCTGTACAAACCTAGCGACACCAAGCGGATTACCCTCGAACCAACTGGAGCAGCGCAATTCAAACCGTCCGCATATTTTTTGAACTGAATCAATATATTTATTTATTTTCTTTATCATATTTTCCTTTGACAGATGTTTTCAACTAAATTGTATATTTTAACGGACAGTTCAGACTTTATCTTTGAATCAATCTGATTCATTAATTTGAGTGACGAGTTGAGGGATAAAGAAATACTGTTACAAGCAAGAACCACTTAAAGGTCTTATTAAAGTATAAATTTAATTAAAGGGCTTTACCTTGAGAGTCATCTTTCTTAGATTTTTTTTTTTTTACTCAACCGATTTGCCAATGCAACGATTGTGTGTTCAAAGGTGAATGGGAAAGAAAGTGAAAAAAGAAAATAAGAAAAAAGAAAAGAAAATGGTAAAGAAAAAAAAGAAAAAAATGGAATATAAAAGTGGAATTCTTAGGGATTCACTTTTGTCACAAAGTACTGAAGAGGGGTAAAGGAACCAACTCAACTTTGTCAAAAGAAATGTTAACAATTTATCCTGAAAAAGAGACAATTAATTAAAATTTTACATTTTTCTTTGTGCCAAAGGCCTTCAGAAATTTATGCAGCACCTATTATAGAAAGGTAGAATTTAAGAGACAGAGAAATATATATATTTTCTTTCAGGTGATACAATTTTTGGGTTGTGGATGTCATTCAACAATGTGAAGAAGGCTCATGATGAATTAATTAAATATGTTTCTCTCTCCCGCCATAAACAATTTGGGCTAAAAATAAATTTTTGACTTACATTGTGGCTTCTGAATCCTTGAATGTCTGTCGTGGGTCTTTGAACACGATGACTCCCGATAGAATGAATGTATCAACACGAACATTTCCCTAACTCTTTAAGGACGACACCTATTAATTTTCAGCCTAATTGGCGAAAGGGCAGTGGGATTAGGGAGGAGGCTGAACATACTTCTAAAAACTGCCGTTGTAACAAACGGAATTTCTTATGTAACTTCAAACCTCTCTAAAGACGACATTTATTGATTTTCAGTCAAATCGGCCAAAGAGAAGAGGCTTATCACAAAAATTGTAATAACTGACGTAATAATTAATGTGTATAAACCGATAGTGGTATCCAAAATAAGAATTTCCAAATAACCGGCTACAAAACCTGTGGCGCCACTCCAAAATATTGGAGAATATATAAGGGTGAATAATAAGATTGATGAAGTTTATATATAAAAGGATGTAATGAACAGAAGAAAACCTGGGAAGATGGAGTTGGCCAAATTGGTAAAATAATGATAATGTTCTTATGGGTTACGATGCATGCTACGCCGCTCTGAGATGAGGAGGGGGGCCAGTAGCTGTTGAAACGATGGACGTGATGGGATGCTGAGATGATGTGGTGATGGTTGAGCAGGCGAAAAAATGCACGAGGATAAAATTGTACGGTGCGGTCTTGGAGGCTCCTAGCAAGGTACTGAAGGCTTAGGTACAGGTTTAGGATTTATGATTCATGCCCGGGCTTTAACTACTAGGTCATATCGCCTACTACCAGAGCGCTCTTTCGTCACTCTGGTGGACATGAGCCCGACTCCACTGTGGGAGTCCTAAATATTACCTACCCTAAATTTTTATTCACCTCGGGACTATCGCTGAGTGATTCAATTAAAAACTTCGAACATACAGTTATGTTTTTGTTCTAATTTTAAATACTGTCTTATTTTATTTATTAGCACTACTATTTCTGTTTTTTTTTTTTGCAGATGAACTGGCTGAGGAGCATCCCAAGATCTTCTTCATGTCAGCTTTAATACTCCGCTGAGTGATTTAAATGAAGACTTCGAACATAAGCCTCGGTCGGGTTGGCTTAGGTGCAGCCTACTTTGGTAAATATTGAGAGGGTGTAGGATTAGTGGGGAGGAGTCTTTTAACAGGTCCGACTCTCATCCTAAATAAACAATATAATAAAAAAAATACTAATGTTAAAATTTAAAATGAATGCCGAAACAGAATGCAATAACAAGAAATTTCATACGTAAATTTAAAGCCTTATAAAGACGACATCTAATAATTTTCAGTGGAATCAGCCGAAGGGGGAAGGGATCAGAGGGAGGCTCGACTCAAATATTCTAATAACTGCCGATGTAATGAATATATCGACATAACATTTAGCTTGAAGATTCAGACGCCATTATGTTTATGTAAGTTATGAGAGCAGAAACACGATTGATTAATTCGTGCTGGGGAAGTACATAGCTGTTGAGCGATGACTTTATCAATTTTTTTTTCTTTGGAATCATGAGATTCCGTTAGAAACGCTGGATCAAATTTTTGACTGAAGTAAAAAAAACCCCAACTTGATGTGCCTGATATTGGGTGTGTTCTATATTTTAAATGGTTCAATAGAGAAAACATCTGGATCCAATCAGTGAACATAAAGAGAAATCTATAGACGCTGAATGATTTTAAATTGAAAACCTGGGTCATCATTTTCAGATAAAATTCAAAACTTTAATATATCTTCAATCCATTTAGAAAACTGCAATCAGGAGATAATATAAAAACTTTAGTTTAAAAAAATAGTTTATTTTCATTATTTTCTAAAGCGCCTCGGCAGTTCTCCTTTAACCGCTATGCTGTGTGAGTATGTACCACTGATGATGACGCTATTGTGTTGAAAACCGGTTCTGGAAAAAAAAAACAATGGGATTTGATGTAAACAACATTAGGATTGTTTAAATATTACATTGTCAATTATTATTATTTTGATGAGGAGGATCGCCAAATTGTTTTTAATAAAAACAGCTGTTAAAGACATGTAAATTAATTACTTTTTTTTTGTCTTTTATTCAGAAAGATGCAACTGTTGCAAGGGTGCAACAACCAGCATCTATGTTGGTAGGTATGGAAGCACGCCGTTTGTCGCGATGTCAATAATAAACTTAAGGTAAAATAAACTTAAGCACGCCGTCCTTCGGATGGGACGTTAAGCGATGGTCCCGAGCCTGTACGATGTCAGGTACTTGTTTAAGACCCCTACCCTAGGTGAATAAAAATGTAGGGTTGGCAAAATTTTAGGACTATACATGAGCCCGACTGCCACCAGAGTGACGAAAGAGCGCTCTGGTAGTAGGCGATATGACCTCGTAGTTAAAGCCCGGGCATGAGTCATAAAACCTAACCTAACCTTGGTAGGTATGGATATGTTGGCGTGAATGGCATGTGAGGGGAAGGCCACCCAGTGGTAGGTCCTCGGGAACTAAATAAATGTACAAAGATGGTATATAATAAATATACGGTATATAATAAATATACGAAGATTGTCTGACAATTTCTACAAGAAATGTTATAGGTAAATATAATTTTATTATTATTATTTCCATTAATTTTATTTAAATTAATTATTATTTTTATTTTATTTCTACATTTTTTTTTTTAATTATCGCAGGGAAGACAACATCTTTTATTTCTATGAGAAATCTCTTCCCATAACATCTTACTAACACATGAATACAAGTATCAGCCAATTGAGGCAGAATAAAGAAAAATGTGAAGAGGCCTCTAAGAATGTAACTATTTCTGTCCAATTAGGTTAGGTTTTATGACTCATGCCCGGGCTTTAACTACGCGGTCGATAAATTCATTACATCGGCAGTTATTGGGTTTTTTTGAATTGAGCCCCCTCTCATGAACTCTCCCTTCCTTTCAGCCGATACCGCCGAAATTTCATGACAATGTCCTCATAGGGTTTTGATTTTATATATGAAATTTTGTGTAGATACATTCATTACAAAGAAAAATATTAGAGTTTTTGAGTTAAGCCTCTCCCCTAATCCCCCCATTTCCTTTGACCGATTTGACTGAAAAATAATAGGTGTCGTCATTAGAAGGTTGTGAATTCACATATAAAATTTCGTGTTTTAAAATTTCTGTCCAGTTACATAACTTCGTCTATAACTCGTATAGTTCAGAAAGTACGAGTAAAACTGAGAAATGTTTATAATGGAACAACCAATTATTTTAAATTTAATTGTCTCTGTTCCAATATTTTCTGAATAACTCACACTTAGTGAAATCAAATTAATGAACAATGTTTCCATGCAATGGTATTGTGGTTAAAATAATGACTCATTAAATTAACATTATATTTAAAATAAATTATATTTTCTACTTGTATTTTTTAAAAAAATGACCTCGAAGATCTTCAAAGTCTTTCAATTTTTGGGGTGGGTTGTAGAGTAGGTTCCTTGATTTGAAAAATAAACTCAGTGAATCACTAGCAATCTCCTTCCCCAGCACGAATTAATACAACAAAACAACTAAGACTTCCCTCGGAAATCAATTCTCAATCAATTTATTTAGGTTCAGTGTTGTCCCCTGTACTATTCAACTTTCACGATATGCCCCAGTCTAGTTCTGTATCATATGCTCAGTTCGCAGACGATACTACGCTGTTCTACCATGATGAGAATATTATGACCGCTAGAAATGAGTTGCAAAGAACTATCAATGAGCTCTCCTGAGCACTGAATTTAAATTCATTCACAAGCATTAATGCTTGTGTCAATGGATGTGACGTTCAAGTCACGGTGTAAAGTCTTGTTGCTAATGGTGTGCATTGCGTGATCACTCGGAGAGTCTTGTACTGAAATACTTGTATTCTTGTGATGTTCGAAGTCTTGGCTGTACCATATATTTGTAAGCCATAGGTCCAGAGAGGTCGAAGAAGATAGGTATAACAATTTAGTTTTTGTCGAGTAGATAATTTAGAACGCCTATTCAAAATACTGTACAATAGTCTAACTCGCCGGTCTAGTGTGAGTCGTGTCGTCCGAGTGTGAGAGTTATGTGTTGAAATTTTGATGCCAAACTTGAATTTTGTTGAGGTGTTGCTGAGGGTAAAAAATAAAGAAAAATGTATGTGATTTGGCCATAAACCAACCATGGTTTTACAGATCATTCGCCCTTCTCAATAAAAATAAATACTGGCCTTACTGGGTACAATAAAGTCACTCTCAAAATGAAAACCAATGACGCCAAGACATTACTTTCATATACTCCGTAATGCCAGTATGAAATTATTTTGAGAGAGGGATGGGGGAAGGAGAGTGATCTGTAAAAATGTGGTTGGTATAAGGAAATCCTGTTATGGCCATATCACATATATAATGACCTGTCTTCTTTGTTTATTTTGACCACGGTAACCTCTCACATTTTTTTTTTAAGGGGGCCCTTGAAGAGGAACCCCTACCATGGTAACACGATGTTTACCGGGACAAGAGGTGTTTGTTTGTCTGGTGGCCTCTCTGCCTTGGCCTACTTGACACCCTGTTATGTGACCTCAGGAGGTGGGTCGGTTCATCCTATCTGGACAAGTGGGTGGGTTAACAACCCTCTCCAAGGGCTGGTCTTGGCTATCTTGTCTAATAGTGGCATAGGGGGAGCTCAAGGACCCCCTCTTGAGCCCTCCTTGGCTCCATATGTGAAAAGTCAACGTTTCCTCAACGGATAACTGAGACGAAATGTCCCCTCCCATCTCTTTCATATTTGATAGTAAGATATTGTGGGACGAGATTTCTCATAGAAATAAAATACATTGTTTTATTTGCGAACAGAACCAGTTTTCAGCGTCATAAGTGTCACATCCCACCAGTATAGTGTGGAGTCTAAAGAACAACTAGTGTAAGTAGTAAAGGTATGTGCCACTGATGATGATGCAGTTGCGTTGAAAACAGGTTCTGGTCGCAAATAAAACAATGGGAACACAACGTCTTTTACTTTTTTTTTATTTATTTTTTTGTATATTTACAATCAGTTTTGACATTCCTCCAACTTAATGGAGGCAGGGGAGGCCGCGGAACTCGAGTGATCTCCTCGTCATCCTGCTTCTTTTGTATACTGCATAGCAGAGGAGGAAGACCAAAAAGGAAGGAGAACTGAAAGTGCTGAATACTTGAGGGGAGAAGCTGGTCACCATCTGTACTCTCCCAGATATATTATCATACCCCAGATATATTATATCTGGGAGAGTACAGATATACAGATAGTATGTATTATATACTATCGAGCAGATCTCTCGGCCAGCACCGCCGAGGTCTAATGTTTATCTACTTATTGTTTTATTTTATATAACTTTTTTATTAATATCAGTATTATAAATATATTTTTTTGTTTTTAGAATCAGGTTATTATATTTTATTTTAGTATGAAATCACTCCTATCGTTTAGCTAATTAATGTTATCTGCTTTGTTTTATTTTAGTTTAGTCCTCCTCAGGTGCGTAGCCAGAATTTTTTCTTTTTCCAGAATTTTTTCGTTTGAGGGGGTGGGGGGGGGGCAAAATTAGGCTACGAGGGTGGGGGGTATAGACTCCCGGGGGCACAGCACGTAGTTTCCGTGGTTAGCGTTGCAGACTTTTTGTTATTAATTTGGGAGAGTCGGACCCCTAGAAGATCCCCCTGAGGTAACCACTGATTGTAATATTTAAGCTTTTACATGAGCAGCAAAAATAAAAATGCAAAGCGCAGCAGCAGCAAATGCATGTTGTGGTTTCTTTGCTTTCAGAATTAAGTGACTCACAGCCAATAGCGTGCATTTGCTGCTGCTGCGCTAAAATCAGCTTTAAGAGTATAAAGTATAACATAAATGACGATTTTGAGCGAGGAAATGAAATGATCGAATTCATGTATATTTAAATAAATGTAATATGACTTGTTTTGTACATGTACATTTATGTAACAGCTGATTGCTGATTTAGGAATCAGACGCTAGGGAAATTTGAAGATCCTATTGGTAACTTGCAAGCAATACATTTTTAATAAAAACTATTTATTTTAGCTTATTTATTTTTTATCTTGGTTTTTGCTCTGGCGAGGGGGGGGCACGCGCCCCCCCCCCCTGTCCCCCCTGGCTACGCCCCTGGTCTTCCTTACTATTTAGAAGTTATTTACGATTATATATCGAACTCTGTAAGATTATTATTATGTACTTAACTTTAATTTGTTTTAATTAAAAATACGTTTATATTCCAATTTCTGATCGGAATAAGAGACTTTCTTTGAAATAGTTCCTTGAGAAGTACATCTAACTCTTTAGTCAATTATAAGCTCATTCGAAACCAATCTGAGTCCTTATTACATCTCCAGAAATACGAAGTATAGGAGAAGTTATGTAATCGGTCAAATAATCGATACGGGGGAATAAAATATATTTATGTCTGTGTGTGTGTGTGTCTGTGAACAAGATAACTCTTGATAAATGTATCAACACGGAATTTAATATATGACTCCAGAAACCTTCAACGATGACACCTGTTGATTTTCAGCCAAATCGCCAAATCAATCAAAAGGAATTAAGAGGGTGGCTAAACACAAAAACTAATAACCGCCGATAAAATGAATATATCAACACAAAAATTGATATGTGAATTCAAAATCCCATAAGGAAGACACTTATCAATTTGCAGCGCAATCGGCCGGGTGGAAGGGGGCCCAACTACAAAACCCAATAACTTCCGATGTAATTAATGTATCGACATGAAATTTCATTTTGGAAGTCAAAACCCAATAGGGCTAATCCATGTCCAAAGCCCAAAATAAGGTTAGTCTATAACTGATTGACTGACAAATGTCCGTTCGATTTGAAAAAAAAAAATTCTCAAACCTTGTTTTAAAAAGTTGGGTTTTCATAAAACTCCATTTGCTCAAAGTAGATATTTTTTTAAGGCTTCCAAAGGCCTAATGTTAAACCGTTAAAACGAGTTTTTGACGTCTGTGATCCTCAATTGATATCTTGGAAACTAGTGAAATAGCTTGACTGAAACTTTCTTCGAAGTTAAAGAAGGATGATGATGTCATACTAAGGAAAATTAAAAAAAAAAAAAAAATTATTAAAAAGTTGTAAGTGACTTTGTACATCCCCAGCGCGAATTAAATAACTAAATTCTCTCTCTCACTCCCTCTCTCTCTCCTTCTCGCTCCAACTCTCTCCCACTCTCCCCCTCTCGTCACCCTTAGGCCAGTCGTCCACTGGGACCGGAAAGTTGCAAAAAGTAGCGAAATCAGTTCGTCAGAATTCGGCCGAAAATGCACGAACGATCCAAACATGTGACAAGGTGGGGGACCGCGACCACTAGACCCGTATCGTTCGTCAATTTTCGGCCGAACAGGTGCGAAGTGCGAAGCGATCCCATTCTGCTGGGAGTTTACGGACGAACAGGTGCGAAAGAGCTTAAAAAAAAAAAAACTCCGAATACATCCTCACATTGTACACCAAATAATTCTTCTGATGATTCCTCCGGGGGTCAGTACAACGCATCGTCCTATTTTCACGAATTAGATCCTAGTGGAACCTTCTTTGTAAATCAATAAAAAATTACTTACATTTTTTGTACTACGTTTGCCTAGTTATTCGTTTGTATCGTTATTATGTACCTTAGTTTAGTTTGAAAGTATAAAAAAATACAGTTTGTGTAAAAAAACATTACAGTGATTTTTTCTTTCTTTCCACTTATCTTAATGTAACAGCCAGCCGTTCTTGTGGGAAAATCGCCACACAAAAATTACTGAATTTTTCGAGGCTTGAGTAGATGTTGTCAAGAATGTATTGAAAAGTGTCCTTTTCCATTCGAAAATAGGAGAAGTGGTGATTATCATCGATTTGAAGGTCACGCCACAAATGAGAAAATTCGCCAAACTCTTCTCTTTTTTCGAAAATGGGATTCACCCACATTTCCCGTCTACGTCTATATCGCCTTCGTCGATAAATCAAAGGTGATAATTCCAACGCTAAAAATTCGTCGTCAGAATCATCGGAAAAACCGTTCCGAAGAGCCATCCCGTCTACGCGTTCGGACGTACTGAGTGGATCAATGGACGATCGGCATTCGCACGAACGGCTTCGCCCGATTTCGTTGCTTCGCATTAGGTAACTGAACCTGGGTAGACAAAATGTATGACTGCCGCAGTAGAGCTAACAGGGAGTAGGGATAAGAGCATTAGATCCTTAGTATTGGATTCTGATACCCGCGAGGATTTTTGGAGATCAGCAGAACATTTCATCCAACCATGCGCAGGTGTACCATGTGAATCTCAGGAGAGCTTCTACATCTCACATCAAGCACATGATTCGCAAGAGGATTCCCGAAAAATAAGGATAAAGCCAGCGGATACATGATGCTACGAACACCTTCCAACGTTGGACGCTTGATAGTAGCAACAAGTGGCGGGACTTCGAACCCACGAGCTTCCAAAGTCGAACGTATTGGAAGATGTTTCGGCGGTTGTCCGTCTTTTACATCCGAGTCAAAGGAAGTATACGAATCAGGTAATTAGACACTTTATATTTTACTTAAGTTTAATCCTACTGCAGAGTTGTAAAAAATCATGATTTAAAGAAAAAAACAAAGAAATCCGATAGATCTCATGGAAATAAAAGATGTTTTCCACCGTTTTATTTTTGACCAGAACCGGTTTTCGACGCAACAGCGTCATCATCAGTGGTTCATCTATCATAGAATAACAAAATATACAAATAATGAAAAGCACAAATAACTTTCAAAGCAGCAGGGTACAGACTAAGAAGATAAAAATTAAAAAAACTAATTTACCCCACCCACACAGCACAGCGGTTAAAGGACAACTGGCATAGCTCATGCAAAACCATTCATTCCAATATAAACAATAACTAATATTAGAGTGAACCTAGCTATCCCCATCCCTTAGAGCTATGCCAGTTGTCCTTTAACCGCTGTGCTGTGTGGGTGGGGTAAGTTCATTTTATCATTTTTATCTTGTTACTCTGTACCCTGATGCTTTAAGAGTTACATATTTGTACTTTTCATTATTTGTATATTTTGTTATTCTATGATAGATGAACCACAGACGATGACGCTGTTGCGTCGAAAACCGGTTTTGGTCTAAAATAAAACAGTGGGAAGGCAAATCTTTTATTTCTATAAGAAATCTCGTTCCACATCATCTTATCATATGATAAAAATCCGATTTATTTGATTTAAATTAGTTTTTTTTTAATTTAAATCGGATTTTTTTCATTAAAATGTAAAATCAATGGGTTTTTAACTTTTTACCACTTTGTATTTTTAATACTTGTTACTATTGGCGGTAAGAAGTCAAAGTCCCTTAATGTCACCTTAGGTAATGTAAATGTTTTAAGAGCCAAAAGTGCATTGAAAGGGGGGAATGTTTTTGAAAACTATTAAAATTCTGAGAACGAAGGTAGATCTTTAAAAAAACATAAACAAGCATACTCTCTTCCCCGTATTTCTAGAATAGGCCTACTCAAACATAGGATCAAACGTTTCCGTTCAATAATTGAATCCAACATTAACCAGACCGTATAGCAGAAACACTTGTCTCAAACAACTGCCGAATCATTTGACTCAAACGTTGTATCAAACTTTTGAGCCAAGGTTCGACGCATCGTTTTCTTAACCCCAACCCATCAAGAAAAATATGTTGTTGAAAATTGTTTCCTCCCTTTTAGATATTATCTTTTCATATGTTGATAATTATAGAACTTTTCGGGCTTTGGACATGTAAAAATAATAGAAATTTCTTGCACGAGCATTGCAGATATTAGACTAGGTGAATAAAAATTTAGGGAAGGCAAAGTTTAGTAATCCCATAGTAGAGTCGGACTCATGTCCACCAGGCCAACAAAAGAGCGCTCTGGTAATAGGCGATATGACCTTGTAGCCCGGGCATGAGTTATAATAACCAACTAACATTTCAGCTTGGCTTGACGGTAATTAAAATAGCATGATTGAAGTTCACAATTCTGACATTAAAAGGGGAGTAAGGAAAACCCCTTTTGTTGAGACAACACAGAACAAAACTAATTGTGCAATAAGGACATTACTAAAAACATGGACCTAGCTACACCTTTGAAGAAGCTCCTATCAAATGACACACTAGAAGTAATTAAGTTGAAAATAATTCCTGAAGATAATTGGATTCGGGTTTGGGTTTGGGCAATTGGTCAGGGCGGGGAGGTGGGCAAATGGGGGCTGAGGCAACGGCCCGGCAAATGTTCCCTAACGACAATTACCGAGAGGGCAGAGGGACCCTTTGATCCTGGGAAGGGGGCCCTTTTCATTAGGAGCGCACCCCACATCGTTCCACAGCCCAGGAAGGAGGCAAACCAGGATGGGGAGGGTGCCCCAGGCATCCCCGACCTCGTCAGTCTCTTTACCGTGTCTAGCAAGGGTTAATTAGGAAAGGAGGCCCAGCACTGGCACAGTCCTGTCTTTATATCGTGCACCGAACATCTTGCATGCTCCATGAGCAGTGCACGCTTGTGATTATATCGTGCACCGAACATCTTGCATGCTCCATGAGCAGTTCACGCTTGTGATTATATCGTGCACCGAACACCTTGCATGCGGCATGAGCAGTGCACGCTTGTGATTATATCATGCACCGAACACCTTGCATGCTCCATGAGCAGTGCAGGCTTGTGATTATATCATGCACCGAACACCTTGCATGCTCCATGAGCAGTGCCCTCTTGTGATTATATCATGCACCGAACCCCTTTCATGCTCCTTGAGCAGTGCACGCTTGTGGTTATATCATGCACCGAACCCCTTTCATGCTCCATGAGCAGTGCACGCCTATGCATAGATCGAATTATATAATTTTTCTGTGCATCTTCTCGAATTTCTATTGTTATTTACTCATTTCCTTTGCATATGTGTCAGTAAGGATGTTGTGGGACGAGATTTCTCATAGAAATAAAATACGTCTTCTTACTGTTTTATTTCCAACCAGAACTGAGTTTCAACGCAACCGCGTCGTCATCAGTAGCACCTCACATCCGTACAGTTTGAAGTCTAATGAAACACATTTACTTTTTTTTCCACTGGTATATATTTTTTTTTTCATAATTCGCAAATCTGAGAAAGGGGCCTAAGAACGTCCCGATATTCTGTCGTGAATAAGACACTTTTGAAACAATTATATCAAATATTTATCATAATTTAAAATAATAATTAAAAACTATGTCTATTGTATTGTTATTGTTACTTTTACAATCAGTTTCCTATATTTTAATCCGAATCTTAGATTAATAACTGTTTATGAATCTAATAAGACGTATCCTATTTATTACCTTGTTGTACCACTACAGAAACCATTAAGAACTTAGTAATCCTTAACACCTATTGATTTTCAGCCAAATCCGCCAAAGGGAAGGGGGATTTACTGGGAACCCCGTAACCCGACAACTCTAATTACATTACCGGTGTAATGAATGTAAGTTTTAAGGGGCAGTACAATTGAGCTCTTATTTGGAGTATTTCATCTTCATCTGTTTAAAGTTATTCAAGTTTCACATTTCAACTTGAGAGAAAGGATAACCAAGGAGCAGAAAAATGAAAAATACACATAACTTAAAGAAGGAGAAAAAAAGAATGGACTTCCATTTCTCCTGGGCATATTTGGGGCTCAACTAACTGACCGGCATAACACAAAGTCCGCCAAGAAAAATGAGAAAGCTCATGAAACCCGTGGAGGAAATTCAACAAATAATTGAGAGCATGTCAAATTTAAGATCTAATTGTCTTAGATATATTTTTTATTATTTTTTTTTTGTGCGTTTTATTAATTTATTATTTTTATTTTATTATTTATTATTATTATTTTTCTTCACACGCCATTTTTAAGGAAGTGCTGGTGATGACCGGATTCTCCCCTCACGCCTCTCTATCCTTTCCACGCCCCGCCTCCTGGTCTTCCTCCACTGCTGGACAGTGGATGGTTGGGCAGTGTGCTGGGAGGGTCAGCGCTGGTCTCCCGCCGCCTCCTCCCCTCTTTACTAGTTTGAGAGTGCTATATGACAGTGTGCGGGAATCCTACTGGTGCTGTCCTCGTCCAGTTTCTCATACATATTTCATTATTTTATTTAGATATATATATATATTTTTTTTTTGTTTATTTCTTTCATTTTATTTTTCATCTTAGTCATCACTTCTGCTTATAAAAGTAATAAAAAAAAAAAATTGTCTTAGAAATAAGAAGATTTTCCAAGTTTGGTATAAAATTATTTTAAATAAATATAAAAAAAAACTCCCCGGTGATTACCAGCAATGTACCTTCTCAGGTCAAATTGTTATTGTTGTCTAATAAATATTATCTAATTCATACATTTATAAGCCTGTTGAGTATTGAGGGGTTTTTGGCAAGTTTTCCCCCAAATTTGAAATCTTTTTTTCGCGTTTTCCGAAAGTTTACAAAAATGGACATACAATGATTGTGCTTTTAGCCATCGTTTTTTTTTTTTTTTTTTTTTTTTCTTTTCTTTTTTGGAATAAGACGGCTAGAAAATATGAAATTTTAGTGAAAAATCAACATCAAATTTTTTACAGATTAGATTACTTCACCTATACGGCATATAACTGGAGATTCTGTTCCGTAAATAAGGGCTTCTTTTGAAGCTGTTATCTTAGTCCAAGATAGGAATCAGACTCGAATATGGAATGAAGGGGCTCTGAAGGAAGAGCAGTTCGACTGAAAATACTATCATCAAAATGCGATTTGGCGGCTACCACAGGTGGAACTTGCTTTTTATTCAACGATCCAACGGAAAGGTAGCCAATAGAAGGGCCTTATTAAATAGCATGGAATCTCTTAGAGTAGAACATACATTGGAGAAAATATGGAACACTGCGGCCCCAGCTTCATGGCTTCTACCTTAAAAATACCAAAATTTAGTAAAATTTCTGTTTTTTTTTTTTTTGTATGATATTGTGAGAAGTTAGTGAAGGTGACTCGAAAGAGTTAAGGAAAAGCAAATCTCTGTTCCCTGTTTATTAAGATTGACTCGGCCAAGGAACCGCGATAATGACATCGAGAATGTTGACCTGTAAACAGGATATTTGACATTGACTATGATAAACTTCCACACCTCAAAGGTTATACCGATGAGGAGATGCATTGTGGTCAGATTCTTGAACCTGACGCTTGGACCTCACTCTCTCTCTCTGCTGGACGTAAGTCGAATTCCTATTGTTTATGTTTCCATGTGTTAAACTGTCTTTGTCACTTCTTGTTATCTGTCTTGAGTTCTGTTATTTAAATACATTCTCAAAGTACGGTGTAAACTCTATATAGCGACACTTAAGGGACTGCGCATTTTATGGCGTTATTGAGAGTTGTCGTTAAATGAAGAGAAGAAAAATCCATTACATTGCATTTAATAGTATTTTACTATTATAATATGTATTTACTAATAAAATATAAAATTTACAACAACAAACATTAATATTGATACAAATAACAACGCTTATTGCGTATAGTCTGTTATCTTCGACTGACGTTTTTTGCTGCTCCAGTATTTTAATTGTATTTTCTTATATATTTTACTCATATCTTGGGATACTGTGGGATCCACTTGGTTATACAAAAAGTCTAGCAGCCGAGGTAAACACGTGCAAGGTAATCACAACAAACAAAAGGACGAATTTCTTAGAATCTTCGGTATGTATGATGCCGACAGTCGAGGTAATACGTAGCTAGACAATAAAGCAACAAAATAACAAACAAAAGACCGTACACAGCTGCAGTTCTTATTAATTTCGGCAACTTGAAAGTACTGTTTATTGCTTAGTAATGACGTATAGTTGTCGTTATTTAGAGTGGGTCTGATGCTACATAGCGTGTATCATTGTATGGACAACAAGGTAAACCAACCAGATTCAAGTAATTTCGAGGTTTTAGGGAGTTTGTGTTAAATCGAGTGGCGTTAAATGGAGTTTACACTGTAGTTATATCAACAGCCTAATTTGTGTTATAATTGAAACCCCCAAGAATTAATAATTATAATACCTCTCGTCCTAGCCAAGCAAATCAAGTAACATAAAGATAAGATCCCGGTTGGTGAGTGAAGCACCAAACTTAAATTAAAGTGAAGCTTAAATCTTATTTCTTCGCTAGTGTTGGAGGCCGCAATTGTACTTCTTCATAAAATTAATGTTATATTTACCATTTAATGGTAAAGATAACATTAATTTTTTTAACAAGTGCTAGAGGCTTCATTCTATTTCTTAACAAGTCTTGAAGTACCTTAAATTCCTCTATCTTCACATTTATACCTGTATTTTTTTAAATAAAATAATTCTGGAAACATATTTTACTTGATGTTGGTTGAAGGGTTGCTGCGAGCTTCATAATACCAGCAGGTTACCTAGCCTTGCTCGGTTATTAATTTTAAACAGGTTAGTAACGCTATCTGCCCGGTTTGTAACTGTAGAAAGAAATTGTCAATGATTTTGAAACTGTAGATGTGGTGTGTTACATAGCCGACCTCCCTCAGACCTTCCTTGAAATACCCTGCAAATTTTGTTAAAGAACTGGCAATTCAAGTCTTCAACATCTGTGAGAGGTCGTGTAGTAGGTTGATGAGCCTTTACGCCTAGCCTTAGAAGAGATGAGCGGACAATCCAGACCAGAGAGTTGCCTGGACATTGTCCAAGAAGTGGAGTTGGGAAGGCACAACGAATACGCATAGTTTCCGTACGTGCAGCTACAGAGGGAGTCTTAAATGCCTACTCTGATTTGTACACCTAGGATGGAGTCTTTAACGAGTAGATGACATCGTACAGGCTTGTGACCTTCGCTTAACGTTCTATGTAATGGATGTCGATTCACCTCCCAGAAAAAAAATCGAAGGGTATCTTTCGGCCGGGTTTCTTGAGCCGAACTCAGTATGCTTCTTTCATGGATCTTTCTATTGGATGGTTTAACGGTTGTGCGACAGTAATATCTATTTTTTTTTTTTTTTTGTAGAAAAGAAGAGAAATCTTTGAGATGCTACACTCTGCACACGTTCAATCTACTTCAAATTTTTCAAAAATTGTTAGTCAGAAATAGCATAAGAAACATTTTTTGTAATACGAGATGTGTTAAAAATGTAACGGGAATTTTGTAATTTCGCGGGATGTATTAGTCCGATTTGCGCGATTTTTTCGTTGTTGTACAGTTACTTTTCAGACATGTTTACCAACACATTGTTAGCCAAACCGGATGTTTAGTCTGCTGTCAGCCGTCAAAGAGGTTACATGTGTTTTGGTACGATCGCCGATTATTTATTTGTTTACAAAATGGAAAATGGAGAATTTGCATTAAATTTTGCTAAAAGAATGGAATAAAGTGAAGAAAAGTTTTAGAAATGTTAAATATTGCTTTTGGTGAGTTTGCTATGAGTAAAGCTAGGGTTTACGAGTGGTATAAGAAAGCGAAAAAAAGCTCGACAAGTGCGGTCGAATGTGAAGGTCTGGACAATGAGTTCTTGCGACAAGATCAAACGATCAATAAGGAGTACTACCTACAAGTGCAACGCCTTTTGCGTGAAGCAATCCGAAAAAAACGCCCGGATTTATGGCTAAACAACTCATGGCTTTTGCACCACGATAATGCACCAGCTCACACTTCATTGCTTGTTCGTGAATTTTTGGCCAAAAACAATACTGTAATGATGCCCCATATTCGCCAGACATGGCTCCGTCTGACTTTTTTCTGTTCTCAATAACAAAGAGAACCTTAAAGGGCCGTCATTTCACAAGCATAGAGTGCATCGCTGAGAGCTAAATGCTATCCCAAAGATCAAGTTCCTGAAGTGTTTCTTTGGAAGAAGCGCTGGCATAAGTGTATAATATATAATGGGGACTATTTTGAAGGGGATAACATTGCTGTAGACGAATAAATAAAATTCTTTTCAAAAACCGAAAATTCCCGTTATTTTTTGAACCCACCTCGTAAATGATTGTTCCATTGCTCCGTTTCCGCATAAATCAAGCAAACATTTGACGTTTTAATGTAATGCATTAGATATACAGCAGATTTTACAAATAACTTTTGTTGTTGAAGAATGCGAATTCGACGCAGATGCATAGAACAGTTGACTCGCTTTGCTAAAGATTTGGGTTTTGAAAAAGTCAAATGCTATTGTCGTATAAGCTGAAATTTGCCAACTGGCATACATCTGCATGCGATGAAATGCTCTGAGTATCCCTTTCCACAGGCTAACTTGTATCTCGTCTGAATAAATTTGAATAAAAAAGGGGAAAAAATTGTGTAGTCACCAGAACACCCTGTCCACAGCTAGGGAAGAGAAAAAAAAGTTATCCAAACTGATCTCTTAAAAACTGGAAAGATTTATTTTTTAAGCGCATTTTAAAAAGAGAAATATGTCGTGTTGGTCTCGGTCGTGCAGCAACGGAAGAGGATCATATTGGACACGGCCTCGGGTTGTCAACAGTCAAAACAGTTGATTTGGTGACCAGACAACGAAAGAAGTACAACTCTTCTTAACCAACCCCGAAGGACATTGAAAAAAATGATCATGTATTTAACAGGACACCACTCGGTAAGAAAACCTCTCTTTATAATGGATCTTGTTCCATGGATCCATTCTGCCGAAAATATGAAGGGATGGAGGAAACCACGCTATCTGGGCCAATGTGAAGGTCATTCGCATCTCCGATGGAGAATCTTTGACAAGGCTTTGAGGAATAATAATAATAATAAATTTATTTATTTCCGTTAGACCAATACATGATAATAGGATACGTCAAAACAATTTATACTTCGAGCAGCATCTAATAAAAAGTCCAGTTTTGCTCCCGGGTAGGTATAATAACCACGGTCTCAAACTGGCTAGAAGGAAGCTGGTCCTTTAGCATTAGACCACAATTTCGTCCATGGCTGTCTGCTATCAATACTACGTTCTGCTTCTTCCTGGTAGTAGATTTTCGTGGTTTGCAGGATGGGACCACAGTGAGTTCACCTTCGTATACTACCTCTAAGGCCTTATAGCGGTTCGCGCAGGAAACGTTAGGAACAACAGAAGACCTGGGGATGAGATCATCGAGTCTCTGACAGAGAGACTGAATCACTTACTCTACCTCTTCAAGTTCTGCTCTGAGTTTCTGCATTTCGGAGCAGTCGTCACAGTTCCATTCGCGTTGGCGATCTCTTAATCTTCGCAATGTTCCGGTGTCCTCCAAGTTGCTGTGTTCTGGATGGAATCTTGAGCATTTGGCATAGCGAGGAGGATTCTTCATCTTTTGGATGTTCTTCTTGCAAAGAAAACACTGATGCATACTGACAGACCAAAAGGGCACGGAACAGGTAATGGGTAGGGAATGCACACGGGAAGTATTCAATTGAGCCACTTCCCCTGACCCCCCCCCCCTCCCCCCTCCTTCTCTTCAGCCGATATCTCTGTAGTTTGACAGGTAATGTCCTCATTGTATATTGATTTTAAATATGAAATTTCATCTCGATACATCCATCGGCAGTTATTGGGATTTATGAGTTGAGCCTCCCCTTTGGTTCCTCACTTCCTTTCTACCGATTCCGCTGAAAATTAATATGTGTTGTTCCTATGGGGTTTTGGTCACACATATAAAATTCCGTGTCGATAAGTTCATTCTATTGGCAGTTACTATAGCTTTTATGTTAAGCCACCCCCTAATCCCTCCTCCTCTTTGGTCGATTTGACTGAAAAACAATAGGTGTCCTCGATAAGGGATTATGAATTTACATATAAAATTTCGCATCGGTACATTCATTCTATTGGGAGTTCTTGGGAGACAGACAGATTTTTTTTTTTCATTTTTGGAATCTAGAGGTCGGAATACATGATATTCCGTTGAAAACTATGCTTCGAATTTTTGACCGATTACATAATTTCCCATATATAGCTAGGGAAGTAAAACCTATGGTTCTTGGTCGGATTCCAAACCCGCGACCTTGAGCTCAGTTTTATTTATGTATGCAGATTGTATTTTATGCTATGGAATATAATATTGTGAAAGGTTAAGACACTCCAACCCCGTGTGTAAGTCTATATCCTTACTTTGAGGTTAGTAAATCCAGAAATTCGGCAACAAAAAAGAAGAGGGGGAAAGTTTGAAGAGGAAACACTTCTGTGAGGAGCGGAAGAGGGTGCAGGAAAAAAAGGTATGTCTGGTTCTGGCGGGGCGGGGAGGGGCGGGTGAGTTTGGCGGGAATAAAGTTGGCGGGAGCCATCTATATCAATGAAGGCTAAACGAGGCTCCTTCAACTCCTTTATCACCACGGTCCAGGCGCCCCCCCCTCCTCCCTCTTGCCCCCCCCCCCCCCCCCCCCACAAAAAATAATATTTACAACCCTGCCGCGAGAAGGTCATCTGCATACATGGTCGATCCCAGCACGTCCCATCACCTCTCCCATCTCACATTATTAACCCCAGCAACTCTAAGAAGGAGGGGATCGAACTCACAACTTTTACTTCACCAGTTATACGAAGTAGAGTAGATAGTAATAGCTAGCCGGCTTTCGAGGTTTCCCTCATCATCAGGCAGTCCACAAAAGAACCATCCTTAATATAATATGTAATATAAATAGCAAAGATAAATAATTAAATTGAAAACACAATTTTTGATTAAACATACCTGATAAAAAATTAAAAATTTTGAATAAAACTAAATAATATAATAAAAATAAATAAATAACAATCTAAAACATTAACTATTAAAAATATCATGGATGGGGACAGACGAGTTATCCCTGTCCACCATCTGAGTCACAACTGGGAGAACGGTGTACGTGAGACTGGACAAACCTCCCATTCCCTCTCTAGAGTTGAGGAGGGGGGACTCTCTCTTCCTCCTTTCCAATTTGATTTCTATACTTTCCAATGTATTCATCTTTCTACTTTTTTGGACATGATGCAGTAACGAGACTGAACCGGCCTTATGTCCTGTGTTCTGGAGGTGTTGGAAAAATTCAGAGTCGCCCCTCCTCAAATGCTCCCTGAAAAATGACTCCTACGAAAGAGAGTTGGAGCACATCAGACACCTCGCCGTCGTTAATGGTTACACAACCGACCTGGTAGACCGTATATTGAAAAGAAAGACGGAGGAGAAAATGGTAACATCAGTGTGTAGCCAAACTAAGGAGAGGGATGACGGGGATGGCTGGTGTGTTCTGCCGAACCTCCCCAGACTCTCTGAGAAATTATCTCAGATATGACTATCATCGTATTTGGTTAAAGCCTCGACATAATACAATATTTTATATTTTATCATAGAAATAAAAGACGTTGTCTTCCCACTGTTTTATTTTAGAACAGAACCGGGGTTCGACGCAACAGCGTCATCATCAGTGGTTCATCCCACCCATACCGCACAGCGGTTAAATGATAAATGGCATATTTCTCTATTGTTGTCCGAACAATAAATAATGTTGCGTCGAAAACCGGTTCTGGTCTAAAATACAAACACTGGTCAAACAACGTATTTTATTTCTATGATAAATCTCGTCCCACAACATCTTATTGTCACATATAATATTTTATATTTTTTCTTCGGTTATTTTAGTTAGGACCAACGAGAAATTTTTTTTACTTTAATTATTGTTGACTATCATGGAATCATGGAGGGGAAGGAGGAGGGAATGGGGAGAAAAAACATTTTATTTTTTGTCCGAGTATAGCACGTAATCAATCAGGTTCAGGTAAAGTTATATAAAAAAATCTCGAGCAACGTAGTCTGTCAATGCTACTGTGATATGACAATAGGGATCAATGATGACCTTGTATATGGAGAATAGAAGAAAAGTTAGTAACTGTAACTCATGGGCTTTAACTACGTGGTTATATCGCCTACTACCAGAGCGCTCTTTCTTCGCTGTGGAGAACATGAGCCCGACTCTACTCTCTCAGGAGTCCTAAATTTTGCTTACCCTAAAGTTTTATCAACGTAGGAAACATAAGGGTTTTTAACGAGTATCTGACATCGTACAGACTCGGGACCATCGCTTCAAGTCCCATCCGAAGAAAGGCATGGTCAACAATTTTTTTTACCTCCCAGAAAACTGGGAGGCGAACCCGCGATCTTGTGCGCAGTAGGCAAGCGCCGGCGCGTGGAAGTGTTTCTCTAATACAACGATAGACGGTGAACCACTCAACTGAACCACTCAGCTGAAATTTTGAAATAATGCATTGTCACCAGAATGAAACATATGAACCAAGTTTCGGCCTTCTACCTCTATTACATGAGACTGAAAAAGCGTTCAGCAGATTTGACGAATAACTGACTCATTAATAAAATGTTAGTAGCAATATGTTTTAGTAACTTGGAACCTTATGTAGAACTAAACATCACCGGAGTATCATTATGTCCATGATCGGCTGTGAAATGCTTAGTAATTTTCTAAAGAGGTTTAACGTGTTGACACTATCTAAACCTCAAAATTCAATTAAGCGTATCACGAATTGTGACAGGTGCCATAAATGTAAACATTTTGTCAGAGATATGAAGTTGAAAAATAATGTTGAACTTAAACTTCTGATCCATGTAGGAAGAGTTAGTTATTATGACTCATGCCCGGGCTTTAACTACGAGGTCATATCGCCTACTACCAGAGCGCTCTTTCGTCACTCTGGTGGACATGAGCCCGACTCTACTGTGGGAGTCTTAAATTTTGTCTACCCTAAATTTTTATTCACCTAGGGCAGGGGTCTGTAACCCCCCAGTAATATCTGACATCGTACAGGCTCGGGACCATCGCTTAAGTTTATTTTATCTCCCAGATATAATTAACTAAGGGTCTCGGACGGGTTTCGAACCCATGACCTTGAGCTCAGAAGGCAAACATGCATACCACTGAGCTACCCGCGCCTTCCTGTAGGAAGATATTTTTTCTTAAGTTAGGTATGTGGGTTCTTTTTTAGGGCTTTAAGCGACCAACTCACTCACTGGAAAGACATGGTTGGTTACAGTTTGAAGACGAGTTTATTTATATTTTTTATTACTTCCCCAACTATACGAAGTATAGAGAAAGTTATGCAATTGGTCCGAAATTTGATGCTGAGTTTTCAACGGAATTTCATATTTTCCAACTACCCGATTCCCAAAATGAAAAAGTAAATAAAAAACATTTCTGTCTGTCTGCGTGTGTTTGTGAACACGATAGCATCCAATAGAATGAATGTATTCGAGACGAAATTTTATATTTGTGCCCAGAACTCTCTACGATTTTCAGCCATATCGGCCAAATGGAAGAGGGGGAAAAGAGCTCAACTCAAAAATCCTAATACTCGTAACTGCCAATGTAACGAATATATCGACATGACATGGTGCGGTGGGCTGGTGGAGACTGGCCCAGGACAGAGCTGCATGGGGACATTTCCTGGAGGAGGACAAGGCTCTTGAGGGGTTGAAACGCCTCTGATGATGATGATGGAAGCATATTCACTCCTGACTAGACCAGTACCACGATGAGTTGGGGTTAGTGAAGAAAAGAACCATAAAAACGATACACATCCTCTGACTTCCCACAGCCTTCATAATCGTAATACACCCCCAAAGAATGCTCAATAATTTTTATACTCATACCAGTTTCCTTCCAACTTTCTGTCGTTTCTTCAAATGTATACCAATGGAGGATCGTAAAAAAGAGGGGTGAGTATTCCAGAGGTACTCCACGATTCCAATTTGATCTAAAAGGTTAAGGGATAGAGATTGCAGGTTTTTACGAGCTATAAGAATAAAAAATTTCCATTTACGGAAGGTGGAGAGGCTTGTTTTCGTATTGTAAGATTCAGGTTTTTCCCCAACATATGACTATAAAATTTCTATGCTTTTTGGTTGTAAAGTTACTAAACTCTTTGTAGGTCTGTAAGTATATAAAAGTGGAACGCAAGGGGCTAAAATGAATAACCAAAATTCAATTTTTACTTAAGAAAGTATAAGAATAGTATAAAAAGTATTGTATTCGTGCGAAAATCCGACATTGATTTCTCAATGTATTTTCACGTATCAAGGCCTCCTGAATACATTTAGACCATTTTTGCGATAATGCCTGTCTATGCGTCTGATTGGAAAGTTGTGAGCGACCTACCGCAAAAACGATTGTAGCTATGAACATGAGCTAATTTAAATTTTGATTAGATTTTGATCGGACCCTTTACTTTGGGGTCCAAGTATATTTCACAAGTACCGCTTATGTTTATGATGTCATCAAAAATGTTTTCAAGTAAACATTATAGAGAAAACTGAAATAAATTTTTGGCAGATCGTCTGGTTTCCGAGAATCATGCCAAAAACCCGCTCCCCCATGGTCTTCTCTGGGGGACAGTGTGTCACAGCCTTCAGTAATCTCTGGGAACCAGAGGAATGTATGAATATAATACCTGGCAAACGTAAAAGTCACTTTTGAACTTTGTAATTTATGGCACACTTTATGTATGTATATATTTTATGGAATTAGACAATACAAAAGTTAAACAAGTTTTTTTATTTACTTTCTCCTCAAGGCGATGTTCTGAGCCCTCTGCTTTTCAATTTGTACACGCAAGACATCTCCGAAGCTCTTATTGCGACATTAGCCACGTATGCAGATGATACATAGATCACCTGTCAGCATAGTATCTTCTCCGTCGCCGTTGAACAGCTCCAGGTAGTTCTTACAGAAGTTCCTCACTGGTTATCATAACGGAGACTAAAATCTAAATGTAGGAAAAGACTGAAGAACAAAGTCAGCTGCAAATTGAAGACCTCCTAATTCTCTGGAATTTCAAGAACCAGGATGTGCGCTATCTTGGAATACTTTTGGACACACGAGTTGCATCGAATCTGCACATTAACAGAAAACATATTCTCGACTTTACACCCCTTATGAAACATAAACAGAAACACGACACTTAAACACACATGTACCATTCTACTGTAGAAACAATCTTACTTTCACTCCTTACATATGCCTATCCGGTATCAGCAACACTAACAGGAATCGACTACATCTCTGAATAGCAACAAACCCACCCTGATTTGTCAGGAAACCCAAAATCCACGAAGAACTGAGTGTTCCCCTTTTTGTATCTCACATCAAGAAGCTAGTGAAGAATCACCAGAAAGAACTAGTCAATAGTTCCGGGGCTGATAGCGGCTTCACACTACCCGTCCGCAGCCTAGAGGGGGAAATAGGTCTGTTTTTCTGATTATTATTATCTGATTTCTGAGCCACTAGCCGGGTCTATCGCGTGGATCCTCCAACCTACCTCATTGGCGTTTTTCGAGAGAGCTCGGGACCAGGGCATCTATGTTTATGGTTGCGTTGTGCCGGGGATGGTCGCAGGTGGGCCGTGTTAGAGCACCCAGCGGTCATCCCCGGAGCTAGGTTACACTGCTTTCTTTATCTAGTTCCAGGTACGATCCTGTCCGGCATATCTACGTGTTCTGCAGTCTCAACGCCACCACACGAGCGGGCTGCTCTTCTTCTTAAGAAAGAAGAGCTTGGAGTTGAAATCCCAGTGACCCGATATTATCTGGGACGTCCAATGGTATGGCTATACCCAAACTGATTCTACAGGGAAGCGACTGTACCAGAACTTTCTAGCTGTTGTGCCTGAAAGGGCTATTTTCCCAGGGTTCCCATTCTATTCACTTTATTCTGTGATGACATATTTGTACCTTAAATTGCATTGCCTGCCACATACAGACGGCACTCTACTCTTAACACTTGATTGATTCACAGACTGGAAGCTTGAACCCTGATGAAACAGATCTCTAAAGTTACATAGAACCACTAAGGGAACATAGCAAGAGTATTCAAGATACACACATCCCATGGCTACCAACTGACGAACCACTTAATTACTTAGGGCTCCTATTGGACACAAGACTCACCTGGTTGTCCCACATTTGACACAGACTCCAGTTCAACAGAAGCCAACCCCCCGGTATCAATATGAAACACTACAGATCTCTCCTTCACCCCATATTCAAGAGATTATTTACAGTCAATGTGAAATTATTGTTAAAATTACATAATTTTTTGAAAAGAAGAGGAACGGAAAAAGTAGCAACCCTGCAACATACAAAATGTTTCTATTTACACTAGATAAAGGTGGTATAGACAACATTTATTAGACCATATGGTCACCCAAATATATTAATTTTTTTATTAATTATTCATATAAATAGACCATATTTTTAGATATTTTGTTCTAAAACTTAAGAAATGTTAATGAATAACATCGAGCACACAGTAAGTTCCAAAAGTGACAAAGAAGAAAAAGAAAGAGAGAGAGATATGTATACTGGAGGGATTTGTTGGAATTGTTTCCAGGGACAAATCCGGTGTTTACAAAGTGACATGTGGAGATTGCAACATACATTGGACAGACAGGAAGAAGACTAAACATACGGACTAAGGAACAGAAGGGATTCCGAGTTCTTTATTCATTGTCAAAATGAAGGGCATACTGGTACCCATAGAGTGGCGCTGTTGCACGAGGGTACCAAGGGAAGACGTACGGATGGATATCTTAGAAGGTTTGGAGATCCGGCTTTCTTTATATGAAGATACGAACAGTCTTAACAAAAAAGTAGAGGTTTCAAAGAAGGGAGTTCTTCTTCTGCCTGACCTGTGAAAAGAACTCTTTGATAATATTTTTTTAAATTGTATTTATTTATTTTTATTTATTATATTTTATGACATAAATTCCTTTGGCTGTATGTATGGTGACTATTACAGAGATATTTTACTATTATGTAGAGATTTATTTTATAGTTATTGTGTACATTGAATGAATGTTTTTGTATGTAGAGTGAGTGAACCCAGCTATCCCTACTCCTTTGAGCTATGCCAGTTGTCCTTTAACCACTACGCTGTATGGGTGGGGTAAGTTTTTATTTTGTTACTCTGTACACTGATGCTTTAAGATTATTTATATATTATACTTATTCTTCCATAGATGTACCACTGATGATGTCCACTAACCAGCTCAGAACACGAAAATGAACAAAAAAACAGGATAATGCTCCCAACTACGGTCCAACTAATAGTGTCTCGAACCAACATGCAAAAGGGTGTGGAGGACAACGCCCCTTCTTCCATTGGCATTGAATAAACTTTTATTAAAATATTGATAGAATTTATCAGTCTTGATTAACCGAAAATATGAAGAAAAATAAATAAATAAAATAAAAAAACAAGCTTAGTCTAGTTTGCCAGTGAAGCGAGTTTTCCTGGAAAATAGTTTGAAGGGGGGTTGGCACGGGTGGGACAGGAGCGGAAGCTGAATGGGAAGCCCAGGATATAATAGCCGAAGGGGAGTAGAGCCGGGATTTGGGTCCAATCCGGACTCAGAATACCCGAGGATTGCTATTGAATAAGAGAGAAGGGAAGCGGAGTGCCTACCACCTGGCTAGCTCGGCAAGACTCGCAATACTGATCTGCGTCTTTGTTCACTTTGGGACGTACGGGGTTTAAATCCACAAGTTTGTCTCCTTCAAGACAGCAACCAATTGAAAGTTGAATGAAAAGATACTGAAACCCAGTATCTCTTTTGAGGCTCTCAAGGTACATCAGGGATTTACAAGAGTAATCTTAATAAATGTCTAAGACTTTATTTTCAACGAAGATGTACCTAAATAGCACTTATAAAACTATACATTTTCTGTAGAGGGTCAGTCCAAATGAAACCACTATTCCATCATCAACAAATGATGAAATTTCAATATAATTTGTATCTCCTCAGGATCAAAAAAACATGAAAGATTCGAGATTATAACTCTGACTCCCATGTATGTGTTTTGAAAAGAGAAACATTAACTACTCTATATTTCGCCTATTTGAATTCAAATAAAAAAAACACATCCTTTTAACTTTCACCGTTTGAGAGAAATTAATTTATAAGAGGAAATATTTTATAAAAAGTGTATGAAAGAGATCGATAGACAATATCGGTTCGCTTCTATCAAATGTTCCAAAACCAATCAATCTCTAATGAACTCTACTGTTTTTTTTATATATGTATTGGGGGCAAACTGTGTGTATCTTTTTATTTGAAACAGTTGAGTCTGTGATTATAAAAAATATGAATAATAAAATAAAATAATAATATAAAATAAAATTTCGAATTGGCATAAAATGTTCAGTATTGGATTCTATGGAGTACTAAAAATGTTTGAGATTTCTTTTTACCCTACCCTTACCCCACCCATGCACCCACCCCCGCATTTTGTTGCATTTTTGAACGGTTTAAAAAGTGGTTTGACAACTTTTAATTTTAATTTTTTTTTTAATTACAAAAATAGCCAATGCAACGCATGGCGGGTTTAGCTAGTATAAAATAAAAATTATAAATAATTATCACATTTTCTGTAGGAATTGTTGTCTGGCGTTCTATTAAATTTTGATTTCTACAGCAGTTTCCGAAAAGGGCCCTAATAAAAAATATAAAAAATTGATGTGCAATTTTGAAGAAAGTGTACTTATATATATATTTAAAAAAAAAAATTCAATTAATAATCACTTCATTTGGATTTATTTTTTCTAAAGAATAATACTGATGCCATCAAATGTTTCTAAAGCAAAAATGTTCAATCTAATCCAATAGTATTTTCTTATTTGGTTGACAGGGAACATGAATAGCATAGAATCGAGAACAAAATATTGGGTTTATTTTAGCTTAACTACATTATAAAAAACAAAAAAATAAATTTGATAAATAAAAAAAATCAATTATCTACAATTACTAAAATTATATCAGTATTTTTTTTGTGGCCACTCTTTAAAAACATCGGTGAATCACCGGCAATGAACTTCCCTAGCACGAATCCTTTTGTGGTTTTTGAGTTGAGCCTCTTCTCCGATCCCCCCTTCCATTGACCAATGCAGCAGTTTTGAATTTACATAAATAATTTTTCAATACATTCATTACAACGGCAGTTATTAGAGGTTTTGTGTTAATCCCCCTCTGCCCTTAGGTCAATTTGGCTGAACATCGACGGATGTGGATCATTCATTTTATCGGAAGTTATCGTGTTCAACACATATTATGTTCCGACATAAGGTTAAAGAACATACTGTTTTCTTATTATTTACTCTCCCTTGAGACTGAAAGTAGAAAAAATATCACAGCATAATAAGGTTTTGATAAATTTTGTGATATGTTGGATTTTGGTGCTTTGATGTGAGGGTAGAGTGGGGTGGGCAGGTATTTGATGACTGATATTGTTGTAAATCGAAGCCCGGGCTACTAGGTAGAGTTAGAGGCAAAGAGGAGAGAGCCGGGCTTTTCAATGTTTTCAATAGCATTCATCCTTCATACTTAAAGGCTTTACAAGTACTTTATTTTGAAAAGTCTCTTTTGTGATTGGGTTTCCAGGGCTCTCCGCAACATGAATCTGTTCATACCTACCCAGTCCTCTTGTATATTTGAAGCACAGTCCAGTTCGGTGTTATTCAGTTAATTCATATTATTTCCCCAAGATATACGAAATATAGAAGCTAGTTACGTAATCGGTAAGCCATTTGATGTTGATTGCAGGGGTGAGCTTTGTACCTATGTTATCCAAAGCCTCAAGGTCCATAAAACAGCTCCTCGTTAGTATTTACCAGACCTGGGCAAAATGTATCTTAAATCAAGTCAAGATACTTTCGTTATTCAACTAATCTGGCACGTTATCTTGCAAGATACGTTATCTTTAAGAAACATTATCTTCCAAGACCCTACGTCACACATTAAGATCTTGACATAAGTATCTTGACTGTTATTCAAGATAACTTGGTTATCATTCGGATAATAACAGATATTATTTAAGATACTTTTCGCCTAGGTCTGTTTCAGGGTTGCGGGTTCGAGTCCCGACAGTAATATCAACTTATTTTACAAATAGCTCACGTTACCAACCCGAGAGTTGCGGGTTCGAGTCCCGACCAGTAATATCAACTTATTTTACAAATAACCTACCTTGGGTTGGTAACGTGAACTATTTGTAAAATAAGTTGATATTACTAGTCGGGATTCGAACCCGCAACCCTCGGGTTGGTAACGTGAGCTATTTGTTTTGTTTATCTGATTATCTTATGAATAATGAGTGATCACTCATAAGATAACAAGATACTTTCAAAATAGGTTCTTGAATAACAATCTTTCAGATAACGAGATAATGTATCTGAGTGACAGATAACCAAGTATCTTGAATAAAGTATCTTTTCATGATCCAAATACTATTTGGCAAGATAATATTATCTTGTGAGATACGTATCTTGCAAGATACTATCTTATTCATTATTTAAAAGATAATGTATCTGACTAATGCCCAGGTCTGGTATTTACCTATCTATCTCTTATATTTTTAATGAAGCACAAGATCCTCTCAAAGCTCTGGTGATACGAAATGATACGAAATTTTATGTCTTCATAAACTTCTAAGGACAACACCTACCTAATGATTACACAGGCCTGCAAAACTCGAGTCATCAAAAACTTTTTTCAAAATTTCTTCTGTCTGTACCTACATACTTTTGGAGTGCTGAATCTTAAAAAAATCTCAGTTTTTCTTTATCACATCAGATTTTTTCACAATCCTCTCCTATAATCTAAACCTGTTTTTTGATTCCGCTAAGTGATTAGGTTCCATAAAATTGAATAAAAATCCTTTGAAAACCAGTACTTTTATTAAATAAATGTTTACTTATAAATGTTTACTCAATAGCCTTGAAGTCCCTTTTTCTCTTTGTCGTGAAGGACCGAGTGTAGCTTTTCCTCTTGTGTGTAACATTTCGGTTCTCTCGTTGTAGAGTCCAGCAGTAGTCGCTCATCATGTTAACGTTCCAGCGACTGGTAACGTTTTTCCATTTCCTTTATGTCTTGATGGAATCTTTCTCCCTGCTCTTCACTCACATCACCAAGGTTTTCTGGATAATTATCAGCCAAATCGACCAAAGGAGAGAGGAGATTAGGGGGGAAGAAGAACCCTAATAAATGCCGATTTAATGAATGTATTGACACACAATTTCATATGTGAATACAAAACCCCATATAGGACGCCCCCAAGCTGAGACCAAAAAGATGGTTACGCCACTGAGGATAATATTCTGAGCCAATAAATTGCTCACAATTTAGAAAGAATGACTACAGGAAAAAAGATGTCATGGTTAGTGGCCTACAGACGAATGTCATGTCACTTACTTTAAATAAAACATAAATCCAGGAGCTATATATATAACCTCGTCTCTAACTGAGGCAGCTACAATTTGTCAGTTTACGTTAGGATCTCCAGAATAACATGGGACTTCTTCTCCAAAGGGACTATCTCTATTTTTGATAAAATTTCCTAGCCATTCTAACTCATGGAGACCTGTCCGAATAAAATAAATCTAATAAAATAAATAATAAACGAATATCTCCAGCACGAATTACTCAATTATGTATTCGTTCTTCCTCCAAATTCAATCGACCATTTGGGCTAAATCACAATATTTGACTTAGTGACTTCAGAATTAAGTGTCTCCATCAAACGCCTATCAAACAGAACACTTCTTAACTATTTCATGATAAACTCAATACCCGAAATAATACAAACTACTTACATACAGTTTTTTAGCAAGCTTTACACAAATACAAACCTAGATATACGTAGATTATATTCACAACACTCACCACATAACCCCCCCTAAGGTTGAAGAGAAGGTGCAACCGCGACTTATTTTTTTTATTTTTTGACAGGAGGGGAAGATGGCCCTGGCCCTGTACAGTGTGGGACTCGACGATCCTGATTCCCTTCCGCGGAACTGACGGCCTGTCATTACTTCGCGGAAGGGAGGAAGGGTGGCTGGGTAGCGCCCCTTCTTCTGGCTTATGGCCGCTACTGTTGTTCTTTGTCAGCCCTCTTTTGGAGGGCCAACTCACCCATGATGAGTGCTGCAAATTCGCTTTTATTATCTCTCTTACTACCCATCCATCAAAATTGTCAAAATTGCCTTATAATACCTTTTTATTTATTTTAGTATTATTATTTTCTTTATTATTATTATTATATGTATATATATTTATTATTATTATTTTTTTTTGTCCTTGTAATTATGATAAATTTTCGTTTCGAGGACCTACCACTACCCAGTGGGCCAGCCGGCCTTCCTCTCACACGCCATTAACACCAACATATCTACATACCATCATAGATGCTGATTGTTGCACCCCAGCAATAGTTGTATCTTTATAAAAAAAATTAAAAAAAAAAAACATTAAGGCGTAGTCAAGGTCCACGCCGTAGATTTTCCGTGGAAACGTGGGATAAAATCATTTTTCATTTTCTTTTCGATACTGTCGTAGCTCTTGCATTTGCTCGGCACCAGACTTTTTAGGTTTTTTAAATTCCTTTTGATCCGAGCTTTCTTCTGATTAGCGTTTTCTATAATTCCGCGCATATTTACGATTCATATGAGACGACATCTTTAATTTTTTGCAATTTTCAATTTACATATATTTCGGCGAATATTTTTATTGTTTCACTTTGAGTCCTAGTAGTGCTCCTTAAGTTCTTTACAATGACAACCGAATCAACGTCCTATCTAAACGCGTTATCAAGCTACACTGATTTCTAATTTCACACAACGCTAATTCGCAACAATCATCCGTCAGCGCCCACACTAGCCCGATAACATCACAGGCAAAACAAACACTGCACAACAAACACGTACAGACATGCTCTATCCATTGTGACGTCAACCGTTCTTATCGCATTATTAGTCTTCTAGTTATTATCGATTGAAATCTGACGGTATTTTGTAACACAAGAAAGTTTGACCGGCTATCACTGTGCTTAACGAGCGAATAGACGTTTTCACGTCAAAAAAAAATGTACATATGTCAATACATTCATTGAATCGGCAGTTATTATGGTATGAAAGTTGAGCACCTCTTTCTGCAACATAAATAGGTGCCATTGTTATGAAGTTTTGAATTTATAAGTTTTGAATATAAAATTCTTGTCAATACATTTATTACATCAATAATTGGGATTATTGAGTTGACTTGAAAAATAAAATAAAACTTGTTTATTTAAGATATTGTCTAATTTCACTAACTATATATACATGGGAGTACTTTCGGTATTTCTACCATCCTCAGCCAAAAGCATAAGAGATAAGGACTGAAGTCTTATCTTTTATGCTTTTGGCTGAGGATGGTAGAAATACCGAAAGTACTCCCATGTATATATAGTTAGTGAAATTAGACAATATCTTAAATAAACAAGTTTTATTTTATTTTTCAAGTCCATTTGAATTATTTCACAATATCTCTGCAATAATGTCAGTTTTCATTATTGAGTTGAGCCTCCTCTGATACTCCCCTCCCCTTTGTCTGATTCTGCTAAAAATTAATAGTTGTCGTCCTCATAGGGCTTTATACTTATATATGAAATTTCGAGTCAGTACATTCATGACAAAAATTGAATACGACCAAAACTCGCTGTGAACAAAGTTATTGCGCCCCAAAGGATGTACAATAGGTACATTAGTATAAATTAAAAAGTAATGTTTAAATTATAACGTACAACCCCTTTTGTACAGATCACTCTCTCTGCCCCCCCCCCCCCCCCCTCTCCCTCAAATTCATTACAATAATGAAGTCACTCTCAGAATTACTCTGTACAATAAAGTCCTGTTATGGCCACATCATTTAATCATTTTGTATAAATTTTACTACAAAATTAATTTTTATAATTTTCCAGTTACACTGGATTTAAAATTAATGCTGAATCTTTGTTTTAAAGTTCTGAATTCTTGGTTAATCGGTGGATTGTGTCGAACAGATTCGCTAAGAATGAGGCCAGCTGAGCCACCCTGACAGGTGGGCGTGGTCCGAACAGGGTTCCTTGATTGGCCACCATGTCAACCTGCCTCCTCATTAGAGTCTTGTCATTGGCTCCTTTCCATAGCCATTGGCACCAACACAATGCTGACATATCTACTTTCTGGCTGCCCTTCAATATTGTAATTGTGTAAATATCTGAAATAAAGTTTTCAACGGAATTTGATGTTTTAAGGTCCTCTAAAAACAATTTGCTCATTTTTGGGATGATTGAATGACTCCGATTAGATTCTGGCTGCAATCAAACAAAAATTATGACCATTGTACTTTGAGGCCTAAATACATTTTACAAGATACCGCATATATATGCTAAGGGTAAAGTTAGATTAACGGTTAAACCTAGGATTACCCGGGTAAACCTAGTAGTACCCGCTGCCGCTTGGTTAAAGTCCGAAATATAATTGAAATAGTTCACGTTTCGGGCTTTACCTGGGTAAAGTATATGTTAAAGCTAGAACCTGTACTACTTCAAATATAGGAACGACGGGAGGGGCAGATATATCGTCCCGCCGGTGGAACGCCGGCAAATACGCCCCCAAATTTTGTAATATTTCTATTTATGTTTGTTCTAGGAATTTATGTAGCCAGATGAATGATTATCGCTGTTAGACAGCTTACAACAATGGAAATTGAGGTGTGGTCGAGCTAATTAATAAGTACCTAATCTTTATAGTGGAACATACGTCCACTAATGGCCTTGTCATTATTAGTATACCCAACTTTAACCAAGCGGCAGCGGGTACTACTAGGTTTACCCGGGTAATCCTAGGTTTAACCGTTAATCTAACTTTACCCGTAACACATATACAACCTAATAAAAAACTGAAAAGTTGTACAGAAAACTGAAAGACACATGTTGTACATAGTGAAACCTCTCCATACCGTACATCGTCGGTAACAATGGCGATCAATTTCAAAACCCTTACCGTATTATTTTGTGAAAGCCGTTTTCGTTTCTTCATTACCATGTTCCTGCCATTTTAGTAAAAGTTCATTCTTTTCTTTCAAAATGGTCGCAATCTCCGTCTTTCTCACCTTAAACTTTGCCGCAAAGTCCCTCACGCTGGGCTTTTCTCGATTTTAAACTTTTAATTACTTCTATTTGATTTTTGAGCGTTAGCCGAGTTCTGTTTGAGACATGGTCGGAAGCAAAGTGAATAAAATCTTGCGAAATGCGAACGAAAACGAAACAAGAAATTTTCATAATTATTGGGAAGTTTAGAAAATGTCTTTGTTATTTTTTATCCCTGCCTCCAATCAAGTTCGCTACCTTGGGTTCTATCTAGACCGACGAATGACATGGAACCTCCATACACGACTAAAACGGCAGGAGCTGAACAGACGGTTTGGTATGCTCTACCGGCTGCTTAGCAGACAATCCAAACTAACTGAAAACAAATTGACCATTTACAAGACAATAATAAAACCTATATGGACCTACGGACTTGAATTATGGGGTTGTGTTAAGCCATCTAACATCAACGGTTTCACTGTAATACGATTCTCTCATATAGCCCGGAACTAGTTAACTTATTTTTTAAACAAAAAATGAAGTTTTGGTGTCCAAAAAAAAACAATCGTGTCTGCCAATCCCGAAATTAAAAAAAAAAAAAAAATACTTAATGGGAGTTAAGGCCCATTTACACGCTCAAGCCATTTGCACAAACTGGCTTGCGCAAAAAGTCTGCTTATCCCAGGTCACTCATTGGTCCTGCTCAAATGTTATAAGTGTTCAAATGTGTTTTAGGTACCTAATCGATAAAACTTTCCTTATGCCTGGCCAGGGACGGGCGTACTCGTAATCGCAAATAAGAATACGAATATATTCACTAAAATTATTATCTATGAATATAATGACGAATATATTCATATTCAAAGGTGTGAATATGAATATATTTGTATTCATATCCATACTTTTTGTGATTATATTCGTATTTGTTATTTCGATTACGAATACGCCCATCCCTGTGCCTGGCCCAAAGAGAAAAACATTCCCAAATATAATATCCCAAGTGAAGATTTGAGGCTGCCAAGGTTCTCGACAGTGAGCCCCAGGGCAACTGTAACGGCTTCGAATAACACAACTGTTATTTCCTTGCCAATGCCAGTGCCAGTAGCGCTCGCCTCTTGATTTTATAGCCTCCCCCCCCCCCCCTCCCCCCCACCGACCGACCTCTTTCAAACCATCCCTCCCCTGGAAAAGAGAAGAAAAAGGGAATTTATTCCATAAAGTTGTCCCCGCCCCAAAAACTGCCTGAGTGGCTCTAGAGTAAATCATCTCCTTTGTCCTCTTCCCGGAAAGGAGGAGGGTGGATTAAGAAATATGCTGCTCTGGAAAGGGTTGTACACCCTTAACTGGAAGGCCTGCTCATAACTCATGAATATAAAATCAGCCCGCGAAACGGAAGGACAACGGGAGAAATTTCATTTTGTCCCATTTTTTTTTTCTCAGTTATCCAAAATTTCATGTTTTCCGACCCCTTGACTCAATTTTGAATAAGGAGCCGTCGGTGAATCACCGGCTATGTACTTTCCCAGCACAAATTAATTATATTTTTCTCTCCCTCCAAAATTAATCGGGCGTTTGGGCTAAATTTGTTCCTCTGTTCCCCCCTTCCCTTCGACGATGGGTGATTTTCCCCGGGGGGAAGTTTTTCGCTTTTTTTGCAATGCGAATGTTAAAGTTCTAATGAAAATAAGGAGGTGGTTCTACGCTGTAGGGAAGTAGAGAAGCTGTCAAGGCTGTGTCCACACTAGGACGTATTGGCTTCATCAACCAATATAAATTAAGTGCGTCCTTGAATATTTAGGTGGAGAAAACACGAAAATAATCAACAAAAACTATTATTACAATCACTAATGGATTACAATTTGCAAGAAGCGTATAAAGATCATAAATGATCAATGCCGAGTAGATTTCTGCGAACTGTGCCGATATAATGGAAAGCTAATAAAATAAATAAAAACACAGAACTTAACTGTGTGTTTTATATTGTCTAATTTCACAAAAATATGTACATAGTGTGTACCGATTTCGAATTACACTATCGTTAGCGCAAAGATCAAAAGTGTCATTCAAGTTTGTTAGGTTGTCATATTTATATTTCTCCAATCCTCAGGTTACCTGAGATTACCTAATCTTTTATTTATTAATTTATAATTTTCTTATTTATTTAGACTTTTTTATATATTCATTTATAATTGATTAATCTATATATATATATATATATATATATATATATATATATATATATATATATATATATATATTTTCATCTATTGTTATAGTTACATTGTTTTTTTCTTCTATATCTCGCACATTGGGACCATTCCGAAGAGTTTTTTTGAAAAATAGTTATCTTATTTTTTATTAAATTGAAAAATGTGTACTTATTATAAACGTATCTTGTATTATTTTGTTTATGTACTCATATATTTTTAAGTATTTATTTGTTCAGTTTTTATTAATTTCATTTTACTTTTTTTAATAGTTTTGTTATTACTACTAATCATAGATGTGTTAGACTCAAGTAGTTATAAATCTATATCTTAATGTATAAATTCTTTTGACGTATCCTATTATAATGCATTGGTCTTACGGAAATAAATTTATTATTATTATTAAGGCTGGGAAGCTGTGACTGGGAAGTCCCGGGGGGGGGGGGGGGGGGGTCCTACCTTTACCTAACATTTACAAATATTTGAGTTGTTAGTAATATAATAGGTGAGACGGCGGATACTGGCGGGCCGGATTTGTTATGGCCTCTAGTGACAATTTAAATCCAGGCTGTTTCCCAGAGACATGAAGGTGCTGCTTGTGCGGCCAGTCCTGACACACGGGTCGGAAACGTTGACACTGACCATGGCGGAAGATAGGCGTCTTGTTATCTTCGAGAAGAGAATACTTTGCCGGATCTACGATCCCACTCAATAGGAGGGCATTTGACGCATCCGATACAACCAGGAGTTCTACGCCCTCGAAGTCAAAGTTCTCGCTCTGGATTAGAGTTGTAAGACTCCATTGGGCTGGACACGTGAGACGAATGGATGAGAACCATGAATATGACACCGGAGGGTAGGAAAAGAAGAAGATGATGGGTCGAGACCGTGAACAGAGACACAAGACGATGGGCTGGTGGAGACTGGCCCAGGACAGAGCTGCGTGGGCGCCTGGAGGAGACTTCTGAATCGGCTGATTCCGCTGAAAATCAATAGATGTCGTCGCTCCCCCTTCAAATACAATTTACCGTTTGGGCTAAAAAATCAATATTTCCATAATGGCTTCTGAATCCTCATACTAAATTTTTTGTTGATATTCATTACACCGACAGTTATTAGAGTATTTAAGTCGAGTCCCTCTTCTCTGTTCAAATTAAAATGAAATTTCAATGAAAACAACATCGAATTTCTAAGCGATTATGTAACACTGTGTACTTCGGATAGCTGGGGATGCCCCCCAGAAGAGTTCCAAGATTAAACTGGAAGGATACCCCAGTGAGCTGTATTGGCCCTCTAGTTTAGTTTAATATGGAGCAGATTCTCAGTTGACAGACGTTTTCTCCGTTTTCCGCTCTTCAACCCGAGACAGGATTACGTCTCTTCTTTTTTATTGTATTCCTCGTTTTATTGTAGACTCTTTCGTATTGTATAAATGTTAGCGGCAGTATATATAATCTAGAGAGGGCGTCGGTAGCTCAGTGGTATGCGTCTATATATGAACCCAGGTAGACATAGTCCTTTAACCGTCTCGAATGAATACTCGGCAACTTGAACAGGATTCTCTTCTTCGTCTTCCACCTGCCACCATGTATTTTGTTTTTTTTTCCATCGTTAAGCCCATGCTCCTTGTTGCCGCCTCAAGAGCCATGAAACAGCTTCTTAGGTCTCACTCTGACCGAGATATGACGTCGACATCAACAGCAAATACCAGGATATCCACGCACTTATTCAAGATGAGCCGTTGAACTGAATGCCAGAGTCCCTTATTACCTTCTCCAGGGCTATATTAAAGATTCAGAATATATTCAGTTTTAGACCAAAGGCTTTAGAGGAAGAGCAAAAAAGTAATTGATTAATTCTAGCTGGGGAAGTACATAACTGGTTATCTCTAAACTTTCATAAATGAATAAAACAAACTTATTTTTGAAATATTGTCTATTCCACTAAAGATATATATACATATATATACAACTACCGGTTCCGGCTTTATACCATCGTCAGGTCTAGTTGTGAACTACCATCGTCAGGTCTAGTTCACAACTAGACCTGACGATGGTATAAAGCCGAAACCGGTAGTTGTATATATATATATATATCTTTAGTGGAATAGACAATATTTCAAAAATAAGTTTGTTTTATTCATTTATTACAAGTTTCCACAATATGTCCGCGTTCCTCAACTTAGAAGTTCTAAACTTTCAGTTCAACATCAGTTAATCTTAGTTAATAATTTATCTCGACCTTGAAACGGTGAGAGAAACAAATTTAAATTATTTTTGTTAGGAATTTAAAAGAGAATGAATGTTGACCTTGTAAATTTTTTGGAGAACCTTGAGATTCTGGAGAGAAGCTATGCCGTTATGTGACTAGAATACCTAAATACCCAATTCGGATTAAGAGTATTAAATGCAAACAAACCGAGTAATGAAAGCCGCGAGGAGCTTTTTAATTTATTTATTTCGTTTTTTTTTTTTTTTTTACTATCAACATCTACATTTCAAATGTACTATCTGAAATGGTTCCATTCTAATTTAACGTTCTTTAGAGGCGGATCAGAAATTTAAATAAAAGACCTCTTGATAATATAGTGCTGTGTTCATTTCTTATTCTAATTCGCTTAACTGTCATTCTGAAGAAGAGCAATAAAACTATAATAATACTAACATTTTCGCAGAGATATTGTGAAAAAATAAAACGGATACTTACGAATCAATGCTGCGGTATTAAATTGCTGTTTCCTTAATGACTTAGAATAAAATGTTTTCTTATTGCACAAAAACAATAAGTATGTTGACATGAGAATAAGTGATAAAGTAATAAATAAATAAACCTGGAGGTAAATAATGAAAAATAAAAATAATTCACGTCATAAATCACGTCTGATGCCCCCGTCTGATCATGTCTGTCCGTCCGTAAGGTTCGCGCCTGCCCTCAATTTTATAGGCAGCAGCTTAGGAGGTGAAGAAAGACAAGGATGCCCGCTCAGGAGTGATTTTTTTTTTTTTTATATTTACAATCGGTATAAACCATACGTTAATTTGATGAATGATACATTAGAAAAAAAAAAAAAAAAAAAAATTGAAAAATATATACATGTGTTTCTTAAACTTCTATGGGATGTTCCACTTTTCGTTGTTTCCGGCATTTTTTCCTCCAGAGGTGTCTTCTTTTTTCTTCGTTGGACAATATTTCGGGACAATTGCAGGTCCCTTCTTCTGGTCACTATGAACGCCTTCATACGAGTTCATAGTGACCAGAAGAAGGGACCTGCAATTGTCCCGAAATATTGTCCAACGAAGAAAAAAGAAGACACCTCTGGAGGAAAAAATGCCGGAAACAACGAAAATATATACATCGAAAGCATATGGTTATGTACAATATAATAGGTAAAAGAATCTGCATAATAAAATAATAATGGTATATATGTAAATAATATAATATATACAACACAAAGAGAAAATATTAAATTTAAATAATAATAAACATAAAGATAGATAATAATAAAGATAAAATAAAATCAACACGAAGAAATATGTCCCGCTCCACGACTCCATGAACCTCTCACAACCTGAAGCTCGCTACAATCCAACTGCACAACAAGTAGAAGAGATTTCCCGATTGTTTAAAACAAATACTAAAAAAAATTATATATAAGTCCCGTGGTCACTACCAATTTTAAAATTAATTAATATATGACATACTGGCTCGAAACCAACCCTTAACTTAATTAAATATAAAGAAATAGTGAAAACAGATTAGAAATATACCATATAATAAAAAGGGTAAAAAATATACATATACTGTTATGTTTAATACCCATATGCTATTAATAATAATTATTAGTAGCATATGTATATGTTTTGAATCAGAAGTTAAAAATACACAGAACAGTTATGTTAAACAATTTTCCAATTATTAATTTATGCAAGCCCTAATAAATTGGCGAACGAGGAAAAGCAAAATGGCTAATAAAATTGTAAGTATACCGAGCTTTAGTACAGATCATTCGATTGAAGAGTACATTGAAGTGGTAGAAAATATTTTTGAAGCTGGAGAAGTCCCAGAGCCTACCAGAAGTAGACTTCTGCTGGGGCACATCGGACTACAGACTTACTCCAAGGTGAGGGCTCTGACAAGCCCCAAGAAGCCTCATGAGCTGATCTTCTCGGAACTTAAGGAACTTTTGGTAGGTCACTTTTGTCCAAAACCGATCATAATTGCGGAACGGTTCAGATTGCTAAAAAGAAGACAATTAGAAGGTGAGTCTATAAATGATTTCTATTGTGAATTAAAACGTCTTGCATTACATTGTCAATATAAAGAGTTTTTAGAGGATATGTTGCGTGACTTACTTGTCTTGGGCTTACGTTCAGAAGCAATCCAACAGAGGCTCTTATGTGAAAGGGACTTATCCCTGACTAGGGCCCTGGACATAGCGTTATCACTAGAGAGTGTCTCAAAGGAAACGGATATTATCATGTCGGACAGTAATGGTGAACATGTCAAATGGATAAAAAAAGACAAGAACAAGAAAGTCACAACACGAAATAATATAGTTTGTTTTGCTTGTGGCAAAGAAGGCCACATAAGAAACGTTTGTAAATTCAAAAATAATGTTTGTATGAATTGTAAAAAAATAGGCCACGTTCCCAGAGTTTGTAGACAACAGAGAGTTGTGAAGCAAATAAATGAGGAAGATCTGAGCGAGGACGAAGAGAAAGAAGACCTTCACCATGTCCAAGTTTGCAATAACTTTGCTTCAGGTAAGAAAGCAGACGCTTTACTTATTAATGTAAGGATAAACAAATATCCCCTCACTATGGAAGTTGATACGGGAGCCTCGGTAAGCATCGTGAGCTTAATGGACGCAAGACAAATCTTCAAGGGTAGACAAGTACCGCTGGTGAAAACGGGAATTGTACTGACAACGTATACAGGAGAAAAAATATTCCCCGCAGGTAAGATCGTAGTGAGTCTTGATTATGAGGGGACCACATATAAGGCTGAACTGTACGTTGTAGAGGGCGGTGGCAGAGCCTTATTTGGACGAGATCTGTTGAGAAAAATACCGGTTGCTTGGCGGGCTATCAGAACAGTCTCCTCGAGTTGTGTGGATAGCGAACTAGGAAGAGTTCTGAAAGAATTCAACGATGTGTTCGACACTAAGCTCGGGAGGGTTAACGGCATTAAAGCTAAAGCTGCGTTAAAAGAATTCGTTATCCCGGTTTATATGAAAGCTCGGAATGTCCCTTATTCGTTACGGAAGGGAATTGAGGAGGAATTAGATCGTTTAGAAATGCATGGTGTAGTAGAGAAAGTTCAGCACAGTGACTGGGCCACGCCCATTGTGCCAATAATGAAACCCTCTGGGAAGCTTAGGATATGCGGAGATTTTAAGGTTACGCTAAATCCTTGTCTGAAGGTACCAGAGTATCCCTTACCTAAAATCGAGGATATATTTGCGAAGCTCGGTGGAGGACACACATTTACAAAAATTGATTTACGTGACGCTTACCTCCAATTAGAACTGGAGGAAGAAACGAAAAAACTTGTAACCATTAACACGCATAAAGGTCTCTATCAGTTTAACCGGCTACCGTTTGGAATAGCATCTGCTCCGGCTATATGGCAAAAGGTTATGGATGAGGTGTTAACAGGCACACAGGCTATGTGCTACTTAGATGACATTATACTAAGTGGTTCGTCTGTGTCGGAACATATTACTAATCTGAGGGAGGTGTTGAAGGTTTTGAGAGAAAGAGGAATAAAGGTAAATAAAGAGAAGTGTGAATTTTTGAAAGAGAGTATTCGTTATTGTGGTCACATAATCGACGGGAATGGCCTGCATAAGACTGAGGAAAAGGTGGAAGCTATATTGAAGGCTCCACAACCCAACAATAGCTCGGAATTGAAATCATTCTTGGGCTTATTGAATTATTATCACAAGTTTTTGCCAAATCTATCAACAACCCTTGCACCTCTTCATGATTTATTAAAAAAAAATAAGAAATGGGTTTGGGACAAGGCGTGCGCTGAAGCATTCAAAAAGTCTAAAGCTCTGGCTACTTCAGACATGGTGTTGACCCACTACAACCCAGAATTACCCCTAATCCTGGCATGTGATGCATCGCCTTATGGACTGGGTGCAGCATTATCCCAAATGACTGAAGAAGGAGAAAAACCGGTGGGGTTTGCCTCACGAACGTTGACTGCTAGTGAAAAGCGGTATGCGCAGATTGACCGAGAAGCTTTAGCTCTAGTGTGGGGAGTGAAGAAATTCGACCATTATCTCAGGGGAAGAAAATTTAAAATAATAACAGATAATAAACCTCTGAGATCAATTTTTGATCCAAAAAGGGGTATACCATCGACAGCGGCGGACCGTCTACAGCGATGGGGGATATTGCTAGGAGCACACCGCTATGAGATAGCCCATAGGAAGAGCCATCTCCATGGGAACGTTGATGCCTTATCTAGACTGCCCGTGGATAATGGTCTTCAAGAAGAAAACGAGGACACTGGCAGTTGTTTTACTGTTTACAAATTAGAAGAGGATGGCGTAATCACCAGCAGGTTGGTACGTCAGGCCGTGAGGAATGACCCAGTACTTTCTAGGGTGCTGGAATTTACTCTCAGGGGCTGGGAGAAAACAGAAGACCCATTGTTAACACCATATGCTTCGAAGAAGAATGAGTTAACAAGCGAAGAGGGTATATTATTGTGGGGTAGGAGAGTAATTATACCGAACAAGTTTCGCAAAGAAATTTTGGACGAACTACATTCCGGACATGTGGGAGAAAGGAGGATGAAAGAGCTGGCGCGGTCATATGTATGGTGGCCCGGGCTGGACAAAAGCATTGAAGACAGGGCAAAAGGTTGTGAGGGGTGCCAAGATGTGAGAAACAACCCAGTGAAGGTTAGAATCCATCCATGGGAGTACCCCGAGCATCCATGGCAGCGGTTGCATGTGGATTTTGCAGGTCCATTTTTGGGGTTTAACTTCTTGATCACTATAGATAGCTTTTCAAAGTGGCCAGAAGTTAAAATCATGAAGAGTACTTCAGCTGATAATACTATAGCCTGTTTAAGAACCCTATTTAGCCAATTTGGTATTCCGGAACAGTTGATTACCGACAATGGGCCTCAGTTTACGTCAGCGGAATTCAGCAATTTTCTGAAAAGCAACAATGTCCAGCATATTCGGAGTGCACCTTACCACCCCGCAACTAATGGGCAGGTGGAGCGGTTCGTACAGACGCTGAAAAAGGGGCTACTGGCTGCTGGGGGAGAAAATATGGAATTACAAAAGAAACTTGACCGACTGCTGTTCAAATACAGGATCACCCCACATAGTACGACCGGGCAACCACCGTGTGTTCTGCTAATGGGGCGTCTACTTCGCACGAGACTGGATTTGCTGAGACCTAGCGTGCGGCAGCGGGTTAGGGAAAACCAGGAAAAAGTGGCGCAACGATCCCAACAAGATAGTTACCTCCAGGTAGGGTGTGCGGTGCTAGCTCGGAACTACCGATCAGGGAACAAATGGCGAAGGGGGAAGGTTGTCCAAGTGCTGGGTCCGAGATCATACCATGTTGACGTAGGTGAGGCCACACCATGGAGAAGGCACGCAAACCAATTAGTAGCTATGAGAGAGGTTGAAGACGGAAGCAGTCAGGATGAGAAGCAGAGGACACCGGAGCGGGGCCAGGATGCCAAAGCTAATCAAGAGAGAAGCTGGATATCAACATGGATGGGGCCTCCCGCCACCTGCAGCTCCAACGTGCCCGAACCTGCCGCTGTGGGACCTGCACTGAGGAGGTCTGCCAGGCTGAGACGGGCACCATCCCGCCTCACCTACCCCACCCCTCCCTAGGGGGGAAGGATTGTTATGTTTAATACCCATATGCTATTAATAATAATTATTAGTAGCATATGTATATGTTTTGAATCAGAAGTTAAAAATACACAGAACAGTTATGTTAAACAATTTTCCAATTATTAATTTATGCAAGCCCTAATATATACCTATATAAAATTTGGCGAGGACAATTCCAACTAGTGGAGAGGGGAGGCAGGCCACGGAAGATCAACACTGTCTCTTTCACCAAACTACTGTCCAGCAGAGGAGGATGACTGAGAGGGGAGATTATTAAAAAATATAGTAGATCCCGAGGCCAAAGTCGCCTCTGCGATCTGAGGGCAGTATCCGGTTGGGATTATAACAATATAATTATACAAAAAAAAACGGGATTTGATGAGGTCTTAAAAGGAGCTTTGAGGTCGTTGATAATGTTTTACATATTATCTCGCTTTTCAGCTAGGGCCGCATTTCTGTTTGTCGAGGATCGACTGGATGGACAGAATTAAGACGGGAACTAGGAGCAGGGACGGAGGTGGACAGGGGCGTGATTTATGTAGGGGAGGACCCCGTCCCATTACAAGTATCTCCTTAATTAACTCACTTCAATGTGTCTTCTTTGTAAGCTACAAGAGCTACATTTCACTGGTACACCTTAAACTAGGCATAGGCAAACTTTACTAGTTGGGGGCCAGATAGGAAATCCATCCATGCGAGTCAAACTAAATAAAATATAACACAGACAATTTTTTCTGGATTAATAAAAAAAAATTAATACTATCATTAACACGTTTTGCGATCACAAAGCACATATTTCATGTTATTGGTTCATTTATGCAGAACATATTGTGCATAACACGTGTTGTTATCAGGATAATAAAGAATCCAATTTTTGAAAAAAGGCAGTTTTCGCGATTTAAAAACGACGCATAAAGATAGAATTTTAAGGAATAATCGAATAGGTGCCTTAAACATTTTTATATTATATAAATTATTATATTACAGTGGAGCGTCGTTAATCCGGATCGGTCGGGACCGGGACCCATCCGGATTTTCAAATGTGCTTTCAATAACTGTATATATACGTATATGTATCGACTAGAGGATTACATGACGCTCGGCAGTCTACTGTATTGCAAAATAGAGGCTGAAGGGTTCGGAAAATACAGTACACAAAATATTTTAATAAAGTATATTGAATAAGAACATGTACATTATGTAATTTAGATTAGTAACTCAACAATACTTTTTAGAAGAAAAACCAAGAATCTACAGTAATTAATAGAAACTTACAGGGTAAAATAGTCCTTAATTGTTTTTTGTACAAGAGTTGACGTACGTTTCTTTGCAGCCATGTCTCAGTCTTTTAAGAAGTACGAGTTGCGTCGCAGTCCCCTCAGGTTGCCTCTCTAACCAGTTCATAGCTGTCTGGAATGCCCATCCGGACTTGCGACGCTCCGGATTTTGGACGTCCGGATTTCCGACGCTCTACTGCATATACTTTACTCACATAAAAATATGAGACCATGACTTTTACAAAATCTCGAATAACGAAATGAAAGAAAACAAAACATATGTATAAGGAAACGGACGTTTTTCTTTGTAACCAGCAATCAAGAGATCGAGGATTGAGATTTAATACGAGAAAATTTGTTTATGAATGCTTAACTGCTGATAGATCCGGTAATTAATTTTAAGACGCCATTTTTACCTTTCTTCATCGGACAGAACCTTTCTTCTTCGGATAGAACCTTTCTTCTTCGGATAGAACCTTTACTCTGTAGATACGTATACAATTAATGGCTGATTAACTATCTGCTTTAAAATTAACTTTTCGAAGGAAAACAAGTCTTTTAAATTTTCACGTTTTCCAATCCTGGCGTATCTGGCCCCCGTTCCATAATTTGCCAAAAATAATAGATGCGTTCTTATGAGGTTTTGAATTTATATATGAAACTTTATATCGATATATTCATCACAACGGCAGTTATTAGATTATTGGTGTTAAAACCCTCCCCATTTTCCCCTAGGCTGATTTATCTGAAAATCAATATTTGTTTTCCTTATAGTGTTCTGCAGTTGGTGTTATTGCTGTCAGTTTGGAAACTTTATAAATACCTGCGCCCATCTACTAAATGTAGATGTGTTTTTGATGGATTGGACAGTAGGCAGCAGTAGTCATGGAAATGCCAGTTAGTAGTAGTAATTTAGTTAGCCACGAAATTGAAGAAAACTGAAGCATCAGTTTTCTAATTGAACAATAAATTAGTTTTCAATGAAAACAGCTGATGAGAGTCAAGTACACGGAACTATCTTAAGATATACCTTCAGTATATATCTCTGTCAAGTACTGCTCTGTGGTAATTTATTTAATTGACATCCTATTGGCTATCCAGGAACCATTTAGATGGGAGGCACTCAAGTCGTTAGCCAGCCCACTTCCATATTCAAGGCCCAAATGGAATTCAAATTTACGTCCGATATTTATTGAAAAAAATGTTTTAATCGAAATTTGGTTCGTAAAATCTAAGAAAATGTCTATTTGAATAAGGTGGTTCCAAAACTTATGATCTTATTTCTTATAAACATATTAACAACAAATATTTCTTTCTAAAATACAAATAAAAATAAAATAATGAATATATCTTTGTTCCTATTTATTTATTTATTTAATTCACAGTTTCTGAAATCGTAAGCCTCTTTGCAATACTTGTGGTTGCCAATCTTTACCATTTAATAATTCCAACATAAATGAAGTATATATGTTGTTTTTAAATATTTTATTTTTTAAATCATCATATTTGGGGCAGGTAATGAGGAAGTGATATAGATCTTCTTTACAGGGGCTGTAACATACAAGCATACAAAGTCCATATCTTCAGACGTATATTGATGGATAGGTATATATATATATATATATATATATATATATATATATATATATATATATATATCCGTATTTATTTATATAAACTAAAATTCAGAATTTTAAATAAGTTTAAGTCAGAGGAAATTTTACAATGTCTTGTAATAATCCACTATAGATATTTTCGGCTAATTTCTGGGAAGAGTATTTGAAACTGGCTGATTCCAAGTTGTGAAATGCTTGCCTCAAGAACAGATAGGCAAGGCTGAGTGAACTCATGGCTGCAGCTAATGGCTAGTATAATATTACCGGCAAACTTGAACCATTCGAAACTGTGCTAGTAGACACGTAATTACTTCACCCGTTATACCAAGGATATCAGAAATTCGATATTGAATTTTCATCGGAATTTCATGTTTCCGACTCCATGAATCCAAAAATTAATAAAAAAAAAACGTTGTTGGAGAATCACCGACAATGTACTTCCCCAGAACGAAATAATCAATTAACTGTTTGCTCTTTCTCCAAAACTACTCAACCTTTTGCGCTAATGTTCAATAATAATAAATGTATTTCCGTTAAACCAATACATGGTAATAGGATACGTCAAATGAATTTATACATTAAGATAGCTTATATATTAGATTTATAACTACTTGAGTCTAACACATCTATGATTAGTAGTAACAAAAAAAAAAAAACATTAAAAAAAGTAAAATTAAATTAATAAAAACTGTACAAATAAATACTTAAAAATATATGAGTATACAAAAATAAAAAAAAAAAAAAAAAAAAAATAATAATAATACAAGATACGTTCATATTAAGTAGACACATTTTCAATTTAATAAAAATTAAGATAGGTAACTATTTTTCAAAGAAAACTCTTCGGAAGTGTCTTTATCCCCCAACGATGTTTCGGGAAGTTCTTACGTCCCATCATCAGGTCCCAATGTGGCGAGATATAGAAAATAAAGAAAACAATGTAACTATAACAATATATGAAAAATAATATATATATAATTAGTCAACTATAAATGAATGTATGAAAATGTCTAAAATAAAAAAAATATATATAAATGAATAAATAAAACAATAACGTACATTGGACTGACTTTTAAAGTGTGGAGGAACTCTGCCCAAAATATAAAAATTAAAGCTTTGTATCAAATAATGATTTTGGATATGAAAAACGATTCTTTATTGTGATTATATTATTCTTTTTGAACAGTGAGAATAAAATTCCGTTTTCGTGTAAAGGGTTTCCTCTAACATGAACATTTTTAGTTGAAATTTAAATTCTTTTATTGTATCTATTGACTTCAAGAAGTGGGGAAGGGCATTAAATAAATTAATTCCTTTATGAGTTATACTTTTTTCAAAAAGAGTATAACTCATAAAGGAATTAATTTATTTAATGTCCTTCCCAACTTCTTGAAGTCAATAGATACAATAAAAAAAATTTAAATTTCAACTAAAAATGTAATTACATAGAAGGCTCCTTAAACCTTATATTAAATTTTGTGTCGATAAATTCATTATATCGGCAGTTATTAGGGTATTTTAATTGAGCCCCTTCCCCAAAACCGCTTTACTCTTTGGCCGATTTCGATGAAATTTGACAGGTTATGTCTTTATTGAGCTATACTTCAAATATGAAATTTTATGTCGATATATTCATTACAACGGCAGTCATTAGAGGTTTTGTGTTAAGCCTCTCCCCTAATCCCCCCTTCCCTTTGGCTGATTTGGATAAAAATCGATAGATATCGTCGTTAAAAAGCTCTGGATTTACATATAAAATTTCATGTCGATACATTCATTCTATCAGGAGCTATCGTCTTCACAGAGACACAGACTGATTTTTGTTTTCATATTTGGAATCTAGAGGTCGGAAAACATGAAATTCAGTTGAAAACTCCTCATCGACTTTTCGATCGATTGCATGATTACGAGAAGTTCCTATACTATTACATTTTCGATCTCCTCTGAAACCAATTTACTGATTCGGTAGAAAGTCAATAGGAATCTTTTCTGAGGGACGTACGAAATTTCTTGTAAATATATTTGCCACATCAATTCACCTCTCTCTTCCCTTTGTCCGACTTGACTGAATATTAACAGGTGTCATCTGTACAAGGTTGAGATTTACATATAACATTTCGTGAGGATATAGTTATACGAAGGCTGTCAAAAATTCGGTGTTGTGTTTCTACTGGATTTCTGTATTTTTCGACCCCTTGAGTATAAAAGGTAAAAAAACAAAAAAAAAAAAAATTGCCAATTGATGTAGAGTAGAACCTCTTTAAGTCGACCTCGATAAGTCGAAAACCTCCAAAACTCGAAAAAAAGTTTTGTTCCTTTCCCTTCAAGCCCCAAAACCTCCATTACTCGAAATCTCAACCCTCTATTAGTCGAAATAATCAGTGAGTCCCTACAAGCCATTTTGGTACATATTTTCCCTCTATAAATCGAAAAAATAAATTAGACCTGTGTATCTCGAACATAGAAATGTTTTATTTTACAACCTTTACAACTCGATTATTTGGAACTTATTACCTCTATAGCTCGAAGAAAAATAAGTTACCGACTTTAAGAATTTACCGACAATGTACACCATTGTTTCTTAGAAAACAATTTAGGAGCATACAATAAATAGGATTACCAATTATCTAAAGCAAAAAAAAAAATTACTGACTTTTTAATACCTACGTATTTTTTATTTTAAGGATGCTTTGAAATAATGTTGATTTATAATAAATATAAATATGTTTGTTACCTCTGTAACTTGAATTCTTATTTATTTCACCTCTCTAACTCAAAATTAGTTAGAATGAATCTTAACCTCTACAAGTCGAATCAAAATCAGCCTAAGTCGAAATCCTCCATAAGTCGAAAACTCTATAACTCGAAATTTTTGGCGTCTCCCTTGATGTTCTACTGTATTTCCCCAGCGCGAGTCAATAGACTTTTCGCTCTCCTAATGAAACCAAAGAATCGATTAGATTGAAAATTAATAGGTGTCTTACTGAGAGAAGTTCGAAACATCATAATAATATTCGTGTTGCTATATTCGCTATATCGTCAGTTATTGGGGTTTTTGTGTTGGGCTTATGGTGTCCTGGATGTGCATATACTATTTCGTGTCGAAACATTCCTTCTATTGGGACAGGGATTAGTTTTTTTTTTTTTTTTAATTTTTGGAATCAGGGGTTCAGAAAGCATGAAATTCTATTGAAAACTCAACATCGAATTTCTGACCGCATACATAACTTCCCCTACACATCGCATAGCTAGGAAGTAAGATCCTGTATGTCTTCCATAAGGATAACTATTGATTTATAACAAAAAAAACCAAATAATTGATGTAATGAATGTATCGACACAAAATTATATATGAAAATAGAGTTTAGAGGTAGAGTGAAAATATAGTTGATCACAAATAATTCGAGCTGTGGAAGTACATTTCCAATGATTCACCCAAAACATTTTTGTGTGTACTATCTTTGTGCCAGCGCCCTGAATGAATTTCGCATACATTATTTACAAAAATGTAACAATTTAAGGACGGATTCTTAAAGAGTCCTGAAAAAATCAGAAACCTGTGGAAGGAAAGGTTCATTTAATATTTTCCTCTCAGATGAGTTTTCTTTTCGGAAGGGAGGGGGGGAGGCCTGGCTAAGAATTCCATTATTGATACTTTCTTAGGGGCTGTTTTCTAAGGGGGGGGGGGGGGGGGGGAGGGGAGTGCCTTAACAATGCTTTTTGTCAGTTCAACTGTGAATAAGTAACGATGTCTTTCGGGTGAATGATTTTATATGATCTCGTTACATATACGAGTACGCCTTTAACTGCTCTTCAAAATTCAGTCCTAGTTTACAGATTTATTTTTAGTTCCTCAGCTCTTCTTTAAGAGGAAGGAACAGCCCTGCCTGCTCGTGTGGTGGCGTCGAGACTGCGGAATACGTAATTCTCGAATGCCCGATATACGACGGGCCCAGGGCGGCGCTGATTCGCCAGACAGGATCATACCTGGGACTGATGACGGAGGCTGCCCCCGGCTCTGGGACGCAGACAGAACAGAAGAACCCCCGAAAAGATCCCGAGTTTATATTATAATTTTATCTCTCTCTGGTAGTAGGTGATATATATATATTTTTTTTATTATTATGATTATTTCATATATATATATATATATATATATATATAAATGAAACAAATAAATAAAATGCTAATAAAAATACATAAAAGAAAAACAAGAAAAATAAATTAGTATAGTTAGTTATTATGACTCATGCCCGGGCTTTTAACTACGAGGTCATATCGCCTACTACCAGAGCTCTCTTTCGTCACTCTGGTGGACATGAGCCCGACTCTACTGTGGGAGTCCTAAATTTTGCCTACCCTAAATTTTTATTCACCTAGGGCAGGGGTCTTTATCGAGTACCTGACATCGTACAGGCTCGGGACCATCACTTAACATCCCATCCGAAGGACGGCGTGCTTAAGTTTATTTTACCTCCCACATAAAATAAACTAAGGGCCTCGGTCGGGTTACGAACCCACGTTCTTGAGCTCAGTAGTCAAGCACGAATACCACTGAGCTACCGGCGCCCCTAATAAATTAGTTTTTGAATGATTAAAACGTAGATTCAACAGACCTTAAAGGAGGATATCTATGGAGGAACTCTGCCAAAACAAATAAAAATGAAAGCTATGTATCAAATAATGTTTTTGAATATACAACCTGAGAGGCGCCGGTAGCTCAGTGGTATGCGTGCTTGCCTTCTGAGCTCAAGATCGTGGATTAGAAAGGCCGAGGCCCTTAGTTTATTTTATCTTGGAGGTAAAATAAACTTAAGCACGCCGTCCTTCGGATGGGACTTTAAGCGATACTGTACTATGTCAGGTACTCGTTAAAGACCCCTGTCCTAGGTGAATAAAAGTTTAGGGTAGCCAAAATTTAGAACTCCCACAGTAGAGTCGGGCTCATGTCCACCAGGGTGACAAAAGAGCGCTCTGGTAGTAGGTGATATAATTTTTTTAAAATTATTATTATGATTATTTTACTATTTTTGAACAATGAGAAAAAAATTCTTTAAAATAGATGAATTAAAAATAGAAGGTTTCCTCAAACATAAACGTATTAAGAAAGGAGAGAAGATAATTAAGAACGAGGAGAAGATAATGATAATAGAGGCTATCTTAAAAGATAACTAAAAGTTTCAGAGAGCAAAAATCTTGAAAAGTTTAATAATTAGGTGGAATGAATGAAATGAATAAAATGTAGATATCTTTTCTAAAGGGTCTGGAGTGGCGTATAATAGGGATTTCTGGGAAGAGGTTTAATAAAGTGTGGGAGTGGAAGTGAGGCTGAGGGTTAATTAGGGAGTGAGGAGCGAGGAGCGAGGTTTAGAGTCTCGTTATCCAGTTAGGCTCAAGGAGAACCTCCTCCAAAAGCCCTTCGCCCTTCACATCACCCCCTCTTTACAACCTACTCATTATTTATACACATTTTTTTAACACGACTCTGTCCTTTGTTTATCTCTCGCGGTAGCTGTACTCTTGAGAGGGTGGCGGTAGCTTAGAGGTAGCGTTCTAGCCTAATGAGCTCAAGATTGCAGGTTGCATGCCGTCCTTCGGATGGTCCTCAGTCCGTACGATGTCAGATACTCATATCTACCGACCATAGGCGATGTGACCCCGAAATTAATGCTCGGGCATGAGTCACAATAACTAAAAATCTTTATACTAAATTTTGTGTCGATAAATTCATTAGCGGTAGTTTTTAGAGTTTTTTCAGTTGAGCCACCTCTCCTGAATCCCATTCCCATCGGCCGAATTCGCTGAAAACTAACAGATACACTTTTTGACTTTTTTAAATTTATAGGTTAGGTTTTATGACTCATGCCCGGGCTTTAACGAGGTCATATCGCCTACTACCAGAGCGCTCTTTTTTCACTCTGGTGGACATGAGCCCGACACTACTGTGGGAATCCTAAATTTTGCCTACCCTAAATTTTTATTTACCTAGAGTAGTGAGTGGTCTTTAACGAGTACCTGACATCGTACAGGCTCGGGACCATCGCTTAACGTCCCATCCGAAGAACGGCATGCTTAAGTTTATTTTACCTCCCAGAAAAAATAAACTAAAGGCCTCAGTCGGGTTTTGAACCCACGATCTTGAGCTCAAAAGACAAGCACGCATACCACTGAGCTACCGGCGCCCTCTTTTCAATTTATATATTTATAAAGAGATATTTACAATTGTATAAAAAATATATATACAACAAGCGAATGCGTGCTAAGGGAGAAAAAAAATGGCAATGTCAAAATGTCAAGAGAGGAGAAATCACCCAGTGGTGATACTCCCTAGGGACTGTATCGCACTTATTTATGGATATCACTGTCACTGCCTGGTCTGAGAAGGTCACTAGGCCATTAGCGCTTAAGGCGTCATTGGGAAAATTTGGGTACTAAAGGAAGAAAATAATTTTTTGTACCTGGATTTAGTTAATTCGATGAATAAGGGAATATTGAAATCAGTGTGAAGGGTTTTGCTGGAGATGTAATAAGGAGCATTGGCTATTATATGGAGGATTTTGGATTGCAAGGATTGAATGCGGTGAAGATTGGGAACTTTGGCAGAAACTACCATAGTTGAAGTCCATAAGTCCATGTAGACATACGTCTCCAGCGCATTCAATCCTTCGTAAAATAGCCAATGCTCCTTATTACGCCTTCAACAAAACTCTTCACACTGACCTTAAGTACCTTTCATCACTGAAGTCGCTAAATCCAAGTATAAATAATTATTTTCCCCTCTTAGTTCCCACAATAATCCTCTAGTCCGTGCCCTCCATTCTGCCATACTTCCCCAACGACGGCTTAAGCATCAATGGCCTAGAGACCTCCTTAGCAGCAGCAGCAGTGACAGTGGTTAGTTACAAATGAGAGTAAATCAGTGACTAGGGAGTTGGGCGATTTCTCCACTCTTGACATTTTGACATTGCCATTATCTCTCCTTTAGCACATTTGCTTGTATTTATTTTTTTACATAAGAAATTTTATGACGATTCATTCATTATATCAGCAGTTATTATTATAATTATTTTTGAGTTGAACCTCGTCTGATCCCCTCTCTTCACTTTAGCTGAAAATCAATGGGAAAAAAATCTTGCGGTTCTGCATTTTTCAGAATTCTTTCGCTGGTCTTATTGAGCCACCCTGCTGACTCTATCTGAAGAGTACAGTGTGGCTGTGGTCTGTGGTTATCTAGTATGGTATCTCTAGCAGGAACTAATCCTATTTGAGAAGGGTGGTCACAAAGAACCTATCCCATCCTAAAACAGATAGATCCGCTGAAAAGGATCACCCATTGTGAGAGAGGACAGATTCACACCACTCTTATATCTGCAGACAATGCTCCCTCCAACATCTTATCAGTTCACGGCCGCACCACTCCTTCCTCACTCCTTTCACAACCACTCTTTCTTTCTCTCTCACACTCTCTCCCTCTCTATCTATTTCTTCCCTTTCTCTTTTTAATGTACTAGCTGAGATGTCCAGCGTTGCCTGGTCGCTAACCACTCAGGTTGTAGTCAGCGTCGTTAACAATTCATTCTACCAATAACACTAAAAGAGCCACAAATTTAGCCTACCTAGAAGGACCTCAATGAATAATAATAATAATTGTTATTTCCGTTAAACAATAACATGGTAATAGGATACGTCATAAGAATATTTACATTAAGATAGCTTATAATACTTGAACAGATATTAACTCTTAGAGTCTGACACACATGGATTAGAATTAACAATACTACTAAAAAATAAAAATAAATAAATATATACATAAAAATATGTGTACGAAAATAATAATTTTATACAGAAGACAAAGTATATAATAAATACAGTAGATAATTTTTTTAAATTTAATTAAAACTTTTCCGGAAGTGTCTTTTCACGACGACATTTCGGGACATTCTCATGTCGCATCCTCAGATGACAATGTGCAAAATATAAAAAAAATAAAGAAAACAAAAAACATTAAATAAATAAATAAAATGTAATAAAAATAACAAAAGAGAAAAACAAGAAAAATAACTCAGTATAGGTTAGGTTAGGTTTTATGACTCATGCCCGGGCTTTAACTACGAGGTCATATCGCCTACTACCAGAGCGCTCTTTCGTCACTCTGGTGGACATGAGCCCGACTCTACTGTGGGAGTCCTAAATTTTGCCTACCTTAAATTTTTATTCATCTAGGGCAGGGGTCTTTAACGAGTACCTGAGATCGTACAGGCTCGAGACCACATCTTAACGTCTCATCCGAAAGACGGCGTGCTTAAGTTTATTTTACTTCCCAGATAAAATAAACTGAGGGCCTCGGTCGGGTTTCGAACCCACGATCTTGAGCTCAGAAGACAAACACGCATACCACTGAGCTACCGGCGCTCTTTAACTTAGTATATAAATAATAAAAAATAACGATTAAAACGTAGATTCGACAGACCTTAAAGGAGGATATATATGGAGGAACTCTGACAAAAAAGAAAATTAAGTGAAAGCTATGAATCAAATAATGTTTTTGAATATAAAACACCATTTTTAATTATTTTTAAACAATGAGAAAAAAATGCCGTTTCCGAATCGAAGGTTTCCTCTAACATAAACGTTTTCAGTTGAAGTTTAAATTGTCTTGTTTTTCTGCTGTCTTCAAGATGTGGGTTAATTCCTTTATGAGTTAGACGTTTCCCCAGAAGATAGTATGAGGATTCAGAAATCTCTATGTAAGTCATGTATAGATTTTATATTTTAACGGTAAATTGGTGTTGAAGGGAGAGAGAAAACTTAATAGATTAATTTGTGCTGGGGAAGCACATTGCAGGGTGCTTCACCGACGACTTTTCTTTTCCTTTTCATTGGAGTAAATAACTACTACTAGTAAAATGTAATACAGATGTCAGGAGTGTAGAAAGAGTAAATAGAGATAAGTGAGACAGAATAAGTGGAGGGGGAAGGCAATGTTTTAGAGAAGGAAGTGGATATATATGGTGGACAAATAGGAGAAGAGGAGGAGAAGGAGGAATGGATGAGGTCAGGAGGAATAGGGAGGAGGATTTAGGAACATTGGTAGATACAGGGAGGTGGGCAATCCATCCTCACCAGCTCAACACTCCATGCCGCCCCCACCCGCTAGATCAGGGGCTTCCAGCCTTCTTTGAGGCACCTAAATGGGACTTGGCACTCTTCACAACCCATACTCCATTGTCTTACAAAGAACGGAGAGGACATTATTTGATACATATCAACATTTTCAGAGAGGTCTGTTGGATCTATTTTCATGAAATTTGGCATGTATATAGATAAAACGGAGGAGTGTTTGGGTTCTCCTCCACAGGCTGCCATCCTCCGCACTCAAATTCTATTCTGTTCGAGTCATCCCCCCTTAATCTCCTTTTGACGTGAAAACGTCTATTCGCTCGTTAAGCACAGTGATAGCCGGTCAAACTTTCTTGTGTTACAAAATACCGTCAGATTTCAATCGATAATAACTACGAGACTAATAATACGATAACAACGGTTGAGGTCACAATGGATAGAGCATGTCTGCACGTGTTTGTTGTGCAGTCTTTGTTTTGCCTGTGAAGTTATCGGTCTAGTGTGGGCGCCGGTGGATGATTGTTGCGAATTAGCGTTGTGTAAAATTAGAAATTAGTGTAGCGTGATAACGCGTTTAGATAGGACGTTGATTCGGTTGTCATTGTAAAAAGCTTGAGGAGCACTACTAGGACTAAAAGTGAAACAATAAAAATATTAGCCGAAATATATGTAAAAATCTGTATTAAATTGAAAATTGCAAAAAAATTAATGATATCGTCTCATATGCGCGGAATTATAGAAAACGCAAATCAGAGGAAATCAAAAGGAATTTAAAAAACCTAAAAAGTCTAGTGCCGAGCAAATGCAAGAGCTACGGTAGATTTGAAAAGAAAATGAAAAAACACTTGTTATGATTTTATTCCGACGTTTTCACGGCGAAAATCTACGGCGTGGACCTTGACTATTCCTTAATATTTTCTTAAACTAAATAACAGAATGAATTTCTGTGAATTAATAATTAAAATAACTACGTAGCGAACAAGGGAAAGTCCATTACTAAAAGACCATTAGTGTTGTTTGTCAAAGAACAACGTTATGGTTCGGGAAACTCATGTCAATAAGGACGTGAAATGATGTGAAATTTTCTGGACTCGTTGTCCTTTAATAGCGCTATTAAATAGAAATATACACTTTATCTCATTCAATCAATACATAAACTAACGATTTATAGCTCAACATCCAAAACCGATCTACTGTTTGAACTAAAAATCGATAGTTGTTATATGTAGCAGTTTCTGAATCATCATACTAAATTTTGTATCGATATATTGAATACATCGGCAGTTATAAGAGTTTTTGATTCAACGCCGTTCCTCTGATCCCCCGGTATAATCAGCCGAATTCGCGAAAAATTGTGCCGTCCTTATGGGGTTTTGAATTTAAAAAAATTTTAAATTTCATATCGATACATTATCTGCAGTTATTGGGGGTTTCGACTTGAACCCTCCTCTGTAACCCCCATCCTCTAAGAAAGCCTTCTAACCCGGTGCCGGGGGCCCCGCCGACCGCCGACAGGCGCTGCGGTGGCAGCCCCCGGCTCCGGGAGATAGGCAGACCAGAAGCCACCGAAGAGTCTCGAGCTCATTCGGCGCAATGAGGCGGCGAGGAACCAAGGACGACTGCCGACCGTAGCCATCGAGCCGGTCCACAGCACCAAAAGTAAATTGTGAATAAAAACGGAGAAAGGTTACCCATTTCCCCGCCGAACAAATAGGGTGATGTGACCGACCCCCCCAGGGGGTCAGGGGCACCCTAAAAAAAAAAAAAAAAAAAAAAAAAAACCCGTCCTCCAAATGAAACTTCGTGTCAATACATGCATTAAGCTTCCCCCTAATACAATTTTGCAGATTTGACTGAAAATAAGGTGTCGTTCTCGATTCACATAAAATTTCGTTCCGATAAAGCAATCATTTTATCGGTAATTACCGTTTCTATAGCCAAAATTTGACATACGAGTTTAAACTTACAAAGGGAATAGTATTCCGAAGGCGCCGGTAGCTCAGTGGTATGAGTGCTTTCTCACTAAACTCAAGATCGCAGGTTCGAAACCCGGCAGAGACCTTTCGGTTTTTTATCTGGGAGGTGAAAAAACCTTGAGAACGCTATCCTTCGGATGGGACGTTAAGCGATAGACCCGAGCCTGTACGATGTCAGCTACTCGTTAGAGAACCCTACCCTAGCTGAATACAAATTTAGGGTAGGAGAAATTTAGAACTCCCATAGTAGAGTCGGGCACATGTCCACCTGCGCGACGAAATAGGGTTCTGGTAGTAGGCGATAATTAAAGTTAAAGCCCGGGCATGAGTCATAATAACTAACTAATAGTATACCAAAACTAAAGGACTCCCGGTAATTTGTATAGCCTAGTATGATTTATTTCTGTCAATTCAGTTCTCCATTATACGTGGAATAGATGGAGCCACAGTGACAAGACATTTATGTAAGCTGTCTTTCTAGAATCTTCAGAAAATGGAAAATAAATCTCATTTGACTAACATAACAGATTGGTATATTACAATACATCTAAATGTCAACTTCCACATATGGAAACTAATTTGACATAAATCGTTCAAACAAAAAAGTAAAGTATAACATATTGTCACAGACTTCCTTACAACGGAGTCTTCTCTGACTTAACAAATAATCCACTATACAATGAGTACTGATACCATAATAATATTTAGAATTTTCTAACAATCAGTGTTGCATTGAAAACGTTTTATTAAAACAAATAGAAAATTAAATTTTATACAATTAAGAATATAAATTTACAATTTTTTATAGGTTAGGTTAGGTTTTATGACTCATGCCCGGGCTTTAACTACGAGTTCATATCTCCTACTACCAGAGCGCTCTATCGTCACTCTGGTGGACATGAGCCCGACTCAACTATGGAGAGTCCTAAATTTTGCCTACCCTAAATTTTTATTCACCTAGGGTAGTGGTCTGATAGCATCGCTTAACGTCCCATCCGAAGGACGGCGTGCTTAAGTTTATTTTATCTCCCAGATAGAATTAACTAAGAGCCTCGGGCGGGTCTCGATCCCACGACCTTGAGCTCAGAAGGCAAGCACGCTTACCACTGAGCTACCGGCACCCTCCAATTCAAAAAAAAATTATATTAAGTCTTTATTTATTTATAAATATACTACAGATATACAAATAATTTGAAAATAAAAAATGTTATACCAAAGACGACCTCTTGGTCAGATGACCGTCAGAGTGTAGTCGTCATAATTTACAAATAAAAAAGAAATTGTGTTAAGAAATGAAATTATGAAATAATTAAGTACAATAATTGTAAAATATATATATTGATAATTATTATCAATATATATCTTTTACCTTTAAAATTTAAATTCAAATATTCATAATCTTCTGGTATACTAATATTAATTTCAGATATTATTGTAAATCATTAGATTTGAGCCTAGTTATAATAAATAAAATATATAATAAAATGATAATAAAAATTAATACGTCTTAAAAAGCTTAATAAATAGTAAGTAATAATATGATTAAACAGTAATGAGTAATATTATATATATGATATTATGGAGGGCACCGGTAGCTCAGTGGTATGCGTGCTTGTCTTCTCAGCTCAAGAAAGTGGGTTCGAAACCCGACCGAGGGCCCTTAGTTTATTTTATCTGGGAGGTGAAATAAACTTAAGCACGCCGTCCTTCGGATGGGACGCTAAGCGATGGTCCCGAGCCTGTACGATGTCAGGTACTCGTTAAAGTGAGTGAATAAAAATTCAGGGTAGGCACAATTTAAGACTCCCACAGTAGAGACGGGCTCATGTCCACCAGAGTGACGAAAGAGCGCTTTTAGTTATCATTAATACTTAATTGAATAAAATCACTCTTCAACATATATTGTAATCTTTTTTGAATAAGGCTACAAGTATATACTTATATTCATTAGTAATTTTCTTTTAACAGCAACAAAGTAAGTACATTTTGAATGAATCTAGTTATCTCTCTTTTTTTCTATGTATATAATACATATTATGTACTGTAAGTTATATTTTTTATTGTTGTAAATATTTGAAATCATTCTTTTGTTATATTTCACTAGCTGACTGCAAAATCAGATAACAAATACGATTGACTATTTTCAAATATTACCAGCTTAATGAGCCGGCCATTTCATAAGATGACGAACGCAAAAGATCAGGACAATAATTATAATAAATTTATTTCCGTTAAACCATAACATGGTAATAGGATACGTCATAAGAATGTATACATTAACATAGCTTATAGATTAGATACATAAACAGACATTAACTCTTAAAGTCTTGGTCCATAGTCACACATGGATTAGAATTAACAATAAAATGAAATGAATAAATAAATACTTGAAAATGTTAGTACAAAAATAATAATATTAAATAATAAATACAGTAGATCAATTTCTTTATTTAATTAAAATTAAGACAATAATTTGTAATAACTTTTTCGGAAGTGTTTTTTTTCATGACGACATTTCGAGACGTTCTTATACCCTTTCCTCAGGCACAATCTATGAAATAAAGAAAAGAGAATAAATAAATTAAGAAAATAAAAATAAATAAATAAAATGGAAATAAAAATACATAAAAGAGAAAAACAAGAAAAATAAATTCGTGTATAAATAAAAAAAAAAAATGATTAAAACGTGGATTCGACCCGGGGAGAACTTAAAGAAGATATCTATGGAGGAACTCTGCCAAAAAAATAAAAATTAAAGCTATGTATCAAATAATGTTTTTGAATATGAAACACGATTTATTTATTATGGTTATTTCATTAATTTTGAACAATGAGAACAAAATTCTGTTTTCAAATAGAGGGCTTCCTCTAACATAAACATTTTTGTTGAAGTTTAAATTTTGCTATTGTTTTTATTGTCTTTTCTATAAGGCACCCAACTGTCTTTATATATCTAATAAAAGTGACAATAGTCCAAAAGAAACTACATTAGTTACATTTTAAAAAGTAAATTCACAACCAAATACTAGAAAACTGGATCACATAAATACTAAAAGGAACAGAAGAGGGCGCCGGTAGCTCAGAGGCAGCATGCTAGTCTACTGAACTCAAGATCGCGGGTTCGGAACCCAGCCGACCATCTTAGGTTTTTATCTGAGAGGTGAGAAAATCTCGAGCACGCCGTCCTTTGGATGGTGCCGAGTCTGTAGAATGCCAGTTACTCGTTAAAGAACCCTACCCTAGGTGAATAAAAATTTAGGGTAGGCAAAATTTAGGACTACCATAGTAGAGTCGGGCTCATGTCCATCAGAGTGACGAAAGAGCGCTTTGGTAGTAGGCGATATGACCTCGCAGTTAAAGCCCGGGCAACTATTTCCCCATAAATCAAGTAAAGGTCGGGAAAAAATTTACATGATATACCTTATATAACACACAACGGATAGACGGTAAACCGTCGGACTGATCTGTTTGAAATTTTGATCTAATACATTTTCACCGGTATGCTGGCTTAGGTATAACTTTTCAGTCTTCTGTCTCCATTAGAAGTGACTGAAAAAAAGCGATGAGTAAATTTGACGTCACTAAACCATATTAATATATGATATATAAAAATATCGCATGTAAGGTTGACAAAAGCCCACAGAGGCCCATTCATGAAAAGAAAAATTTTAAACATTTTGGATGGGGGCCATCATTGAAAATTAAAAATATTAAATACCGAAATAAAAGGAATTTAGGCACAATAATATTTTAATTTAAAAATTTCTGAGAACTCTTATAACAAAAAATGAGAGAGAAAAACAAAAAAAAAATAATAAATAAAAAAAACCGTAAAACACATAGGAAAAGTGCTCATACATAAATTCAAATATGAAAAGAAGGCTTAAGTGGGTTCGTTCAACGAAAATCTACTCTTTTTTACATGAAAATTTTTATGATCATATCGTCATGAATTCATGCAATAAAAAAAGTTACCTGGGCTCCTGCTTTTAAAAAGGTAAATTTGGTTAAATGCCTTTTATGATGATTGATTTTCATAGGTACACAGTATTATCCTAATATTATCTCACGAACCAAATAGAAGGAATTAGACATGTATAATAATAATAATAATTTTATTTCCGTTACACCAATAGTTGATAATAGGATTATGTCATAAGAATAAATACATTAAGATAGCTTATATATTAGATTTATAACTATTTGAGTCTGACACACATATGATTAGTAGTACAGGACTTTCTTATACAAACCACGCTTACAGATCACTCTTTCCCCCTTCTCAAAATTATTTCATACTGGCATTACTGGGTATAAGAATGTCTACTCTCAAGATAATGCTGCTCAAAGAGACAAAATGAAATGATTTTGAGAAGGGGAGGGGGAGAGAGAGTGATTTGGAAGCGTTGTTGGTATAAGAAAATCCTGTAATGGCCACGTCACATATTTTACTTAATTCTTGGGTTCATAACTAGACCTGACGATGGTATAAAGCCGAAACCGGTAGTTATATATGTATATATATCTTTAGTGGAATAGACAATATTTCAAAAATAAGTTTGTTTTATTTATTTATTACAAGTTCCCACAATATATCCGCGTTTCTCAACTTAGAAGTTGTTAATATGTAAGTATGTAATAATTTTTTTACTTTCAAAAAGAATCCAAGATCGCATCGATTCCTCCTCTCAGAAATTGCCGTCCTAAGAAGTTCTTGGGGAACCTTGTGGCTGAAAATCACTTTGTCTTTTGTCTGACACAAAAATATCTTTCTAGACGTTGTAATTAGTGTGGGTGGTAGCATGGTCCATTGGAGGTCAACAGTGATGAGAATAGAAAACAGAGCGGTGACACCACTAATGAGACAAGAGGCCGATCATGTGGAAACTAGAGGAGGTACTGGTCGATAGCAGGCTCGAGAGTGCCCAAGAGGCTCATGGTAGAAATATCACATCACAGGGAAGTGATATGATAGCACTAATTTTCAATAGAAGAAATATCACATCACAGGGAAGTGATATGATAGCACTAATTTTCAATAGAAGAAATATCACACCGTTATAATATCACATCAATTAGATCCATCCACGAGTTCTAATGTCTCTTGACCACTTATTGTTTGTTTAGGATATAGGATGTCTGGTGTTATAAATATCACAGTCAATCTGAGAAGAGGCTGATCTGAAAACTATACTAGACAGGCAGTTAAGATTTGTTCACTGTGTTTAGTGATAGAAATGTCTTGAAGTCTCATGGACCATGAGGTGACAACAATCAATCTGATTGACACGAACCTGTGCGATGCAGTTACTCGTTAAAGATTATAATCTTAGGTAGCTAAATCTGAGTAGGCAACATTTAGATGAGCTAACAGGAAAGGGATAAGAGCATTGGATGCTTAGGTCCCTAGGTGTACACACCAGCCCTCCCAATATATACATATATATACTATCTCTCATTTGCTGAAACAGTGACATTACTCAAAAACTGTGATTTTCAAGATAATAAACTTTGATGCATTCATTCGAAAATAACTTATCAGCATGTTTTATTGAAAGAATACAATTCAAAATACGAGAAAATGTACAATAACGACTATATGCCTTACTGAGGTTTCTCCCTAAACCTCATAACCACGAATTTGAATTATGCATTCTTGCAGCAATAATTGTTTTCTTGACGAGCAATTGAATCTGTAGTGTATGTGAGAATGGTTCTTTCTATGTCGTTGTTGCAGCAAATGAGCGATGTATCATAGTCCGATCGTAGAATTGGGCAGATCATGATGTGCCTGGGCATTTCATGAAATAACCAACTAATATCCGCCACATTGTTCAATGCAAATCGTTCGACGATTTGGCCAGCCATATCGATTCCATTTGAAAAGGCTGAGAGTTATCCGAATGAAGAAAAATTTGACCCGCCCATCGGTCCTTTTAGAGAAACAGAACAGGTTCTCAAGTTTTGCGAAAGTTAATTCACGAAACCAATAAAGTTTTGTTTTGACGCAGCCATCTCGCGCGCACGTAAACAAAGCAAAGAGTGCGGAGCCAGCCCGCTAGCGGCGTAAAATGCAACTATTTCACGATATGCCTAGCCATATTATGATGTGGCGAAGCGTTTAGTTAAGAATATCGACAAGTATTGCTCTCATTGATCCACCTGACTTTTCATTGGGCATATAGACAATAGGACAGATACGAAATTTCTTATATATAAAATATATTGGATCCATCCATGAATGTATCTCTTGAAGGAAGCTACGAAGGTCATACGAGTCTAGGAGGCTGATCATATGAAAACTATACTAGACAGGTAAATAGAACGATTTATCCACCAAGGTTAGTGATTGAAATATCACACCGTGATGATGTCACATGGACCATAAGATGACAACACCAATCAATTAGATCTATCCACGAGTTCTGATGCCTCTTGGGTCGACAAATGTCACATTACACTGATGTAAATGTCAAGGTAACAAGAGCCAATCAGTTAACAGCTAGTATGTTATAAACTGTCGTCACAACTGCCAATCAACTAACAGGTTTTAGATGATATATTATCTCTTAGCTGATTAAGTATTCCTCCTGTGACATCACATAATTGTGATTTTCACCAGACGGTACAAGATTCCAAGGGGCATTTGAGTTATAACAGGTATGGGAAAACGCGAAATCATCGCAATAATATTAAATATCGCAATCCTTAGAATCAAAACGAAAAGCGTTTGTCAGTCTGTACGGTTTAGTCTTATCTTTGTTTTACGCCGCACCAAATGCATTTTTTATTTTTTAAGAAAAGGCTATATTTTTAACCATTGTGCATTGACAGTGCATTTTTCTCATATAACTTCAAGGGAAGTAATAAACTCAAAGTTTAAATCGCTAACCATAGAACGGGGGAGGGGGAGGAATTGCCATTAACCTTTATAATAGGATGGCAACCTATAGATAGCCCGTCATTGAAGAGAATGTTCAAGAAAAATACACTAATATAATTTACGTGAGCGAAAATTTAAAGGAAATATTGTGGACAATGAGGTTATCTATGAATTATCCTTTACTAAATTTTGTAAAATTTTGGCTGCAGGTAACGTAGATACACAGAAACAAATAAACTAAAATAATTTCAGTTTACGAGCAAAAAGAATGGATTATTCAATAAAATATTTGATTCGGTCATTATAGGAAATAATGTGTAGATGATACCAACCATTTTCGTGGATTGAGGATTGAGATCGTCAAAGTTAAGAAGGTATAACGAAGGGAAATTTTATAATTTTATTTTTTTTTTAATACATCAACTATTAAGGTCATATACAATCTTTAATTTTAATAATAGGAAATATATATTTTTATATTTATTTTATTTTTTCACAGTTAACAATAGCCCGGTACCTTGGAACCCACCTGACAGTGCAGTGAAGTATCTGGGAGTGTATCTGGACCAGCGACTAACCTGGAACCTGCATATAAATAAGAAACTGACGGAGGCGCCAGATTGGCCATCCTGTTTCCTCTCATCAACAGGAAATCCAAACTAAAGCCTGAATGTACCCTCCTGCTATACAGGGCTATTCTTAGACCGCTGCTCCTGTACGGTTGTGAGGTGTGGGGTGCATCTTCAAATTCCAAAATAAAGAGAATACAAAGCTTCCAAAATAGGGTGACGAGGATGGCGGTGGACGCCCCCTGGTTCGTTCGAAACTGCCAGTTACACAGGGAGCTACACCTTGAGACCATAGATGACTTCATCAGGAGGAAATTCAGGAAATATCATGATAACTTACCATCAGTTAAAGGTGCTAGGAGGTTTAAGTTAGGGGTTCGTTCCGAAACACTTCGTTTAAAACCGCGTCTCATTCAAGACATTATATTATGAACTTTTACTATCAGTTTTCCCCCCTTAAATTGTTCATTATGTTACTGCTACTCCAGCCATCTGTATGTTCTAAATATCTGTTCATTTTCTACTTTTTCTGTTTTATTGATTAATTGCTTAAACATACTTTAAGGGGTAAATGTATCCCAAAAGTTATTTTCATTAGCCAAATGTTACTAACGCATAGATTTTCAATTATGCCATGCAAAACAAATTCATGTTGATCTGGTAAATAAAGAATTTTATATAAAAAAAAAATATTTTTATAAAAATCTAGGTAGGTATCTATAATTAATTTTGGTTTCATTCAAACCCAATAAGAACGGTTTAATCTATTTCAGTAAAATTGTGCAGTGTTTCTATTCTAATCATTCTTACTGAATTTATGATAGTTATGGAAGGCAATAATAATTAGATTGCAATCTATTTCTTACATTTTTCTTTTTTTCTTCTTATGTCTTTTCACAATAATTGAATTAAAAAATCGCAGAAAATGCTTGAAAGTAATAGCGCTAACAGACTCATAGACAAGGGCTATTGCAGGCCAAAAAAAGTGAAAACATGCAACCTGGTTCATAAATGAATTCGTTCTTTTTCTATATACTAGAGTTTGTAGGCAGTCGAAGATGTTCCTGGGACGGGAGTCCAGAGTTCTGAAAGACGTTCAATAGACACCTACACACTGTGGAAGTCAAGGACAGTCCTACCTGCGATAGATGTGGGGAAGAAGACGAAACTTCCTGGGCATCTGCTCGGGATATGCGCAAACGAAATTCCGCATCTTTGGTGGAGATGTAACCACAGAGGAGGACTTTAGAAGATTGGATTATTAGGGCATTCTCAGGTTCATTAAGGAAACTGGGAGACTGAACACTTCATTAAGGACTTGGTTTAGGTAGTATAAACAAACAGGTAATATAATAAGGGAGAAGCTCAGCGCTTCCAGCGAAGGGATAAGAGCACTGGATGGTTAGGTCCCTAGGTGTAAAACACCAGCCCACCAAATATATATATATACTAGAGTTGACGAAAGAGCGCTCAGGTAGAAGACGAGGGAGATGCACGATTCCTCTCCGACCTCCACGATTCCTCTATGATTGGTTTTGATTGCATTTAGCCCATGGCAGGTTTCCTCTCACCTATCATCTTGTTTACTTTAACTTGTTTACTTTCCGTCACCACCCCGTCCTCACCATTCACACATCCATCCATCTGGAAATAATCCGTTGCTCAGTGTCCCAGTGTCAAGGTCAGTGTTCACATTATTATTTATATAATAAAATTATTTAACCTGAATTGTCCTCATAGCTTAGAAACTAAGGAGAGGGACAGATATATCGTCCCGCCGGCGGAACGCCAGCTATTACGCCCCTACAATTTATATTAAGTATGTGATCTGAACTTTATTATTTACTTATTCCCTACACAACTGAGAGGAATCCTGCCATTCGGTTGAGAGCACTCAACTTCGTCCGAGAGGAATCGTGATGTGGGGATTAGACTGTTCCCCCCACTGCTCTTAATTGGAGAGGAATCCGGCGACGCCCGAACACGATATGACCACGCAGTTAATGGGCATATCGCCTACTACCAGAACGCTCTTTCGTCAATATATATATATATATTAATTCATTTCTCTTCTTCGTTTCTTTTATGTATTTTTATTATAATATATAATATGTATATTGTACTCCACATCCTGCTCTCAAATTGATTTCATACTGGTATTACTGGGTATAAGAAAGTAATGTGATGAGGAGGGACGTATATAAAGTGGTTGGTAAAAAAAAAAGTCCTCTAATGGTTAGTCACCAGCAATGTACTTCCCCAGAGTGAGTTATTCATCAAAGCTTTTGCTCCCCCTCTGAAAATTATCGTATTGGCTGAAAATAAATAGGTGTCGGTTCTGGAAACATTTACAAAATTTCATATATTAATTAGTTATGGTCATATAGCCTCTAACGCCGCCCTGGTGGACATGAGCTCGACTCTACAGTGAAAGTCTTAAATTTTGCCAACCCAGGTTTATTCGGGTTTCTTCACCTGCGATCCGATAAAAAATCTAAAACCCTCGGCCGGGTTTCGAACCCACGATCTTGAGCTCAGTAGACGTGCACGCTCTGAGCTACCGGCGCCCTCTATATTATACTCATTATATTGGCAATCATCAACAGTAGGGTAAGAATGTATGTTTTGGCGCAGCCACATGTGGCACCAGTGCCACATGTGGCTGCGCCAAAACATACATTCTTACCCTACTATCAACTCAACAGATCCACGATTTTTTTTTTACATGAAATTTTGGAAAAAACTCAGAATCGAATTTATGACAGATTACATAACTTTCTCTGTACTTTTTAAAGCTGGGGAAGAACATGTTATAAATAAGGGGATTCAAACAACAAATAACTTAAGATGCAACACACATGCATCCTTAATACGTGTGACATTACATTCTCCCGCTTACCTTCAAACCTTATTATAGAAATTTCGTAATTCAATCGGTTTTATAGAATAGAATAATAATTTTTATTTACTTGAGTCATAGTGTTATCTTGTTCGTACAAATATCATGGACTGAAGGGTTATTCAGGGATCCGTCCCTCCACACCTGTTCATAGTGTACACCACCGAACTATTAAAAAGACAGGAAGTAGTGAAATACGAGGAAGCTAAAGGGATCTCAGTAATGGCGGAAGAAAGGATGACCTTACGTGTTAGTTATTGCCCAGGCTTTAACTATGATGTCATATCGCCTGCTACCAGAGCATTCTTTCGCTTATCTGGGCCACCCTGTATAAAATGTTATGTGAGGGCGCCGGTAGCTCAGTGCTATGCATGCTTGGCTTCTGAGCTCAAGAACGTGGGTCCGAAACCCGACCGAGGCCCTTAGTTTATTTTATCTGGGAGGTAAAATAAACTTAAGCACGCCGTCCTTCGGATGGGCCGTTTAGCGATGGAGCCTGTACGATGAAGACCCCTGCCCTAGGTGAATAAAAATTTAGGTTAGGCAAAATTTAGAACTCCCACAGTAGAGTCGGGCTCTTATCCACCAGAGTGACGAAAGAGCGCTCTGGTAGTAGACGATATGACCTCGTAGTTAAAGCCCGGGCATGAGTCATAAAACCTAACCTAATCTAAAATGTTGTGTCGATACATTCGTTCTATCAGGAGTCATCGCGAGTTCTCAGTCACACAGTTAATAGACAGAACATTAATTTTTTCATTTTTGGTAACAGGGAGTGAGGAAATATGAAATTCCGGTGGAAACTCAACATAGAATTTCTGACTGAATAAATAACTAACCTACCCGACATCTAAAATAGACGTTTCGGAAAGGACTCCCATCAGTATCTTTAAATTTATTGCTTGAATTTTATTGTAAGAAATATTCTCATTGTTCATAATATTCTTTAAGGAAAATATACTTTACGAGTCGACCTCCGTGTTGAAACTCACTTCACTTTGTTAATAAATAATTTGCTCCAGTCTGAAAATAAAAACTGAAAGCATACCGAAAGAAACCCAAGGCAAAACGAAACCTACCATCCTAAATAATTTAACTACTCAATTTGCCATTAGAGTGCAGCTGAAGTATCCAATAAATATTCGAATTTGACTATCAATCTTCTTCCTCTTGATTCTAAACTACTCGAATAATTACAATTCAAATTATTATTCTTTCCAGTTGGCAAACACTTCCTCAAACACTTCACAATACACCAGTTACACAGGGTTGTGGATTACGTGGCGTCTGCCCTAGAAAGAAAGTTCTATGCAACGGGGGCGTTCCTTGATGTAAGTCAGGCTTTTGACCGAGTTTGGCACGCGGGACTTCTTTATAAATTGAGACCGTTGCTTCCTCACACATATTACTTAATCATTCATTCATATCTAACAAACAGATACTTCGCCGTCCATCAGGACTCTATCTTCTTAGTAAGACCCATATTGGCGGGTGTACCGCAGGGATCTGTCTTAGATCCTTTATTATATACAATATACACATCTGACATGCCCACCTCCATCCACACAATGGCAGCTACATACTACACTACAACATCTCACACATATCGAAAACTGGTGCAATACATGGAAAATAAAACTTAATACAGAAAAATCACAGCACATCACATTTATACTTCGACGAAAAACATGCCCCGCCGTTTTCATCTGCGACAAGCCCAACCCTGGACTAATACTGTACGATACCTAGGACTGACATAGATTGAAGATTAACATGGAACCCTCACACATGTAACACGCTGAACCGTCGACTCAAAATACTATACGGACTTCTAAATAGACGATCAAAATTAGACATGACACAAAAAAGGAACTGTTACACTTACTGAGACCGTTATGGACAAATGCTCGTTGATGCACCTTAGCAACAGTTGTATGAATAAAAAAAAATTAGTAAAAAATTAATTAGTAATTTCAAAGTAGGTATATTAATAATGCGAAGCACAATTTTTTTTTTTTTGTCTTTTATTTATAAAGATACAACTGTTGCTAGGGTACAACAACCAGCATCTATGATGGTACGTATTGATATGTTGGCGTGAATGGCATGTAAGAGCAAGGCCACCCAGTGATAGGTCCTCGGGACGAAAATTTAGATTAATTATTAAGACAAGAACATAAAAAAATACAATAAAGAAAGAAATAAATAAATAAAAAGGAATTGAAAGACAATTTTGATGGATGGGTAAGAGAGTGATAAAAGTAAAGGAAAATAATGTAAAAAAATATATATATATGTATGTATTAAGAACGAATAGGATTCAAGGTGGCAGTTAGTCACGGTTCCATCTTCTCTTCAACCTTCGTGGGGGGTTTTGTGGTAAGTGTTTTGAAGATAAAATACGTATTTCTGGGTTTGTATATGTGTAAAGTTTTTTAAAAACCCGTATGTAAGTAGTTTGTATTGTGTCGGGTACATTGTGTATCATAAGATCGTTATGAAGTGTTCTGTTGTTTATATATGGGGGCACTGTGTTATCAGTCTGAGGGTTTTTGACTGAAACGCCTGAATTCGTTTGATGTTGGATGTTTTTACTGAATCGTATATCTGTGATCCGTATGTTCATAATGGGCGAAGCACAAATGGCACACATTTTCCAACCCCCGATTTCGAAAATGAAAAAAAGAAGAAAAAAATGCCTGTATCTGTGTGTGGGAGAGAAGTTAGTGAACACGATAACTGCCGATGTAATGAATCAGGACATTCAGCATGTGTATCCAAAACAACATAAGGATGACAACTATTGATATACAGCCAAACAAGTCAAAGAGAAAAGAGGGACTGAGGGATTAACAACAAAACTCTAATAACTGCCGTTGTAATGAATGCATCGACACACAATTTCATAAATCGTAAATTCAAAACCCCATAAGGATTACTTACCAATTTTCAGCGGAAGGGCTGATCAGAGGGGGGCACAACTCAAAAACCCCAATAACAGCCGATGTAATGAATGTATCTACATGAAATTTACGTATGAGGATTCAGAAGTTCCTGTGCAGACATGGGCATAATCGTAATGTGAATCTAGCTAAAATGAAACATGATTACATGATAATAATCGTAATCGGAGATCGTGATTATGATTTCAATCATGTAATCATACAATAGTAATCATGTAATTATAATCAAGTAATCATGTATTTACAATTACTGTAATCATAATCATTTTGCGCTGTTCATTTCTTGGAGTAAAGAATGTTCTGTGACTACAGTACCTAGATGTTAAATTTCTGGTTTTATTTTTAATAAATTTAATTTTTTCGAAGAATAAGAATCTGCAATCGAAAAAATATTGCTTGTTAAAAAATATTGCAGATATCATTCCTTTGTTTTGAAAAATGGAATTGTTGTCAATCTAATACTGTGAATGTAAATAATAACAGATTCGTAAACACACTTGGGTTCAGTTTTAATTGCTGTTTTATTTTTCTGTCAGTTTTATTTCACCGAAAAAATTTACAATCGCATGACAGACCACAATTTTGAAAAAAGAGTCGTCTTGAAAGCCAATATGAGCATAAAAAGTGAATAATGATTTGTGGGGGGGGGGGGGGGGGGGGGGGGGATTTCATGGGTACCAAGTTTTAAAAAATGGTAATAGCACTTTGGTTACGTAATAAACTTAAAAAAAATTACTTATTAGTGTAAAAAATAAAACAATTTGAAATGAAAGGAAATCGAAGGATTTGCGCTGTGTAATCATGTGTACATTGTGATTACGATTCCATGATTACTCGATTACAATCATAATCATGGCCGTGATTACGATTACAATCGTGTAATCAAGTAATCACACTTTTTTTTAAATTATAATCGTAATCTTAATAATTGATTATGATTATGCCCATCTTTGTTCCTGTGTAAGTAACGATTGATTTTTAGCTAATATGATCGATTGGTTTTAGAGGGAGAGCAAACACTTAATTGATTAATTCTGGGGACGTACATTGACGGTGATTCCCCGACGACTATTTTTTGTTTTAGAGACACAGAAGCACAAAGAAGCAACCACGTACATACATAAAAGAAGAATACGGTTGAGTAAAAATTTTATTCTTTGATTTATTACCCAGTTTTATTGTACATAAAATATAGTAAATAGGAATATAAAACCGTATATAATATTCGCCCTAAAACCTAACAATTGAGCCCTTCCCTCTCCGTTGTGTTTCCATAGCGACATAAACACGGTTCGCCTGCTCCTTCTGTCTAATCTTACGTTTTTTTTACAGCCTCCTATAAACAGAAGATACCACAGACGTGGTCATTTTCAACAATATAGGTATAATAAATTATTTAGAAGAATTATTTTAACAAATTTTCTGAAAATCATATTTCTATGTGACTAATGATACTTTTCATAAAATACTATATATATTTGAAGGCCTCACCAATCAACATTTGGAGAATAAAATACTTCATTATTTCAATACTTCTACATTTTTCATTTGTGTTAACATAATGAGGGAGACATGATCAACGAGACCCTCTGGCTACAATGATCCACGGGCGGCAGAATGAGAGCCCAGTTGCGATCATATGCGAATTGCGGGATGCGAAAGTAACGCCACACGTTGTAGCCATTAAGAAAAGGACAACAGACACTTTCAACGCCCTGATGCTGGGGTCAGAGAAAGCAGACATTTTAGATCAAAAATTGTCAGCCAGACAAATTTTTTTCAAAAACGATACATTATTTACCATAGATTGTGTTAATTTCAAGTAGATAGATGTTTTAAAAAGTAATTTTTTTTTTTTTTTACGTACATACAAACCCAGAAATACGTACTTTATCTTCACAACACTTACCACAAAACCCCCCACGAAGGTTGAAGAGAAGATGGAACCGCGACTTACTGCCACCTTGAATCATATTAGTTCTTAATATATTTTTTTTTACACTTTCCTTTACTTTCATCATCTCTCTTACCCATCTATCAAAATTGTCTTTCAATTCCTTTTTATTTATTTATTTTATTTATTTTTTTTTATTTTCTGTTCTTGGCCTAATAATTAGTATAAATTTTCGTCCCGGGGACCTACCACTGGGTGGCCTTCCTCTCTCATGCCCTTCACGCCAACATATCAATACCATCATAGATGTTGGTTGTTCCATCCTAGCAACAGTTGTATATTTATAAATAAAAGACAAAAAAAAAATTTTTTTAGCTAATTTTAAAAATTTATTAAAAATATCAATTAACAAATGTTTACTAGTCTGGTGGGGATAACACGTTTTTTACCTGTTTTCCAAGCATTTTCACCTTTCAAATTTGAGATGTTCGATGGGGTGCTTTTTATGCCATGAGAACGACTATAGCGCACCTATATGTCAGCAAAGCTTATCATCTACCACAATCAAATGCCACGATTTTCGCCATCATTTTCACTTCAGTCGTACCCCACTCCCTAGTGACACTCCACCGAAAGCCTTATTATTTAAGTTGCCAAACTAAAGAAGACCTTAAAAAGCAGAAGATACAATTTAAAAACATTTACAGAAGAGAATGATTACAAACAATGTTTCAACTGGCCACAGGACAAGCAAAAAGTTCATTAAAGCTCATTCCATTGGAGGCGAACTAAGTCCTACAAAATTCCTTTCTTCCTACAAAATATACCAGAGAGGACAACATAAATATATACATTTAGGTTATACATTAATTTTACATTTATACTATAGGTACAAGTTTAAATTAATTTATTGTTAATTAGGTTTGTTTTACTTACTTTTGCTATCTGGCTAATGAGATGTAACCAACAAAAGATGGAAGATCGTTAGAAACTTAGAGAATGATAATGACAAAACCTAGAGATGCAATTATTCGAGGGAAAATTGGCAATTAATAGATAGACAATAATTATAACTTTGAAAAAAAAAGGTAATCTTACTATGTATAAAAAAAATACACACATTAAAATGATTAAATTATAAACATTAAAAAATTAATTATATTTATTTTTCTATAAAAATCAAATATCTTTTAAAACAAATGAGTAAAAAACAAAACACGGCCATCAGCTGTTTTTTTTAGTGTGTGTAGAGACTGGTCCGAGGCCTAGGTGGAATGGCGACGGTCTGAGTGAAGATAGGGAGTGGTGTTTAGGCTTATGATGTGATGAACTAAATAGGAGTGAATTGACGGTGAAATTGATCCGTAAAAAATGTACTGTTATTTATTTATATGTACAGAATATATGCCCAGAAATATATAATTTAATTTTTTTAAAAAAACGGCCAACATATAAAACAAAATAGATTGAATTAGTGTTAAGAATTTAGTTTTTAAGATTTTTCTATTGATTTTTATTTGTTTCAATGTTTTTTTTTGTTTTTTTTATAATGTAAAAATATTTAAGAAAATAAACCAATATTTGTTCTAATAAATTCTATTCTATTCATTTTCCCTGTTGGCCCTGTAAAGATAATTTAGAAAACCTTTGGATTAAATTTAATATTATGGAAAGAAAATTAAAAATGGCATCTCTAGAAATCCAAATGAAAAGTTTGTTAATTGAAATTTTTTAAAAATATACGTGTACTTTCATCAAAATTGCACGCCTTGAACTTTTGATATTTTTTTAGGACCTTTTCGAAAAACTACTGAAGAAATCAAAATTCAGTAAAAGAAAAGAGATAAAATTTCTACAGGAAATTATTATTATTTCATTATTATTAATTCAGTAATTCATAGTTTATTTATTTCATTTTTATTTATTTATCATTTATTTAAGATTAACACTTAAACCTTATAATTTTTTACCACACTTACAGAAAGGAGTTGAAGAAATTAACAATATGTGTACCAAATCATAATAATGCCGAGCTCAAAGTCGCGGGTTCGAAAAACGGCTGAGGCCATTAAGGAGGTGAAAAGTACCTTGAGCATGGCGTCGGATGGGCATAAAGCAATGATCCCATACAATAACTAACTTATATAATAATAAATATACCTGGTAGGAACTATATAGGTATATTAGTGTCCACAGAACATTTTTACCCTTAAATAATATTTTATTTGACTAAATTAACCTTTAACCAGATGGGCTAGCAAGAATTACACAAGGGTAGTTACACCCCGAGAGACTTTCATGTTTATAATTGAACATTTCAAGGCTTCTTTTAATAGCTAGGGAACATTTGTATACAAGTTTTACACCCCCAGTTATACGAGGTGTATATCTATCTACCAACATTGCTGTATTAATGTTGTTTTTTTAGAAAATATAAGCAATCGGTGCCATAAGAATCAATAATCTGTATTTCTGGTATAAATATATCTATATATTCCTGGTATATCGTACCTTGTTGAAGCCTCTCTACTGACATTGTATGTACATATATCTGTATTAAGGTTTCTTAGAAAATATAAGGAATCAGTGCCACATTGGACTATATTTTTATCTCAGAGTAGGTATATATATTTCATACTCACCATTGGTAGTCTGGTAGAACCTTCAACCGATATTGCTGTTTGAATGTATTTTTAAAAGTAAACTGAAATCTCATACAAAAAAAAACATGTTGTCTTCCCACTGTTTTATTTTTGACCAGAACCAGTTTTCAACGCAAATGTGTCATGAACAGTGGTACATCCCACCCAAACAGCCAGTTGTCCTTTAACCGCTACGCTGTGTGGGTGGAATGTACCACTGTTGATGACAAAGTTACGTTGAAAACCGGTTCTGGTCAAAAAAAAAAAACAGTGGGAAGACAACGTCTTTCATTTCTATGAGAAATCTCGTCCCACAACATCTTACTATCACATATAAACCAAAATCAGTATGTACTATACATATATAAGTATATGTTGTAGTCATTTAGTGAAATCCTTTATTTCATGAAAAAACAAGGAATTTCATGAACTGCCGGCATATTGTGAAATTACATTAAATGCCTTGGCTTTTCATAAAATTATGATTTTTTCTTTATGAACACAATCGTACGGCATTTAGACAGAAGATTCATGAAATGCCTTAGTGATACTGAGGCAGACTGTAAAATCTGACTTAATCATGTTTATATTAAATTTAAAGCCAAAAAATATTCCAATTAGGATTTAAAAATGATTTACAACAGTAAAAGGTATATATTAATGTTTACAATATGTTTTTGAGTACAAGTAAAAGTAATAGCAATAAAAAAGTCATAATAAAAAATTTACTTTCAGTGCAAATTAAAAATAAATATGAACATTTGTTTGTTTTATAGCTGTAATATTTATTATAATGATTGAAAAATAGTTCTTCATCTTTATCCATCAAGAAACACAATTTGTGTAACTATTTTAGCTATGAATTTAACACTGAAGTGAGATAAAAAAAATAGCTTATAACCTCTACAACGTCAACAAGTGTTACATGGTTTAACGAGTCAGATTGTGTAGAACATCAAGTGCCGGACGTAAATACGTCATTTCATGAAAAGTCTAGGCATTTAATGTAATTTCACAATATGCCGGCAGTTAATGATATGTCTTGAAGAAGAAGAAGAGTTCATTATAACAGTCGCATTTGCAGAGGTACAATTTTACAGTAAGGTTCCTTAACCATTACCCTTATACACTAAATAGAAATCAAAAATAATCAGTTAAATTAAAAACAATGTTGCTTTAGAGTAAAAAAAAACTCTTAAAGAAAAAAAAAAAATACAAAATAACTGAAATGAATAGAAAATAAATAAATTCAAGAACAGAGATTAAAATTTAAAATCGTGAACGGATATTTTTGTGTTTCCTCCCTGAGTTTCCTTTACTTTCTTTACCATGATTTGGGTCACACTCGAGTAAAAAGTTTTTACTAAAATTTATTATGTAGTCCAGTAGGAGCTCAACATTTAGGTCTTCATGGATTTGGAGGATGGAGGTGTCCCTCGAGTAGCTACCAACCAATCTAAGGCATTTGTTTTGGGCCACTTGAAGAGTTCTCAAGTTGGTATTGCTTGCAAGACCGGCCCATACTGGGCATGCATACGTTATCACTGCTGCAACAGAAGCTTGTATGTGAGGAGTCTATTGGTTAGATTAAGGGCTGCCTTTCTGTGGAGTAACGGGAATAAGTACGCTCAAAGTATTTGCTTTCTGTCTGATATGTTGCCTGAAGGCCAGTCGTCTGACTAGAAGAACCCCAAGCTTTTTACTGTAGGTCCAATCCAAATTTTCTACTTTCTGGGATAATGCTTTTTGTAAACAGGATCGCTTCAGTTTTTCCTTCATCAATTTCAAGTATGAAATGTCTTGTTTTTTTTTTTCGAGAAATTACTGATTTCACTAAGTGTCTACAACATATGTGGGCAACCACCGGCCCGCTGTAAGATTTGGTCCGGCCCGCGAGACATTTTGAAAAACCCAATTAAAAAAAAATAATAATATTACACTACTTACTCACACTCACTCCAAATTAGAAAGATCGAGTAGGATGGGGTTTGTCACTTGCTCCTGCGGAATCAAGTGAGCGAGTGAGGAAAAATTCATGTCATCGCGTGTTTGTTTATGGTCAATAAATTTTTTGTATGGTACTTATAAATGCGAACAGTTCTTTTCAATGATGACAGTTAATAAATCAAAACATCGTACAAGGCTCACTGAAGATAATTTGGAAAATTCTTTACGTCTTTGTATCAGTGGAATTAATCCAAACATCAATGGATTAGTTTCCCAAATTCAAGCTCAAGCGTCTCATTGATTTCGGTGTCGCTACTTAACTTTCGTAGTTTGTAATAATTCCAAATTTCACGATTTAATTATAATATTGTATCTATTTTTTTTTTTTTTTCATTTTGTTATTTTAATAAATTGTATTATAATAACATTGTCTTATTATTTTATGTCTGATATCTATCGCTAAAAATTATGAACACTACTTTAAAGTCCGACGTTATTTTATTTTGAACCGTCTACACGGCCCGCGAACGTATTTGCACACTAAAGTTTGGCCCTCAACATGTCAAAGGTTGCCCATACATGGTTTACAACATATACATGTAGAAAAGACACCATTCAAAAATTAGTTTGTTTTATTTTTAAGGAATGTAGAATGTTCATAGCTATGTTACAAGATTCGAATACCCCGTTACAACTCGAAGTGCATTATAATATGCAAATATGTAGACGGGTGTTCAAGGATGAAAAGTTGTTCAAATTCATCAGAGGTTCGCAGTTTAGAGGCCGAACAACTTACCCGAAACTAAATTTGAGAAGGAGCCTTGCACCGACCGTACCGCCTGCCTCTTTGTGCGAGTGTGTGTGTGTGTCACGAAGGCACTCACCCGAATACTGATTCGAGTTAATATGAAATCACTTGCTATTCTGGTGTACTGATCTCGCTCAAGGGTGGGCTTCATCCTATATATTGATAGGAACGTTTCAATGTTGTACCATAGTTGTCTTGGACATCAACCGTACAACATGAAGGTAAATTGAACACTGTATAATAATAATAATACATTTATTTCCGTTAGACCAATGCATGATAATAGGATACGTCAAAAGAATTTATACAATAAGATATAGATTTATAACTACTTGAGTCTAATACATCTATGATTAGTAATAATAACAAAACAATTAAAAAAAGTAAAATGAAATTAATAAAAACTGAACAAATAAATACTTAAAAATATATGAGTGTATAAAAAAATTAATACAAGATACGTTATAATAAAGTAGATAAGTAGAGATATTTTTCAATTTAATAAAAATTAAGATAACTATTTTTCAAAAAAACTCTTCGGAAGTGTCTTTATCCCATCTAAAGCCCCATCATCAGGTTCCAATGTGCGTGATATAACAATATATGAAAAAATATATATAGATTAATCAATTATAAATGAATACATAAAAAAGTCTAAATAAATAAAAAATTATAAATTAATAAATAAAATAATAACGTACATTCAACTGACCTTTAAGATTATACTGTATAATTTAGATAGTTGCTTCGTACGTTTTAGTTCGCTGTATATGACAAAAGATTAGTTTAAAAGTCGTCGGTGAATCGCCAGCAATGTACTTCCCCAGTGGAAATTATATTAATTAAGTTTTCGCTCTCCCTTCAAAGTCAATCGACCATTTGGGCTGAAAATTAATAGTTGACTTACATAGTGGTTCTGAATCATACTAAATTTTGGGTCGGTACATGCATTACATCGGCAGTTTTGGGTTTTCAAGTTGAGCCCTCTAATCCCGCCCTTCCTTTCGTTTGATTCCGCTGAAAATTAATAAGTGTCGATACACTCATTACCACGGCAGTTATTGGAGTTTTTGTTAAACCTCTCCTCTAACCCTCCCCTAAGGTCGATTTGGAGGGAAATCGATGAGTGTTGTCCTTATGGGGTTTTAAATTTAAATATAAAATTTCATGTCAATTTGTTCATTACATCAGCAGTTATTAGCGTTTTTGAGTTGCGTTTTTCCACTCATCCCTCTCTTCCCTTTGACCGATTCCGCTAAAAATCAATATGCGTCGTCCTTATGGGGTTCTGGATTCACATATAAAATAAGATATATTAGTGTCGATACATTCATTCTATCGGGAGTTACCGTATTAACAAATACAGATGGAATTTGATTGAAAACTAAACATCGAATTTCAGACCATTCCGTTTTAGGAACCACGTGCGCTATACTTCCTATAGCTGCGAAACTGAAATATGTAAAATAAAAATGTTTTAAATTGATTCAGAATGTCATAAAACACATAGCTAATACATGACAATATTTACTTTACTTTACTTTCCCTGGCGCTACTGTCCTTGTAGAACCAAGGCCTCCGCAACAATCTTCCGCCATTCTACTCTATCCTCGGCCTCCCGTCTCCATCTTCTCACACCCATCGTTCTGAGGTCGTCCTCCAGCCAACGTAAGCGGGGTCTACCTCTTCTTCTTTGTCCTCCCGGGTGTCCCTCCAGTATCTTCCTCGGCAATCTGTCTGGTTCCATCCTCTGTAAATGCCCCAGCCATCGCAGCCGTCCCTGCTTCACTAAGGCCACCAGATCCGGGCTCTTGTACAACAGTCTCTCAGTTTCCTATTGGTCCGTACCCTGTATCTATCCCCCTCTGGAGTAGGACAATGTATCTTCCTCAATATCTTCCTCTCCCACGTATTGAGTAAGACTTCGTCCCTCCTAGTCAGGACCCAGGTTTCACTCGAATGTGTGACGACCGGTCTCAGGACATGACAATATTAAGCTTAGGAAAAAATATTTAAATACAGCCCCCTAGTGATTAGTTGAGGCAATTCAGCATGTGACTATGACTCATTCACAAATGTCTTACTGTTTCTTAGAGGATAAGTAGATGTCCAACATAGAAAGCAACTGAAGGGTCAAATGAAAGCTACAATAGCAGAGATTTATTATAGTTAGTTATTATAACTCATGCCCGGGCTTTAACTACGAGGTCATATCGCCTACTACCACAGTGCTCTTTCGTCACTCTGGTGGACATGAGCCCGACTCTACAATGGGAGTCCTAAATTTTGCCTACCCTAAATTTTTATTCACCTAGAACATTGGTCTTTAACGAGTACCTGACATTGCACAGACTCGGGGCCATCGCTTAATGTCCCATCCGAAGGACGGCGTGCTTAAGTTTATTTAACCTCCCAGATAATAATATAAAATAAACTAAGCGCCTCGGCCGGGTTTCGAACCCACGATCTTGAGCTCAAAAGGCAAGCATGCATACCACTGAGCTACCGGCGTTCTGAAGATTTATTATATATATTATAAACGAAGTTACAATATATGTATATATATATAAAATTTCGTGTCGATATATTCATTCTACCAGAAGTTACAATGTTCACTAAAAATTGAAACACTTATCCAATCCAAAGTGGATTGGCAACAAGGGACGGTAAAGAGGAAGCTTAGATTATTTTGAATGGGGTTTAAGACTACTGAATGCTTAGGTCCCCTGGATCAAAGCTAACCTCTCTTGTATATAGAAATGTTGGCGAATAGCAGGGGTCATTGTGTCAGTACCTGCATAGGTCATAGGAAGAATGCAAAAACGCTTATGAAAAGATCAATGAAGACTGAAACTCCTGTCTATCCCCAAAAAGGAATTCCTTTACCTACTGCCTCAAGCCCCAACCGCAAAGGGACAAAGGGTAACATCGGTAAAGGGAGTATAAAGTCAGAGGGAAGCACCATCTATCTTAAAATTCTAGAACGCCTAATGGAAGAAAATTCATATTATTTAACTGAGAATAATTAAATTTCGTTGATCAAGTAAATTTCAATTTAGAATTGTAGTTGGCATTGGTCAAGAAACATTCATGATATAGAGGTTATAGGAAAAAAAAAAGAAAAAATATTTATAATAATAACTAACTAAAGGCCCAGGTTTATATGCAACTAGCAGTAATACCCGGCGTTGCCCGGGGAACTTTGACTTTTCTCCCAATATCTCCTATAAGGCTATTCTCGACAGTACATTCATGATGTTATAATTTTCAATTATTCATACGGAATAAGGCTTATAGTCCTTCAACTGTAGTAACGCTAGCTTTGGAGCTAAAACTAATTTATTCAAAAAGATTTCTCATTAATCGTTGCAATGGTTTCCGAGTTACAAAGATTGCGTGAGTGGATGCTGGGATGGACCAGGGGTTGATTAAAAAATAGACCTTAACCTTCCGGTAGATAAAACTTATCTATTCAAAAAGATTCCTCATTAATCATTGCAGTGGTTTTTGAGTTACAAAGATTGCGTGGGTGGATGCTGGGATGGACCAGATATTGAGGTACTAATACGCCTATAACCTTCCACAGACGATGACGAACAAATTTTAAAAAAAATTAATCAAATCCATCAAGCCGTTCGTGAGTTATAGCGGTACAACGCACAGACATTTTCAGCTTTATATATATGATAAAAAAACCTTAAATATTTGCATATAATATGCCCATATTTTTGGGAAATAAGCAAGAAAAACATAATAAATATGCAAATAAAAAAAAAAAAAATTTTCAATCTTTTTCGACTTTTAACATCAATAAAAAATGGTTATAAAAATAAAAATTAAGTTTAATAGTTGTAAAACGTTTCATTCGTCGTTTCCAGTAAGAATGTTAAAAGTGAGATGTTGAAACCACCGTATCACAACTGGTACAATATAAAATGCCCGAATCACTGCTAAAAGTTTCGTCCGGAAATCGCGTAAATATTTATTTACGAGGACACAAGTTGTTGCTTTCACTTTCGGCATGTTAAGGGTGAAATAATTCGATATTGACTTGAAAAATAATGGAGATTTCTGTCAAAAGGGAGGGAAGAGATTTTAAGAATTTTAACGTCTGCCAAGCTTCCAAGAAAACTGAAGTGTAATAAAGAACGGAGTTATGGAATTCATCAAATTCGTTGTTTCGTATTAGATTTAAAAGTTTCATTTTTTCTTCTTACAGTTAGTTCAATCAATTCATGTCAACATTTACACTCACAACAACTAACAAAATCTAGATAATTTTCTACAAATTTTATAAAAACATTTTTAAATAATTTTTTTTCTTTTCTTTTTTTTAATATGTAGCAATATATGAACAAATTTGTACATGTTTTAAAAACTACATAAATGATGTGTGAAGCCTAGAAACGAATATGCAAATGCATATAAATCAGAGCCCTAATAATAACAGATTAGTAATATAGTAACTATAAAGATACAAATAATATTAAAATAAATAAATATGGACATGCTCTTTAATAGAAACAGAAAGAAATAGTGCAAGCAATTGGAAAACAAAAACAATTCAAAATAATGTATAAACAAAATATAAGACAACACAATAATAAAAACTGAAAAAAAAAAAAAAAATGTATCTATTATTAAGTAAATAAAAATGTTTCATTTCCAAGTCTGTAGGGAAAAATAAAAATAAATTGTAGAAATTTTTAACATCAACATTATCAAAAAATTCCACAATTGTTTCCGAGTCGATGTTTGGTCAATTTGTAAAATATTTTGTGGAGAAATGTTTGCCTGAAGATACTCAAAGAGTGACACTGGAACAAGAAGTGTATGAGGTCGTCTTTTTAGTCTAAGGCACAGAGCCTGCAGGCACTTTCAGGAGGAAATTGATATCTGAATCCTCCAAGTAATATTCTAAAACTTGTACTCTTTTGTGGAGGCGTATTTGGGCTAGCAGTCGGAGGTTTTCAATATGACAGTTTATTGAAAGGTACCTACTTATCTTGGGAACCTAACGCAGTGACCAGTCGGTAGAGGGAATTATAGTTTATTATTTATAGTTCAGTGTAGTGTTTATATCCTGACTGACTAGATGGTTCCTGACGGCTGCTACCAAATCACCATGAAGTAGGACATCAGAAATAGAGGGACTGCATAGAAGTCACCCGATGACCCAGTTGAATGGCAATACAAAGTTTCAGCTCAGTTGAACGAGGCGAAGATAGGAGAGTCTGTGGAGACGGTCCTCCGACATGGCCGGGAGGTACTGGAAACAGGACAAGAAGGATACTACGGAATCTTGAGGGTCCATCTCATGGTGTAAGAAAGTTTACACAATCCAATAAAATACTAAGCTAATGTTATTTTGCAGATAATACTGATTACTCTTGCTATGGCCGCCATGACTTTAGTGGAGGCTGCTCCTTCAGGAACAAAGCCACAAGGAGCTCTCCTGGTTCTGCCCTCGCAGTACGAAACTACCGTCAGAGCGCAACCTAGAACCGTAAATAGAATAATAATGATAATAATACTATTCATCTCCGTTAAATAACATAGTTATTGGTTATGTCATACAATTGTGTACATGAAAAAGCATTTACGTTATATACCCTCAACCGATAATAAATCTTACACTACAAACATAGGAGATAAACAGTAATAACTATAAAAATAAAATAAAATATATACTACTTTTATTAGTATTTTAGTTACAAATATTTTATATTTATAATTTTGTAAGAAAAATCTTCTTTCAGGGCGGGCGATTACTAGTTCATTCTAGTTTTTTGGGGCATTTCAAGTCGAAAACCATAAAAGAAACTACTATAATTTATTTAATTATTTATTTCAAATCTTGTCTGGGCATCCTTCCTGCTCTTTTATAGTTAACCATTAACCATTAATGTCAGCTCTGTCGATTTTTATTTTTTATTTCGTTCATATTTATACAGAATCTATATTATATACATAGATAAATTTATTTTCGCTAATTTCTTCACAATTAAGTTGTTCATTTTCATTTTATCTATACTTATTATACTCTATTTTTTATTCACTGGAACATTAATTCATTTCTAATACTTTATTTAATTGTTACTTTTCTTTTTGACTCTATGTATTTATTCTTAAGGGACCTCGGTCTCAAAATAAAAGAGAGATTTCGAAAAATACTATTCGATCGTCATCTGACGAATTTTAGACTTCCAAGTTAGAACATATTCGCTGACTTCATCAGAACACACTCAGTCTAACTCGTCCATTAAACAGAATAGAGGAGTGATCACAACTTATCATCTGAGGCTTTGCTTGTGATTCGTCTGTTTTAGTTGTCAATTTAATAACATTTGATCAAAACTCTGGCTTTGTCATAATAATAAGCCAGAGAGAAGGTGTGTAAGTCAATATCCTGCATTAGGCCATTAGTCAAGCTGTTTACACTTTAAACTCCCCCCCCACCTCATCATAAGTCAATATTGACATAGTAAATTAGGTATAAATGTACAGAAGAGGTCAAATTTAATATTCGAAATTGGACTCGTAAGTCAATAGAGTATTGTAAATTTATTTGTACTACCATATCAAGAGGGAAATACATGGATTCGTTAGTAAATTATATTTGACATTTCATTATATTATTGTATATAGCCAAAGAATATCATGTAACGCCTCGGATAGATTCTGCCAATATTTTGAAGAATATTTTTACTAGCTATGAAACGAACCAAAATAGTCAATAACATTTAGATGAACTTTTCCTGGCTTTAAATAACAAGAGTCTTCCTCTCATACCACACAACTATAATAATCAGTATAACTATAATATAATAATAATAATAACTATAATATAATAGCTATAATACTACTACTATAATATAGCAACGACTAGTCATCACAGTATGCCAAATTAATGGTTAACTCATTCAAGTCAAAATAACAACATAGTCTGACTTCTCATGGCTTTTATTATTTGTGCTGGACGACTTTCGAAGTTGCCCTTATCATCAGGCCATCCACAAAGAAACCCATCATTCAGCAATTTTTTTTTTTTTGTCTTAATAATGTTGGTCGCAACTGTCGCAACAACCAGCTACCAAAAGGACTTGATTGAAAGTGTATGTCTTGATTGTGAGAGAGGAAGGCCACCAAACGGTACCTCCTCTGGGCGAAATTAAAAACAATGAATATTATTGTTATTATCAATGAATGGGGATATTATGATTTTGTTTTAAGTGGGGGGTTGCAATTTGGGATTATAGTAAGTCACGGTTCCATCTCCTCTTCAATCTCCTGGGAGGATTGTGTGGCAATTGAATTCAGCAAACATTAAAAAAAAAAAGTATGATAGGACAATAATGACTAAAATGAATTTTTATGAATCTATTTTAATCCTTAGAACTAATTTTAAAAAAATATATATTTTTTTTTTACATTTTTATTAAAACTGGGTTATTACCACTTTTTTCTTTGATGTTTTTTCTTATAGATAGCCTGATGATGAGGGCAACCTCGAAAGCCGGCTAGCACAAATAGTAAAATCTGTGAGATCGCATTTAATAAAAGAATGAAACAGCTGTTGGTTAACTCATTCAAGTAGAAGTGAAGATGGCTGATATAGTGAGAAGTGATTATTTTACAGATTGTAACATAACTTATTTTGATATGTAAATTTTTTCCGGCATTTTATCCAGAGGTGTCTTCTTTTTTGACAATATTTCGGGACACTTTCACAAATTGTTCATAGTGACCAGAAGAAGGGACGTGAAAATGCCGGAAAAAAATCAACATATCAACATCCCAGAGAAGTTTAACAAAACGAACTTAGTTAAAAAAAAAGATTAAAAGATTTTATTATTTGTGCTGAACGGCTTTCGAAATTGCCCTCATCATCACGCTGTTTACAAAGAAACTCATCATTTAGTAAAAATGTAAAAAAAAAATTAATTCTAAGGGCTAAAATAAATACATAACAATATTGACTAAAATGAATTTTTTTTTTACGTTTTTGTTAAATGATTTTTTTTTTATAGAAAGCCAGATGATGAGGGAAATCACGAAAGCCGGTTAGCACAAATAATAAAATCTGTGAGAGGTCAGACTATGTTTTTATTTTGATATCTGTAAAACCATTCAAGTAGCATCTCATACAGAAAACCTCATTCTATTGGTATTAGGACCTATTAAGGAATGATCCTCAATCGAAATTGCTCTGCATTTCCCAATATTACATACATAGTTCCTGGAAAATATATTCTACTCAAAATTTATTTTGGGTGGAACTCTTTTTTTGGTTCCCTTACATTGATTTGTGCATAGAACATTTTGAAAAATTTTGGTACTATTATAGTACAATTGGTGCGTCTGAAAGTGCAATTGATTGAGTAAAAATCTTCTTTTTTTTCTTTTTTTATAGGACGAGTCCCAAAACTTGGAAAATGTAAACGAGCAAGTGATGGAGCGATTAGGACAGGAGGAGGGCTCCGAAAGAGGTGTCTACCATGTGTACCTTCCTGACGGAAGACTGCAGCGTGTTCAGTACACCAGCGCTCCTCTCAGGGCTGGCGGACAGGGAGGGAGCACCACCACCCAACAGGCCACCCAGCAGAACAGCCAAGTGGCACAGGTACTGAAGGATATCGGACATGAAACAGTTATTATGAATAGTAGAATTATTTTTCATAGGGATGAATGCCCACATCAGAGACTGCGCTATTCCCACCCTGTCACCTCTAAGCAGCAGGGGTTGGACGGGGTAAGGATGCAGAGTAGGAGTAGGCTAAGAGCCATGGATTGGGGATCAGGGCGGAAATTCGTTTGAAATGGACCATGGGAGAATATATTTGTCTACTTCGAGAATCTAAAGCCGGCTCCAGGACATGCGGTGTTTGTCAAATACCGAGCAATTGTTAGGCAAACTCCTAGTAGGTCGCTCGCCAGTGCTCGCCCTAGGCCAAGCACAAATATTCGGGTGCTCGCTATTCCCGTAGTTTGTCGGTCTTTTATGCCACATCAAAGGAGAAGAGCACCTGTCTACTGCATCGTCGGTCCTTCCAAGAAGTATTGATCTAGCTGTTTGAGTATAAATGGATTGATAATATAATTTGTTTTCCTTTCAGAATGCCAACAGCTTCCAGTACAATCAGCAGAACGCCCAAACCAGCGGAAGATATTACTCTGCCCAGGGTGCAGAATCAAGTCAGACTGGACAGTACGCTCAACAGAACGGACAAAGAGGTCAAGAACAGTTGATCCCAGGTCAGGTGCACTATGTAGCTGTTGATCAGCTGAAAGGACGTCTTGTACAACAACAAGCTGGTGGAGAGGTGAGTCAGCCGCAGCAGGGATATCTGCCAGTGGAGCCTAGAGACAACCAGGGTGCTCCAAGTGAACAGCCAGGACAGTCGGCACAGTTGAATGTGATCTCTGTGGACCAGCTGAGGGAGTACCTGGGAAGACAACAGTCTAGGAACCAGGAGTACAGACAGAGCAACGGACAGGATGGGGAGCGGCCGTCTGGGTACTTGGCCAGTCTCCAGTACACCGATCTCGAGCCCATCAGACCTCCTATCTACTCGTACAATTCTGCCGCTCCTCTTACCAGGATCCTCAGATACGCCCCTCAGTATCTCTAAGTGAAACTCCTACGACCACTACGACGACTGACAGCATGGCATGAATGACAACTTACACAAACCAACAAGACTGCTTCTATATTTCCCTTCATCATACCACATAATAGAGCTGCAGTTATCTAACAGCTTATCATGAGATATCTATAAAAATACTATTTAACAAACTTTTTTCTCAACCTTAATAAATGAATAATCTTATGAATTAAATTGTTACAAAAAACCATCCTGAACTCACAAACCACTAAAATTCACAGGTATTCAAATGTTTTAAATAATTTTTGCTGTATCCTCTAAACAGTTATATATATTTATGCCCCACTTTAAACTTTCTCTTTAACGAGATCATACCGCCTACTATTAGAGTGTCTTTTTGTCAAACTGGACTTCACTGTGTGAGCCCTAAATTTTGTCTACCCATGTTTAGGGGTCTTTAAAAGAGTACCTGATATCTCAGAGGATTATCTTCCCATCCGAAGTACTTTTACTTCACAGATAAAAAAAAAAAAAGTAAAGACCTTCGGCCGAGTTTTCATCGGATTTTTCGAGCAAAATAAATTTAAAATTAATAGCCCTTTCTAAACTATTCTGAGACTGACCACTAACTAATGAAATTACAAAATTATTCTGACGAACACTGTTCATTAGTCATCTCCGTATGATTTCAAAAAACTAAGAACATTTAAGATTTTTTAAAATGACAAGACTGTAATCTCATACAAATAATTAATGAGGAATGTTACCATTTATTTATTTGTAAGTTGTAATGCACTTTTTAATAAAAACACCTTTATGCATATTAAGTTTGACTTTTTGTCGCATATTAAGTTTATCCAGCAACGAGCTTATATCAACAGTTAGTAAGCAACGGGAATATCCTGATCAACACAAATAAGTTGTAATAATAACAATTCGTTAGTTATTATGATTCACACCCGAGCTTTAACTATGAGGACATATCGCTTACTACCAGAGCGCTCTTTCGTCACTCAGGATATGAGCCCGACTCTACTATGGGAGTACTATGTCGCTTCCGTGCAAAATTAATCGGAGTCGTCCTTATGGATGTTTAAATTTACATAGAATTAGAATTAGAATAATTTTATTCGTCGGCGATCAATGGCCTAGATTTTTGACGCCGTACAAGTGATTAAATTATATCGATGAGGTGACTACGTCTTTATTGTGGATAGGATGGCTTCTATAGTCGAGTTATCTCCTAGCATCTCATGTAGGTTTCTTGTTCGTAAACCCATGGTTATTAGTATTTCCTTAGTTCCAGAGCACTCCTCCAAGAAGTGGCTTACTGTGAGAGGCCAGGCCCCACACTTGTCACAGCGCGGGGCCATTCCCCTGGCCATGGGTTAGCCGAGTGTGACCTACACGGAGCAGCATCAGACATACCTCCTCCTGCCTATTCTGTCTTTCAGAGTTTTGCCATTTATCTATATTTGTTTAGATGGACCTAAGTTTATTTGCTAGGTCCATGTTAGTCCACACAGAGGCCCCAGCTCTCTTTTATTTTGCGACGCAGGAATTTTTTCAGGTCTGTTATTACCGTCACTACCATTTCTTCTCCAGGCAAATTTACATATAACATTTTGTGTCGTTACATTAAAATGGCAGTTATTAGAGTTTTTGTGTTAAGTCTCCCCTAATCCCCCCCCCTCCCTATAGCAGATTTTACTGAAAATGAATAAATATCGTCCTCATGGGATTATGGATTCACATATGAAATTTCTTGTCGATAAATTCTTTCGGGAGTAATCCGGTTCACAGACAGTGGAATCAGGAGGTCGCAAAACATGAAATTCCATTGAAAACACAACATCGAATTTCTGACCGACATAACTTCCCCTATACTTAGTAGAGCTGGGGAATTAAAATTATGTTTTCGGCTGTTTTTATGTTTTTAGGGTTGAACCAGAATTAGCAAAAAAAAAAAATAAATTACTTGTTTTGTTATCTCCATATTTCTCTAAGCTGAAGCAAGAAGCTAAAATTGAGTTAGGTAACACTTACTCATTTTACATACAAATGAAGCAATTAGGCTAACAGAATTACTCTTGGGTATTTGATGTTTGGATCTAAACTAACTGAAACTGAAGCTTCTTACCAAAAGTAAATGAATTATTTAAAAAAATAGAGTTAATATACTTAATGGACAATGGCAATATTTATTGTGTGTTGTATTGTAGTCTACTGTTAATGATATTAAAAATAATATTTATTTCCGTTAAACCATAACATGATAAAAGGATACGTCATAAGAATGTATACATTAAGATAGCTTATAAATTAGATACCTACATTAATAGTTATAAATCTGATTATTAATAACAATAACATTAACAAAATAAAAGGAAATTAATAAATAAATACTTAAAATAAAAAAATATATATGCACAAATGTAATAATACTAATAAATAGATACATTTTTAATTTAATAAATAAGATAAATATGTATTATAAATCTTCCAGAAGTCTCTATCTCGACGATATTTCGGGACGCTCTTACGCCCCTTCCATCAGGTCCCAATATAGAAAAGAGAAAGAAAACAATAACAAATATAAATAAAAGAAAATAAAAAAATAATAAAAAACATAATAACTATTTTATAAAATAAATTAGTAAATAATTTATGAAAAATAATGATAAAACATAACGTAGAATTGACAGACCATAAAGGAGGATATCTGTGGAGGAATTGCTCAAAAAATAAGAATGAAAGAAATGTATCAAATGATGTTTTTATATATGAAACACGATTTTTTACTGTGGTTATTTTATTTTATTATTTTTGAATAATGAGAAAAAAATTCCGTTTCCGAGTAAAGGTTTCCTCTAAATAAACATCAAGTAACAGCAAAAGTCGAATATTTAATTTTATTAGCAATAATTGAAACTATATATTTGTAGAGCAATAATTGGACTTATATATTCGTAGAGCAGTAATTGGACCTATATATTTGTAAATCCAGAAGACAATTAATAACAATTGAATAATAATCTATAACGCCCAGTCGAAATGATGTACAGTTGTCGAAGTCGGTGGTCTAGTGTGAGATATAAGGCAATGGTTGCTTTTCAATGAACACTCGAGGCAGTCATCATGGCGGAGACCTATTGTTACATGTTGAAATTTTGTCTGTGTAGTTAAATTAATTTTCCGAGATTTACTACAAACATCCTCTACAAAAAAGCTATATTACCCATGATGAATAAACTAGTTTGACAAAATTTAGGACTCCCACAGTAGAGTCGGTGCCACCAGACATGACCTCGTAGTTGTTGCCCAGGCTCGAGTGGCAATAACTAACGATCGGGAAATAAATAAATAAATAAATGAAACAAAGTTGTGGTTGTTTATCATCAGATTTACCATAAAGATTTAAAATATATATAGAATTGGTTGTACAGAGAAGTTGAGGCTCTTTTCAGGTTTTTAAATAACAAAACCTTAGCCTATTCGGGCAACTGAAGGAATTACACATTGATGGCATTTAGAAATTTAAAGCTACTTAGTCCCGAAAACATAAAGTTTCTAAGGACATGAAGTCCTAACTTGAGAATGATTCGACTTATTTTATTTTATTAATATATTCAGTCAGGATGCGCGAAATAATAATTCATTAGAAGAAAAAGCATCCTTGTGCTTATATAATTATCCTTTCAATATCTTCTCATCACTCAAACACATATGAAGAGCACAGCTTTTGATAAACAAGAAGAAACCATTTAATAATTACTGAAGCATGTCCAAAATTACAATACATATTAAACCAGAACATACCTTATGTTATTCTGGAAAAGAAAAATGAACCTACCTGGAACAGAAAAAAGAATAATAATTAGTATGTATCAGAAAAATAGTTACTATTGTCCTATTTAATTTAAGAGTGGATAACAGGAATAATGGGAATCAGATCAAATTTATAAGTGTTCTATTTAAATATAGGAGTGTACAATAGGATCAATGTAGATGTTGCTCTGGAGAACTCAAAGAAGATATTGTTAATTTTTTTATTAAACTGTCCTTTGTATAATAATATTAGAGAAGATATTTATCTAAATATATTAAAAACTCAGAGGAAGATGAAAGTAATATTATTAGAATATTAGAGATTGTTTCTATAGAGCAAATTAATGATGTCTATTACAATATTCTAAATTCCATTAATTTAGAAAAGCAAACATTAAAAAATCTAACTTACAATAAAAATTAAAGGGGGAAAGGAAAGGGAAAAAATGAAAATAAGAATAGAGGACAAAAAAAAATAATTAAGATAATGAAAAATGAATTAACGTTGAGATTTTCATACTGTTTTGTTAAATACTTGTAGTTTACAGTTTAAGTACAAAGTGTATGTATACAAGTAAAAATGTGCATTTATTATAATATTTAGATATTTAGAAATTTATTAAGCTATAATATTCTTACTTTATTATTATACAGGATGTATATTCTACCCCAACACTCTACAATAAGCTTAATAGGCTTCAATGTAGTAATAAATAAATAAATATATAGGAATAATCAGAATCGAAAAAATAGTAATAGGAGTCCTAATAAATATAGGAGTCAATAATAGGGATAATTACTATCAGAAAAATTGTCCTATTAAATTTAAGACTTCATAACAGGAATAATGCGAATCAGAAAAAAATTATAGGCGTTCTATTAAATATAGGAGTCGATAATAGGGATAATTACTATCAGAAAAATTTTCCTATTAAATTTAAGACTTCTTAACAGGAATAATGCGAATTAGAAAAAAATTATAGGCGTTCTATTAAATATAGGAGTCGATAATAGGGATAATTACTATCAGAAAAATTGTCCTATTAAATGTAAGACTTGATAACAGGAATAATGAGAATCAGAAAAAAAATTATAGGCGTTCTATTAAATATAGGAGTCGATAATAGGGATAATTAGTATCAGAAAAATAATAACAGTTGTCCTATTAAATATAGGATTCGATAATAGGTATAATTAGTATCAGAAAAGTAATAACAGTTGTCCTATTAAATATAGGATTCGATAATAGGGATAATTAGTATCAGAAAAATTATAACAGTTGTCCTATTAAATATAGGATTCGATAATAGGGATAGTTAGTATCAGAAAGGTTTTTTTTCTACCTAACCATACCTCTTGTTGTAAGCATAATTGTATACATATTATGCAATTTCACTTCTCTACAGTGCACAATCACAATAGAATGTGATGCATGGGTAGCTGCATTTTGAAGCAGTTAAGGAAGCTAGCTGGTTCCTCCTCCTTACCACTATACTAAGGAGAAAGACCAATGAATTATTAATGAAGGCAAGGTCCTTGGTTTACCCGAGGATAGTAAAACAAGAATTTGGGGGGAGATTCAAAGGGCGCCCCAAGCTCTGCCCTTCGCTTCCAGCAACCAGTTTAAATTTTCATGCCCTCAGCATGTAATATTCATCCCTTTATATTAATAGGAGTAAAGTTGGTCAAGTGAGAGTAGCTGCTCTTGAATATGCCATAAGGGCGAACTGCACCCCTAACAAATAGACAGTAACGGGGTAAAAATCACCCTCTGGATATTGCTTCTTAATCCTAGCTAATCCACAGGAATGTCTGGGGTAATATAATATAATATAATAATATGATGTTACTTTATAAAATCAAATCATAAATAATAAATCAAATATTTTAAAATCTATTTTTTTTTTTTTGCAGTTGCATTTTGTTCTGAAGTAAATGTTTAAAATTCCTAATAAAAAACCAAAATAGGTTAGGTTAGGTTTTATGACTCATGCCCGGGCTTTAACTACGAGGTCATATTGCCTACTACATGAGCGCTCTTTGTCATGAGCCCGACTCTACTGTGGGAGTCGTAAATTTGGCCTACCCTAAATTTTTTATTCATCTAGGGCAGGGGTCTTTAACGAGTACCTGACATCGTACAGACTCGGGACCATCGCTTAACGTCCCATCCGAAGGGCGGCATGCTTAAGTTTATTTTACCTCTCAGATAAAATAAACTAAGGGCCTTGGTCGGGTTTCGAACCCACGTTCTTGAGCTCAGAAGGCAGGCATGCATACCACTGAGCTACCGGCGCCCTTCAAAAACCAAAATATAATATATTATTATTTATTAATCTTTACAAAAATATTAAGGAGAAATCAAAAATTAATTTAAATCAAATAATAAAATGTGAAAAGCAATAAAGGAATTAATATGTACAATATAATAATAAAGATATACATAAATAAATATGTACAGGTAAATGGTGCCAAGTGAAGACAAATAAAAGAGATAGAACAAAAATAACAATAATAATAGAAATGAAAATTTATAAGAAACTCGACGAGGACTCCCGCACACTGCCATCCACCTCTCTCCTACTAATCCACTCTGCCCAACCAACCACAGTCCAGCAGTGGAGGAAGACCAAAAGCCGGGGCATCGAGAGGACTGAGAGGCATGAGGGGAGAATCAGGCTGTGAGGGTGGAACAAAAAAAATAGCATCTATTATGGCTCCAAGGACTTTGGATTGAAAATACTTAAACCGCTCGATGTTTGATGGTTTGGCTGAGCTCCACAGCTACAGACCTTAGGTCCATTCTGAGCTCCACAGCTACAGACCTTAGGTCCATTCTGAGCTCCACAGCTCCAGGACCTCAGGTCCATTCTGAGCTCCACAGCTCCAGACTATAGGTCCATATCGATCGTATGATTTTGTCTTGTACATTGTAAGTTTGCTCTCTGTAGACAGTTTAGATTTTCTGTTAAGGAGTATGTACAGTTGTCCGAATCGTCTGCTTAGTTCATGGCGTTTCAGTCGCGTATGGTAGTTCCAATTTAGTCTGCTGTCCTAGTAGAACCAAATATATATGATTTGGTTGAAAATAGGAATTGGTACATTGTTGGACTAGAGGACAGGACTGATGTCTGAGAGTGAAGGTGATGTGAAAACATTTACCCTCATTGACTTTCATTTTCTCCACAACCTCCACCAGCTTTCCAAGTCATAGAGATACTTTTGCTGATTTTGGGAGGCAATCACAGGAACATAATTGGTGGAGAAGATAGCGGTATCGTCCGGAACACTTACTTCGGAAGTGTCTTTATCCCAACGATGTTTTGGGACGTTCTTACGTCCCATCATCAGGTCCCAATGTGCGAGATATAGAAAAGAAAGAAAACAATGTAACTATAATAATATATGAAAAATAATATATATAGATTAAATGAATGTATAAAAAAGTCTAAATAAATAAAAAATTATAAATAAAACAATAACGTACATTGGACTGACCTTTAAGGTGTGGAGGAACTCCCAAAAAATTTAAATTAAAGCTTTGTATAAATAATGTTTTTGGATATGAAACACGATTCTTTATTATGATTATATTATTCTTTTTGAACAGTGAGAATAAAATTCCGTTTCCATATAAAGGGTTTCCTCTAACATAAACTTTTTAGTTGAAATTTAAATTTTTTTATTGTATCTATTGACTTCAAGAAGTGGGGAAGGGCATTAAATAAATTAATTCCTTACTTTTATAATCGTGACTAGCATTGTTGAGAGGGAAAATATTTCTATTTAAAATTAAACCATAAATGTTTCAAATATAAACAGCGATGGCAAAGGCAGGATTTTAAGTTGTTTAAATATTTCTCTGCAGCTTGTTCTTTGAGTCATATTGTTTATAATTATAAACTTCAGAAATTTCTGAAGTCTGAAAATATTAATGTCGATACATTCATTTCATCGAGAGTTATTGTGTTCACAGACACATATACAGAAATGTTTTTACATTTTTTGAACAAGAAGGTTGGAGAACACGAAATTCCGTTGAAAACATCAAATTTCTGAACTATAACATAACTTCTTCTATACTTTGAATATCTGGAGAACTAATTATGAAGCAGAAAGTTAAATACCAGGATAAAATTACAATTTTTTTCAATTTTTTGAAGAGGGGCGCTCAAACGCAAAAAGCCTGTTTACGACAGTGTTGATTTAAACTTGAGACAGAGCCCTCGCAAATTTCCAAGATGTCAGAAGTTACTGGACAGAAGCAACACCAACTTTCCTCGAACCAGGCTGCTTTGTTATGACTTGAACGGCTTACAATCCACTCGGACTCCATATTGAATCTTTCTTCGGAAACAGAAATAAGGTAGATTACTTCCGACTTACCCGGCTACAAGAAGTATAGGGAAAGTTATGTAATCGGTCAAAAATTCGATGCGATTTCATGTAATTTCAGAAATATAGAAACGTTAATTCTTGATAAAATGAATGTATCATCACAAAATTTTATATGTGAATCCAAAACCTTTCAACGACGACACCTATTGTTTTTCAGTCAAATCGACCAAAGGGAAAGACGAGATGAAGGAAGTCAACTCAAAAACCCCAATAACTGCCGATGTAATGAATGTATCGACATAGAATTTTATATTTTGTTATTAATTTGTCAAAACCCAATGAGGATATAACTCTCAAATTTCAGCGATATCAGCTGAAGGGAAGAGGGTCCTCAATTCAAAAACCCTGATGACTGCCAATGTAATGAATTTATCAACGTAAAATTTAGTTTGAGGATTTAGGAACCCCTATGTACGTCAACTATTGAAGGGAGATCCACGATTCCTCTGTGTGCAGTTTTGATTGCGTTTAGCCCATGGCAGGTTTCCTCTCACCTATCATCTTGTTTACTCTCCGTCACCACCCCTTCCTCACCATTCACGCATCCGTCTGGAAATCATCCCTTGCTCAGTGTCCCAGTGTCAAGGTCAGTGTTCACATTATTATTTATCATTATATATATTATAAAATTATTTAACCTGAATTGTCCTCATAGCTTAGAAACTAAGAAGAGGGGCAGATATATCGTCCCGCCGGCGGAATCCGGCGACTCCCCTATTGAATATGGGGGGTGAGAGCTCTGCACCCCACTTAGAGAGATGAATGCCTTTGAAGTTCAGCGTAAGTAAATTATGGCAATAATGAAAAGAAATACTATATAAAAAATAATTATTAGTGAGAAAAAAAACTATTTGAAAGAAAGAGAAGCTCTGTATGGGCGGAGGACTTGAGAAGTACTACCAGCAGAGTGAGCTGCTGGGGATTAAAACTGAGTAATGGGGGGACGGCATAAGTAGGGTTATATCGATACCACAAAGTATCGATACTTTTACTCATTAGTAGTATCGACTAATACTTTCGATACCACTCAAGTATCGAATGAAAAGTATTGATACTTACTCGTATCGATTGAATCGAGTAGTTCATTATAATTAATTTTAAAAAATTTATAAATTTATATAAATTTAAATAAAAATCGTATTGCATCGAGTACTTCATTATAATTAATTTTAAACCATGTATAAAATATATATATACCTATATAACAATAATAAAAAAAAAAATACAATTTAAAAGATATAGGTAAATGAGATATTGTAGTGGGCATAAGAAACAAATAAATCAATAAGATAAAATTATATTATTAAAAACATACTGAATGATATAAAAAAAACATACAATTTATTTTTACTAACGTTATAAAACTACTGGAGACTATTCGTATTTCGACAATATTTCACTATTTTAAAACACTTTTGGGAGTTGCTCAGTTCGAAACGTTCTTAGTGTAATAAATCCACACTTTCGCCGTAGGACGCGGCATTATAATATGTAATTGACAAAATGGAATGTAAAAATAAAATAAAATAATGAAATCGTAATCATGTTCACGGTTCTCTTCAAAATTAAACAAACGTATACCTTCATAAACGATAAACCATTTAATGTAAATAAGGTAAGAAATAAGAACTCATCATGCAGACTGCGTGATCACATCACACATGAGTTTATCACCATCGATACTTACGAGTATCATTTGTCCGTGGCCCGGAATTTGAGTTCAGTATTTTACTGCAACAACAAATAAAAGAACATTGTAAGAAATTAAACGGTGAACGATTTTGACGAATTGAAAAATTTATATAATTTTTTTTAATTGTTGAAATTTGAAACGAGTACCTTGAATCGCTACAAGTAAAATCTATTTTATACCTACTTGGTATCGAAAGAAAAGTATCGATACCAAAAGTACTTGTATCAGATAAAAGTATCGATACTTTACTCGTATCGATAGATCCCTAGGCATAAGACCATTGAAATGCACAAACAGAGGGAGAGCGAAAACATATTTCATTAATGCGTGCTATGGAAATACATTACTTTCATGTGTATAATACACAAATTTTATATAATGATAATTGTTATACACTCGTTATAAGGGTTCTATTGGTGGCCATGAATCGAACCCCTGAAAAATCAATCACAAACTGGCTAAGGGAGGAGATGCTGAACAAATCCTCGTCTCCCTAACATGGAAGTTATTATCTGTTATCGCTGGAATATTAAATCAGGAAAAGCTGAATGGATCTTTTCTCCCCTCCTGAGAAAATGCCTTTTCATAAAGCCTATTTCCTACAGCCATTTTCAAGAATAAAAATCCTGAACTTTTCATTTTTCCATGATATTTCCAAGGATATCCCTTAAATATTGATATATATTTTTCTTAATTTAAAAAAATTAAGTTTCTGACAATGTTACTCTTCACATTCTCCTTAAAACAATTCTGAAAATATTTATATTACCACATTAACCGTAAAGATTGGCTAGCAGGTTACCTCTGAGCTACCGATGCTCTCTAAAAATTGAATGTAACATACCGTAAGAAAAAATAAAATAAAGACTTCAAGTATGTACTGTGATTTTTTTAGGTCTCGAATTGAACTATTTTTGAAACTATAAAAAGGAAATGACCTCGTAGTTAAAGCACGGGCATGAGTCATAATAACCAACTAACTATAAAAAGGAAAAATATAATAACAACAATATTAATAAATAAAATTATATAAGATGTGTAACGAAAAAAAGTATAACGTTTTTTAACCAAAAGTTAGTTATGGAAAGCCCGTAAGACAAGTAGTACACATTAATTTCTTCTACACAATATAATGTAAAAGAGGGCGCCGGTAGCTCAGTGGTATGCGTGCTTGCCTTCTGAGCTCAAGAACGTGGGTTGAAACCCGACCGAGGCCCTTAGTTTATTTTATCTGGGAGGTCAAATAAACTTAAGCACGCCGTCCTTTGAATGGGACGTTAAGCGATGGTCCCGAGCCTGTACGATGTCAGGTACTCGTTTAAGACCCCTGCCCTAGGTGAATAAAAATTTAGGGTAGGCAAAATTTAAGACTACCACAGTAGAGTCGGGCTCATGTCCACCAGAGTGACGAAAGAGCGCTCATGAGTCATAAAACCTAACCTAACCTATAATGTAAAAATTAGTTATTGTAACTCATGCGCGGGCTTTAACTTCGAGGTCATATCGTCTACAACCAGAGCGCTCTTTCGTCACTCTGGTGGAGATATGTGCCAAACTGTAGAGTTAGTAGTATGAAAGTTCTAAATTTTGCCTAACCTAAATATTTATTTTCCTAGGATGGGGGTCTTTAATCATGCAGACTTGGGACCATCGCTTATCGTCCTATCCGTAGGACGGCATGCTTAACTGTATTTTACCGCCCAGATAAAATAAAGTAAGGGCCTCGGCCGGTTTTAACCATGAACTTGAGCTCAGTAAGCAAGCACGCATATCACTGACCCACCGGCGTCCTCTAGAGAGGAAAGGATGGTAACATCCCCATCCATGAAATTTAAATGTTTTTTATTAGTTTATTCTAAATTTTAATTCTTATTTATTAAAATATTATAAAATATGTTGTTTTTTAAAATTATTTTATCAGACTGCCTGATGATGAGGGCAACCTCGAACGTCGACTAGCAAAAGTAAATAAAAAATCTGTGAGAGGTCAAACTATATTATATTTTGCAACATCAGCCATCTTCATATTAACAACTGATGTCTCCTCTACACTATGGCTCATTGTGGGCCATCATGATGGTCACCATTATCATGGCCCATTATGATGGCCTGAATGGACGCATCCACACAGTGGTCCATCTAGATGGACCATTCTAGATGTGCATGAATGGGCCATAGTGAATTTATAATTTCTCAATAAGAAGTTGCCTAGTAACTAGTATGGAGAAGCAGAACATTATATAAAAAACATAATTTGATAAATTAAAACTTACTTTATTTTTATCTTAATGTAGCTTGTCTTTCGGGTTCCAAATGCAAGACTCCTTTTGATACAACTCAATAAACTTAAATGTCTCTTCTGGAACCCAATTTATTTCTTTTTTCGAGTTTGCCATGATTAATAATAAACAGCTATTTCTTGCTATAGAAAACTAATATTTCAATAAACTAATATCTCAATAAACTAAATATTTCGTTATAATTAAATAATAATAATTACTAAAATCAGTGTTATCATGACAACAAGCAGCAGGCACTCATAAGCGTGCGGTAAAGGAAATAATGACGGCCCATGGTGTGGACATGCCACTTTAGTCACTGCGCAGCTTACTTGTGCATGCTGGCCTCCTTTGATGTGTGCAGTCGGACCGCTCCCAACGCCATCCATGGCCATCACCATCTCCATCATCCACTACTTAGGCCACTACAGGCCATCTACCCCTCTACACAATGGTGATGGCTCACAGTGGCTCAAGATGGGCCATAGTGTAGAGGAGCCATGAGACAGAACAGGCTCGGGACCATCGCATAACGTCACAGAACGGCGTACTCAAGGTTATAATGTAAAATAAAGTAACTAAAGTCTGGCAATTGTCAGTTGGTTGCGAGTTAGTTTTGCCCTTGTCTGATTTACAAGGGGTATAGGGAATTTATTTTTACATCAGGGAGGCAACCCTCTACTAAAAAAAATGATATGGCCGTAACAGGGCTTTTGTACAGATGAATCTCCCTCCTCCTTCTCCCTTTCAAATTCATTTTAGGGCATCACTGGGTATATGAAAGTAATGTACTGGCCTCAGCAGTTTTCTTTGTTTCATTGTTCAAGCCTGTCTAGTAGAGATGGGTATCGATTAACCGATTAATCGAAATAATCGATGTTTTAGTAAAACAATCTATGTTTTTTAATCGTTGTCATCTGGGTTTGATTAATCGGATAATCGATGATTATTTAACTATTATTAAATTTTGAATTAAAATTACAACTCATCCGAAAAACAGGAGAAAAAAAATAAAAATGAATTAATTATAATTCATCCGAAGGGCAACTCGCCTAAAAAAGTGGGAGGAGACTATCGTATCGATTATCGATACAACACAGTGCCTCTGTGGTGAACTGGTGATAAGTAAAACGTAACCTTCTAATAGTTCTACTTTAGAATAATTTGTGTTTTGTCATTTGTGAGTTGTGATTGACTGATTATATTAACTTTTGTTTGTGCGTTCGATTAATCGATTACGTAACCAACAATTAATAATTGCATCGATTAATTAGTAGAAAATAATAATCTATACCATTAATCGATGTTTTGTTGGTCGATACCCATCCCTACTGTCTAGGACTATATATATATACCCACTATGCCAGTATAAAATGATTTTGAGAAGGGGAAGGAGGAGGGAGATTCAAACTTAATTGTATAAGAATGTCCTGTTATAGCTACATCCTTTTTTCTACATTTTTTTTTTTTTTGAAAAACAACTACCAATAAAATAAGATACTTTAAGATTGCTATGCGTTACAATGTAGACATTTTTTTTTTTTTCTTTTTTTGGCTTTATGTACGGTGCATATTAGCCATGTCAATGTGTTATATATAATTATTTAAGACATCCATGGCCCCGGGAGGGAGTTCTATCTACGAAATAAAACTCACTCCCGGACGGGATTCGAACCCGCAAACCATGGTGAGACCATGCGACTAAAGCCCTACGCTCTAGCCCGCACGGCCACCATGGCCCCCAATGTAGACATTACTTGAAAATCTTTCCTAAGAAAATTTATTGTACATTCTTTGAGGTACTATAAATGTGTTCGTATTGGTTCCAACTCAAATTTGAGGTCACGCATGCGATGTGAAATTTAATAATAAACAGTTTTGGTGAGAACCAATTTTTCGATAGAACAAACCGTTTTCGCCTAAATCAAGAAAACGTAAAGAAAAATGAGTTTCAATACGACATATTAGAACGGTTTTCGGTTGTCCTTTAAGTCCTAATTGTAAGCAGAATCTTGTAAAATGTACATTTGTCCCAATGCAAAGTGGTCTTAACCTTCGTCCCATTTCAGTCAAAATGTAATCAGATCTAAGTTAGCATATGACAAACTCATTTGATATTTCAAGTTTATTGCTAAAATCGTTCTTGAGACCTCAAGAAGTTTCAGTCATATATACACACACACAGACGCAAAGACAGACATTATAGCGAGAATGGTCAAAACCAAAGGTATAAGAAAGTAATTGTTGTGAAACAAATTTATTTATACAATATAGTGTAAAATAAGTTAACTAATAAAGTCTGCCAACTGTCAGTTTGGTTGTGGGTTCAAGCCGGCACCTGCCTCACTCACAGGGATATAGCGAATTTATTTTTACACCAGGAGAGAAAACCAACCCCACTAATAAAAAAAAAGTGTTGTGTGGGTGGATTTTTACTCCCATGTGGTCAAGTCTCTATAAACTAGGAGTGGATAATAGAAAACAGAAATACTTACAGCCAATATCCTCTCTGCCAGGAGGAAAATTGGCCACTGAGGTCAGTCTTCTCCGGGTTTATTTTCCTGTACATTCTACATCTGTTTTCACACTATTTGGGCAGAATCCAATTTCAACATGAAGACAACTCGCATTAACTCCAAAACCCAAAACAAAAGAGAATCACATAAAAGAAGAAAACATTGTAATCGCGTAAAAATCCGAGATCAAGTTTTCAAACGAAATTTCACGTTTCAAGTTCCCCTGATTACTATTTTCTCTGTCTATGTTAAGGATTGCAATCCCAGGATCCCGGCATTTTTCACTTTTTACAAACTCGGGATTAAAATGTTTCAATCCCGGGATTTTCGAGATTTATTTTATTTTTATTAATTTTTTTAAATTTCTATATCTTTGAAAAAAAGTATCTATGCATTTTAAGGGAATGAACAATAAGGTATAATATTAAAAGAAGGCAAATAGGAATTTTATGTAAATTTGGGAGACTTCAGTAGACCTCCGAAAGCTTTTTGAAATAGCTGGGTATACTCTTCCTTTGTCTTCGAATACAATGCAATCAAAAGTATTAAGTTAAGAACTTCACGGACCCGGTAATGAGGAATCAATGAGAAATGCACTTAAACGAGAAATTAAAAAATTTATAATAGAAAGTTCACCGAAGAGAACGAAAAAAGATCCAGCTGAAGAAAGAAATGAGAGTTTTCGAAAACAGTGGTAAAAGAGGATTGTACTTAAACTTTGTGTGCAGATCATTGCTAACAATTCCACCGACCACTGTATAGGCCGAAAGGGTCATTAGGCGATAACTCTTTGGAAACATTATGCTTTTTAAGTGCATATTTTTCAGCATAAATATGCAAATATATTAGCTGTAAAATTGAGTTGTATTTATTTATTTATTTTTTTCATAAATCATTTTTTCGAACTAACCTATTTAAATGTTATTTTAATCAATCCCGAAAATCCCGTTAATACCGGGATTCAAAGAGTTAAATCCCGAAATTTCGGGATCAAGTTCCAATCCCGGTATTGCAATACTAGTCTGTGTAAATACAGTTAGGTTTTATGACTCATGTCCAGGCTTTAACTACGAGGTCATATCACCTACTACCAGAGCGCTCTTTCGTCCCTTTGGTGGACATAAGCCCGACATTATCTCAACAAACTTCACATATACAACACCATACTAAAACCCATCTGGACTTACAGTATCGAGATATGGGATCAGCCAAAAAATCAAACACACAACACCTTCAGTCCATTATACTACGCGACACTGCCGATGCGCCTTAACACCTAACATCCCATTTGTACCCACAGATATCAAGACACGCTATCAAAATTTTCACGACAAACTCCATCATCATGACAATTCATTTATTCGACAATTATCCACAAACAATCCCAGCAAATCCACCACGACGCCTTAAGCGGGCATGGCAGAGGGACCTGCTCCAGGACTAGCCTGAACTCCTCTCCACTGCCATGTCAAACTTCAACATCGCACTTACTAATGACGAACAATTCTTCGTTGTAAACATGTAAATAAATAAATAAAAAATATAATAACGTACTGATTTATTTTTCTGGTGTCTGATTAAGAGTGAGATCAGAAAGAAAATATTCCATTGAAGTAGTCAATTTTAGAGAGAAAGGATATAGCAACCTGTAAAGTAGCTTTTCTGCCCAAGTTTGAGTAAACGAGGACTATAAACCAAAAGTAATAAACCAAGTTTCTTTGCATTATGATATTGGTGTCTGCTGGGAAGAGATGCAGGTAATACCCGAGAGAGTTCGTTGCAGTTTGTCCAACTACAAACTTTAATTACTTGACAAAGTTGCTACATATGTACCTGGGAATTACTCTTATTACACTTACACTAGCATGTTGCCCGTAACTGTAACTGGACTTATAAAGGATATTACTTGTGAAATTTCAAGAAACTCCGCACAACTGTTAAAGCACTCATATTATGTGTTAATCCTAAGGGGTAGGTTCCGTGAATATACGATCTACCGTTAAAGAGGTAGGTACTATACGAATTTTATGTCACCTCCACCCTCACGAACCTCCTTCCTTCCCGTCCAAAATGTTAAGTTCCTACATAGCCTGTTGTGTATAAACATCTCTAAGAATACTTCATGTATAATAAAAAAAGTTTTGGACACACAAACCTCCCCTGTTGTTCAATATTTTGAGATGGCAAATGGCTTGTATTTGCACTAGGCTTATAATGATGCTAATCGTCAAATTTCCTAATATTCCGGTCATTTTTAGAGATCTAGAACTCATTTTATGTTTTTAGGCACCCACCTCTGCCGTTCGAAATTTTGAGATGCAATTAATGCCATTAGTTTGTATTTTAAGTTGATTGATCCTTAAAAGGCCCTGCAAATTTCGTAAGTGTAGCAGTTTTTCCGTAAAGCTTAAACAAACATACTTACTGACAGACATTGAAGTGATGGTTACGAAGTGGGGTCTATTCAACATGAAATGGAATTCTCATGAAACAAAAAATTAATTTCGACCAAGTACAGGGAAAAATGTAATTTTATGTTTATGGATAAATAATATTGTTATATTATTAAGTCAAAATCGTCTATAACGACCTCCAAGGGGATAGGAAAATCTGGTTGTTATAACCACACTTTTTTTTTTTTTTTTTTTCAATCGCATCAATAACAAATGAAAGGTCAAAAGAACAATGGAATAAAGGTTTGAAAAACTGAATTTCGTAAAAACAACACATATTTATTCAAAAAATAGCAGGTATTTACATTAAAGAGTTGGAAAAAAGTTAAAACGTAAAAAAAAAAGTGAAACCTGTTAATAGGAACATTTTTTTTAAAATGAGTTCATAGATCTCCAAACGATTATGTATCCAATTATCTCTAACTTGATGTTTTGTTTACATTCTGTCCGTCGTTATAGACGACTTTTAATTCTCCAAGTTGTCTAAACCAGCGTTACTACAGCCGATGTCGTCATTATATACACTGTCGTAATAACGGATATTTTACCTGTAACTTGTAATAACGAACCAAACTTTTTCTCGAGATTTCATCGTTATGCAAGGTTTTAACTGTATATAGTTTTGTACATAACCATATGTTATCGATGTATATATTTTTTTTCATTTCTTCATTTTATTTATCATTCTCCTCTTCTTTTTTTTATTTTTATTCAATTTTTTTAATTTTATCATAAAATTTACTTATGGTCATATTACGGATTGTAAATATTCAAAATAAAGAATTACTTACTAACTAAAAAAAAGTATATTGACATGCTTAAGCATAGGGGGAGAATATAAAAAGAGTGCTAGGCTCTTCAAAGGATGATCGTATCATCAGATTTTCATAAAATTTCACGCCCTGTTATAATAACCAACCTCTTTAAAGTTACACTTGAGCAACGCTGGATAACCTGCGAGTTATAAATAAAACTTAAAAAAATTTCCTTTGCTCTAGTTTGAGAATAATACAAGCCCGATAAGTTGAAGGGGGAGCCATCAAATCTACTGACACTTATTGACTTTTCTGTCAAAGAAAAAAGTGAATTTCATAAGTAAGGTTAAAACATTAATTAAACTAATATAACATTTTTTAAAAGAAGTGTTTAGAATAGAGAATGTAAATTATGATCCATTTCAAGAATCGCAACGAATAAAAAAATAATTTTTTATTATTGATATTTTTTATTTTATTTTTTATTGAAAAGAACAAAAATACCAACCACTTTTGTACAGATCACTAGCCCCCCTTTTCCAACGCCTAAATTTTGCCTAACCAGGTTTAGTTACGTAGAGAAGGGGTCTTTAAAGAGCACCTGACATTCCACAGGCTCGGGACCATCGCTTAACGTCCCATCCGAAGGACAAAGTGCTCAAGGTTCTTTTACTTCCCGAAAAAAACAAAGGCTTCGGCTGGAATTCGAAACCGCGATCTTGTGTTCAGAACGCTAGCACGTTACCTCGTAGCTACTGGCGCCCTTATAATTTAATAACTATACATATATTTATAAGTGAGGGCGCCGGTAGCTCAGTGGAATGCGTGCTTGCCTTCTGAGCTCAAGAACGTGGGTTCGAAACCCAACCGTTAGTTTATTTTATTTTATATATCCGGCAGGTAAAATAAACTTAAGCACGCTGTCCTTCTGATGGGACGTTAAGCGATGGTCCCGAGCCTGTACGATGTCAGGTACTCGTTAAAGACCCCTGCCCTAGGTGAATAACAATTTAGGATAGGCAAAAGTTAGGACTCCCATAGTAGAGTCGGGCTCAGGTCCACCAGAGTGACCAAAGAGTGCTCTGGTGGTAGGCGATATGACCTCGTAGTTAAAGCCCGGGCATGAGTCATAAAACCAAACCTAACCTATATTTATAAGTTCTTGGTGTAAACATTTTAATGGTTTAACGGATATAAATATTATTATTAGATTGGTAACAAAAGAATCCATAATTCTCCAGACTAGAAGCGAGACTTCCACCGTAATAATTGATTACAGAATAGCATTATTTCTGCCATGCAGAGGACATGGAAAAGTGTAAATGTAAAAAAACACGAAATATTTTCCAGTTTGAAAAATAAAGAAAAACGTATGTTTTTTAAAATATTGTGTATTTCACAAATATAGATATGATAGAATATAGATTGTAGCAATACCGAAAGTACTGTCAGATAGAATAGTCAGAAAATTATCAATAAATAATATATTGTTTGTGTATAATTTATTTATGTATGTGTATTATTTATTTAATGAAATGAATTATAAAACATATTAAACAAATTCATTTCGATATAAATTATAAGATATTTCTAGCACATAGGAAAAAAAAACTGCCAAGAAAATAAAAATGAAAGCAAAATCTGAATTAAACTTGTATATATAAAAGGGTGTTTTTTTTTTTCATTTTTGTTTTTTGTACAATGAGAAAACGATTCCATTTCGAATAGAATATTCCTCTAACATCAACATTTTTAAATAAATTACATTTTCTAATGGTATCTACTAGTTTCAAGAAGTAGGGAAGGGCATATCTTTAAGTTACGAAGCTGTTTTCTTTACAAGTTATATTATTTTGAGTATTTGTTAAGTTGTGGCTGAAGATGGTAACAATATCGAAAGTACACCCATATATTATATAAAATTGATGAATTAGACAATATTTTTAAAGAAAATACAATTTAATTCTCCAGCTAAACGAAGTATAGGAGAAATTATGTAATCGGTCAAAAATTCGATGCGGCGTTTTCAACGGAATTTCATGTTTTCCGACCTCTAGATTCCAAATATGAAAAAAAATGATATGTCTGTGTGTCTGGGAACACGATAACTTCCGATAGAATGAGTGTATCAATACGAAATTGTATATGTAAATCCAAAACCTTCTAACAACGACACCTATTGTTTTTCAGCCAAATCGACCAAATGGAAGGGGGGATTAGGGTGAAGGCTTAAGGTAAATACTGTAATAACTGCCGTTAGAATGAATGTATCATCATGAAATTTTACTTGTGACAGCAAAACCCCATGAGGACAAGACATCAATTTTCAGCCAAATCGGTCTTATAGGAGAGGGGGGTTAGGGGAGAGGCTCAACTCAAAAACTCTGAATTCAAAACACCATAAGGGGATGATCAGAGGGGGCTCAACACAAAATCCCTAATAATTGCCGATGTAATGAATTTATCGACACGAAATTTAGTATGAGGATTTAGGAGCCTCTCTGTAAGTCAACTGTTGAATATTAGCGCAAACGGTCGACTGGTTCTGGAATAGGAGCGAAAACTCAATTGATTGGGGATTTACATTTCCGGAGATTCACTGACGACTTTTTTCTTTATATTTTATTAAATGTTTAACAATATTTCTGAACAAAATTTTAAATATAATTTTTCATTTTGATTGAAGAAAGTTGAATTTGAAGTTTTTGTTGTTCCAAATTCAGTTATTCTGTCCCCTTCTCATTGGCATGCATACCCACTGCATATCTCCAATATTCCAATTAAGTCCGACTAGTCAGCCACTATTATTCATGGCTCAATTAACTTCTGGGGCAGTTATATTTCAACACTGTATTTTCTGCAAAAAACTATGAAAAAAAAATGAAATAAAAGATAAAACCATGGGGGTGAGGAAAAAAACACGAAAAACCATTGCTCTCTAACATTTGAGTTACTATTCATAGCAACGAAGCTCCGAAACTTCTCTTTGCACGAGCTTAATTGCTAAATTGGAATTAAGTGCCGATAAAATGTTGCACTTTTCAGAAATGAGGGCGCCGGTAGCTCAGTGGTATGCGTGCTTGACTTCTGAGCTCAAGAATGTGGGTTCGTAACCCGACCAAGGCCCTTAGTTTATTTTATCTGGGAGGTAAAATAAACTTAAGCACGCCGTCCTTCGGATGGGACGTTAAGCGATGGTCCCGAGCCTGTACGATGTCAGGTACTCGTTAAAGACCCCTACCCTAGGTGAATAAAAATTTAGGGTAGGCAAAATTTAGGACTCCCACAATAGAGTCGGGCTCTTGTCCACCAGAGTGACGAAAGAGCGCTCTGGTAGTAGGCGATATGACCTCGTAGTTAAAGCCCGGGCATGAGTCATAAAACCTAACCTAACCTTTTCAGAAATAATTATTTATTTAATATCCTCACCATTTTATATTTGAGTCCGGACCATTATGTGGGCATATAAAAAAGTATTCGGTGAATCACCGGCAATGTACTTCCCTGGAAGGAATTAATCAATTAATTTTTCGCTCCCCCCCAAAACCAGTCGACTGTTTGCGCTAATATTCAATAGTTGACTCACATAAGAGCTCCTAAATTGACTAAAAGGATTTTTGAAATGATTTCCTCCCCTGAACCAACCCTTCCCTTCGGTTGATATCGCTCAAAATGCGCAGGTTATGTCCTCATTGAGTTTTGACTTCAAATATGAAATTTCATGTCGATAAGTTGAGCCCCCTATGATTCCCCACTTCCCTTCTGCCGATTGCCGATTCGGCAGTTATCGAGTTCACAGACACATCAAAAGGCATTATGTTTTTTCCATATTTGGAATCTGAAGGTCGGAAAACATGAAATTCCGTTGAAAACTTCATCCTCATTCTTGATCGATTACATAATTTCTTCTATACTTCGTATAATTTGGGAAGTAAAAAAGTTTACCATAAACTCTTAAGAATTGGGTAACAGGTTTTTTTGAATTCAAAATATGAAGAAAAAAAAAAATGTTTATATGTTTTTCTGTCTGTGAACACGATAACTCTCAATAGAATTCATGTATCAACACGAAAAATTATATGTGTGACCAAAACCCCATAAGGAACACACCCATCGATTTTCTGACAAATCGGCCAAAGGGTTGGGGGGTTAGGGGAGAGGCTTAACTCAAAAACTCTAATAAGCGCCGTTGTAATGAATGTTTCAACACAAAATGTTTTTATATTTATTTTATGGATCTATTCATTTATTTATTTATTTTTATTTATTCTTTTATACATTTATTTTTTCATTTATTCATTCATATTTGATTAAAACATTTTTTATATTTTTTTTTTCTTCTATATCTCGCACTTTGTGACTTGATGAGGTAAGAACGTCCCGAAATATCGTTCTGATACAAGACAGTTCCGGAGAAGTTTTAAAAAATAATTAACTTAATTTTAATTAAACTGAAAAATCTATCTGCATATTACAAATGTATTTATCTATTAACTTTTTATTCACTTCATTTTACTTTTTTTAAATAGTTTTGTTAGTACTAAATATATGTGTATTAGACTCAAATAGTAAAATTTAATTTATTATTATTATACATACATTCTTATGATGTATCCTATTACCATGTATTGGTTTAAAGGAAATAAAATTATTATTATTATTATGTGAATTCAGAACCCAGTGAGGTCGACACATACTAAGTATATCATAAGTAGTTCCAAGAAAAATTCATTACGTAACTTCATATACCTGGAGAAGTAAATAGTATTTTTCAGTCAACTATTTATCAATAGTTTTTACTGGAGTAAACCACTGATAAAATAGAAGAGAGTGGACGGTTTAAAGGAGGGGATGGATAAACAAGGTGAATCCAGGATGATCCTCCCCAGTCCAAACATACATCCAGGTTACTGAGAATGACCACAGCTGGGGGGAAACTGTATCTCCTATAGTGTTTCCACTTTCACGGAAATTCCCCTTTTTCGGGAGAATCGGTCGCTTTGAGGGAAAAGAAAAGGGGAATTCCAAGATAACTGTTTGTGAAAAAAAATTGACGGATTTTTTTGACATAAAATTACAATGTTACCACTTAGATTACACTTCAAGATAAACATAACGAAGTATGTTATAATGAAGTATGTAATTATTGATTCATCGATATATTTCGAATATCGATAGTAACACACGATTCATAGCGGCTGCTTTATTTCTTGTCATTTTTATAGTTTTAAGTTTGATCTAAGTCACCGTGGTATGTGTTTATTATTTATGCCTATGTCTAATTACCAAATCATTATTGTATAACTTTGTATAGGTACATAAATATTTCAAAATGTTTTTTTTTATATCTTTTAAAATTTGTTTTATTCTTGTCAATTTTATTTAGTATTACATTTTATCCAAGTTACCTTTACCTTGTGATACATGTTTATTCTTTTATATTTCTAATAACCAAAGCAATGTTATGTTGCATAATATTCAGTTCCTATGTACGTTGAATAAATATTTCAACATGTTTGTTGAAAACATTTTCTTGTATTTATTATTGTATGTTCCTAATAGCAAGCATTTAATTACTTTTCATATTCTGCAATAATATTTCAAAATGTTTGTTAAAAAGGTTTGTTATTTTTGTATAAATAAATTTTAATAAATACATGTTTCATAATATAATAAATTGTTCTTTAAACTTTTAAGAAGTATGGCACTTTTACGTTTTACCGTTGACTTTATGCATTATATAAAGTCAATGGTTTCATCTTTCCTCCTTTACGATTTCATACGAAATCATGTTTAAAGAACATTTTGATCTTATACCTGTAATAAATAAATAATGTTCCTAACTTTTGGTTGAATCTATTTAGGGGTAAAAGGGAGGAAATTTTTCAATATGGTGGAGGGGAAAAAGGGAAAATTTATGATTCGATGAGGGAAATTCGCATTTCATAGGTGGAAACACTGATCTCCTATAGGTACACCACTTTCAGTCTAGTTGTACTCTGTCAAGATCCCTTCAATCCAATCTGGGGCAAGGATTAAATAGCAGATCTCATTAATGTGGGCCAACTGACCTCATAAACACTAACATATTAATATAAGTGTCCAATAATAAAAACTTATTTTTTAATTCGCGAACATTGCTTTGAACTATTTCTTACAGAAATTTATTTTACTTTCTTTGGATCTCTATAACCTTGTTCGTATAGGTCCTATCTCAAATTTGAGGGAATTTTTAATAAGAAAAATGTCTTGTAGGAACCAATTTTTCGATAGAACTAACTGTTTTTGAGTAAATTGAGCAAATATTGAAAAAAATGACATCATAGATATAAATATAAGCAGAATCTTTTAAAATGTAAAATACAATAGTCTTAATTTTCATCTCATTTCGGCCGAAGTGTGCAGCATGTGTGTCTGAGCAGTGAACGTTCGTTCAGTAGTGTGCAGCATAAGTGTCTAAGTGATGTACGTCTACTAAATAATAGAAAAATAATAAATATAAATATAATAATAATACTAAAAAATACAATAGGAAAATTTTTAAATTATGTCTTAAGTTGTTTTTTATAATTCTCCCTAAAGTGTATTTTTCATGACAATATTTCGGGACGTACTTACATGACTCCTTCAGGTCTCAAAGTACAAAATATAGAAAAGACAGAAAAAAAAAATTATTTAAAGAATGATAGTAAAATAAATATTACACAAAAAGGAATTAAGTAGACTTTATAGGATATCCGATATTTTGTGAATCTGGCTAGTTGCTTGTTGTGCTCTAAATTTCGGGCCAATCGCATTTTTTTGACCCTGAGCCTCGAAAAAATATTTCCAGATCTCTGAAATGTCTGGAGGAAAATTAAATTTCACTGGTAATTTACTTACTAACGCCAGAAATCTGTCAAAAAATGACAGACAACCAACGTTATAAAATCTAAATGCTTTACGTAAAACCGTAACAAATGATTATTGACAGCTTTGGCCTCAAGCTATTTTTTTTTTTTTTTGAACTATGACTTATTATTAAACATTTATTTTCTTATAGGCGCTAGGATGGGCAATGATTTGTTTCAGAGACATCATTAATTGAATGATAAAAAAGCGTTATCGTGCTCTTTTCGTTTTTTTTAAATTATTTTTTCATGAACACAGACATAATTTTTGATGTGGGAACATCTTAACTTGCATCGCCAACCCCCAAAAAAATCGGTGAATCACCGGCTATGTACCTCCCCAGAACGAATTAGCAAATCAAATTTTCGCTCACCCTCCAAAATCAGTCGACCGTTTGCGCAAATATTCAACTTACATAGTGGCTCCTAAATCTTCATAATAAATTTTGTCTCGATAAATTCATTACATTGGCAGTTATTACACTATTTACCTTAAGCCTTCCCCCTAAACACCCCTTCCCTTTGGTTGATTAGGCTGAAAAATAATAGGTGTCGTCTTTAGAGGATTTTGGATTTACATATAAAATTTCATCATGATACATACGTCCTACCGGGAGTTATCATATTCACAGACACTCAGACCAACATACATTTTTTTTATTTTTTCATTTTTTTCGCTGTCAACGGTAAAAAACGCCTGCCGATATAATGAATGTATCGTATTTAGTGAAAAAATTCCGAAACCCTATTTTTTTTTTTTTTTTTTCAAGGTTGCCGATCTTCGATGGACACCCGTTCGCCGAATCGTCGGGGAAAAGAGGGCCTAACAAGTATAAAAAAGCAAAAAATATAATAACTCTGTTGCTGTGGTTGGCTAGAAAGCGACCGCCGTCTACCATCTGCGACAACCGGGGGTCACTCCCAGCCCACCTTAATTTCTTTGGCGCGCCGAGAGAGCTTGGGATAAAAGGGGGCACTCGCTGGCTGTAGTGCGGTGGGGCGACAGGCGGCGTGTCTGCAGTCGTTCCCGGCGCAGGGTCATAGTGCTTTCTTCTTTCTCCACAAATCGGCTTTGTACAGTATCTTATTTTAAGTTAACTATTATATATATTACTATGTATATTGTAGTATGTCGTTTTGACCACTACATTACTTTATGGTATTGTATAGTAATTTAAGGGGGGGGTAAATCTTTTTGGTATGAATTGATCTAATTGATAAAAAAAAAATGTTATATCGATTGATTAAAAAAGCCAATCGATACCACATGATAATAATTAAATTGAAAAACTCATAAATCCGCATTATAAAAAAAATAAAAATAAAAATAATATAAGGTTAGACAAACATCGGAGCATAAGTACATTTTAAATAAAGTTATAATGAGATGCTGATTAGATATTATATAATCAGGAGAGCAATGGTACAAAAAAAACACAATGGTGGTATGTGAGAAAAAGAGAGAGGAGGTGGTGATCTCTCTCGGTGCGCAAAACTTAAAGAAGTGAATTTGTGGAGTGAGTGGTGATGAGTTGATGAAGGATACAGTCGATGGGACAGGAACAATATCTGCTCAATAAAGAAGTTGAGGATGGCAACACGGAATACGTTACAAATGTGAAATGAAGCCATGAGGATGAGCTGATGCAACGTGGAGGTACCCCCATGGAACTCGATCACTAAGAATCCGAATTCATCCCATCATCGAAAGTATACCACAAGTAAGCTACTCATTGCGCATTTGTCACTTGATAATTTGTATATTTTATAAAAAATATAATAGTTGAGTAAAAATAATTGTAAGCTTGTCATAAAAAAAATGTATAAAGAAAAAAAAAAGGAAATTAAATTAAAGTATGGATTTTGAATGTGAAAATGTCTTGATTATTTTTTTATGTGATAATCACTTTTCACTCATACTCATTCCAGTAAAAAGAACCTTGAGGTTATGGTCTATGCATGTGACTTGAACAAAAGAATCATTTATATTTTTCTGAGCAAGTCAAAATAAACAGAGCGCAACAATATATATACTACTAGTCGAAGTACAATTGCCAGTGATTCACCGACAACTTTCTCAACTTAGAAATTATATATCTACGTCTCAAAGTGTATTATTTTTCAAAGAAAAACTCTATTTTGGACCAGTGCTGACAGAGTTATGTTACTGAAAAGAAGAACTAAGTCAACAGGGCAACTTGCCTGGGAATCTATTTGTATGAACCGTGCCCTGAAGTACAATATCTGTCTCATGAATTTAGACAGCGGACCCATTCCCAGACCTTGTTCAATTTCTACCCTTAAATTGTTGCGGTTCTTTTGTTGTACCCTATTGTTTATTTAATTCTTTATTTTTACTTCTCCGGGTATACGAAATATAAGAAAAGTTATGCAATCGGTCAAAAATTCGATGCGTTTTCAACGGAATTGCATGTTTTCCTAAGGAACAGTTTTGTCACGAAACTATTTTTCGGTATGACTAAAAGTTGTCGGCTCAATCAAGGAAACGTATAAAAATATGATACTTAACATTTTTGCAGAGATATTGTGAAACATTTGATAAAAATAAAGAAAACGTATGTTTTTAAAAAATATTGTCTATTTCACAAATAACAATATATTATTTGTGAAATAGACAATATTTTTTTAAAAACATACGTTTTCTTTATTTGTATAAAAATATGTTTATTTCACAAATAACAATATATTATTTGTGAAATAGACAATATTTTTTTAAAAACATACGTTTTCTTTATTTGTATAAAAATATGTTTCAAAACGATATTTCAGGACGGTTTTCGGCATATATCTCGAAAACCAGACGACCTGCAAAAAATCGTATTTATGTACTTTAGTATTCTCGTAATTATGTACTTTAGGATTCCCTTGACAGTTTCATACTCGCAATAACCGAAAAGGAAAAAAAAAAAAAAATTAAAATTGCATTTTTTTTTTTTTTAATCGAATAATAGGAGTTGGGACCTGAAATTTTCAGAAAAATTTTTTTTTTTATATGTTCAAACTGTCGGTCAATTGCCCATTCGAAAATTGTTGGGGGCAGTTTTCGTACTCTTATCCGGCTAGACCCTTTCATTAAATATACTTAACCTACGTACACACACATACTTATTTCTAAAAATAGTGTAAAAATACTGTAATGACTTTGAAACATAAAAATATGTTGAAAATTTTGATTTCGATTTTTTGACCCATTAAAATAACTTCCCTTATATGCTGAGAAGTTAATAACTGCCGATATAATGAATCTTTAGACACAAAATTTAGTATGAGGATTCAGAAAAATATCGATTTTTATCCCAAAACAATTGATTGATTTTTGGGGGAGAGCGAAAACTTTGTGAAACCGGAGATTCACCGATAAGATTTTAGCAACGTTCTCATGTTAGATTAATTGCGCCGGAGCCAGTGATTGTATCAAATATCATATGCAAAGTCAGTATTAGATAACTAATTGAATACAACAAGTAATAAATACAACCCCCCTCCTTATATCGTATAAATTTTCATTAATACTGTATCATGTAAATTAGTAAATTTGCCTGGACCCACGTTTAACCCAAAATACATATTTCAAGAAGAGTATTCACCCTGTAACGAGGCCATTTATACATTAACTAGTTAAAGTTGGGATATGAAGGTATGGGCCCCTTCCCGATGTGATCACAGCTAGCTTGGACAAACTTTCGTCTGATTTACAGCTTTTTGAACTCCCCTCTCCCGGGGCTATGAAAGCCCCCCCCCCCTCCTAACTCCTGAGAGTTGTGAAAACAGTAATTGAAATGTTTTCTATAGCACCCCCTCACTTTTCTCCCTTCATTCCATTCATCCCTCTAGTCAAATTCTACTCGATATAATAGACTCTTATTCTATTCACTATACTATACTATATACTATACCTCACACACCCCGCTAATTAAAACCATGTGTAAGTCAGATGGATGGATATTATGATTATATTTATTTATTTACATATTTAATATAATAATAATAATTTTTATTCTTTAAAGGGATCACCGCTACTTTTACAATATTAACATAATAATGACACATATAAAGGAATACACATATAAAACAATAATGATAACCAAGATATATTCCTATTGGGAAGATGAAACAATGGAGTTACAATATCTCCTGAAACAATAGAGTAACAATATGTCCGATGGAGTGAGAGACTTACAAAGAGGCTTCTGAATACTCATACTAAAGTTTGTGTCGATACATTCATTACATCAGCGGTTATTAGGGTTTTTGAGTCGAGCACCTGCCCCTCAACACCACCTAACTAATAAAAAGCTTCATATCTCGACCGAAAGATCCAATGAAGTTAGGAGATAATCCGTTTTGTATCTTTAATGTGAGTATGGTCAGTCATATAAAGGCCAAACTGGGAGAAAATTAAAAATAAGAATAAAGGAACAGAAAAACAAAAAGACTCTCAGAAAATAGGGCATAAGGTAGTGGGTGAGGTAGCGTTACTACATAAAGTAAGCAACAAAAGATAAATTTATACACACAAAAACATGGAAATAAAATTGGGAAGACTGGTGGAAAGAGGAAGAATTATAAATAAAATGGAGGGGACGGACAAATCGTCTCCATAAAAACACATACTCGTATTTAATTTGACAAACTCATCAGTTACAATTTTTCTATACTAAATAATTGATATCACTTTTAAAAAAATTGTGAGCTTTTTTCATTAAAAAAATTATTATTCCATTATTAAGTTAAACTTGAATATATATATATTGTTCTAAAGATTTTTTGAATAATTATCACTTTATAGAATACATAATATAATAATATTATTCTAATATTCTTACTTCCTCTCCAATACGAAGTATCGAGGCAGTTATGAAACTCCAACTTCAATTCCAAAAATAAAAATAAAATATTTGTGTGTGTATCTGTGAATACGATAACTCTCGATTGAATGCACATATCAACGTTTTATTTGTGTATCCAGAACCCTCTAAGAACGACACCTATTGATTTTCAGCCAAATCGGTCAAATGGAAGGGGGGGGGGGGGGGATTTGGGGGAGGCTTAATACACAAACTTTAATAACTGCAATTGAAATGAATTTATTGACACAGAATTTCATAAGTAAATTCATAAACCCTCTAAGGACGAAACGTATCGATTTTCTGCCAAATCAGCCAAAGGGAAGCGGAGGATAAGGGAAGAGACTCAAAACGAAAACTTTAACAACTGCCGTTGTTATGAATGTATTGACACAAAATTTGATATGCATATGAGGACATCATCTATTATTTTTCAGCGTAATTAGCCGGAAGTAGGAAAGAGGATCAGAGGAGGGGCTCAACTCAAAAATCCCAATAATTTCCAAATCTAATGAAATTTTATATTCAAATTGAAAACCCCATAAGGAGCACCTATCAATTTCCCCTGAAATCTGTTGAAGGGAGGGGGGGCTCGAGTCAAATTCCATTATAACTGTCGATGTAATGAATGTATTGAATCAAAAGGTGGGGGAGTGTCGGTCTAAGGTGGCGAGGGGAGTATGTCCGGTGCCTAGAGCTTTGAACCCTGCACACCAGTTACTGGACTTGACACACCATTCCAGTTAGTAAACTCACAAATTGTAATCAATCATGAACAATAATTATGCTATGATAACAAATATCTTGCGAGGCTTAGTAGCGAGTGAGTGGGAACTCACTGAAGACTATGGTCTGGTACAATGGGTGGTGTCTGGTATATTGAGACAGACAAACAGAGAGGTGGAGAAGGGTTGGAATGGGAGTTAAGCCGTCCTACCATCAATCCCCCAATATAGATGGTATCAATACAATCGGCCAATATTGTGTAGGAGAGGACTCACAAAGCCCTTCCGTCCTCGAACGGTGAGCTACTAAAGGACAATTAAGGAACGGGTCTAGCCATCCCATCCTCTTCTCTACTCCAGAGGGCCATCTTTAGGGGGAAGAGAATGGCGGTTTCAGGCGTTTAGCGCGAAATTACTTATTTTTGAAAATACAGTAGAACCTCTATAAGTCTAACATCAAGGGAGACGCCAAAAAATTCGAGTTATAGAGTTTTCGACTTATGGAGGATTTCGATGGATTTTGATTCGACTTGTAGAGGTTAAGATTCATTTTTAACTAACTTTGAGTTGGAGAAGTGAAATAAATAAAACTTCAAGTTACAAAGGTAACAAACATATTTATATTTATTATAAATCAACATTATTTCAAAACATCCTTAAAATAAAAATTACGTAGTATATGTAGGTATTAAAAAAAGTCAGTAATTTTTTTTTGCTTTAGATAATTGGTAATCCTATTTAAAATAAAACATTGCTATGTTCGAGATACAGAGACCCAATTAATTTTTTCCAGTTATTGAGGGAAAATATGTACCAAAATGGCTTGTAGGGATTCACTGATTATTTCGACTAATAGAGGGTTGAGATTTCGAGTAATGGAGGTTTTGGGGCTTGAAGGGAAACGAACAATACTTTTTTTCGAGTTTTGGAGGTTTTCGACTTATCGAGGTTCGACCTAAAGAGGTTCTACTGTATCTCATTTCTTACCTAGGTGGTTGTTTGATTTGTGCTGTCTAATGCCCGGGCTTTAGGCCCACGACCAGAGCGCTCTTTCGTCACTCTGGTGTCAATGTGCCCGACTCCACAGTGGGAGTCCTATTTTTGCCTGCCCTAAATTTTTATTCACCTAGGGCAGGGGTTTTTAACGAGTATCTGACATCGTACATGCTCAGGACCATCGCTTAACGTCCCATCCGAAGGATGGCGTGCTTAAGTTTATTTTACCACCCAGATAAAATAAACTAAGTGCCTCGGTCGGGTTTTGAACCCACGACCTTGAGTCAGAAGACAAGCACGCATACCACTACGCTACCGGCGCCCTCATTGAAGTAACTAGATCACAGTTACATGTAAATCGATATTAAGATCAAGACCGTGCTTATCGCTTGTAAAAAACTTATTCTGAAAATTAGTAGTCAGCACCAGTCCAATATAATCCTCCATTTTTAGATCAGGATTACAGATACATTCTCGAACAAATGTTATATTTTCTATCCCTAGAATATATTTGTTTATTAAAGAAACATTTTTTCTGCTCCAAAATATGAGTATATCAAACTGAAATTCTGTTTATCCATAGGTTTTTTTTTTTTTTTTTTTAACCTAAAACGGTGTATGGATCCGGAGATAAGGGCTGTTATTCAACACAACCCTCCTCGTGTCCTCACCCTTCGGGCTTTAAAGGACTTGCAAATATATATATATATTTTTAAAACATTATGAAGAAGGTTATGAAGCGTATCATAATGAAAGTACTTCTTTTTTTATTTTCGCGTAATGAAAAAGCAACAAAGTATTATAAGAGTTGCGTACATGATTGCCTAATATTCTCAAGATAGCGGGTTCGAAACCCGGCCGAGGCCATTAGGATTTTTCTTCAGCTAAATCAAGTATAAGCGAAGTTATGGAAATTCAATATTTTCATGTTTTTCCCTGATTCCAAAAATGAAAAAAAAAAAAAAGAATGTATTTCTGTCTATGAACATGATCACTCCCGATAGAAGAACCTTTTGGGGACGACACCTATCGATTTTCAGCCGAATTGGCTAAAGGAAAGGGGGGAGTCTTAACACAAAAACTCGAAGTACTGCCATTATAATGAATGTATCGACACAAAATGTTTTATATATGTATATCCAGCACCTCATAAGGACGTTCTGTGTCAATAAATTGACTTCGTTTGTATTGGTAGGCATCCAGGGGGAGGGGGGGGGGGGGGGGGGGGGGGGGGCTTAACTTAAAAATTTCAACAACTGTTATGATTTCGTAAAATCCGTACGCATATTCAAAACCAGAGAAAAAAGACTTCTAATAATTTTCAGCAAAATTTGACGAACGGAAGGATAAGTCAATTATTTCACTCAAACGGTTGATTGTTGTTGAAAGGAGAACGAACATTTGGATAATTAATTCGTGCTGGAGAAGTACATATTCACCGATGACTTTTTTTATATTGAAAATTTGAATAAATAAACAACATATTTACCAAGGGTATATAATATGTGTCACAGTGACGATATAACACAGTATAAATAATACACTGTTTTATGAAGGAATAATAGGATTTAGAGAGAAGATATATAAAGTTTATAGGGTCTGTTTATATTCTAAACAGGGCGAAGGTAGGTTGTATGGTGTTACTCTGGTAAATCTGACAGCGGGTGAGAACCACTGAAATATTCTCAGGGGACTGCGGGTCCATTGCTCCGCAGTCAAACTTCACCTAACTCCATACCATGGGCTGCACACTGAAGCATCTCTGGCAAACTAGATACCTGCCGGAAGACCTCAAGAATGAAGTTTATCGCACTATTCAAAGAAATGGATATTTCGGTAATCCGTAAAATATTCTGTTCGCAATTATTTCAACACAAAAGGACAGTACAAACCCAGTGACTGAGCGCAGGAGCAAGTGTCCATTGTTGTTAAGTGACATTGCACTGAGATGTTTATTTTATTTTTCTGTTAATCTAAATATTGTATATCAATTGAAAAATTGTTAAAAATTAAAAAAAAAATCGGCTTCAAAGTCGTGTCTGTTATTCGCAAATTAATTCATACGATATTTCGAAAATGGTGAAGTGCTTAACCTTACAGGAGATTTCTTATATATCAAAAAGACAGAAAAATGCAGATCATATAAGTCATCGCCTATGAAATTGTTTATTCCAAAAAAATCACATTTTCGCCCAAAATACGGTAAAAAATTAGGAATTCATAATTTCAGCTCCCTTTTGGTAGAGCGTAAAAATACGAGTAATTTGATATATTACAAATTATTGTAGCTTTGCAAAAAATGAAGTTATCGCCGAAAAACCCTCCGGGAGTCTACATTAAGCCATAGTGAAATATAGATGGCGCTGGTGGGGACAGAAAATATTGTCGAATTTCGCCCAAATTTTACATGGGTGTTACTCTCACCAATGGTCAACTTTTGCGCCCCCAGGCGTTTTCAATTTCAAAACCCCCATTTTCACTCCACCCTACTGTACAGTATTAATATCATCAACTTCGATTTGAACGAAGGTCCTCAACATTCTCTCATCATCCCGTTTTGGGTAGGCTAAAAAAAATTAATCAATTAACTTTTCGCTCCCCCACAGTATAACTCCTAAATCCTCATACTAAATTTCGTATTTAGTAAAGATAGGAAGGGGACCATGGAGGGGTGGGGTGGGGCTTATGGCTTGCGTCGTTGGGGGCCTTCTGTTTCCGCCCCGGGTCTCTGTCCCTCCTGGGTTTCCCCAAAGAACTCAAACATCTTGTGTCCGGCTATATATACGGAGTGCCGCGGCGAGTGTACTAAAGGGTTGGTCTCTTCATTTACTTGTGAGAGGAGTTTTTTGAAGTTTGCGCCAATTTTCTGCTTATGCTCTATTTACCAGACTCTTTGCTGTGTACATATTTCAAAATCCCCAATTGACCTTATCCTCAGCGCTTAATCGTGATCATAATACGCTTAAAGGTTGCTTCTGATACAGCATTTGGTGCTGTATAACATCAAAATAAATTATAAAATGCATTTTGCATAACGAAAATTAGGTTGAAATGGTCGTTATTTGAACTTCTTAACCTCCTTAACATCACACAATTACGTAACTTCTTCTGTACGGCATCTGTATATCTGTGGATGTGAAAAATTCTCATGGGACTGAAAGGATAAAGCTGGTGCAAAAGAGTTTGAGTGAGATGAAAACATTCACAAATAAATGCATTTATTCAATGAAATCTACCGCAAGTAACAAATTGATATTCGATGTAATATAATATTAAGTGGGGGTAGAGTTAAGCAAACCCGTCTTTCATGTGCCTGCAGATTTCATGGAAAATTTTAGTAAACATTTCTCTGAATACGAGGAAATGTGGTAGAGAGGAATTTCGAGAAACCTCAACCACTCAACCATGAAAATTGAATTTTCCATTTCATCCTATCGTTTCCCTGTGTTTGCCAACATTACAGAGATCTCTGATGAAGAATCTCCTAAACATAGTTACTTATTTCTCACTTCCTCATCTATACAAAGTATAGAGAAAATATATTATCGGCCAGAACTTCGAAGTTGGTCTCTGGTGGACATGAGCCCGACTCTACTATGGGAGTTCTAAATTTTGCCTACCCTAAATTTTTATTCATCTAGGATAGGGAACTTTAACGAGTATCTAATATCGCACAGGCTCGGGAGCATCGCTTAACGTCCCATTCGAAGGTTAAGTTTTTTTAAACTCCCAGATAAAATAAACTAAGGGCCTCGGCCGGATTTCGAACCCGCGATCTTGAGTTCAGTAAGCAAGCACGCATATCGGCGCCCTCCGTTATTAGTGTATGTTAAGCCTCCCCCCTAATCTCCACCTTCCCTTTAGCCGATCTAGACGAAAATCAATACAAAACACCTATTAAGTTTCCGCGAAATCGGTTCAAGGGAAGAATGTAATAGAGTAAGGGAGGTTCGACTCAAAGATCATAACCGGACGATCGAAAGCTGCATTGGCGGGGGCGTTCCAGGAATGTGACGAGGAGTCCAGGAAACTTGGTCTTCTTGTCAACGAGGGCAAAACCAAGAACATGAGAACCACGAGGAAGGAAGTAAAAGTGAAGGAACTCGTACTTGGAGGTTGCAGGTTTGACCGGGGGATAGCTTCAAGTACCTGGGGGCCGTTATCACGGAAAGGAACGACGTTAAAGAAGACATCAAAGCGAGGATAACGGCCGGGAATAGATGCTACCGGTCACTGCAGAAGGTGCTCGGATCGAGGACTGTGTCCCGAGATGCCAAAATAGCAATTTATAAAAATAGTCCTGAGACCGGTCGTCACATATGCGAGTGAAACCTGGGTCCTGACTAGGAAGGACGAAGTCATACTCAATACGTGGGAGAGGAAGGTATTGAGGAAAATATACGGCCCTACTCCAGAGGGGATATGGACCAATAGGGAGCTGAGGGACCTGTACCTGGCCTTAGTGAATCAGGGGCGGCTGCTGCGATGGCTGGGGCATTTACAGAGGATGGAACGAGACAGATTGTAGAGGAGGATACTGGAGGGACACCCAGGAGGACAAAAAAGAAGAGGTAGACCCCGCTTACGTTGGCTGGAGGACGTGGAGGACGATGGGTGTGAGAAGATGGAGACGGGAGACCGAGGATAGAGAAGAATGGCGGAAGATTGTTGCGTAGACCCAGGTTCTACAAGGACCGTAGCGCCAGGGAAAGTAAAGTAAGTAAGGTTCTACTCAAATACCCTAATAACTCCCGATGTAATGTATCGGCACATAATTTAGTATGAGGATTCAGAAGTCACTATATAATTCAAATATTCATTTTTAGGCCAAATGGTCGATTGATTTTGAAGGAAAGCGAATAAATAATTGATTAATCGTACTGCAGAAGTCAGCCCGTGATCCACCGACGACTTTTGTAGATTCTGAAAACACTAAATTTCATTAAACACAAAAAAAGTACTAGAAAATCAACTATTGACAATTTTATAATAATAATACTTTCAAAAGTGAACAAGACTAATATTTAGTCAAAATTCTATGATAACACATTCAATGCAAATAATATAGAAAGATAATCGATCCCACACGAACCTAATGTCTGGACATCATGATATCGAAATCAATATTTTTATCACAATGTCATGATTTTTTTAGATTATTAAAATCTAATAAGGTCATGGGATGAACTCGAAATGTACTTAGATTTTGGTATTGTATTACTTCTCAAACTATACGAAGTATAGGGGAAGTTATGAATTTGTCAGAAATTCGATACAGTTTTCACCATATATAACATGTTGGGTGGGTGGGGGGGGAGGGGGGGTATAGACTCCCGGGGTCACATCTCGCAGTTTCCGTGGTTAGCGTTGCAGACTTTTTGTTATTAATTTGGGAGACTCAGACCCCTAGAAGCTCCCCCTGAGGTAACCACTGACTGTAATACTTAAATTGACTTTACATGAGCAGCAAATGCACGCTGTGGTTTCTGTGCTTTTAGAATTAAATGACTCACATCCAGTAACATGTATTGCTGCTGTTGCGCTTTGCATTTTTACTGCGAATGTAAAATCAGCTTTAAGAGTATAAAGTATAACATAAATGATGATTTTGAGTGAGGAAATGAAATTATCAAATTTATATATATCTAAATAAATGTAATGTGACTTGTTTTGTACATGTACATTTAGGTAAAACACAATTATCGTTTATCCTCCGAAAATCGTGAAAGAACTTCCTCTTTCAAGTGTTATCCCAGCAACTTTCTGTGCACGCTTAGCAGATACCATTGAGACGGAATTTTTTTTCTAAAATGATTATTATGTTCACTTGAATCTTCTTGGTTTTTTGCTCAGGCCAGGGGGGGGGGGCGCGTGCCCCCTCCCCCCTGGCTACGCCCCTGTCTATATGTGTTTCTGTGAACTCCCGATAGAATAAATGTATCAACACGAAGTTTTATATGTGTATCCAGAACCCTCAGTAGCAATATTTAATAACTGCCAAGAGAATGAATGTATAGACACAAAATTTAATATGTGTGACCAAAACCCCATAAGAACAACATCTATTAAATTTCAATGGACTTGAAAATAAAATAAAACTGGTTTATTTAATATGTTGTCTAATTTCACTAACTATATATACATGGGAGTACTTTCGGTATTTCTACCATCCTCAGCCAAAAGTCTTATCTCTTATGCTTTTGGCTGAGGATGGTAGAAATACCGAAAGTACTCCCATGTATATATAGTTAGTGAAATTAGACAACATATTAAATAAACCAGTTTTATTTTATTTTCAAGTCCATTTGAATTATTTCACAATATCTCTGCAATTATGTCAGTTTTCATATTAAATTTCAGCCAAATCGGCCAAAAGGGAGGGGGAAATAGAGGAGAGGCTTAACTCAGAAACACAAATAACTGCCGTTGTGATGATTGTACCGATATGAAATTTCTTATTTAAAGTCAAAAAAATATATATAAAATAATTAAAAATTTTTATATATTTTTAATTATTTTATTTAGTTATTTTTATTTTATTTTATCTCTTTCATTTTATTATGTATTCTGTTTATTATTTTTGTATATGTTTGCTTATTTTGTATTACTTATTATTTTGTAATGCCATCTTAGTCATCACTTCTGCTTATTGTTATTGTTTGTACAGATTGTAGAATGAATAAAAAAAAAAAAAAAATAAAAAAAAAATAAAATAAAAAAATAAAATTAAAAAAAAAAAAATTAAAAAAAGAACCCAATGAGGACATAACCTGTCAAATTTCAGCGATATCGGATGAAGGGAAGAGGGTTCAATTCAAAAAACCTAATAACTGCCGTTGTAATGAATTTATGGAGAATTTATGAGCACCTATGTAACTCAAGTTTTATGATTTCCGACCCCCAGATCCCAAAAAGGAAAATGAAATATTCTAAGGTTCAATCACTGATTATTTACTTCCCCAGAAAGAAACAACCATTTGGTCTAGAACTCAATATTTCACTTACATAGTGGCTTCTAAATCCTTACACTAAATTTTGTGTCGATAAATTCATTACATCGGCAGTTATTAGGGTATATGAGTCCCTTCTCGCATCCCACTTTTCAGAACTCGATTCCAAAAAAAAAAATGCAGTCTATGTGTGTCTGTGAACACAATAACTCCCAATAGAATGAATGTACCGACACGAAATTTTATAAATGAATACAGAACCCTACATGAAAAGCACATATTGATATTCAGCCAAATCTGGGAGGGACGGGGAATTAGAGGGGAGGCTTCAACACAAAAATTTAAATCACAGCCGTTGTAATGAACGTATCAACATGAAATCTCATATTTAAAGTCATAACCCCATGAGGACAATATCTGTTAAATTTCATCGATATCGATAAAGGGAAAAGGGACTTCAGGGGAGAGAGCTCAATTCAAAAACCCTAATAACTGCCGAAGTAATTAATTTATCGAGTAAGTCAACTGTTGAATATTAGCGCAAACGGTCGACTGGTTTTGGAGGAGGAGCGAAATTCGTTCTGGGGAAGTACATTTCCGGTGAGTCACCAAGGACTTTTTTCTTTATTTGAGATGCTTAGGTGGTCATATCGCCTACTACCAGAGAGCTCTTTCGTCACTTTTGGTTACTCCACAACAAAATAATACAAGACAATTCCATGTTTGTTAGAAAAAATTCGGGAAATTTAAATAAATTTGGGTCTGGTTAGGTTTTATGACTCATGCCCGGGCTTTAACTACGAGGTCTTATCGCCTACTACCAAAGCGCTCTTTCGTCACTCTGGTGGACATGAGCCCGACTCTACTGTGGGAGTCCTAAATTTTGCCTACCCTAAATTTTTTATTCACCTAGGGTAAGGAGTCTTTAACGAGTATATGACATCGTACAGGCTCGAGACCATTGTTTAACGTCCCATCCGAAGGACGGCGTGCTTAATTTACCACTGAGCTACCGGCGCCCTCCATAGGAATATTATATCTTTGAACTACAGGGGGTTAGAATTGGAGCATTAAAAGACTGGATATATCCGGACCAAGAGAGAATGGAACAAATATTGACATATCAGCTGAAGAACAGGTCCTGAGGGTGGCGCCTTTGGAATCATCGTTATAGGGCGCCACCATAGACCAACAGCCCTCCAAGCCAAGTAATACAAAGAAAATTTATCTAGACATGTAATAGCAATGTAATCCCATAAGTTATATAATAAACTAGCAGTAATACCCGGCGTTGCCCGGGGAACTTTGACTTTTCTCCCAATATCTCCTATAAGGCTATTCAGTTCCTCGACAGTACATTCATGATGTTATAATTTTCAATTATTCATTGGAATAAGGCTTATAGTCCTTCAACTGTAGTAACGCTAGCTTTGGAGATAAAACTAATGTATTCAAAAAGATTTCTCATTAATCGTTGCAATGGTTTTCGAGTTACAAAGATTGCGTGAGTGGATACTGGGATGGACCAGGGATTGATTAAAAAATAGACCTTAACCTTCCGGTAGATAAAACTTATCTATTCAAAAAGATTCCTCATTAATCATTGCAGTGGTTTTTGAGTTACAAAGATTGCGTGAGTGGATGCTGGGATGGACCAGATATTGAGGTACTAATACGCCTATAACCTTCCACAGACGAAGACGAACAAATTTTTAAAAAAATTAATCAAATCCATCAAGCCGTTCGTGAGTTATAGCGGTACAACGCACAGACATTTTCAGCTTTATATATATGATAAAATAAATAATGTAGGATATAAAAACTGATTAAAACAAAGAGAACCATATTCGAATTGTGGATTCTCAAAAAGGCTTCCCCAGCAAGAATTAATCAAGTAAATTGTCGCTCCCACTAGTCGACCGTTTGCTCTAGTATTCAACAGTTGACTTACATAGTGATTCCTAAATCCTCATACTAAATTTCTTATTTCTATTTTCGATAAATTCATTACATCGGCAGTTATTGGAGTTTTTGAGTTTCAGCCCCCTCTGATGCCCCCCTTCCCATCGGCCAATTCCGCTGAAAATTAATAGGTGTCCTCCTTAGGAGCTTTTGGGAAATTATATACTCTGTTGTGTCAATTGATGTATTTTGTCAGGAGTAATCGTGTTCATAAACACCAATCACGGATCCTGAAATGTTTATTTAATTCAATATTCTTTTTCTATTCTATATTCCATTCAAATACATATTTTATATGAAATAAGATTTTCGCAAGTCGTCCGTTTTTTGAGAAAAATGCCGAAAACCGTCTTGAAATATAGGTTTGAAACACATATTTTTAGACGTTTCCTTGATTTACCCAAAATCTGTTAGTCCTATCGAAAAATTGACTAATAAAAAATGTACCTTACAAAATTTCCAATCGCTAAGTCCTCACATTTGAGAAAAGATCAATATGACAAAAGTTATTAAAAGTAAACTAAATGCATTTAAGGAATATATCTATAACGGCCATTCTTATACCAACCACACTTACAGATCAGTGAGGGTGCCGGTAGCTCAGTGGTATGCGTGCTTGCCATCTGAGCTCAAGATCGTGGGTTCGAAACCCGACCGAGGCCCTTAGTTTAATTTATCTGGGAGGAAAAATAAACTTAAGCACGCCGTCCTTCGGATGGGACCGTTAAGCGATGGTCCTGAGCCTGTACGATGTCAGCTATTCGTTAAAGACCCCTAACCTAGGTGAATAAAAATTTAGGGTAGGCAAAATTTAGGACTCCCACAGTGGAGTCGGGCTCATGTCCACCAGAGTGACGAAAGAGTGCTCTGGTAGTAGGCGACGATGAGTCATAAAACCTAAACCTTACAGATCCGTCTCTCTCCCTCTTCCCCTTCTCAAAAGTATTTCATTACTGGGTAAAAGAACCCCTAATCTCAGGCTAATCTAACGCTGTACAAAGAGAAAAATTGAATGATTTTGAGAAGGAGTGGGGGAGAGAGTGATCTGTAAGCGTTGTTGGTATAAGAAAGTCCTGTAATGGCCACATTACATATTTTTTTTATTTAAGTATTTTTTTTTTTTTTTAAATTTGATAATTTCACCTGGAATGTGCCCGTTAAAAAAAAAACTATTTCCTAGATATATCAAAGTAAAAAAAACCTTGAGCACACCGTCCTTTAAAAAGTCTCGAGCCTGTGCGAAGTCATGCTTAGGTCCCTAGGAGTACAGACCGAGAATATCTACCATCTACCTATATTGAATAGGGTCTCGTGACTGGTCTGATCACGGAATCACTGCGGATAACAACTGCAGGCCATCTCTATCCAAGTAAATATCGTAATTATAGCTCTGACTCGTGATCTGATAATTGAAACATTTCAATAATACTAGAGATATTATCATATGTGACGCAGTATCAGGAACTGTACCTCAAGACAAAAAAAAAAATAACGGAAATTTTCGGTTTTTGAAAAAAATTTTATTTATTCGCCTACATCAATGTTATCCCCTTTAAAATAGTCCCCATTAGATATTATACACTTATGCCAGCGCTTCTTCCAATCCCCGAAACACTTCTGGAACTCGATCTTTGGGATAGCATTTAGCTCTTTCAGCGATGCGCTTTTAATCTCATCTATGCTTGTGAAACGACGGCCCTTTAAGGTTCTCTTTATTGTTGGAAACAGAAAAAAGTCACATGGAGACATGTCTGGCGAATATGGAAGGCTGTGGCATCATTATAGTGTTGTTTTTGGCCAAAAATTCATGAACAAGCAATGAAGTGAAAGCAGGTGCATTATCGTTGTGCAAAAGCCATGAATTGTTTCGCCACAAATTCGGGCGTTTTTTTCCGGATTTCTTCACGCAAACGGCGTTGTACTTGTAGGTAGCACTCCTTATTGATTGTTGGACCTTGTGGCAAGAACTCATGGTGCACTATGCCATTCAAATCGAGAAACACAGTGAGCATGACCTTCACATTCGACCGCACTTGTCGAGCTTTTATACCACTCGTAAACCCTAGTTTTACTCATAGTAGACTCACCAAAAGCAATATTTTGGTGACCGTGCGGGCTAGAGCGTAGTGCTTTGGTCGCATGGTCTCACCTTGGTTTACGGGTTCGAATCCCGTCCGGGAGTGAGTTTTATTTCGTAGATAAAACTCCCTCCCGGGGCCATGGATGTCTTAAAAGAAATAGATAACACCTTTACAAGAGATATGGCTAATATGCATCGTACATAAGGCCAAAAAAAGCAATATTTAACATTTCTAAAACTTTGCTGCACTTTATTCCATTCTTATAGCAAAATTTAATGCGAATTCTCTGATCCATTTTGTAAACAAATAAATAATCGCCGATCGTACCAAAACACATGTAACCTCTTTGACAGCTGACAGCAGACTAAACATCCGGTTTGGATAACAATGTACAGATACTTTTCAGACATGTTTACTAACACAACATTACCAAATGTTGAAATTACCAAATTCCCGTTACTGAATGAAGTAAACACACCTTGTATACAAAGTATAGAGGAAGTTATGTAATCGTTCCAAAATTCGATACTACTGAGTTATCAACGAAATTTCATTTTTTCCGACCTCCAAATTTCAAATCTGAAAAAAAAAGTCTCTAACTTTATGTCTGTGAACATGAAACTGCTGATATAATAAATGTATCAACACTAAATTTTATACGTGTGTCCAGAACCCTTCAAGGACGATATTAATGGGTCGAATTGTCCATCCCCTCCATTTTTAAAATAATTTTTTCTCTTTCCTCCAGTATCCAAATTTCATTTCCATGTTTTCGTACACAAAAATGACGTTCTTACCTCACTCCCTCCATGCCCTATTGTTTTGGACAATTTATTACTTTTAATAATTTCAATATTATAAATTTATAATATAAAATAATATTACATATTACGTAAATTGGCTACAATTGTTGATTATATTGTATGTGATTTTTAAGGGGTCTGAGAATGGTGTAACAACCGAAAGCGCTCACCCTGAATATACATCTTGTGTGGGAAATAACTATATTTTTCTTTTCCTATGTATAGAAGAAGTTATGTCTATACCGATAGGGGAAACTTTTCCAATACAAAGATTCGGATCAGTGGAATCCGAATATGCAGTTACTTCGGGTTAAGGAGGACATATGGATGCTGCGACTTCCCCATAAGAAGAACAATGTTGTCATAGACGATCTGATGTTTTGGGAGTCGCCCAGCTCATAAAAGATAATCTTCAAGTATGATTTAAATATATATACAATTTCGGGGGCGCCGGTAGCTCAGTGGTATGTGTGCTTGCCTTCTGAGCACAAGGTCGAACGTTCGAAACCCGACAGAGGCCCTTAGTTTATTTTATCTGGAAGGTAAAATAAACATAAGCACGCCGTCCTTCGGATGAGACGTTAAGCGATGATCCCGAGCCTGTAAGATGTCAGGTACTCGTTAAAAACCCCTGCTCTAGATAAATAAAAATTTAGGGTAGGCAAAATTTTAAGATTCCCACAGTAGAGTAGGGCTCATGTCCACCAGAGTGACGAAAAACCGCTCTGGTAGTAGGCAATATGACCTCGTAGTTAAAGCCCGGGCATGAGTCATAAGAACTAACTAAATGCATTATCTTATAACTCTAATTTAATTTTTGCAATTATTATTCTTATTTTTTCTGTTTTTATAGTCACCAGGGCTATATTTGATGCCCCCCATGCAGACGAAGAGGACGAATTTTGGGGATGAATATAAATAAAGCTAATTTCTTTTCAATTTTAAATATTATTTATTGACCCATCTACCAAATTCCTCCGATACAAATATACTGTGTGGTTATACAGACTGAATTAAAATCCTTCAACATAAAGAATACATTTTTTTTTTAAAGTTTTTTTTATTTTAATTTTTTATTCTTATTTTTTAGAGGTTGGAAAACATGAAATTCAGAAAACATTGATTTTCAGCCCAATCAGTCGTTTGGTTTTGGAGGGAGAGCGAAAAAGTAATTGATTAATTCGTACTGGGGAAGTTCATAGCCGGTGATCCAATGAATACTTAAGGACCGGCCTCACCATGAGGTGCGACATTTCTACCGATCCAATTTCGATCTGGCTTTACCATATGAATCTCAGTGAAATCCACCGTTGCTGATCACACCTATGACCTGTTAAAGATACATGTGTATTCGTAAATAGCCAAAACCGGAATCACGTGAACACTCATATACAATTGATAGAAAACTCGAAATGAATGAATTCAGCAAAATTGAATTTTACTGATACCATTAAATCAAAACTGACTGACATGACAGCTTTTTTTTTTCTCTCTTTTTTTACCTCTTCTTTGACATACTTTTTTTCATTTTCTCGTGAAAGGTTGGTTGTTGAAAGATGATTTATGGAACAGTAACTTCGTGGAAAATCCACTCTGAAAAAGTGGGATAATGAAATTTTTAAAAAATTTAAAAAAGATGTGGCATTCAGGACTTTCAAAACACTGTAATTTTCATTGATTTCATTCATCCATTTGTCATATTAATTAATGCAACAGTAATGATTAGCACTGTGATTTATATGCATTTACATATTTTTTTCTATTAACTTCAGCATGTAAAAAAACATACTTCATATAAATTATGTATTTCAATATTTTCTACAAAAGATTTTTGATTGGATGATCATAAATATAAGTTGTATCTTGTAAAATGTAGTTAGATCCCAGGGAAAAGTGGTCTCCATTTTCGTTCGATTTCAGCCAAAATCTAATAACATCTAAGTTACCACATGTGACCTCTCCATTCCAAATTTAAAGTTCATAGCTACAATCGTTTTTGCGGTAGAGAGCTCACAACTTTTCAATCGCATACGCACAGACAGACATCATCGCGAAAATGGTCAAAACGTATTCAGGGGAACTAGAAACATGAAAATCAGTTAAAACCTCGATCTCGAATTTTCGCACGATTACAATATTTACTTATACTATAGGTACAAGAAAGTAAAAAAGATGAAGAAACAATAATATTTTAGAAGAATATTGGTCGAACAGCCGGGGCCATGATGTGTTTCCAGCATTAACTGAACATCGATTCAACATACATTAATGAGAATTTAAATTAATACTAATCGGAAATTGATGACCACAGATATGTAATTTTGTCAGTAACCGGAGGGGTTGAGGAAATGAGAATATCGGTCAGTCCCCAGACAGCAGAGATCCTGTCCAATCTCAATCTCCTTCCTCCAACGTAATTAGCCACATGAAAACAGGGCTTTTCGTTTGTGAATGGTCGTGTCATGAATTGGTAGGGTTTCAATGGGATAATGTCTCCCCACTGTTTCTCTAAAGGCGAAATGGGAAGGCAGTTTAGTGTGTATCTCAGATGAGAGATAGCACCAATTTCGGGTGTAAATATTGCACTCCCTTTTTTACCTAGTAAAAAATAATTAAAATTAATATTAAAATAATTAATCCGAAATGCATTTGTCTCAGTGTAAGGATCTAAATGAAGGATCGATCGACTTTTGATTATGCACGATTTAGATGCGAAATTTTTTAATTTAGACTTTCATAAAATCTTCTTTTTTTTTTTTCACAACTGTATAAATAATATATACAACAAGCGAAATTGCTAAAAGAGTAAAATATGGCATTGTCAAAATGCCAAGGGAGAAAAATCACCCAGTGTGACACTCCTTAGGCACTGAGTTGCACTCACTTATAACTCACTGTCACTGCTGCTACTGAGGAGGTCTCTAGGCCATTGGCGCTTAAGGCGTCGTTGAGGAAGTGTGGCAGAGTATGAGAACACGGACCGAAATTCGTAAAAGTAAATCTAAGCTTACAGATTTTTTTTTATTTTATTTTTTTAAACTTTTATTTAGTCTACAATTTGTATAAACAATAACAATAAGCAGAAGTGTAGACTAAGATGACATGATAACATAATAAGTAATACAAAATATTTAAAACAAAATAAGAAGCAAAAAAAGAAATGAATAATACAAAATAGTAGCAAACATATACAAAAATAATAGACAGAATACGTAATAAATCAATGGTAAATGAATAAACAGAAAGCATGAAATGAAAGAGATAAAACAAAAAAAAAATAAAATAAAATAATAAATAAAAAAATAAAAATAAAAAATAAATAAATAAAATAATTAAAAATATATAAGAAACGCGACGAGGACAGCACACTGCCATATACCACTCTCCAACTAGTGGAGAGGAGAGGAGGCGGTGGGAGAGCAGCGCTGACCCTCCCACCACGCTGCCCAACCATCCACTGTCCAGCAGTGGAGGAAGACCAGGAGACGGGGCGTCGAAAGGACAGAGAGGCGTGAGGGGAGAATCCGGTCATCACCAGCACTCCCTTAAAAATGGCGTGTGAAACTTACAGAATTAAACAATTTTTTCAAGATCTTAAATCGGTCGAGTATTTGAAACCGAAACAGGAAATCCCGATTTCAAATAATTACCGATCGCTGCCACACCCACCCCTGTTTTTTTAAACAGAATTTTCTACGCTGGATTGAATATTTAATCAATTCTGAGCTTTCATGTAAATTATGATTTGTGTAGTATTTATTTATAAGTATTAAATTATTTCAAAAATACCTTCAAAATCGAAATTGTTTAAAATATCAATACTGAAGGATGAAAAAATAATGAAAAAAATTAGTGCAGGTCAAAGCTTCATAGAACTATACTTACTTACTCTTACTCCGTTTGCGACGAACCCTGAAGATCCTTAGCCGCCCACATTAGCCTTCTCCACCGCGATCTGTCGTGCGCCACCGGTCGCCAGTTCACCACGTGGTGTTCCACAGCATCCTTCTTCACCAGGTCAGTCCACCTCCACCGTGGTCTTCCTCGTGATCTGGCTCCTTAGACCTGAGCGTCCATGATGCGTCCTATGGCTGTCTGCCGTCCGCTTCTCACCACGTGTCCAGCCCATCTTAAGCGCCGTGATTTCATATCTGCAACTACTGTCGGGTGTTGGCAGAAGATGTCTCTCAGCTCCCTGTTGGTTCTGATCCTCCACTCTTGGGTTTCTCTATCCTTGACCGGACCTGCTATGTTCCTCAGCACTTTATTTTCAAACGTCTGGAAACGTTTCTCCAGATGTGAGGTTAGGGTCCAGGTTTCACACCCATAGATCAGAACGGGCTTTACCATGGAGCTGTAGATCCTATACTTCAGGTTCCTTGACAAGGCTCTGGACCGTAGCAGCTTGATGACAGAGAAATACACTCTTCCACGCTACGAAATACGCATACTATACTTTCCAGAAACTGGGTTGATGATATTCATGAACAACCTTAGTGAAATCTACTTATTTTCAGCCAAATCGGCCAAAGGGATTAGTGGGGAAGCATAACACAAAAATGCTAATACCTGCCGATGTAATGAATTTATCGACACAAAATTTAGTATACGGATTTAGAAGCCACAAATTTTGGCGGGAGACTGGAAACATAATGGAATACAGAGTCCTGTGGAAGTACATTGCCGGTGATTCACCGTACATTATTTTATTTTTTAGTTATTCAGTCGTAAATAAACTTTTTCACATAAGTTTCCAAGCATGTTCATATTCTTCACAACTCACATAAAAAAAATATTATGAACAAGACATTCATAAATAATGAAATTCGTTTTAAAGTCGAACTATTTTTCCAAGAATACACTCTATCCAACTAAATAATTTCATACATTTTATAAGGAAAAAGTTTTAGGGTAGGCAAAGTTCTCTTCAGGTAATCTGAACGAAATTAAACAAGTTACTGTGACATCGACCAAGGAAGACGAAGGACCTTTCTTCAGAAGGATACCAAAGTTTCTTAATATGTGTTTGAAAAGTGTCTCAATCTTATAAAGTAGGTAGTTAAACAACTATTTAAATCATTTTCTCTGAAATTATAAAACTTAAGAACGTGTCGCAAAATAAGAACCTTGGTATTTTATTTTTATATTTTATAGTTATAATATTTTGTTTCTTGTATAGTTGCTTCGCCCAGAAGTTATCCTAAAGTTAGTTATGAATAATGTACAATGTTATTCAAGGATCAAGCAGCAAGAAATATTTAAAAACATTAAAATCCAGCCTATTCCTGCGCTGTTTATATTTGAAACATTGTTTTCAAATATGGTTTCGCTCTCTCTCCACAAAGTCAATTGAACGTTTGCGCTAAAACCAACGTATGTCGATATATTCATTACATCGGTAGTTATTACTGTACAGTAAAATCCTTTTATAACGATGTAAAACCCGTATCTAGTTTGGTTTGCTATTTAAAAGTGAAGAAATAAATCCGGATATAACGATGTTAGGTATAACGATATTCCGTATTAAAACGATCTAAAACATAAGAAAAAGTTGTTTTTTCATTCAGGTTATAACGATATAATATGTATGTACATATGCACATACATACATAATTGGGTAAAACAGTATGAAGTTTGAACGGATGAAAAATACAAACATTATAGAAAAGGGTTTTAAACACGGTTCTTGTTTACTTTTTCCGAGCGCAATGAGTCATTCTATTTCCAAACATACCATTTCCCCCTTGTTGAAGTTTCTTCGAACTCCCTCCTTCCCTTCTAGTGCGTATATTCCTAGTTTCAGATTAGTCTTTCCTTTACCTCCGTAGGGATCGTGATAGTGTAAACATTGAATTGAAAATGACTTCGAACCAACATCGTGCATTCTCTATTGAAGAAAAAGAGAAAATCATAAATAGGATTGAGAAATGAAAACAATCAAAAACTTAGTGTCGGAGCTTCGAATTTCCCAGTCTACGATTTCGAAAATCCAGAGACAAAATCAAAGAAACGTTTGAAAAAGATGTGATGACTTTACATCAGAGGAACCGACCGAAGAAACAATGGTGGCGTCTGATTTGAATAAGAGCAAGGAGGAGGACAACGATGACATCGACGGCACTGAAGAAGACCTTTTCAAAACTCCGACTTGGTCACAAGTCTACAGCGCTCTTGGAGTCATTCGGACGTACGTCGCCCTAAATGATGATGTAAATAAACCTGAAACCACAGCTTCCTTAAAAGAACTTCATAACCATGTAAGCAAAAATGTATAGAGTCTGGCCCTAGCAGCCGAAGGGTTTACATCGTGTCCCTGTTGTCCGCTCGATTTTAATGTGTCAAAGTGCAGTGTTTTGGTTGAAATTTGACATACAGTGACCTCAAGTGACTGGAACAAATTGTGCAAGTTTTGGACTACAATGGAGCTTCATTAACTGAGCCAGGTCAGTTCTAAAAACTCATAGTTTTAGGGGCTCGAGAGGGCTTCCTCCATTCAACAGGAACCTTTATCTCTGTTGAAGAGTGGGGGTGACTGTGACCCACTTCTTCTGTTGCCCAGCGGACGGGCTCCCAGGAGTCAGGTAGTGTCCCATCCCTTCCCCCCCATCCAAAGACTTTACATATTCCCCCCTTCCCCCCCCCCCTCACCCATTTTTATTAGTTATTATTATATTTATACTTTTTTTTATTTTTGCTCCTCTCACTACTATTATAATGGCAGGAAAAGGAGTGAAGAAGAGAGGTCGCCCGACCTCCAATAGAGCCAAAGCCCATTCAAAGGAAGGCAGCGAGGCAGCCGAAACAGAATCCCAGGGGATCTCACGTCCAACTACCCCCATCTCAAATCATTTCACCCCTCTGGCCATCGACGAAGAGGAGCCACCATCTACTCCAAAACCACCCCCCATATTCGTCACAAATATAAGTGACTTCGAAAAATTGTTAAAAAAACTTCGGTCTATTCTGGGACCTAAAGGCTTTGTGTGCCAGACCTCTATACGGCACACAAAGATCCAACTTGGCACGTCGGAGGACTACCGCGCTACCATCCAACTCCTGAAGAAGGACGGGTATAGCTACCACTGCTATCAATTAAAGCAGGAGAAGGCCTTCAGAGTGGTACTGAGGCACCTCCACCCGACCACACCCACTTCCCTCATCAAGGAGGAGCTGGAGGAGATGGGCTACTCCGTGAGGAACATCTCCGGGGTGAAGAACCCAACAACGAAGGCTTTCCTTCCTCTATTTTTCTTGGATTTGGAGCCCCAAGACAACAATGAAGAAATTTTCGCTCTAACAAGGTTGGTCCATAGTGTGGTCAAGGTGGAGGAGCCAAACAAACGGAGGGATATCCCTCAGTGCCACCGGTGCCAAGAGTACGGCCATACAAAGGGGTACTGCGGCCACCCTGTCCGGTGTGTCAAGTGTGCGGGCCTGCATGCCACTGAGACCTGCCGGAAGCCAACAGACCTCCCAGCAAAGTGTGCTCTATGTGGTGGTCAACACCCCGCCAACTACAGAGGGTGTACCGTGAAGCGGCTGAGGACCTCCGCCACCGCTACAGGGCCCAAGGCAGCGCAGCCCCTTGTCCCGCAGTCCTTCGCCCCTCTTCCCAAGGACTTCCCAGCCCTGGCTTCAGGACATCAGGGTGCACCACGACCAGCGCCTCCTCGAACAGCCCTTCCCATGTCAGCCGCCGCTCAGCCAGGTCTCTCCTATGCCCAATTGGCCGGGGCCAGGGCTCAGTCCCCTCAGTCTTCAACTTTCTACCCGCCCCGTCCTTCACCCTTCATCCCTCCCCCTCCTCCCGCCACCGACATAACATCTGTCCTCTCCTCCTTCATGACGAAGATGGAGTCAATGTTCACCCAACTCTTCAACCTTCTGACCCCAATCATAACCCTACTTGCCAATAGATCCCAATAGTGCCTCCTACCCAACATTCCTTATCCATCCTCCTTTGGAACGCCAATGGCTTACACAACCACAAAGACGAACTCGACGCTCTACTACACAACAAAAAGATAGACGTAGCTCTTATTACAGAAACTCGACTGACCACTAGAAAACACTGCGACATCCCGGACTATACCACCTACAGGACGGACCACCCGGATGGTAGAGCCCATGGTGGCACTGCGGTACTTGTCCGCCGAGCCCTCTCCCACCATATCCTGCCTTCTTATTCCTTCGACTATCTCCAAGCAACCCCTATTTCAATTGCCCTGTTTCCTTTTCCTCTCACCATATCAGCAGTGTACTGCCCTCCTCAAACTGTAATTTCACCTGACCAGTTTCATGCATTCTTCCGAACCCTCGGTCCACGATTCCTATCTGGTGGTGACTACAATGCGAAACATCCTCAGTGGGGCAGTAGAGTGGCTAATTCGAGAGGCCGAGTCCTCAACCGAGTCCTGTCCTCCAGTAATTATGATTACTTCTCTCCTGATTTCCCAACTTACTGGCCAACCGATCCTAACAAACTCCCAGACCTGTTGGACTTCTACGTCTCTTGCGGCCTGGACGCGCTTCACTCGAATATTTCCCACCTCGATGACCTTTCCTCCGACCACAGCCCTGTCCTTTTGGTATTAGATCTGCATCCTATCCCAAAACCTTTACCCCCTTCCCTAACACGAGGTCCTGTTGATTGGAAGCTCTTCCAAAACTCTTTGGAAAATTCCATCAACCTCAATATATCCCTTAAAACCCCAGAAGAGCTTGATGAAGCAGTTTCTTTATTCACAACCCTCATCCAAGAAACTGCTTGGAAATCTTCCTTCCCAACACCTCATCCCACACGTTCCCAGAACCACCTTCCTCAAGACATCCTGAACCTCATCTCCTCAAAGCGTCGTGCCCGAGCCACATGGCAGAGGACACGCTATCCCACAGACCGCCAAACCTATAACCAACTTTCCCGACTTCTCAAACAGCAACTCTCATCCTACCGATCCCAAAAATATAACTCCTATCTGTCCTCCTTATCCACTCAGGATAAATCCTTATGGTCAGCCACAAGGAAAATCCTTAAGTATCACACCACTTCTCCTCCTATTCGACGTGAAGATGGCTCGTGGGCCGCATCTGACATTGAGAAATCCAACTTGTTTGCTTCCCACCTCCGCCAAACATTCACCCCCCACCCCGATCCTCTTTCCCAATCTTACAAAGTCGAGAAGTTCCTCGACTCTCCCCTCCAACTTTCTTTGCCTCCTAAACCTGTCCATCCTTCCGAGGTCATACACTTCATCCAGTCCTTACCTACAAGAAGATCTCCAGGGTATGACCTCATCACTTGTAAAATAATTAGAAATCTTCCCCGCAAAGCCATCATTTTCCTGACATATATTTTTAATTGTGTATTTCGAACAGCCTACTTCCCTGCCCTTTGGAAATTTTCTACCATTATCCTTTTTCCCAAACCTGGAAAACCCCCCAACGTTCCAAGCTCCTATCGTCCTATAAGTTTGCTACCCATCCTTTCAAAAATTCTAGAAAAAATTATTCTAAAAAGAATTTTTCCCATCCTCGACTCCAAAAATGTTATTCCTGACCACCAATTCGGCTTCCGAACCCATCACTCTACTGTTCAGCAGGGCCTTCGCATTGTAGACCACATTTCCTCTTCCCTGGAGTGTAAGAGCTATTGTTCGGGTGCCTTTCTGGACGTGGCTCAGGCTTTCGACCGGGTTTGGCACCCTGGACTGCTCTTCAAGCTAAAGAGACTCCTTCCCCACACTTATTACCTCATCCTCAAGTCCTACCTTTCCAACCGCTTCTTCAAAGTTCGTCAGGGTAATGAGTACTCCGACTACGCACCTGTTGAAGCGGGGGTTCCCCAAGGAAGTGTTCTCGGTCCCATCCTTTATACAGTTTACACTGCTGATATTCCTACCAATCCTAACACACTCCTAGCAACCTTTGCTGACGATACAGCTATCCTTGCTTCCAACCAAGATCCTATCATAGCCTCCCAAAAGCTCCAACAGCACCTTCTCCACATAGAGGATTGGTGTCGGCAGTGGCGTGTGAAAATTAATGAAGAGAAGTGTAAACATGTTACCTTCACTCTGAGACGCCAATCCTGTCCCCCGATTTCCTTCAATAACGTTCCCATCCCTGCCTCCAATCAAGTCCGCTACTTAGGGTTCTACCTAGACCGAAGACTGACGTGGAACCCCCACACACGATTAAAACGACAGGAGCTGAACAGACGGTTTGGCCTGCTCTATCGGCTGCTCAGCAGACAATCCAGACTTTCTATTGAAAACAAACTGACCATTTACAAGACTATAATAAGACCTATATGGACATACGGACTGGAACTATGGCGTTGTGCTAAACCATCTAACATCAAGCGTATCCAGTCCTTCCAATCCAAAGTCCTAAGAACAATTGTCGATGCTCCCTTCTATGTGTCCAACCTTACCCTCCATAATGACCTTAAAATTCCTTTTGTTATTGACCTCACCAAGTCCCGCTTCTCCAAATTCCACTCTAACCTTTCCTTCCATGTCAATCCCGTCGCTCGACACTTGTCCTCCCGCTCCCACCCAGATAATCCTCCCAGAAGGCTGAGGCGGTGCTGGCCGAGAGACCTGCTAGGTTAAGATAGCATATACATATAACTGGGAGTGCTGGTAGTGACCAGCTTCTCCCCTCATGAACTCGTACTTTCAGCTCTTCTTTCCTTCTTGGTCTACCTCCAGGGTGGAACAAGATGGCGAGGGGATCACTCAGCCACCTGTGGCCTCCCCTGCCTCCATTAAGTTGGAGGAATTGGGTTGGCAGATACTCGGGGTGTTTCGAGGGGTCTTGAGTCGAAAGCTATTTTATTATTATAATTATTTTGTACATATTTTGTATATATTATTTATTTTGTATATATTTTATCTTAATTTGTATATTGCCATTGTAATTATTATTATTATTTTTATTTATTTTACTTATTTTATTATTATTATTTATTATTATTATTTTTTTTTCTGTAATTTTTTATTTATTTATTATTATTATTTATTTTTATTTATTTATTTTTTTTTTTTTACACTCACTGTTATCAAATTTACTTATAGTTATATTATAACTGATTGTAGATATACCAAATAAACCCCATTCAATATGAAAAAAAAAAAAAAAAAAAAAAAGAACTTCATAACCATGTAAGCAAAAATGTATACTTAAATAAAAGGCAAGCTAACTATAATAACTGATTTTTTTGTGGAAAATTAATACATATGTACTTATGTGTATACAGTTACAAATGTATGTAAGTACATTTTATGTAAGTTTTAAAAAGTAAATAAAAATATGTAAACTTTCTCGTTATGATCATTGTAAAACACCTTTTTTTTCACTAACAAACCCATACATTTGTATGTAGGTCTAACAGTTTGGTTCCGGATATAACGATGTATTTTTCTTGGTCCCTTGAACATCGTTATAACCAGATTTTACTGTATTTAAGTCGAGTTCCTCTTCTCTGGTTTTCCAATTCCCTTCGACAGATTTTGCAAAAAATTACTAGGTGTCATACTTATGAGAATGAAAGTACTAATAAATTAATACTAACCGTAGCACAATATTGAAACTATCTCTAAAGGGGCAAACAGAATTGAATAGACGCTCAAGTTTAGAGTTTGACCAAAACGTTGTTTGGGTAATGCCCAGCAACAACTTGTTAAGATGTTCCAGGGAGTCTCCAAGTTTGTCTAATGTTGAGAGGTAATTCTAGCAAAAAACATCCCTCTCCTGGAGTGTCCAGCAACTTGCCTACTGGACAAAACTAAATTAATTAAATAACAGTTTGTAGCTATACAAATAGAGGTTATCAGAAACGTGCTTATCTTTATTATTTTTTCTTTTTTTTTTTCACTTCCCCAACTATACGAAGTACATTAGACCTTCGATTATCCGCGGCTTTAGGTTCCAGAGGAAGCGAGGATAATGTAAAAGTGTGGACAACCGAAGGTTTTAAGTTTTGGGAATTTTGGTGAATAAAAAAATATATTAAAAAAGAAAACATGTAAATGTGTATTATGCATACAGAAATATGAAAATTTCTACGACATACCTATGTACTTTTTGTTTTATGAAACTGTTTTAATAAAAAAAAAAAAAGTTTATTATGTTTGGTTAACATTTTCCTTTTGTTTTTTAAATATTTCTTCGCGAAGTTCTCTGTTGTTTATACCACTTCAAGATTGCATCTTCAATTTGCGTATTTTTCGAAGCCTTGAGAGTTTTTTTTGAACTTGAAAAATGAGAATGAATAGTTGATTTTTTTCACCAAGTCCCGAACTGTATTTTTTCCAACGTCATATACCGCGTTTTCTCTTAATATTTTCTTGATTTTTTTCGCTCCATGTTGACGCAAGAAAATTTAGACAACAACTGAATTTAAAATATGTAAAAATATCATAAAGCCAGAAAAGGGGAGGAAAAAAAAAAAAAAAAAAAAAAATACGTTCATTTTGTAAACAAACTTTACTAAGAAAAGGAATGAGGGGGAAGAAAGAGAGTTTTAATCAATTTCCTAGAAAAATAGGAGTCCTGTCGTTTTTTGCGCTTGTTAACAGGTGTTTCCATTTTTTTTAGAGCGGTTAATCCGGAGTCCGGTTAATTGAGGGGCCGATAATCGAGGATCTACTGTACAGAAAAAAATAATGAATCCGTTCAATGATTTTTTGTACATAATTTCATGTTTTCCGATCCTCTGCTTCGAAAAAAGTCGTCGATGAATCATCTGCTATGTACTTCCCAGCACGAAAAAATCAGTTACATTTTCACTTTCCCTCCAAATCCAATCGATCGTTCGGGCTAAAACTCCATATTTGACTGACATATTGGCTGAGTCCTCAAACCTAATTCTGTGTCGAAACATTCATTAGGGTTTTTGAGTCGAGTCCCCTCTGATCCCCCCCCCCCCTCCTTTCGGCCGATTTCGCTGAAAATTGACAGGTCGTCGAAATAGAGTACTGAATTGCATGACAGTACATTCATTATATCGGTAGTTAGTTGTGACTCATGCCCGGGCTTCAACTATGAGGTCATATCGCCTACTACCAGAGCGCTCTTTCGTCACGAAGAGTCCTTAACGATTACCTGACAACGTAGAGGCTCGGGACCATCGCTTAACGTCCCACCTAAAGGACGGCGTGCTCAAGGTTTTTCTCACCTCCCAAATAAAAAACCTAAAGGCCTCAGCCTCACAAAAAAAACATATGAAAATTTATATTTAAATTCAAAACCCCCATAAGGACAACAACTATTAATTTTCCGCGAAATCGACAGAAGAGAAGAAGGGTCAGATGACGGCTCAACATAAACACATAGAGACCAATACAAAATCGTACATTGAGAGGGGTGTTCGTTAAGAGAACAAAATTAAACTTACCCCGGCCCATTCTAGATTAAGAATGAATTTATGAAACGACCTACTGATAAACATAAATTAGTTCGTAACAGTATCAATGTTCATTAGAAGTATTATTTACTTTGTATTTACTTCATTGATACATGACATATATTTACTGAGGGGAGACGGGTGAACAACACTGGAGTAATGAGTGCGTACACATATAAAATATAATTAGTAAGGTGTCGGCAAAATTCCTACCATTATTAATTTTAGCCCCTATGTATTTTATATATCCATAATTAATAATGTAATACATACCATGTATATAGTTGGTTTACCTCCTCAAGGGTGAAGTGGTGGTTAAATACCCCCAAGGCCCTTCACCCTTGCAACATTATAGGCTGGCCTACTACATCATGAAACATTCTAGCTTCAATAATGTTACAATTTCCGAGCTATACAAAGTATAGAAGAAATGTGTAGGTTAAGTTTTCACAGGTATTTCATGTTTTTCAAACCCCTAATTCTAAAAATGAAACAAAAAATTTCTACCTGAAAAAATTGTATGTTTCTATGAAATTTAGTTTATTTATTGTAATTTGAACGATTTCTCACAAACTTAATAAATATATATATATACAGGGTGTTCATTTTATCTTGACCCAGGTAAATAACTCAAAAAATAATTATTTTCTCAAAAAAAGCTTGAGACAAAAAATGTAGAGTAGAATTGACCGCATTATTTGCTGTAATCTAATTTTTAAACAAATGAAAATTTTTAACTTTAATTTGAGTACAATAATTTCAACAAGTCTCCTTACACAAAATATTGGAAATATCCAAGATGGACGGTCGCAGCATCCATAAAGATAAAGACACTTTATACAATAGAATAAAAGTACAAATAACAACTTATACATAGAACACCTCATAGAACAAAATAAAGATGTTGAGAAACACAGATAAACTTATATTAGTTTGGAAAATAAAGGAAATTAAAAATGAAACATGTTTATAAGATTAAGTCATTGAAAATGAGCAATGCCCGAAACTGTTTGACTATTATACAAAAAAGATGAATAAATAGTGAAACTGTAAACTAATTGGGAGAGAAGACCTATAAAGAAAAAAATTTTAACGTTTTTTATGAATTTTAAAAAAAAAAATTTTTACTGTCAACCTATTATTATTATTTTATTTTTTTTTTTGCAGATTTAGATTCCTGAGGAAAAATTAATAGGAGGTTAAATGAGACATTTTTTTGTTAGACCAATATTAATGAATTTTGTAGTAAATGTTCGAACTGATGTCCTTCAACTTCATATATATACCTTATATATACCTACTCCTATTTGACAAACGACTTATCTGGAACCCCACACAAGTCTGAAAATACAAGAAATAAACAGAAGTTGTAAACTTTTAGAGAGAGTCTTATAAACCAGAGATCTAAATTATCTCTCAAAACAAAACGAATATTATATATAATATTCTCCTGAAACCTTTGCGAACTCCAAAAATTTCTCTCATTGTTAAAAAGTTGGTGATTCACCGACAATTTACTTCCTCAGGGTCTCTGTGGCCATTGGCACCGGTGATTCACAGATTTTTTTTTATATAACTTGGCATCATGATATCCAATGCAGAGCCCGCTCTTTCGTCACTCTGGTGGACATGAGCCCGACTCTACTGTAGGAGTCCTAAATGTTGCCTATCCTAAATTTTTATTCACCTAGAGTAGGGGGTCTTTAACGAGTACTTGACATCGTACAGGCTCGGGACCATCGCTTAACGTCCCATCCGAAGGGCGGCGTGCTTAAGTTTATTTTACCTCCCAGATAAAATAAAGTAAGAGCCTCGGCCAGGTTTCAAACCCACGATTTTGAGCTCAGAAGACAAGCACGCATACAACTGAGCTACCAGCGCCCTTACTGGGTATAAGAAAATAATGTGTTAGCATCAGCTGATTTCTTTGTTTCATTGTACAATGTAAATTTGAGAGTGACTTTCTTATGCCCGTTAATGCCAGAATGAAATGATTTTGAGAGTGATCTGTACAAAAGTGGCAGGTATAAGAATGTCCTCTTACTCCCTCACTATACTTTTTATTTATTTTTAATCCTTTTAAATGAAAAAAACTACCCATAATAAAAATATATTTAAGAATTTGTTCCAATGTACATTTTGAACATTTTATGGTGGGATATAACTTCGTTTGTATTGGTAAGTATCAGGGAGGGGGGAGGGCTTAACCCTCCTAATACCAGGTGAAAAAGAAAACGTCAAGTACCACATGGGGTCTCTAAAGATTTTTACTGCTGGCGCCATTTTATATATATATATAAAATTTATATATATATATTTATATATATATGTCTTTTTAGAAGATAAACAAAAAGGGCCTCGGCCGGGTTTCGAACCCACGACCTTGAGCTCAGAAGGCAAGCACGCAGACCACTGAGCTACAGGCACCCTCAAAAAAAATTAATAATATATAAAATTACAAAAAAAAAAAATGTATTATTTCCCCTTTAACTTTCCCAGCTATACAAAGTAATATGATCTGTCGGAAATTCGATGTCCAGTTTTCACCGGAATTTCATGGCTTCCGTCCCCCGAATACCAAAAATGAAAGAAAATATTTCCTCTCCGTCTGTGTGCTTGACACATTAACTCCAGATAGAATGATTGTATCGACATAAAATTTTATATGTGTACCCAGAATCCCATAAGGACGACTCACATACATTTTCAGCCAAATCGACCAAAAGAAAAGGAGGGATTAGGGGAGAGGCTCAACACAAAAACCCTAATAACTGCCGATGTTATGAATATATTGACATAAAATTTGTATGAAGATTCAGAAATCTCTGTGTTGATTGATTATTGATTTTTAACCGAAATGATCAATTGGTTTTGGAGGGGGAGCAAAAACTTAATTGATAGGTTTGTGCTGGGAAAGCACATTGCCGATTCATCGACGATTTTTTTTTAAATTTATTTAAACCGTTTTTTTTTTTGAAATTTATATTGTCTTACCTGTTCGTATAATAATTTGTAAAAAAATAAATAAATATATATATATAAATATATATAATGACAAGACGGATCGGGTTACCTGGGAGTGATCGGGTGAAAAGTATGCTGATAAGTACGAAGAGCATGTTGCCGAACTGCGGACCGGATCAGACAGCGCGAAACAACCTCAACAAACCCATGTTAAAGACTGAGGGTACTTCACCCCCCACTATACCCTCCGTGCCCCCACCCCGGTCTCTTTCACCCCCGCCCATCAACCCCAATCTTACCACTTATCTTAATTAAAACCTGCCCTAATTTCATACCTTTTTTTTTTTTTTTTTTTTTACAAATTTAATACCCTTTTTTGACTACCAATTATCAAATAATATATGATTTCTAGAATGATAATTCATCAAGGATACTGAAAGAAGAATTTTAACGTAAGGAACGGGCTTTAACTACTAGGTCATATCGCCTACTACCAGAGCGCTTTTTTGTCACAGCCCGACTCTACAATAAAAGTTCTAAATTTTGCCGACCCTAAATTTTTGTTCAACTAGGGGTCTTCAACGAGTACCTGACATCGTACATCCCCCTCCAAAACCAGTAGACTGTTTGCGCTAATATTCAATAGTTGACTTACATAAGGGACTTAACAGTGGAAGAACGGTATCAAAATGAGAAATGGATATCTACACAGATGGCTCAGCTGATTCGGCCATTACTAATGCAGGGATATACTCCAGAAATTACCAAAATGCTGCTGCATTAGGCATGAGGCGAATAATTTTGACATCAAACTTACCGAAGATAGTCCAAAAGAAAAGTTTGCCCTCCTGATTGACTCGCAGGCCACAATTAAGTCCCTCACTAAACCGGGAGCTGACCAGCACACTTCGTGAGGGGAAAATTATAGTACTCCAATGCTGGTAGGATGTCTAAGAATCCCTGATGAAACAGCCTACCCCCCCCCCCCCCCCTCCAACAATCTGGCTGCTCAAAGAAGCTGATTGACTGGATTTACAAAGATCTGCTGAGGGGACACCAGATAAGCGCAGCTGCTGGCATGGGGAGTCAATATGAAGATGGCTGATATTGTGAGAAGTGATTATTTCACAGATTGTCTAATAAAATGTAGTATGACCTCTCACAGATTTTTATTAGTAGTAGCTAGCCGGCTTTCGAGGTTACCCTCACCATCAGACAGTCTACAAAAGAAACCATCCTTAGTATAAATAATATAAAGAGGGCGCCGGTAGCTCAGTGGTATGCGTGCTTGCCTTAAAACTCGACCGAGGCCCTTAGTTTATTTTATCTGGAAGGTAAAATAAACTTAAGCACGCCGTCCTTTGGATGGGACATTAAGCGATGGTCCCGAGCCTGTACGATGTCAGGTACTCGTTAGAGACCCCTCCCTAGGCGAATAAAAATTTAGAGTAGGCAAAATTTAGGACTCCCTCAGTAGAGTCGGGCTCAGTAGTAGGCGATATGACCTCGTAGTTAAAGCCCGGACATGAGTCATAAAACCTAACCAAACCTATAATATAAAGGCAACAAAGATGAATGAATTTTTCATTCAAATTTCAAAAATTTTTATCAGGTATGGTTATTTAAAATTTTTTTTCAACCTTTTATAATTTAATGTATTTATATTTATCTTTGTTTCCTTTATATTATATATTGGATGGTTTCTTTTGTAGACTGCTTGATGATGAGGGTAACCTCGAAAGCCGGCTAGCTAGTACTAATAAAAATCTGTGAGAGGTCTCTGGAGGAGAAACATCGAATAGCTGACGTCATGGCTAGGAGAGTATAGGTGGCCAACTTCAGGATGCTTACAGGACTGTCTCCAGAAACATCTTAAGAGGATAGGAGTGGCTAACTGCCCGATATGCAACGATGGGCAATTGACGGCGGATCACTTTCCATCCTGCTCTGCGCTGATTGATGTCGTCCAAGACCGGGGTAACATGTCCCACGATAAATAGTATAAGGTGTCACTGTATTAGGCTGCAAGACACCGCATGGCTGAAATGCGGGCGTAGGATTAAAAAATAATACTAAAAGATAATAACCGTTTATGCACCTAATCTATGAGCTATCTTAATGTATACATTCTTATGACGTATCCTATTACCATGTTATGGTTTAACGAAAATAAATACTACTATTATTATTATTATTATATAAGAAAGTAAAAACTCATAAAAACTAAAATTGAAGTAAGAATATTAAGAAAAAGTTTAATTTCCAATCTAATCAATCGACTTTGAAGGAAGTTTATTGACGAATATATAAGATAGACTCCAACAAGTAGGTAGGGATACTGCTATTATCCCAGAAAAGGGATTTTCCTGGATATACTCCCCGTGAGAGGGGATAGACTCATACAAGGCAGCTCTGAATGGTAATGACACCCTGGAATGGAGGCTCAGCTTCCTCATAAGATAGCTACGTAGAGATCCGTTGATACACTAAACATGAGTTTTTTTTACATTATTTCATCGTTTCTTTTAAAAAAAATGTCTTCGGTCTCTTTGTATGCCCTTATAATGTATTATCAATGAATACCATACAAGTAAAGCGAGCTCAAGATCGTGGGTTCGAAACCCGACCGAGACCCTTAGTTTATTTTATCTGGGAGATAAAATAAACTAAAAAGCACGCCTTCCTTTGGATGGGACGTTAAGCGATGGTCCCGAGCCTGTACGATCTCAGGTACCCCAGGTACCCTAGGTGAATAAAAATTTAGGGTAGGCAAAATTTAGGACTCCCACAGAAGAGTCGGGCTCATGTCCACCAGAGGGACGAAAGTGCGCTCTGGTAGTATGCGGCGATATGACCTCGTAGTTAAAGCCCGGGCATGAGTCATAAAACCTAACCTAACCTACAAGTAAAATTAACCGTTTTCCGGTAAATTAAGGGAACGCCTAGAAATGTCGTCGGTGAATCACCAGCAAATACCCAGATCGTATTAATGAATTAAATTTTCGCTTCCCCTCGAAACCAGTCAACTATTTGTGCTAATAGTCAATAATTAACTCACATGGGAACTTGTAATTCCTCATACTAAATTTTGTGTCGATAAGTTCATTACATTGGCAGTTATTAAGGTTATGGAATTGAACCCCCTTTCCGTCGGCTGATATAGCTGAAAATTAAGTGTTGTTCTTAGTTTTCCGTACTCCTGATTCCAAAAATAAAAAAAAAATAAAAATCTGTGTGCACGATAACTCCCGATAGAATTAATATATCGACACGAAATTGTATAAGTGCATTTAGAACCCTGTAACTGGACGACAACTCTTGATTTTCACCCAATCGCTCTTAGGGGGAATTAGGAGGGAGGCTTAGCAAAAACTTTAACAACTGCCGTTCTAATTAAGGTATTGACACGAAATTTCATATATAAATTCAAATTCCTGTAAGGACGACACCTATCAATTTTCAGGGGAATCAGCCTGAGGGAAGAGGGGGTAACCTCAAATACCTAAAAATTGTCGATGTATCAACACAAAATTTAATAAGAGCATTTAAAAGTCACTATGTAAGTCAAATTTAGAGTTTTAGCCCAAACAGTCGATTTGCTTTGGAGGAAGAGCGAAAACGTAATTGATTATTTCGTACTGGGGAAGTTCAAAGCTGGTGATTCACCAAAGACTTACTTTTTTTTAAATTAATTATATATACAAAAATTGTAAGCAATACTTTTAGGAAGAGTCTAAATTGACAAAAGGTTTTTTCCTCGATATGTTGTCCTGTTGCGACCAGTGATAACCTACGTGGGCCGATCTCCACAGCTGAACACTAACATAAATATTCTTCGAGAGGCCACAAAAAAATAACAAAGTATGTTCTAAACGCATTCAAAATAATAAACTTCCTTCTTCACCATTTTGGAATAGAAGTAATAATAATAATAATACAAAAAAGTTATTAGTTAACGTCCCCCTTTCTGTATTTACTATTTAAATCCATTATTATTATGGCTTTATTTTAGTTTCATTAAATTAACTAATAATCCTCGATTTTTTTTTTTTTGTCTTTTATTTATTTCCTTTGTATTTTTCTGTATATCTGAGTACTTCTTTGAGTAACTAATTACAAAAAAAAAAAAAAACAGTACCAAAAGAGTATTTATTGCAAAAAATATATTAATTTATGAAAACTGACATTATTGCAGAGATATTGTGAAATAATTCAAATGAACTTGAATGAAATAAAACTCGTTTATTTGTGGTATTGTCTAACTTCACAGAATATATACAAATGTATACATGGGAGTATTTTCGGTATTTCTCTACCATCCTCAGCCAAAAGCATAAGAGATAAGGCTAACAGTTAGTCTTATCTCTTATACTTTTGGCTGAGGGTGGCAGAAATACCGAAAGTACTCCCATGTATATATATTCTTTGCAATTAGACAATACCACAAATAAACGAGTTTTATTTCAATCAAGTTCATATTAATTTATTGTTGAAAATAATATATAAAAAACAGTTTTATTTTATAAAACATTCTATTTATACTATACTTTCATTTCAAATGATTTATTTTACAATGAAATTGTGTTTCAATCAATCCTGATGAAATAATGAAAGTTAATAATGTTCTATAGTCTGATTTATTTTTTCATAAATAGATCGAAGAATCCATGTTATCACGCATTGACAGCCTAGAGAAATTCTGCCCATGCCTACAAGAAATTCTCAAAGATGTCAATGATTAAAGGCTAGCTAAGGTAAACAAGATATTCCTCAATGTAAACAGAGGAATTAAAGGGAACCGTGAAGGGAAGATAAATGCGGACGTATGTTTGTTGTCTCTGGAGGCCAGTTACCAGAGAGCTCGTGTCCTGTGATTTGTCTCGTCACGTTGGAGCTGCTTGTCTCCCGGGCTCTGCAAATGTAAAAGAACAAAAAATAAATAAATAAAGGACCATTTAGACTCCATACTGTGTACAAGTGAAGTGAAAATGATGATTATGAAGTTACGTTAAAAGCTGAATCTAGTCGGAAATAAAAAACAGTGGGAAGACAACGTATTTTATTACTGTCAGAAATCTCGTCCCACAACATCATACCAACAAATATGAGAAAAAAAAAAAAATCGTAGGTCTTCAAACGATATCGCAGAAAAATAGGTACCATCCTTATGGAGTTTTGAATTCAAATATAAGATTTCAGGTCGATATATTCAATACACCGTAAAGCGCCGGAAACCCAGGACGACTGTGTTCCGCAGCCATCGAGCCGGTCCACAGCCGAAGAACCTGTTTCCCAACACAAAGGGTAATGTCTCAGGGGGTCAGGAGCACCCATAAAAAAATTAATAAATAAAATAAAGTTATTCTAATTTTTAAAAAATGAAAGATGAGCTTTTTTCAGATCAAAATTCTTTTGACATGATTAATTTCTGGCGATCATTTCCCATACAGATGTGAACAACCATTTTCATCCATGGAATTGATTAAAAACAAAACGAGGTCGTGAATGACTGATTCAAATTTGAAGAATGCTCTGCTGCTGTCAGTAACAAAAACACCAAACATTAAAAGACTAGCGAAATTCAAACAGGCTCAAAAGTCTCATTAATAATAAGTAATGTTTATGTGCTGTTGTAGGCTCTGGCAGGCCGACCTCCTGACGATCCAAAGAGACGAGCAGGGGACCTCAACTATAAAGGGAGGGGGGAAGGGGAGAATTGGGGGGAACTGATGCCGAATTGTACTTCTAATCAGGGCCGGCCTTAGGGTGGTGCGAGCAGTGCAGTCGCACAGGGCGCCACGGTGTTGGGGGCGCCATTTTCTGGGTAGCATAAAAAAAAAATTAAAAATTTTTTTTTTTTGTTTTCTATCTTCTGCAATTAGTATCATAAAGTGTAAAACTGTAACAATCATTTAAGTTAGTCAATATAGAGATTGAATAAATTTGATTTGATTTTATCAATAAAATATTAAATTCAAACTTTGCTGTCTATGACCAGAGCCTACAACAGCACATAAACATTACTTATTATTAAGTGCAGCACAAACTTTTATTATTATTTTTTTTATTTTTTTATTTTGCCGTAAGACTAATTGTAGTCCTATAAAGCCGGAGCGAGTATGTAGTAGTCTATTTATCTTGTTATTAAAATTCTATTTTTGATTTGGTAATAAATTTAAATAGTTTGTTAACGTTTTCTATGTTATTAATGTTAGCTATAGTTTGAAGAAATGTGTTTTCGCTGGATAGTAGGGTCTCATGTTGTCTCTGGTTGTGGTATTTTTTGCACTTAGTGAAAATGTGGACTACGTCCTCAGTCTCATCGCAGTGTTCACAGTTGGGGGATGGTTTTATTTTGATGTAAATATTTGTTTGTTCTGGCATGTCCGGTCCTCAGTCGTGTCAAGTATATGATCTGTTTAGTCGTCAGTGTCTTACTGTGTGGGTGGAACCATGGCTTTGTCGTTTCTGTCTCCACAGTACAACACAGCACAAACTTATTGGTGAAAAAAAACTGTAGACGTTTCTGTCATAATTGAAAAATTTATTGAATTACGTTGTGTGTGATAGTAACATGAGAAGGAAGTTTTTCAAAACTAAAACTGATGAAGACGTACTTGAGATCCACGATGTCCAACACAAAACTGAATTCTTTGGCGTTGTTATCGATCGAAAACGAAATTGGAACTCAGCTGGATTTCTCCAAAACCATCCAGCAATTTGCAGAGGCCAAAGCACGCAAAGTTAATTTCACTTGATGTAGCCTATATAATTTCACATTGTACCTCAATAAAAATGTATTTTTCTGAGAAATTTCAGTGAACAGTTTTAAATATTGAGAAATAGTGTGTAAATTGACAATAAAAAATTGTTCTAAACTGAATGTAGAATGATCAATAAGTTTTGGCGACCCTCAAAAATAACCAGTGATAATTGAAAGAAAAATCTATGAAGGGGCGCATTTTTTCATACTCGCACCGGCCGCTATCTCACCTAAGGCCGGCCCTGCTTCTAATAACCTGTTTATTGTATATCTATGTATCATTAATAGCCACTATACTATATATAGGTACAATGTATCTAATCTAATCTAATTATACTAACTATACCATACATATATCTATCTAATTATACTAACTATACCATACATATATCTATCTAATTATACTAACTAAACCCAAATTCCCCAATGACTATTACCTAACAGATTGGAGAGTGGCCCACCCCCAGCTCCTAACCTAAAGCTGCCTCAGAGGACTCTATCTTATCTGCGAGCACTTACCCGACACCAGTACCAGCAACTGCCAAGCTCGCATCTTCACTCGTCTGTCTACTCACTGACTAGTCATGTTTAGCTTGAGGTGGCCGGGGAAGGGGGCAGTAGCCGGAAATCGCTGACAGTTCGGCCCTGCCGGGGCTGTCCAACTAGCCTAATTATTACAAATAGTCTCTTACATAACTAAACCCCTGTGTCTCTATCCTGTCACAGAGGAGGTAATTATGTCTATAAACATACTTTTATCAAAAAGGTTATTAAGGATATGCCAGGACTCCTTCTAGCGAGATGAGAGAACAGAAGACTAAAATTTCCAAACTGATTTCGCGCTCGATGCCCCATCTCGCTCAGAGCAGTGACTCTCATCACATCCAACAACTGTGGTCCAGAGTTATCTTCACCAAATGACATTCTCCTGCTGCAGTACCATCAGTGGGTCCACGACAGCGATCGCCTTCTGGTACAAAAGATCATCTCTCACTAATGTAGATTGGTGCTCCAATAAACTTTTGTCTTTTGAACTGGCATAAATTAATTCATTTTTAGTTACGTATTTTTACATACCATCCGTCAATTTTTTTCATCTGAGTTCAGATGCGCCATACAACTCAAGCACCTTTTCTACCTAAAATATACTTAGGTTCTTAAGTAAAGTGGTTTATTTTCTTAAAATTTCGGCAAAAATGTAAGCATTGTAATGGGCCGACAAATAAACTACTCTGAATGGTGTAACATATTTATTTTCTTAAACCACAGACAACTCCTGGACTTATAATAATAATCTAAGGCTAGGAGAGAACGCCCTTCGCAATTAGGGCCAATCGGAACCCCAGGGAGATAGTCAAGGGCTGGGCAATTGTTCTCTATCAATGGGCATAAGGCGTAGGTTAGAAACAATAGTAATAGCGCTTACCACCGCACATCACAAAAACAGCGACAAACTAACATATCACATTACACACCGCTAGCTCAAAACCAACTGCCTCCCGTCCCCTCTCAGCCTATCCTCCTCCCTTCTACGATGCATACATAAGCAGTATCACTGTAAAACTACATATTAAAAACTCAAAACTGCATATTAAAACTCACATAAAGGGTCCTTACACATAAAAGTCCTTACACATAAAAGTCCTTATACATAAAAGTCCTTAAAGCTAGATACTTCTGGGTCTTTACAGCATCTAGGGGTGGCCAACCAAAGTGCTTAGAATTTTGGCGAAATTGTACGAAAATTAAGACCACTTTACTTCAGGAGCTATATATTTATGACGTAATCAAAAATGTTTTCAAATAAAAGTTGTAGAAAAAACTATAAGGCACAATTTATATAAAATATAATTTTTCGAAGTTCATCCCGTTTATGAGATACATGCGGAAACTGTCATAAAATGTCGTTTTCAAACCAATTTATTCAGGCATTCCCATGATTTACGAAAAAACTGATAGTTCTGAAAACTGAATGTTCCTTATTACATATTTTATAAAAAAAATAATAATAAATAAATTATTGCTTTAGTAGCATTTAGAGTATTGACTTTCAGTTCTTACATGTATTTCCAATTTTTCATACAAAATATGATGAGGTCAGAATAATTTTGAAGAGAAGATCACTAGGAAGATAAGTTGATTGAACCCATTCAAGATGCTTCCCATAATCTTATATTGAGGGGGGAAATCTTATCAGAGTAAAGTACATTAACTAGGCCACTTCAGGTCATGAGAAACTCATGGAAATGTATTCTATGAGGAAAGAAATATTAGAGATATAAAAATATTCATTCTCGATAAAATGAGCGAGCCTCTTCCAACAAGCCAGTTGTTCTATTTGCTAAAGACATTTTCGCACATGGGAAGTCTCAAGACGCTTCAATTCTCTTTATTTTAAATCTGTTATCTGTTACCCTGACACCATTCCTGCTGATTCTTATGTAAAATGACCTCCTGCCTCCTGAATCCGAATATGACCCCCCCCCCCCCCCCCCTCTCACCTATTTTTATCACTTTTCGATAATTTGGAGGGATGAAAAGGATTATTTTAGCCTTAACATCTCTTCTAAAGGGCTAGAGAGGTGAAAAGTGAAGATGAACATTTGTACAAAAGAGGTTGTTTTTTTTTTTTTGGGGGGGGGGGGGGATTTGCCCCCTTAAATTGAAAAAAAATCATTGAAATAGATCGATTTTTCAGGGTTTTTTTCTGTAATTTTTTGACTTATTTTCTACATATTCCAGCCTCCAGCATATTCGGATTCAGGAGGTCATTTTACATAAGAATCAGCTGGAATGGTGTCAGGGCTCGAAAACAATTTTTTTTTTGCTGACCAGTATAATCAATAGCTGACTTAGATGGGAACTCCTAAATCCTCATTCTAAATTTTGTGTCGATAAATTCAATACATCGGCAGTCATTGAGGTTTTTAAGTTGATCCCCCTCTGTTCCACTCATCCCTTCGGTCGATTCTGCTGAAAATTTATGAGTGTTGTTCTTATACGGTTTTGAATTTACATATTAAATTTTGTGTCGATACACTCATTACATCGGCAGTTATTAGGTTTTTTGTGTTGAACCACCTTTGGATTTGGAATCTAGAGGTCGGTAAACATGAAATTTCGTTGAAAAATCCATATAGAATTTTTGACCAATTGCATAACTTCCCCTATACTTCGTATAGCTGGGAAAGTAATAAGGAAATATCTCAAATCGATAGATCGATAGTTTCCTTTCACGTCGCTTGCCATTTCAAACTAAACAGCATGAAATTGACAATTTTTTTTTTTTTCAAGAAACTTTCTTCAATTATTTACTGAAAAGAAATTAATGTTTTTTTTTTTTTTCTCCGATACAGTAACTTGTTTTTAACTCTGTTTAATATTTCATTAGCTCGTCAACTTTTTCAATAACCTCAACTTTCAAAAAAGAAAAACTTCAATAATGGACTCCTTATTGGAAAATAAAAACCTTTAAAAAAAAAATAAATAATAAGAAGAAAAAAAAATGCAGCTCCAAGACTGTTATTACGTCAACTTTATTCAATAATTTCATCGGAGGCAGTGTTTTTCATTACAGAAAACACATTTATTGCTTATTAAGAAAAATTATGGAAACTCGTAGGAAAAACACCAGACCGGAAATAACATTTTTTTTTACCAAATCCTTTTTATTTTAAAATAAGTGGTGAATTAGCGTTTATGCTACCACATGTTACTGATACATTAAAATAACAGTTATAAATAACAGTTACAACTGTTCATCTGCTACATTAAAATATACCCATCAGTTCAAATGTATTTATTTATTTTTATTTTTTAATTTACAAATAGCTATTTACAACTGTATACAAATAAATACAACAAGCAAATGTGATAATAAAGAGGTAATGGCAATGTCAAAATGTCATGAGGGGAGAAATCACCAAGTGGTGACACTCTCTAGTCACTGTTTTTCTCTCGTTTATAGCTAGTCACTGTCACTGCTTCTGCTCAGGAGGTCTCTAGGCCACAGACGCTTAAGCCGTCGTTGGGGAAGTATGGCAGAATGGAGGGTATGGACTAGAGGATTACTGTAGGACTAAGAACGGAAAATAATTTTTTAAATTTGGATTTAGCGACTTCAGTGATGAAAGGTACGTTAAGGTCAGTGTGAAGGGTTTTGTTGGAGACGTAGTAAGGAACATTGGCTATTGTACGAAGGATTTTGGATTGAAGGGATTGGATGCGATAGAGATTGGAAGCCTTGGCAGAACCCCAGAGTTCAAGTCCGTAAGTCCACATAGGTCTGAGTATTGCGTTGTATATAAGTCGTTTTGTTGTCAAAGTCATATCGGTCATATCGCCTTCTACCGCTCTTTCGTCACTCTGGTGGACATGAGCCCGACTCTACTGGGGGAGTCCTAAATTTTGCCTACCCTTAATTTTTATTCACCTAGGGTAGGGAGGTCTTTAACGAGCCCCTGAGATCGAACAGGCACGAGACCATCGCCTAACGTCCCATCCGAAGGACGGCGTGCTTAAGTTTATTTTACCTCCCAGATAAAATAAACTAAGGGCCTCGGTCGGGTTACGAACCCACGTTCTTGAGCTCAGAAATCAAGCACGCATACCACTGAGCTACCGGCGCCCTCTTTAAAATAGATATTTGTACATACAATTAAAATTAACAATAGTATACTTTTCACAGCTACATTCTTCTCCCATTTATTTTTCTGATTTTAACAACCTAGCCAATATATAGGTTTCGGCAAGAATTAAAATCATCAATATCTCAAATTCATTTCCTGTTCTTTATTTTAAAACATTTTTTATGTTGTTCATTATAATCTTTTTGCAGAAATATATTTTACGAATATATATTTGATCTAGACTAATAGAAAATAGTTTATTTGCTAGGTGGTAAAAACCAAAAAAATAAATGGGAGAATAATACAGCTGTGAAAAGTAAATTATTAATTAATTCAGTATCTCCTTACACAACCAAAAAGACGGGAACCACGGTGGCCGTGCGGGCTAGAGCGTAGGGCTTTGGTCGCATGGTCTCACCATGGTTTGAGGGTTCGAATCCCGTCCGGGAGTGAGTTTTATTTCGTATATAAAACTCCCTCCCGGGGCCATGGATGTCGTAACTAATTGATAACACAAGTGAACATGGCTAATATGGATCATAATTCAAATTAAATTACAATTTTTATTGAATATCTTGTGTGCTAGAGGGCGCCGGTAGCTCTGTGGTATGCGTGCTTGGCTTCTGAGATCAAGCACGTGGGTTCGAAACCCGACCGAGGCCCTTAGTTTATTTTATCTGGGAGGTAAAATAAACTTAAGCACGCCGTCCTTCGAATGGGACGTTAAGCGATGGTCCCGAGCCTGTACGATGTCAGGTACTCGTTAAAGACCCCTGCCCTAGGTGAATAAAAATTTAGGGTAGGCAAAATTTAGGACTCCCACAGTAAAGTCGGGCTCTTGCCCACCAGATTGACGAAAGAGCGCTCTGGTAGTAGGTTAAAGCCCGTGCATGAGTCATAATACCTAACCTAATCTCTTGTGTGCTATGAAAATTTAAATGGCAATCAAATGTTGATGATGTGAAGAAACATCTAGTTATTATTAGTCACATTTACTAATTCGTTTAGTTTTCGGAAGCGGACCTGAAAGCAAAACGTTAATAACTGTAGAAATTAGGACGATACCTATCAATTATTATTCAAATCGGTGGAAGAAAAGTAGAGGATCATGAGGGAAGTACATTTTTGGTGATTCAACTACAAATTTTTAATGATTTCCTTTCAGCACAAAAGAGATCCATTTAACAAACCCTCGTTATTTAATAACGATTTTTATCATTTTTACTTGCAATGGAGAAATTATATTAAACATTTTTAACATTATTTCTTTGAGTTCTCTTTCCTTTCTCTCTGTGTGCCGTGAAAATACATTTTCTAATCAAAATAAGAACAAAGAAGGGAAATAAGAATAGAAAATAGAAGGAAAAGACATTTCCTTTTGTAAGAGAAAAGCATTTGCTTAAAAATAACATGATTACACAAGAAAAAATTCCATTTCAAGGGCATGTGCCTTCACTCTCTTCTCTTTGATAACTTATAAAGTACTTTAATTTCCCTAATGCCTTTTGTATTTAATACTACAGTTTTTTTAAACGACGAAAATATACTACATTCAAATATCCTACTAGAGTATTACATTGAAAATGTATCTGTAAATATTTTACTTTCCGCTCAACAGAATGGGAAGGCAAAGCCTTTAACTTTAAACTTTTTTTTTTTCTTTCTGAATTATTTATATTTTTCTTCTCTTAAGGAGTGTAGAACTGAATGAGACTTGCTCAAAATTTTTCTGGAAACTTTGAACAATCCTCTTTTGACCATCGTTTTACAGTTCATTTATTATTAAGTATATGAAAGTATTATTAAATAATCTTTATAAATCTTTGGTAAAGAAATCATCAATATTGTTGTTTTGGATCAAAAGGTGTAATGTTTTTTTTTTAGCTAGTTAAGTCATTGTGACTTGTCTGGGTTTAACTGCAAGGTCATATCGCCTACTAACAGCTCTCGGGTGGACATGAGCCCGACTCTACAGTGGGAGTCCTAAATTGGGTCTATCCAAGTTAATTCACTTAGGGTAGGCATGTTTAACGAGTACCTGACATCGTACAGGCTCTGGACCATCGCTTCACGTGCAATACTAAAGAATATTTACTACACCAGTCACCCTGTATAATATAGTTTTTTTTAGTTATAAATATAAAGTTTGCTAGGATAAAAACCTAAGGTTTTTGCGTTTTGTTTTTCTAGCAAACATGTACACGCTCTACAAATCTAGATGTAAATATTATCATCTTGTAGTAAGGTTTGTAAAGCTCGTACCGTTTACATGGGATTTACTAGTGAATTTCCTAAATTGCTCATTTCTAAAGATACCATCAATGAATTACGCAACACAATTTTTCAAGTTCCACCGTTTTCTGTACCAAGTAGATTGTGTAGAATATTCACTTAACACATCTACGTCGACATATTTAAGCTCCGTCTACTTGCGCAGGTTTTGGTACCCTGCAAGGAATCTGGAATAGTTAATCCAAAGGAGTATATTTATATTTCCTTTAAGGAACAGGAACCGAAGCAGGGAAATCCCCCTTAGTTGCCTGACTGTGACAAATACTTCCCTATCAGGTTGGGGGAGAATCAATAGCGAGTACTGAGCCGTCGTAACCTGAGTCCACCTCTCTGTTATTAACTGTCAGAGTGACATTCAACCGGAAAAATCACAAATATAATGAAAGGAAAAGGGAGAGATATAAGAATGTTTATTTTCACAGTCAATACTTGATGGGAAGGGTTTCGTACAACTTCCGCATTGCTCAATAGTTATTGTGACCCATGCCCGGGCTTTACCTACGAGATCATATCCCCTAATACCAGAGCGCTCTTTCGTCTCTCTGGTGACCTGAGCTCGACTCTATATTGGGTCCTAAATCCTGCCAATTAACTTTTAGTCACTTATTATTCTTTAAATAGTACCTGACATCGCACAGGCTGGGACTAGTGACCGACCGAAGATTCGGTTTCGGCCAAAAAATCTAGTTTCGGTTTCGGTCAAAAATCAGCCAAAACTCAGTTTTCGTGACTTGTCGTGCGTCGTTTGACTAACTTCGGATGAGTTCGTGGCTTGTGAGTCGTGTTTGGTTGCCCGTGATTGTGTTGAGTTTGTGTCTTAAGAATATTGTGAACACAATTAAAATCGTTAGGTACTTACTTAATTAAGGAGTCTGTACTTTATATCTAATCTAAGTGTTGATTTTTGACAAAGTTTACTTACAAGGGTAGGTCTTTAATTTAATATGTTTATTATTTTTGTTCAGGTTAAATTGTTAATGTAACATAAATAAATAACTATTTTTGTTACATACTTCAATTATTGTTTTTTATTTAATTTAACACGAGTTAACTGTCTGTAGGTAGGTGTATGTGTAAAAAATACACTAAATTTCAGTATACAATGGCAATTTTAACATGTCTAAATAAGTTTCGGTTTAGGCCGAAACTGAGACCGAGGCCGAAGATTCGGTTTCGACTGAAAATCCTGTTTCGGTCGGTCACTACTTGGGACCATCTCTTAACGTCCCTTCCTCACCTCCCAGAATAGCTCAATATGTGTAATGCGAAAAGTTCGAGTTTACGACCATTCCTAAAATATCGCATGCGTCGTAGAATAAAGGTACAACTCAAAAATAGAATTTGTTGGGAAATTAACATTAAAGTTTTTGTTCTACACTTTTGACCTCCTCATTTAAACTCCACCACGAGTTTGTCCGCACAAAATGTGCAAAAACAAGAAGCAGAAGAGTTGACCATAATTTATAAGAATAAATGATAAAATAATAAGTAATACAATATATTTAAAACAAATAATACGAAGCAAGAAGAATATAATTAAATACCTACATACATAATATGTATATACATATACATAATGTAATATATGTAAGTATGTACATCTAATAAATAAATGTTTAAATTGAAATGTAGTTATAGTTAGTAATTTTCTCACATTATTTCTCATTTTTTTCGTGATCTAAAAACAAGTCACAAATAAAAGATAGGAGTACCTATGCCTTATTTATTATATATCAGCTCAGAGCGTGCTAGACTACTGTGCTCAAGATAGCGGGTTCGAAACCTGGCCGAGGTCCTTAGGCTTTCATCTGGGAGGTAAAAACCTTGAGCACTCCTTCCTTCGGTCAGGATTTTTTATTTAGAAAAATAAAATAAAATAATAATAGTATGGTTTAACGGAAATAAATATTATTATTATAACAAGGTATTGTCTATAATAACTAGCCTGAGGATATTAGCAATAAAATATACATGCATACATTAATAAATATGAGGTCTATTGTATATAGAGGGGGTATTAGTATCAGATGGATCAGTGAATGGCTTCCTGCTTCGGATCAGATTCTGTCCTAACTACAGGATATTGGCAGGGTCCCTCTCCACTCGATGATAGACCGTCCATCTCTCGCTATTCGCCATATCTGCCATTGTCACACTGGATCTGTGTCCTTATAAATAAAACTGTATAGCTGTTTTTGTTGGGAGGTAAAATAAACTCAAGCACGCCGTCCTTCGGATGGAACGTTAAGCAATGATCCCGAGTCTCTGCAATGTCAGATACTCGTTAAAGACCCTAACTTTAGATGACTAAACCTGGGTAGGCAGAATTTAGGACTCCCACAGCTAACAGGGAAATGCTAAGAGTATTTGATGCTTAGGTCCCTAGGTGTACACACCCAGCCCTCTCAATATATCTAGGGATCTATAAGTAGGTTTAAGCTATACTTATGTTATGAATGACATTAATATATAATAATGTAAATAAATAAATGCATTGTACTGTTCCAAATATTTTTACGAAAAGGGGACGGCTTATATAAAGTAAATAACCAGAAATTGTCTTTCTATGGTTCACTTTCAACCAGAACCAGTTTTTGAACTGTGTCATCTTTAGTAGTACATCTCATATTAGTAAGTTATTCAAGGTTGGATGAATCATCGCACTTATTGGAAATATACCACAGAAGATGCCATAGTGAATGCTTGGCAAACAAAGTAAAGAAAAAATTACAATTCGACGAATATTTGTACAACTCGCATACGAAAAAGTTACGTATATTTGACGACAAAAATCTTCTAGCAAAACATGATAAATATTACATTAAAAAGGGTTTTGAAAGCAAATAAATAAATTCTACCGTGCTCAAAGATATTTTATTTAGTGGTGCCCTATATACATAGGTATGTGATAAATAAATAAATAAGGTAGCTTACATTATAAATAATTAATGAGATACAGTCTTTGAAATATAATGAATAATACAGATTACTTACAATCAGTGAAAGTATTGATTCAACTTTTATTGAGAAACACAACCTGTTGAACTGCATGTTGAGGTATGGACTGCTGTTAAGTGAAATGTGGAAGAAGTGAGCCAGGAAGAGACCTGAAGAAGACATTCAAGAGCACTCAGGAGGATGAAGAAGCAAGAGCAAGGATCGTTGGAGAGGCCTGGGTACAGCAAGGATCGTGGCGCAGAAAACGTTAAGTGTAATATGAAAAGAACGATTCATAATGTTATGAATAATTTATAATTTAAGGTTGTAATAGGTTGTTAAATGAAATCTGGGTCCTGGCTAAGAAGGAAGAAATTCTACCTTATTCGGGAGGGAAGGTTTTGAGGAGGATTTATGGACCTATTCTTGAAGGGGAAGGACAGAGGATGAGACTTAGGGATCAGGGCTTGAGCCCAGACGGCAGGGTGGAATGGTGGAGGGGGGAGGAGCGAAGCATCAGGGAAAGTAAGTAAGTTGGATCTATGTGAATATTACTTAAGGTGAAAAGAATACAGACTAGACAAACAGAGGAGCGTATCTGACGATCCTGGTAAGAGAAGCGGCAGGGTTTTGTGAGTAGATAGGAGGTCTGATGGGCTCCACATCGGTGTACTGGAGACTGGCCAAGTACCCAGACGGCCTCTCCCCGTCCTGATCGTTGCTCTGTCTATACTCCTGGTTCCTAGATTGTTGTCCTCCCAGATACTCCCTCAGCTGGTCCACAGAGATCACATTCAACTGTGCCGACTGTCCTGGCTGCTCACTTGGAGCACCCTGGTTGTCTCTAGGCTCCACTGGCAGATATCCCTGCTGCGGCTGACTCACCTCTCCACCTGCTTGTTGTTGTACAAGACGTCCTTTCAGCTGATCAACAGCTACATAGTGCACCTGACCTGGGATCAACTGTTCTTGACCTCTTTGTCCGTTCTGTTGAGCGTACTGTCCAGTCTGACTTGATTCTGCACCCTGGGCAGAATAATATCTTCCGCTGGTTTGGGCGTTCTGCTGATTGTACTGGAAGCTGTTGGCATTCTGAAAGGAAAACAAATTATATTATCAATTCCATTTATACTCAAACAGCTAGATCAATACTATTTGAATTCTCATAGAAGTATAACATAAGAAAAGAGAGCAAACGGTGGTCCGAAATATTACGAAGGAGGCAAATATATTCTTCTCTTATATTTAGTCAACGTAAAGGAGAAAAATATACTGAATTACTTCAGAATTAATGCTAAATATTTTTTAAGGGACTAAAGGGATTCAAACAAAATATTCTTATAAGATTTGTGAGACCAACTGGCTGAAGGGAGGTGGGTTTCAGGGGTGGGGTTCAATTCAAAACCCTAATAACTGCCGATGTAATGAAATTTCGAGACAAACTTTAGTATGAGAATTTAGGAGCCCTTATGTAAGTCAACTGTTGAATATTAGCGTAAACGGTCGACTGGTTTGGAGGGGGAACGAAAAGTTAATTGATTACCGCGGACCTTGAGCCACACGGCGATTTGCCCATCTCTGATCTATATACCCTTTACCTGTGCCACTTGGCTGTTCTGCTGGTTGGTCTGTTGTGTGGTGGTGCTCCCTCCCTGTCCGCCAGCTCTGAGAGGAGCGCTGGTGTACTGAACACGCTGCAGTCTTCCGTCAGGAAGATACACATGGTAGACACCTCTTTCGGAACCCTCCACCTGTCTTAATCGCTCCATCACTTGTTCGTTTACACTTTCCAAGTTTTGGGATTCATCCTAAGAAAAAAACAAAAAAAAACAAGCTAGGCTGTAAGTTCGTTCATGAAATAGGTTGGAGAAGCGGGATACAGGCACATTCTTCTGTCTGTTTCAATAACATCGGCCGTATTTTACATTTTCGAATATATAAAAAAGGATAACACATTGTGATAATTAAAAACATGTAATAAAAAAAATATTAATAATTAATAATAAAATTAATTGATAAATAATAAAAATATTTTCACATTTCTTGTAGAAATTGTTTGCTGGTCTTCTTCTAAATTTCTACAATAATTTTCGAAAAGGTTTCTAATAAAAATATATAGAAAAGTTATGATGTGCGATTTTGAAGAAAATGCATGTATGTAAAAAAAAAAAAAAGAAATTATTTCATTAATCACTTCTAATAGGTTAGGTTAGGTTATATGACTCATCCCGGGCTTTAACTACGAGGTCATATCGCCTACTACCAGAGCGCTTTTTTGTCACTCTGGTGGACATGAGCCCGACTCTACTGTGGGAGTCCTAAATTTTGCCTACCCTACATTTTTATTCACTTAGGGTAGGGGTCCTTAACGAGTACCTGACATCGTACAGGCTCGGGACCATCGCTTAACGTCCCAACCGCAGGACGGCGTGCTTAAGTTTATTTTTCCTCCCAGATAAAATAAACTAAGAGCCTCGGTCGGGTTACGAACCTATGATCTTGAGCTCAGCAGACAAGCACGCATACCACTGAGCTACCGGCGCCCTCTTTATTTGTTCTTTGCTCATCTACGTACTTAACCCTAACACTGCTCTCACTTGACTGTTTTAACACTACATGATGTGTCTTGCTTCATCTCTCTCACTCAGACTGTCTTAACACTAACACTACTCTCCTTAGACAGTGCTTCTCTATATAAAACAACTGACTGATGACATTTTTTAAACAAAAGCGGTTCGGTTTCCTAAAATCATTTATTTATGTATCCTAAAAATTTTGAATAAATTGAGTACAATGTACTAGAATAAATAAATAAATGTACTAGCAATTTACTAGAATAAATTCAGTTCAATGTACTAGCTACACCCCAGCACGAATTTATCAATAACTTTTCGCTCTTCCTCCAAAACTTAATCGACCGTTTGGGCTAATAATCAATAGTTGACTTGTATCGATACATTTATTCTATCGGGAGTTATCATGCTCACAGACGGACAGACGCATTGCATATCTTCCTATATACCTTTATATTTTTCGCATCTCTATTATACTCACAATTTAAATAAGCTTCAGAAAAATAGTCATATTTTCCACTATATAAATGCACTAATTGGAAATTTTGAAAATCTCAATCAGATTTTCCATTCGCAAAATCATTTGCATGAAAAAGGATAGAAATCGGAACGCATGTTAAATTATCTGATAAGTTAACATTTCCAAAAACACACAGAAATTCCGCAGTTCCGTCATAAACAACAACACAATCTACGTATTTTGTGTTTGCTCCTGAACCTCAAAAAAAATAATTAAATGTTCTTTGAAAGGAATAACACGTTTTATTTCGTAGATAGAACTCCCTCCCGGGGCCATGGATGTCTTTAATAATTATATATAACACATTGACATGCACCGTACATAAAGCCAAAAAAATAAAAAAAAAAAAAAAAAAAAAAGCGAATGGTCCAGTCTTTGTTTATTTATATTCACTAATTTATTTATTAATGTCCTAACAGCTGTTTATATGAAAACTTCTACATTTTAGCTGTTTTCATAAGGAAAATAAACACTTCTTCGATTCTTTTCTTTAAAAAAATTATTATTAATGATAGAATATTTTAATAATTATAATGTGTGTATTTTTTACATCACAACATAAAGGAATTAATTTTTTTAATGTCCAACCCTACTTCTTGAAAGTAATAGTACAATAAAAAAATATAAAATTAAACTAAAATGTTTATGTTAGAATCTCTACTCGGAAACCGATATTTTTTTTTCTTATTGTTGACAAGAAACAACAAATTTGGGTGACATATACAGAAACATTATTTTATACTTAGCTTTCATTTTTATTTTTTGGTAGACTTTCTCTTCATATATTCTCCTTTCTGTTTAATATTTATTATTATTGATATCATTATGTTTTATTAATAATATATTCACGCGATTATTTTATTTCTATTATTTATTCATTTATTTATTTGTTTATTATATTTTTACTATATCTTGCATAGAGGAATTATTATTTATTTATTGCATTTCATTTTTACTATTATTGTTACAACCATGTTTATGTTGTATCTTGATGTATATATTTTAAATAAATATTATTTATTATCATTACTCTACTTACGTTCCTGGCTGGTCCATACTGGGAGGGAAGTACCAGGAGCGCTCCTTGTGGTCTTGTACCTGAGGGCGGGTAAGGGGCAACACTTGCTAAAGAGGCTGCGATTAAAGCAACAACAACCAAAAATACCTGGAAAAATAGCAAGGATTCTCGTAATTTAAAAGAATAAATAAAAAAATATGTAAAAAAACAACTTTTCAATTACTTAATAAGTTCAAAAACGCGGACATTGTGAAAACTTGTAATAATTAAATAAATTTATTTTTGGAAAATTGTCTATTTTCCATCTTCAAAAAAGAAGTTTGTTTTATTTATTTATTACCAGTTTTCACAATATGTCTGCGTTTCACAACATAAATGGTTTAATGAATAGTGCATCAAACGTGCTACCAAATTGTGGAATAGGAAGTATTTAAAAAAATATTTTCTTTTTAGTTTTATAATATTTTATTAGACACTCAAAAGAAAATCCATTTCTGTTTCTATAAAATTTACTTCAAAAGTTTCATGTTAACAATTTGTTTTGATGCATTAAAGAGTTCTGTAGAGTTCTGAATCATTATGTACTACAATCGTAGAGATATACTGAAAATTTTTATAATATGGTGGCTTTTAAAGTGTTGTGTCAACCCCACTGCCGATGACAAAAAAAAAATCAGTTAAAAACATAAAATAAAACAGTTCATATTGTGTAATTCTCAAAGCAATTCTTGTTCAATGTATTTTTAATGAGCTATTTTCGCTAATATTTTCAGATTTTTGGTCTAATAATTTCGGAAAGAGGATAGAATTTTATTATATCTTTGAAAGCAAATTCGCTTTTTTTTTTCAACCCCTTCCTACATGAATGGAGAGCTACCTTAAAATCAGTATTTTTTACTTCCCCAGCTAAAGGGAAAGTTAAGTTATCGAACAGAAATTCGAAGTCCGGAATTTCATGATTCCAAACACGAAAAAACAAAAATGCTGTCTGTGTAAATGTTAAAATGATAACTCCAGATGAAATGAATGTATAGAGACGAAATTTTTTATGTGTATCCAGAATTCCATAAGGACAACACCTATTAATTTTCAGCCAAATCTAACAAAGGGGAGGAAGGGCTTAGGGAAAAGTTTCAACACCAAAACTCTAATAACTATTGTAAGAAATGTATGATAACTGCCGATTGAATATATATATATTTTTATATGTCAATCCTGACCCCAAAAGGACGACGCCTATTGATTTTTAGCGGAATCAGCCGAAGGGAAAGAGGGGGATCAGTGAAAGAGAATATGAAATTTCATGTCGATACGTTCATTTCATCGGCAGTAAATGGGTATTTTGAGTAATTTCATCCCCTTTTCTCTTCTACAGAGTTTTGAATTCACACATGAAACTTTCTGTCGATACATTCATTCTATCGCCGGTTATTAGATTTTTTGTGTCAAGCCTCCTCCCTAATTCCACCCTTCCTATCATTTGATTTGGCTGAAAATCAATAGGTGTCGTCGTCATCCGAAGGGAAGAGGGGGATCAGTGGAAGAGCGCAACACAAAAACCCCAATAACTGCTAATGTAATAAATATATCAACATGAACTTTTATAATTAAACTTAAAAATTGACCTATTGATTTTCAGTCAAATTGGCCAAAGGGGAGGGATTAATAGTGAATTTTAACACAAAAACTCCAATAACTGCCGTTGTAATGAATGTATCGATATAACAATATAATAAATTAAAATCCCTATTAGACATATTACATTTTAGCCAAATCAATTCAATGGGGCTGTTCACAAACTACGTCACACGCCTGGGGGGGGGGGGGGGGGGGGGGGAAGCGGAGGGGGTTTATAACTTATGTCATGATTGTGACGGTGGGGGGGGGGGGGGGGGGGGGGGACTAAACAAAAAAATGATGTCACTTTTATTATTACACTTTAAAATAAGGGCGTAGACAATTTTCCAAAAATTAATTTAATTAATGGCAAAACAAACATGTTGGCAGCAGTCATTACGTATTACAAATTGTGAAGTGCAAAGACTCCAACTGTTGTAAACAATTTCGAAGTGGTCTTCTTAAAATTTTGCCGGATCGATTTCTTCCACCACCAGCACGTATTATTCAAAACGGCGACAGTCTTTCGGTCAATTCAGAAAACGGAGAATTTTCTCGACTTTTCCTGAATTTGACATTGCAAAAAACTTTGTACCCTGAAGTTTTCAAGGAGCACAAGGAAGTTCCTCATGATATAGGGATGCCCATCTGTGCAAGGAGACATAAAACGGAAGACTTGCAAAAAGTGTGGCGTGTGCTTGGGGTCTTTGACATATTTAAAACGTCACTCGAAACAGTGCAATATGGAGGCACCGGTAGTTAAAGTTAGACCAGTTCGGTATGAAAAAATGACGTCACTTTGGGGGGGGGGGGGGGGGGGGGGGGGGGTCAATTAAATGTGACCAATGTGACAAGAGGGAGGGAGGGGGTTAAAAACACCTCAAAATTGCGTGACGTAGTTGGAGGGAGTGCACAAAGTTCAATGATTAACTCGTCCTGGGGAAGTACATTGCCGGGGATTTTCCAACGACTTTACTTTATGCCTGTCTTTCATATCACAAGACAGATCTACTTTTGAAAATTAATAGCAATCAGTGGTAAACTTTATGTGGGAGGACAGGGGCGTAGCCAGGATTTTGAGCAGGGGGGGGGGGGGGGGGCAAAGTTAGGCTACAAGGGTGGGGGTTATAGACTCCCGGGGGCACAGCCCGAAGTTTCCGTGGTGAGCGTTGCAGACTTTTTGTTATTAATTTGGGAGACTCGGACCTCTAGAAGCTCCCCCTGAGGTAACCACTGACTAATACTTAAGTTGACTTTACATGAGCAACAAAGCGCAGCAAATGCACGCTGTGGTTTCTGTGCTTTTGGAATTAAATGACTCACACCCAATAGCGTGCATTTACTGCTGCTGCGCTTTGCATTTTTACTGCTCATATAAAATCAGCTTTAAGAGTATAAAATATAACATAAATGACGATTTTGAGCTAGGAAATGAAATGATGGAATTCATGTAGATTTAAATAAATATATTATGACTTGTTTTGTACATGTACATTTATGTAACAGCTGATTGCTGATTTAGAAATCAGACGCAGGGGAAATTTGAAAATCCTATTGGTAACTTGCAAGCAAGCCATTTGATCTTGGGTTTTTGCTCTGACCAGGGGGGGGGGGGGGGGGGGGGGGCACGCGCCCCTGGAGGAGACTCAGACAGAGCGAAACTATAAGAGTTCCTCATTACTACTTGGAAACTCTAAATATAATATATAATTAACAAACTAATGTAAGATAAGGAGGATCTGTCTCACCTTCATGTTGTGTTGTGGATGTCCAAGACGACTGTGATACTGAAGAGACCCTTCTCTATCAATATATAGGAAGGAGGACACCCTTGACCGAGCCCAGACGCTGGACAACAGAATATCAAGTGATCATATCGCAACCTAGTCTCGTATCTGTATTCGGTGCACTGCCACACGTCCCAGGCTTCACACTCCTCAACTCTACTGTTCGGCCTCCACTTGCCAACAATTGTTGAATGCAAACAGCTCCCTCACCTTGGCACAAATAACATGCTGTTCTGAACAAAAATCGCACAAGAGATTAGGTCAAGTTATATTTAAACATCTTAGCTCTCGGTAGGGGCTGTCAGACCTACAGAGCGTAAGTCTTGTTGATGTGCATGCTGCATAAGTGTGTGTGTCGGACGGTTGAGCGCGCAGCGCACGCACACAACTGGTGTAATAATTTATAGATATGAAATTCCATATTTAAAGTCAAAACCCAATGAGGACATATCCTGTCAAATTTCAGCGATATCGGCAAAGGGAAGGGGGCTCAATTCAAAAACCCTTTTAACTGCTGTTATATTGAATTTATCGATACAAAATTTAGTATGTGGATTTAGGAGCCCCTCTGTAAGTCAACTATTGAATATTAGCTCAAAGGGTCGACTGGTTTTGGAAGAAGGGCGAAAGGTTAATTTAATAGTTTGTTCTGGGGAAGTACATTGGCGGTGATTAACTTACAATTATTTAGTGATGAGAAAATTCAATTGATGATTGGAAAATTGTTGGTCAAACGCTTGATTTCTTCCAGTTTCGTTCCACCGTGCGTTGGTCCTGTTAGTTCAGTAGGACAGGTTCTCCTAAAAAAAATTTTTTAAATCAGTCGGTGTAAATTGAGGAAAAGTAACACTTTTCTTCACTCTTCAACATTTGGTATTAATAGTAAAGATATATTTGGAGTTAATAATAAAGATATATTTGGTGTTAATAATAAAGATATATTTGGTGTTAATAGTAAAGATATATTTGGAGTTAATAATAAAGATATATTTGGTGTTAATAGTAAAGATATATTTGGAGTTAATAATAAAGATATATTTGGTGTTAATAATAAAGATATATTTGGTGTTAATAGTAAAGATATATTTGGAGTTAATAATAAAGATATATTTGGTGTTAATAGTAAAGATATATTTGGAGTTAATAATAAAGATATATTTGGTGTTAATAATAAAGATATATTTGGTGTTAATAGTAAAGATATATTTGAAGTTAATAATAAAGATATATTTGGTGTTAATAATAAAGATATATTTGGTGTTAATAATAAAGATATATTTGGTGTTAATAGTAAAGATATATTTGGAGTTAATAATAAAGATATATTTGGTGTTAATAATAAAGATATATTTGGTGTTAATAATAAAGATATATTTGGTGTTAATAGTAAAGATATATTTGGAGTTAATAATAAAGATATATTTGGTGTTAATAGTAAAGATATATTTGGAGTTAATAATAAAGATATATTTGGTGTTAATAATAAAGATATATTTGGTGTTAATAGTAAAGATATATTTGGAGTTAATAATAAAGATATATTTGGTGTTAATAATAAAGATATATTTGGTGTTAATAGTAAAGATATATTTGGAGTTAATAATAAAGATATATTTGGTGTTAATAATAAAGATATATTTGGTGTTAATAGTAAAGATATATTTGGAGTTAATAATAAAGATATATTTGGTGTTAATAGTAAAGATATATTTGGAGTTAATAATAAAGATATATTTGGTGTTAATAATAAAGATATATTTGGTGTTAATAATAAAGATATATTTGGTGTTAATAGTAAAGATATATTTGGAGTTAATAATAAAGATATATTTGGTGTTAATAGTAAAGATATATTTGGAGTTAATAATAAAGATATATTTGGTGTTAATAATAAAGATATATTTGGTGTTAATAGTAAAGATATATTTGGAGTTAATAATAAAGATATATTTGGTGTTAATAATAAAGATATATTTGGTGTTAATAGTAAAGATATATTTGGTGTTAAATAAAAGAGGTTGAATATAATAATTATATTATAATAATTATTATTACAAGTAGGTGTATTATTGAGCATACATTTCTTTTAAAGTAGAACTAAAAAAAGAATGTTCTCCCAATAAAAAGTGAAAAATAAATAATTGAAACTTCATCATTTCGGAGTGGGGGAAAAAATAATTTAAGGTGTTATTTTTTGTTCTTATCAAGATATTTATCTGAGAAGTTATTGTCTTTTCTAGAAGCCCCCCCCCCACCCCTTGAAAAAAATTTCCTAATCTACATTTAATGAAGTATTGGCGAGAAACTTGCTTGAAATAAAAAGGAAAAAGATGGCTTCAGTGTCTTTTTGATGGGCAGAAAAACCAATGAACTGACTAATAAAATCCGTCTTCATTAGAGTAACAATTTAGAATTTAATCTTTCTTTTTTTCACTCTAAATTATAATTTTTTTTTTAATAAAAAATATTAATAGTCAGTCTCTTTTGGTAAAATTAAGAAGGGTTGTGGGGTAGATTCAACCAACAGTAAGATAAAAATCGTCGGTGACAAGTAATCAATTAAGTTTCTGCTCTCCCTCCTTAACCAATCTATCGTTTGGGATAAATAATATATAATATAGATCAATAGTTGACTTCGATAGTGGCTTCTGAATCCTCATAACTAAATTTTGTGCCGATACATTCATTACATGGACAATTATTGGGGTTTTTGAATTGAGCCCATTTTCTGAACCCCCATTCCCTCCAGCCCATTCCGCTGAAATTAAAATATGACGTTATTTTGACTCATGCCCGGGCTTTAACCAGTTCCGGATTAGCCCATGAGCAAATTAAGCAATTGCTTAGGGCACCATAAACAGCACCGAAAAAATATTTGCTAGCAAATGAAAGGCAAGGCTGATTGAAAACCCGCGCGTATAATTGACTAGAGCAATGACCCGACTAGAAATTTAGGTTCGTTTTTCATAAAGTTCTAACTAGGACAACCGAGTCCTAATAAGGTCTGAATGTGATAACCCTATAAGATCCTAGTTAGAAAGGTAACGCACATTCAACTTCGTTCCTTACGAGGACAGCCTAATTTATGGAACTAATAGGGACCTTACTCGAAGTAAATCAGGACCTATAGGTTGTAAAAAAAATCTGTTTCCTAATGTGGACACAGCCCTGCGTATATTTTTATGCCTGATGGTATCGAACTGCACAGCGGAACGATCTTTTTCGAAATTGAAAATAATAAAAAATGAAAAAGGAACGACGATGCTGCAGGAAAGGCTCGATGCTTTATCAATATTATATATAGAGGCAGATATGCTAAAAACGTTGAACTTAAAAACTATTGTCCGTAAATTTAATGCCCGTAAAAGTCGCAAGTCGCATTTCAATAAATAAAAAAATGTATGCTTTGGTTTTTATTGCAATACCTACTCCATGTATCTCTTTCGTTTTTCGTACATATTCTAAGGTACGTAATGATCTAGTTTACTAGTGGATAGGGGGGCCCACAGACGTGGATTGCTTAGGGCATCAAGTAGTCTTAATCCGGCACTGGCTTTAACTACAAGGTCATATCGCCTACTATCAGAGAGCCCTTTCGTCACTCTGGTGGACATGAGCCCGACTCTACTGTGGGAGTCCTAAATTTTGCCTACCCTAAATTTTTATTCCCCTAGGGTAGGGGTCTTTAACGAGTACCTGACATCGTACAGGCTCGGGACCATCGCTTAGCAGCCCATCCAAAGGACGGCGTGCTTAAGTTTATTTTACCTCCCAGTTATCAATTAATTCAATGAAAGAGTAGCTTTAAGTAATGTGAAAATAATTTATCATTTCTGAATATTCTAAAATTGGGCCAATGAAAATTCTTTTCATTGGTATCTCTCTTCTCTCTGCTGCTGTTTTGAATAAATTAAACACAGCCAATCTCTCCAAATATGTTGCTAACAATTCAGAAAATTAAAATCATATTTTACAAGAAAATTCCACAAGAATAATTCTTATAAATATTAAAGTTTATAACTTGTAAGAATAATTGAGCTTTCAGATAGGTACCTAGTTGTTATTGCTGTTAGATATTAAACATAAAATTGATGAAAGGAAATACATATAGGTAGGTATATATAAAAATTCGATGCCGAGTTTTCAACGGAATTTCATGTCTTCCACGATTCAAAAATGGAAAAAAAAAATGTCTGGGTGTCTGTGAACACGATAACTTCCGATAGAATCATCGATCAACTCAAAACTGTCAATATGATTTGATGTCCCGATGTATTGAATATATCGACAAGAAATTTTATATTTAAATTCAAAACCTCACAAGGATGGCACATATTAAATTTCCGCTAAATCGGTTAAAAAGAAGAGACCAGAAAAGGGGGACTTGACTCAATTACCCTTACTGATTCACTGACAATTTTTTTTATATTCAGCTAACGATATATTTTGTGAGTTTAAATTTCTGTATTTATAAAGAGATTTTTCCAATTTTACACATTATAGTAAATTAAAATTGAAATTTTTTTTTATTTTTTTTTTCACATATATTTTGAAATTTTCGACTGTAAATATACATCGCAATAAGGAAATATGAACAGAATAAAATGAAAAACACATCACTTGAGTCTCTTGATGAAGCGGCTGGTCAGCACCACCGCCTCCTCAGGGTTCCTCCTCAGGCTGGAGGTCACAAGGCCAATGTCGATTTAGTTAGGAGGGTTCCCCGGCAAAGACCGAACCGACATTGCTTCCACCAGTGTGTTCGTTACTTCGTGTAAGAATGGTATGTTTAGGTCATGGTGTAATGTTAAGTTTGAAACATAGAATGGGCATTGTGTAATTGTTCGGAGGATTTTAATTTGAATGGCTTGAATTCTTTTAATGTGTTGGGGCTTGGCAGCACCCCAGAGGTGAACGCCATACTTCCAGATAGGTCTGATAATGGCCTTGTAGACTCCCAGTTTATGGTTGAGACGAAGTTGAAATCGCTTGTCTAGTAGTCTTTTGAGCAGTCCAAATCATCGTTTCATTTTCTATCGAGTCATGAAAATATTTTTCAATTCCTTACTACTCTCAAACTGCATATTTTTAAACTATTCAATAGTTGGTCCCCTTGAGAGAGTGAGGCCCTTGAACTGACAGAAACACCCCCTTCGTCGAGCTAAACTTCTTCGTGTCTCCAGACATTACACATTTTCCGCATCCAATTTCCATATCAAAACCGCAACCCCAACAACCGGAGAAGGGGATGGGGGAGCCTTTATCAAAGTTGTACAATAAAGTCAAATTTATCATGAAAAGTTTGGTTGGTCGCTTTGTTTTCTCAGTTCATTCAAACTATCTTTCTTTTCTTCCTTCCTTTGGCAATAATAAACCACGATGAATTACTATAAATGTTCCTTGTTTTTTTTGTCTTATTTACTCTTCTTTCCTGTTCCCATTTTTATGTAATTTTTTTTTTGTTTTACTCTCTTATGCCTTAGTATTCGTTAAAACAAAAAATTGAGTTCGAGTTTTCAATACACGAGGTCCTCTTAACACGACGACCATTTTGTCTATGTCTAATTGTGTATGTGACTGGAACATTGTGAGCACACTGACTCAGAAAATTGAGACCAATTTAGTTTGGTAAGTATATTTGAAATGAAATGAAACTTTATTGCTTATAGACATACAAATCTCATAGCAAGGGTTGACCTTACTAGTTCACACATAAATTTAATACATTTTATATATATATGACATAATACATAAAAGTTTTTATATCAATACAAACATAAATTTAAAATAGACAATATAACGAACTTAATTAAACAAAAAATTAATTTTGGAGGATACAACATTATAAATATGGGCCGAAGTAAAGAAAAGAAAAATACCAACTGTTGTGAAATGTATTATATTGAAATGTATAAGGTAAACGAGAGAGAAAATCATAATAAAACTGTTTTTATAAATTTTAAACTATTAGTTACGAAAATAAATATATTATTGATTTTTTCATCGTCATCAATACTTAACTAATTAATTATTTTATCGCAGATTGCATTAGAGTGTGAAATAAATTAATTGATAAAGTTTTTGTATTGGTTTAACATTGGACAAGTTATGAGAAGATGGAGTGTGTTATCATTATCACTGTTACAAAGTGGACAAACAGAGTCAAGCTGAAAATTGAGTTCGAGTTTTCAATACACGAGGTCCTCTTAACACGAGAGGACCTCTCTATGTCTATTGGTGTATGTGACTAAACTTTGTGAGCGCTCTGATTGAGAAAACTGAGATCACTTTAGTTTGTTAAGTATATTTTACAAGATACCAGAGCGCCGGTAGCCCAGTGGTAACATGCTTGCCTACTGAGCTCAAGATCACAAGTTGAAAAACCCGACCAAGGCCCTTAGGTTTTTTATTTGGGAGGTGAAAAAACCTTGAGCCTCTTTTCGGATGGGACGTTAAGCGATGGTCCCGAGCCTGTGCGATATGAGGGGTTCGTTAAAGATCCCTACCCTCGGTGAATGAACCTAGGTAGGCAAAATTTAGGCTTCCCATATTAGAGTTAGGCTCATGTTCACCAGAGTGACGAAAGAGCGCTCTGGTAGTAGGCGATATGACCTTATAGTTAAAGCCCGGGCATGTTACAATAACTATTTCAATAATAATACTAAATACACTGAAAAGTACATAATAATTTGTTTATTTCCATATGAGATCGGTTTTGGGGGGGAATATGAATAATAGACATTAAAGTAATAAATTCCCTCTCGGGGCCATGGATGTTGTAAATAACTAAATAACACCATTATAGATACATGGTTAATATGCATCACGACATAAGGCTAATTAAAAAAAAAGGCTAATTGAAAAACTGTTTTTAAAATATATATTTTTTTGTATTATTTTAATATTCATAGTGAATAATACAGGTGGTGTGGGAGCCATGGTTGCCGTGCGAGCTAGAGCGTAGGGCTTTGGTCGCATGGTCTCACTATGGTTTGCGGGTTCGAATCCCGTCCGGGAGTGAGTTTTATTTCGTAAATAGAACTCCCTCCTGGGGCCATGGATGTCGTAAATAACTAGATAACACATTGACATGGCTAATATGCACCGTACATAAGCTCAAAAAAAAATACAGCTGGTGAAAAATGTATTTTAGAAATGTCACATTTTGAAAATAAATGATTAAATTATTCTTTATGTGGTATTATATTATTATTCCCTAAGATATATTTGTACATTCTTTATTACTGGTAAAACCAGAGCCAAAAAGCTCCCTAATAAATTGAAGTTGAAAAATAAATAAACACATCGATAAATAAATAAAAAGGGTAGCCTGGGTTTTATTTAGGATTTAGAGGTCATTTACAGAAAATCACTTGGACTCACCCTCGGCAGTGCCAGAAAATATTGTACCATTCGAATCCAGTTCAGGCTCCTGGGAAGCTCAACCAACCAACATGAAAAAGTATTCTCTTCTGTATTTAGATTTACTTCCCTATACACAAGGTATGGAAGAAGTTATGTAATCGGTCAGAAATTCGATATAGAATACACCGGAAGATTATATTTTCCAACCTTCTAAACTTCTCGATTACAAAAACGAAGAAAAACAAAAGTGGCTGTGTTAGTGTCTAAGAACACGACAACTCCCGATAGAATGAATGTATTGGTTCGGGATTTTATATGTGAATCCAGAACCTCATAAGAACGTCACCTATCTATTTTCAGTCAAATATCACCTACCATCAAAAAAGCTCTGGTGGTCATGATCCCAATAATAATAATAATCTTTATTCCATTTGAAATAAAATACATTTCATTGGAAGGAGTTCAGCCAGCCTTCTATATATGAGGAGTTTGGAGCCAGAGCGGACCAACTGGTTGAAACTAAACAGGAAGAAAATGGCAATTGAAAATTGAGAACATTTTGTTTATCTCCATAAATGGGCCCCAAATATTTATTTATATTTGAAATTTTAGAATAGTATTGGATGAATGATCCCTTTTTGTGTTCTATAAAGTTTTTGAAGGCCGTATGATCCATTGTGACTTTGAAAATATATGCACAAAATATTTGTGGACTAAACTTAAAGTGCTGCTATCTATCACTGAAGTGAAGAAACTAAGTGATCCGCACTGGTTTTGAAAAAAGGGAACCTACGCCAACATCAGGATGGTAATAACTCATTTTCCGAAAAATTGTGAGTTGGTCCGCTCTGGCTCCAAACTCCTCATATATAAAGTGTATCAGATACAGTGAAAAAAAAGAAGTGAAAATTGACATAGTAAAGTGTTGAGATGAAATAATTATATTCAAAAAATGAAAATTTCATTTCATTATGGCAGATGGGATACCTTACTCATTTTGGCCATTTTACGACTTAACAACTTATTCCCTGTGACCATAGATTTCGTCGCTCTGGTGGACCCGACTCTATTATGGGATTCCTAAATTTTCATTCACTTAGGGTAGTAGTCTTTAACGAGTACCAAATACCGTACAGGCTCTATCGGAAGGTTTTTTCAACTACCAGATAAAAAAACCTAAGGGCCTTGGCCAGATTTCGAACCTGCGATCTTGAGATCAGTAAGCTAAGACGCTACCTCTGAGAGAGCTACCAGCGCCCTCTAATTAGTGTTAATACATTAATTTATGAGAAATACAACTGGGATATAAAGTTTGTGTCGTTTCTAACTCGGAAATTATAGTAGTAATGAACTCGAAATTTGAAATGAAGGTGTCACAGATCAGATTATATTTTGGATGAAATCGGACGTAAAATTTCGAAGAACTTCCTAAAATATATGATTTAATCAAAACTCTATGTATAATGACGTTAGCCACGAAATAAGAGCACGCATTGCTGCAGGGAACAGATGTCTATTTGCGGTCAAAAGAATACTCAAATTCCGTACATTAACGCGGAGGGCCAAGCTAATAGTCTATAAAACCATTGTCCGTCCAATTGTAACTTACACTGGTGAAACTTGGGCGTTGACAAAAGAAAATGAAGAGACTCTGCTACTGTGGGAACGCAAAGTACTCAGAAAGATTTATGGACCTGTTTCCGAGAACGGCAGATGGCGTATCCGGAAGAACAGAGAGTTGAGAGACCTCTACGGGGAATCCGACTTGGTATCCGTGATCAAGCAGGCCAGATTATGTTGGTTGGGCCACGTAGATAGAATGGAAGGAGGAAGACCGAGACTCCGTTGGCTGGACGACGTCGAGGCGGACCTCCGAGTGTTGGGCGTCAGAGGATGGAGGGAGAAGGTTTTAGATCGAGACGAATGGAGGAGGATTGTGACAGAGGCCCGGGTTCTTTCAGGACCGTAGCGCCGCAGGAAGAAGAAGAAGAAGAATCAAAACTCTCTCCATTTAATGGATAAATATGGAAATACAAATTTAAAAATTGCTTCCTGGGGAGGGGGCAAGTAGCTAGCTAGGAGCATATCCCTGAGTGGAGAGTAGGCAGGACAGTGGAGGAGCAAATGGGCCAGGTCATCTCTCACAGCCTCATCAGCACACAGGGGGCATATCCGTTCAGGCTGTAGCACGTGTCGCTCCCCCTGAACACATGATCCCAACTTTACTTTGGAAATTCAAAATTTTGCCTATCCAAGTTTGTTAGAGGCCTTAAAGGAGTGCATGACAGACTAGGGTCCATCGCTTAATTTCCTATCCAAAAGATGGCATGCTCAAGGTATTTGCACCTAAGATGAAAAACCTGAAAGTCTCGGCCGGGTTTCGAACCCGCGATATTGAGCTCAGTCAGTAAGCACGATACGTCTGAGGTACCAGGCCAGACATATCATCACTACCAGAGTGCTCTTTCCTCTAAGGATTCCGTTTGAATGTCTCTGTTTTAAGACCCTTCTCCAGAACTGGATGTATTCCCTGGTCTGCGATTTTTTTATTGCCGCCGTTGCTTTTAGAGTTTCCGCAGAAGGGTTCTGGTCATATGTATCCTGACCCTACTTAATTATCTAGTGTAGGGGGCCTTAACGGGATATTGAATAAGTTTAGAATGAAATTGCTTATATTTGAGAAGAACTGATGCGGTATAACATCGCATGAATACCAATGCCGAGTTGAGAGTGCTGTGAGTGGCATGCTCCAAATATGCCTTTACAATGAACATACGACATTGGATTTCATGCCTCATTGGAGCCACCGATATTGCTCCCATCACACTCACTCCACTCTTTAATATCGGTTGGCAGTCAATTGGATTTTTTCAATAATCAATAGTCTCTTTTTTTTTCTTGTTTTTTTTTTTTTTTTTTTTTTTTTTTCAGCCAGAATTTCACATTTTTGAGAGAACAGCGTTTTAACACAATTGTTGGTTGTTTCTTTTTGTCCAGGAATGGTTGAAATAAACTGGTGTTAGTAGCTGTATTGGATTGTATTCTGCCAATTTGTATTTCAAACAGATGGTTATAACGAATTTTGCTCATATCGATGACGTATGGCGGATCTACCATCAGACAAATCTGAGGCACTAAAGCCAACAGGGCCACGCTTACAGTAATTTTACTCAGACGGCTCTTCGTTTCTTTTATTAAGTGTAACTCTTATTTCACTGTATAAGTATATTTATGTTTATTTCCAAAATATATAACGAATATATAATGTATCACCAACAATCTAATTCCCCAGCAAGATCAATTACATTATAGGATTTTGAATTCACAAATAGAATTTCGTCGATACATTCATAACAACTAAAATTATAAGGGATTTGAGTTGAGCCCTCCTCTGTTCCCCACATAAATTTTTTTTTATTTGCACAAAAAAATACATTTTAAGGCAAAACAAAAGAAAGTTGGTTTCACAAATATAGTAATAATAGCAAAATAGAAAAATAAAACAACATCCAATACATATACGAATACATAAAGACTTGATTAATAACTTAATAAAATAATAATTAAAATATTAAAAAATAAATAAATAATAAAAATGGTGTCCATGTCCTCTTGGCTTGTCCACTTAGCATCTCAGAATGCGAGATTATGTTTAGTGTTCTCATACAGAACAAGATGATGTCATTGCGGTCCAATTAATAGTGTCTCCAACCAAAAACCAAGACATTTTTGATACATTGTTCAGATACATTTCTGTAAATAATATTGTTATATAACTTTACATTGTAAATAAATTGTTGATATGCCATGAGTCCATGAGGCCACAAAATAAAAAAAAAATATTAAAAATAGTCAGAAAACCATTTTCCACCTGGCGGATTTGACTGAAACTAAATTGTTGTAATCGTTCTGGGGTTCTGGATTCACATGTAAAATTTCGTGTCGATACATTTATTTTCTCGACAGTTATCTCAAACGAAAAGACCGAAATTATTTTTAAAATTTTTGTAATCAAGGAATCAGAAAACACGGAATTCCGTTAAAAACTCACACATTGAATTTCTTACCGATCATTACACAGTTAAAATATTTTTACAAACTAAATTAAGTAAAGTAATCCACCCAAAGATAACTTCATTACTTCACACAAATAAATGAAATGAAATAATCCGCTAATACAGAACTTCTTCATTACTTCACATAATTCTAATTTAAATATTCCTATAACTCAGGTTAATTAATTTCCCATATACCAGAAGTTAATGACATTTTAACGGAATATATTATCTTTCAAGACCCTGAAATAAACTGCAGTTTATAACCCGTCTGGTTTTATAATGAAGAGAAGTAACGACAGTTTAATTAAAACTTAATATTTGCATCTATAAAATAAAGGTGGTTAAAAGAAGTTGAAGATATAAAAAGAGATAGAGTGAGGGCGGAGACCAGGTGCTGGAAACGGCCGTAAATACATTAGCCTGGAGCCTGGACCCGGGGCCAATTTGTACAGTATGACCCATTTAGTTGCCATCGTATTCACTAGAGTGCAGGCTTTTATTTTTATTTTTCAGAAGAAATTGTCAATTTTGAAATGTTTGAACGAAGAAAAAGGACCAATCGCTACACAATTCACCACGAAGTTTGTGTTGAAACTGTGTTATAATAATAATTCTTTAATGATTTTAAGCTGTAAATTTTCTCATCTTCCTAGTCTATAAGAGTAGAGAAATATTTCAATGTTGAAATGTTTGAGACCAGGTGGTAGAAACGGCCGTAAATACATTAGCCTGGACCCGGGCACAATTTGTACAGTATGACCCATTTAGTTTCCATCGTATTCACTAGAGTGCAGGCTTTTATTTTTATTTTTCAGAAAAAATTGTCAATTTCGAAATATTTGAACAAAGAAAAAGGAACAATCGCTACACAATTCACCACGAAGTTTGTGTTGTATCTGTGTAATAATAATATTTTTTTAATGATTTTATGCTGTAAACTCTCTCATCTTCCTAGCCTATATCAGTAGAGAAAAATTTTCAATTTTGAAATGTTTGAGACCAGGTGGTAGAAACGGCCGGAAATACATTAGCCTGGCCCTGGGGCCAGTTTGTAACGTATCCATTTAGTTTGAACCTTATCCACTAGAGTGCAGGCTTCTATTTTTATTTTGATTTTTTTGTTTTCAGAAAAAATTGTGGTTTTTGAAATGTTTGGACGAAAAAAAAAAGGATCAATCTCTACACTATTCCCCATGAAGTTTATGTTGTAACTATAAGAGTAGAGAAAAATTTGCAATTTAGAAATGTTTGAGACCAATCACTGAAAACGATCGTAAATATATTAGTCTGGTCCCAGGGTCAATTTGTACAGTATGGCCCATTTAGTTGTCACCTTATTCACTAGAGTGCAGGCTTTTATTTTCATTTTTTTTTTCTCGAAGTAATTGTCAATTTTGAAATGTTTGAATGACAAAAAAAAAAACAGTTTCTACACTATTTACCACGCAGCCTATACTGTAACTGTGTAATAATAAACATTTTCTATTTATTAATAATAAAATGTATTTATTTATTTATATTATATGATATGGTAATTGGATACGTCTGTCAATTATGTAGGTACAGTAAAATAGCTTATAAATTATGTACGTCAACCGATATTAAATCTTTAATACAAACAGCTGTGATCTGAATGATAATACTTATGAGTATACAATAGAAAATAAATAAACCAAAACCTCCAGTATTAATAAATACAATACATACTATTTTTTTTAAGTTTCTAGTTATAAATATTTTTTCAAGACGATGTTTCAGAGAGATAAGACGCCCCTTCCTCAGTTCACATAAAGCAAAATATAGAAAAATAACATATATATGTATAGGTATACATGTAATAAATAAAAATGTAAATAGCAATGAAGTAATTAGTAAATAACTATAAAAATAATGATAATAATAAAAATATAAAACAAAAAGTAATTACGAAAGAACTCTGCTTATTAAAAATGAAAGCGAAGTAATGAAGTTTCCTTAACATAAACATTTTTAATCTTACTTTTTTTTTATATTATCATTTGCTTTTAAAAAGTGGCGAAGGGAATTAAAGAAGTTATTTATAATGACAATAAAGTAATAATTGATTTGAATTGAATCATGGAATATGAAGAAGGAAGATGTTAAGTGGGAAATCTTATTTTTTTAAAGCTTGATATCTCAATTCTTTTCATATATATATTTTTAATTTTCATAATATATTATTAGAATAAACTTTTAAAATAACTCCGTGGAATCAACCAACCATCAGACAGGGGCTCAAGTCAAAAATATTAAGAATTGGCTATGTAATAAATATATAATAAAATATTTATATTATTTTAAATTCAAAACCCCATAAGAACGACACCAATTAATTTTCTCTCGAATTAGGCCGATGGAAAGGGGGGTCAGAGAAATGGGGCACGCCTCGAAAATTCTAATAACTGTCGATGACAGTGAAATTAACACAATACTGTAAACGAAGAGCCTTCAATTAACCTGGTGAGTAAATTCTGCCAAATAAAAAGTCTCGGTGACGCATGGGCAGTTCCCCAGAACAAATTAATTAATTACCATTTCGCGGTTTAATTACCATTTAAAAAATTACCATTTTTAAAAACCAGTTTGCGCTAATATTCAATAGTTTACTTACAAAGGAGCTCCTATATCCTCATAATAAATTGTGTGTCGATAAATTCATTACAACGACAGTTATTACTGTTTTTGTATTGAGCACCTCCCGATACGTTCATTACATCGGTAGTTATTGGGTATTTTAAGCCTTTTCATCCCCTTTTCCCTTCTACAGATTCCGCTGAAAATTATTAAGTGTCGTTCTTTTGTAGTTTTGAATTCACACATGAAATTTTCTGTCGATACATTCATTCTATTGGCAGTTATTAGAGTTTTTGTGTCAAGCTTCTCCCCTAATCCCACCCTTTCTATCAGTCGATTTGGCTGAAAATCCATAGGTGTCGTTTTAGGAGAGTTTCGAATTCACATATAAAATTTCGTGTTGATACATTCACTCTATCGGCAGTTATTAGAGTTTTTTTGTCAAGCCTCCCCCCTAATCGCACCCTTCCTTTCAGTCGATTTGGCTGAAAATCAATAAGTGTTGTCGTAGGAGGATTTTGGGTTCACATATAAAATTTCGTGTCGATACATTCATTCTATCGGCAGTTATTAGAGTTTTTTTGTCAAGCCTCCCCCCTAATCCCACCCTTCCTTTCAGTCCATTTGGCTGAAAATCAATAGGTGTTGTTATAGGAGGGTTCTGGATATACATATAAAATTTCGTGTTGATACATTCAATCTATCGGCAGTTATCGTGTTTACGGCACACATTTTTTTCATATTTGGAATCTGGAGGTCGGAAAACATGGAATTCCGTTGATTCGATTACATAACTTCCCGTATACTTCGTTTAGTTGGGGAAGTAAAACTAAATGATGGCTTTATACATATTGGGAGCAAGCCATAAGCTGGGAAACTGAAAATAAACCCACGAGTGTCTTGTTTTAAACGAAACTTCAGAGGTGGTGCAAACAATAGTCTGTGAGAGAGTGGTATTTATCTGAAACAGTGGAACAAACCAACTCTAATTGTGGCCTCTCATAAAGCTGGTGATGAGAGTAGACACACAATCAGCACAAATCAAGCAACTGGGCGGCCAACTATTGTACAAATCAACTTTTCACATTGGAACCTCCAACTATAGAACAGAACAAGGTTAGGATGTGAGCAGAAACAAAAATCTAACTTCACAAGTTAAGATTTAAACTGAAGTACGCTAACTTCGGACTTTGAGCCGCTCTACCATGAGAGCGAAATACTCTCTCCTACAAAATATGAAAAAAGACAACACAAGGACCCAGGGGCGTAGCCAGGATTTTGAGCAGGGGGGGGGGGGGGGCAGTTAGGCTAAGTGGGTGGGGGGTTTAGACTCCCGGGGGCATAGCCTGCAGTTTCCGTGGTAAGCGTTACAGACTTTTTGTTATTAATTTGGGAGACTCGGACCTCTAGAGGTAACCACTGACTCTAATACTTAAGTTGACTTTACATGAGCAGCAAAAATGCAAAGCGCAGCAGCAAATGCACGCTGTGGTTTCTGTGCTTTTGAAATTAAATGACTCACATCCGATAGCGTCCATTTGCTGCTGCTACGTTTTGCATTTTTACTACGCATGTAAAATCAGCTTTAAGATTATAAAGTATAACATAAATGATGATTTTGAGCAAGGAAATGAAATGATGGAATTCATGTATATTTAAATAAATATATTATGACTTGTTTTGTACATGTACATTTATGTAACAGCTGATTACTGATTTAGGAATCAGACGCACGGGAAATTTGAAGGTCCTATTGGTAACTTGCAAGCAATCCATTGCTAATAAAAATGATTTTATCTTGGTTTTTTGCTCTGGCCAGGGCCCCCCCCCCCCCCCCCCAGCTACGCCCCTGCAAGGACATCAGGACAAAATTGCTTATTTCATGGAAGACAACTGATAAAGTAACCTCCATTTTGGTTACTCCACAACAAAATAATACAAGACAATTCCATGTTTGTTAGAAAAAATTCGGGAAATTTAAATAAATTTGGGTCTGGTTAGGTTTTATGACTCATGCCCGGGCTTTAACTACGAGGTCTTATCGCCTACTACCAAAGCGCTCTTTCGTCACTCTGGTGGACATGAGCCCGACTCTACTATGGGAGTTCTAAATTTTGCCTACCCTAAATTTGTATTAACCTAGGGCAGGGGTCTTTAACGAGTACCTGACATCGTACAGGCTCGGGACCATCGCTCAACGTCCCATCCGAAGGACGACGTGCTTAACATTATTTTTCCTTCCAGATAAAATAAACTAAGGGCCTCGGTCGGGTTACGATCCCACGACCTTGAGCTCAGAAGACAAGCACGCATACCACTGAGCTACCGGCGCCTTCTTGAAAAAAAAATAAATAATATTATAATACCTTTTTTACATAAAATATTCCAATTGAATAGATTAAATGTAGTGGACAATAAAAAAATAAAAAATAAAGTTAGACGGTAGAAGAAGGTGCAGGGAAATGTGGGAAAAGGCAAGTTGAGGGATTGGCGAAACTCCGGGAGTTAGGCTGACTTTAGCCGCTTTTGTCCCGATTTAAACTCATCCTCTTCAGCAAAAAAAAAAAAAAAAAAAAAAAAAAGCCATACTTTTTTTTTTTTGTTCTGTCTCAGTTTAAACAAGTTTGTTGTGGCGAGGGGAGGAGAGGAAGGGACTAAGCGCGCTTTTAGCTCACAAACTCAAACTCTTTTTATAGGGTTACTGAGTCCAAAACAAACAGAAGAACACTTATCAAGATTGTAAGGTGTCTGCTTTCCCTTCCATTCATTCTACACTTCCCATTCATAAGTTTTTTTTTTTGTGAAATTAAAATGAAAGTTAAAGCGCCATTTTTCATATCATTATTTAATATCACTCTTTTTTCAACTCTTGAAGTAACAAATAATCAACAAGGAATTCATCATCAAATCTAAAAAAATATAATATTTCAATACATTATTTTATGATATAATACAATCATATATATGTATAAAGCAGAAAATGTCTGTGCGTTGTACCGCTATAACTCACGAACGGCTTCATGGATTTGATTAATTTTTTTTTTAATTTGTTCGTCATCGTCTGTTAAAGGTTATAGGCGTATTAGTACCTCAATATCTGGTCCATCCCAGCATCCACCCACGCAATCTTTGTAACTCAAAAACCACTGCAATGATTAATGAGGAATCTTTTTGAATAGATAAGTTTTATCTATCGGAAGGTTAAGGTCTATTTTTTAATCAATCCCTGGTCCATCCCAGCATCCACTCACGCAATCTTTGTAACTCGAAAACCATTGCAACGATTAATGAGAAATCTTTTTGAATAAATTAGTTTTAGCTCCAAAGCTAGCGTTACTACAGTTGAAGGACTATAAGCCTTATTCCGTATGAATAATTGAAAATTATAACATCATGAATGTACTGTCGAGGAACTGAATAGCCTTATAGAAGATATTGGGAGAAAAGTCAAAGTTCCCCGGGCAACGCCGGGTATTACTGCTAGTTATTAATATATAATAATATTAACTGGTGAAAATATCGATCAATAAATAATATATTTGTTGTCATATTGTCACAACATATAATATAATGTGTTTATCCATTTCTGGAGATACCGAACAGCTTATTTCATTTTTAAATGACAAACTTAATCAGCAAATGAATACGAATCGAAGCATTTCAACAACAAATTCGAAAATTACCATCGACACTGTATTCTCGCGGTATTTAGAGACATTACAATCACAGTTGTAAGCCATGACTCTCACATAATGGTGTTGTTACCTAGTTATTTAACGACATCCATGCCCCGGGAGGGAGTTCTATCTACGAAATAAAACTCACTCCCGGACGTGGTTCGAACCCGCAGGCTATCTATGGTGATGGTGGAGACTATATGACCGAAGCCCCACGCTCTAGCCCGCACGGCCACCATGGCTCCCTCATTTCATAATTCGTAATATTGATATTTTAGTTAAATTCAATACAACGTTAAATATGATCAGTAATGTAGTAAACATACAATATTATATCTAATCATACTTAAAAAACGTGATTAGGTATAACATTGTATTTTTACAACATTATTGGTCATATTTAACGTTGTAGTGAATGTAACTAATATGTCAATACTACGAACTATAGAATGAGGGAGCCATGGATGTTGTTAAATAACTAGGTAACACCATTATGTTGTGTTTACTAATATACATCGTACATAAAGTCAAAAAAAATATAAATGAAATGATCATTCAGTAACAAACTTTTAGGTTAAGGTGCTTCGATAGCTTAAATTTGTGGTAAAAGAAAATAATATAAAACAAATAATATAAATAGAAAATAATATAAATCTAAAAAAATATAATTATTTTAGCTATCACAAATCTATAATTTCTATAAAAGAAATTGAAGAAAGAACAATAAATTTGAAAGTTTAATTCCTCATAGTACTTTCCTTATTGTAACATTATAAAACAAATTTTAATCAAAATCAGTGCACGACAGCAAATTTTTGAAACTAAAAAAGTTTAAAGTTCACACGATGACAGTATTCAATTCAATTCAATTCAATTCAATTCAATTCTTTATTAGCCTTTAAGAAATACATCTTTTAGGCTCAGGGTTCGGCCTGATATATACATTATTCAGTTTAAAAAAAGTACAAATAAATGAAAATATAAAATAATAATAATAATAAAATACAAAGTAATATAGAAGCTAACTGTTAATTAACAAATTAAAACAAAAATAAAAATGGTATTTTATTTGAAAACTTCAATGTCCTCTAATTTTTAGCGCCCTTACTATGTATAGTATAATATTATTGAGGTTTTGGTTGTTTGCAATGTTGAAAAGGGTCTTGTAAGGTTGTGGGCTCTTTAGTGCTTCTACCAGGTACTTTTTTCTTATTTGGCTGAAGGCTGGACACTCCATGAAGAAATGGTGGATGTCGTCCGGTCGGTCTTCGTTGCAGACACTACAGCTGTCTTCCCTGTTACACGATGACAGTAACTGCCATGATAGTATTGCCATGCCATTTCACTTCCATGACATTGTGACAATTTTGTCAGCCCGTGTGACAGCTGTGCCATGGAGGAACTTGCAGGCCTTGTCGTTGTAGGTGAAATTTTGAAAAAAATTAATGCATCTTTATATATTAAAAAACGTAAGAAAAAGTGGACTCGTGAATGGATTCATATGTATTAAACCTTTCAGACTATTGAAAAAACCAACAATAAATAAACAGAAATAATAATATTATTAGCCGCTGATAACAGAATTGAAATGATAGTGAACTGTCAAAGCCATTCAGACGATGGCAGTTGCTGTCACAGTCGCGGCAATAGCAAGTCAAACTTGATAGTGCGACAGGACCGTACTGACAGTATCTTCGTTCACACGATGACAGAAATCACGACAGTCGCTGTCGCGGCAGCAACTGTCGTGATTTCTGTCATCGTGTGAACGGGGCTTTAAGCAGATGTTTACCCATCAATTCGTGAGTATCACGTCACTCACACATCCCTCATTTGGTTCTCTGATCGCAACAAGTTAAAGTGTGTAGTCAAAATACAACATATCTAAAGTTTTCCGATTACATTTTTTCTCAGGGTTTTTAATATTTTTATAAAGGATTCTGGATAAAAATTATAAAATAAAGACATAAAACCAGCTTTTAAAAATTTTCACCTTAATCAAGGTACTATTTATAAAAAAAAAAAAAAAAAAAGAAAGCTTCTTCAAAGAAAAAGAAAAAAACGAAAGTCTTTCAAGCCCTCAATATTAGCCTCCAACATTAGTGAGAGGGGACTTGGGTAATAAAGACCAGTTAATTTATTCTTAAGACGGGAGCTCCAAATTGAAATTAATAATGTGCAGGGGGAGGGAGGGTGGTGTGGGGGGGGGGGGGGGGGGGGGGGGGGGGGAGGTTTTACAAAAGTTGACAAAAGCCACGCCAGCCTAATATGGTACTGCCAACCTAACTTACAAAATTTACCATATTTTCTAAAGGAATTGAACTAAACCTAACTTTCTCGGAAATTTTATATTCACTTTTGCTACACACAGAAAACATTCATTATATCACTGTCCCGAGGGCGCCGGTAGCTCAGTGGTGTGCGTGCTTGTCTCCTGAGCTCAAGATCGTGGGTTCGAAACCCAAACGAGGCCTCTAGTTTATTTAATGTGGGAGGTAAAATAAACTTGAGCATGCCGTCCTTCGGATGGGACGTTAAGCGATGGTCCCTAGCCTGTATGATGTCAGGTACTCGTTAAAGACCGCTGGCCTAGATGAATAAAACATATAGGGTAGGCAAAATTTAGGACTTAGTAGAGTCGGGGCGCATGTACACCAGAGTGACGAAAGAGCGCTCTGGTAGTAGGCGATATGACCTCGTAGTTAAAGCCCGGCATGAGTCATAAAACCTAAGCTATCCTGTCCCTACTTTCAATTAAATAATCTATCCCTTAATGTAATTTGGGGACAGACATTTCTCTTTTTACTTCCTCAGCTATACAAAGTATAGGGGAAGTTATGGAATCGGTCAAAATTTCAACGAAATTTCATGTTTTCAGACCTCTAGATTTCAAATACGAAAAAAAGAAATGTCTGTCTGTGTGTTTGTGAACACGATAACTCTCGATAGGATGAATGTATCGATACAACATTTTATATGTGAATCCAGAACGCTTTAATGACGACATCTAGTGTTTTTCAGCCAGCAAATTACATGAGGGTATTAGGGGGAAGGCTTAATATAAAAACTGCTAATAGAATCAATGTATTAACTCGAAATTTGCGCGTGCCCTCATAACAATGAAATAAACTAAACTAAATATATATATTTAATTTAAATATATATGAATTCGATCATTTCATTTCCTTGCTCAAAATCGTCATTTATGTTATACTTTATAATCTTAAAGCTGATTTTACATGCGCAGTAAAAATGCAAAACGGAGCAGCAGCAAATGCACGCTATTGGATGTGAGTTATTTAATTTTAAAAGCACAGAAACCACAGCGTGCATTTGCTGCTCATGTAAAGTCAACTTAAGTATTACAGTCAGTGGTTACCTCAGGGGGAGCTTCTAGAAGTCCGAGTCTCCCAAATTAATAACAAAAAGTCTGCAACGCTAACCACGGAAACTGCGGGATGTGCCCCCGGGAGTCTATACCCCCCACCCTCGTCGCCTAACTTTGCCCCTCCCCCTCCCCCCCGCCCCCCGAAATGCTAGCTCCCCCCTGGATATACGTTTATGGTGTTGTAATTTAGAGGCATAGCAATTGCAACTTTTAAGTTGAGGAACACGGACATATTGTGGAAACTTATAAGAAATAAAAACAACTTCTTTTTTTGAAATATTGTCTATTTCACAAAAAAATTTTATGCAATCATTTGATATTTTTTATAACTTCCTATTATTTCTGTATTTGGGTTAGGGCATGTGTGTTGTGAACGCTCTACCCCAAAAACGATTGCAGCTATGAACTTGGAATACAGAAGTCACAGGAGCTAAGGTACCATTAAATTTTGGCATACATTTAATATTTCTATAAAAAATAAAAAAAAAAGGCAACGTCCCGAGCAAGAATCAATAAATATTCTTCTTGTGGGAGGGGGGGGGGGGGGGGGGGGGGTGTACACGTATAATGTTTTGTGTTGATAAACATCATCATCCTCCGCGCTACAGACCCATTCAAGCCTTGCGTCCCCATCGACTGCCTCCATCCATCTTTTCCTGGGTCTTCCTCCTCCTCTGTTTCCCTCCGGGACCATCAACATCAGTCTTCACGAGTTTTAAACTCTTGCATCGTCTGCACGTGGCCTGCCTGTCGGTCTGATAGCCTATTTACTTATACCCAACACATTCCAGAAGGGCTTATTAGGATTAGCTCTCGGCCTGTCTGTCCAAGATAGAAAGAATTACAATTTTTATATTTAATTTTATAAACGCTGATTTTGTCAGTGTTTTGTTTACACTTCCCATAGGCTGACATCCAATGAGCTTGTACATATTTCATTTTTCCTAAGGCCTCAATGCAAAGGTATCAACCTCCTGTACATTTTTTCCCCCAACCAACGACCTATATATGTTTATATACAAGGTAATCTGACATATATAATGTAATATGTATAATATATATAATAATACATATTACCTTATATATGTTGTATATATAACATATATTAGGTAATATGGCCTTCTGAATCCTCCCCTCACCCCCATTCCCCTACTTCTCTTTGGACGATTCTAATGGTCCATTAGATAGCCTCCCCCCCCAATCAAACTTGAAGAAGCCGAAAGAAACTTGGTTCTGAGAAGTGAGAAGTGATATGGTGTGGCTAAGGTAGTAAGGTACGAGTAGGGTAAAGTTAGTCGGATATAGGCAAGTGGAGGTCTGAAGGAGTCCCACGGGAGAAGAACTTAGTGAGATAGTCTCCATCAGTGGCAGGGCGGGGGTCAGCAGTCAGTAACACCAGACTAACAGTTGCCACTTTCAAACCCACTTTTAGAACTTTTTAGCTCCACTTCTCGAGGAAAGCTAAAATTTCATCACACATTGAACGATTTCGTGTTATGATATATAAAAAGTACACTGTGATAATTTAAAAAAGGTTGTTAAATAAAATATAAATGATGAAAAATGGAAATAATAAAATTAAATAATAAATATTAGCAAATTTACTATAGAAATTATAGCTGGTCTTCTACTAAATTTTGATTTCTACAGTAGATTCCAAAAAGAGCCCTAAAAAAATAACGAAAGTTCAAGACTTGCAATTTTGAAGAAAGTGCATGTATTTTAAAAAAAGTCAACTAATAATTATTTCAATTGGATTTCTTCTAAATGTAAAAATGAGAGGCCATATTGTTCTTCTATCCAAAGCCATAAATTATCATACTGGGTTCACAGGGAAATGAATAGCATAGAATAAGAGAACAAATATTGGGTTTATTTATCTAAACCTACATTATAAATAAAATCAAAATATCAATATCAAATAAAAAATCAAATTACTTAATCAATAAAAATCGTATAAACTAATTTCTACATTTCTACTTGATCACTACACCTTAACCCTAAAAACACTAGACTGTCCCCTTCCACAACACAACTTAGAATGTTTCATCGTCGTCTTTTGTGCTCCATTCATTGGTTGTTCACATTTCGTTTTAAAACAAAATGCGACTAGTCCATCTTTGTATATTTATTCACTAATTAATTTACTTCACTCCTAACAGCTGTTTTTATACAAATAATAATAATTGATTTTAGGTTAGGTTAGGTTTTATGACTCATGCCCAGGCTTTAACCACGAGGTCATATCGCCTACTACCAGAGCGCTCTTTCGTCACTCTGGTGGACATGAGCCCGACTCTACTGTGGGAGTCCTAAATTTTGCCTACCCTAAATTGTTATTCACCTAGAGTAGGGTCTTTAACGATTACCTGACATTGTACAGGCTCGGGACCATCGCCTAACGTCCCATCCGAAGGACGGCATGCTTAAGTTTATTTTACCTCCCAGATAAAATAAACTAAGAGCCTCAGTCGGGTTTCGAACCCACGTTCTTGAGCTCAGAAGGCAAGCACGCATACCACTGAGCTACTGGCGCCCTCTAATTGATTTTATAATCTATATTAATAAAGCTGAAACGGGGTTTGTTTGTTTGTTTGTATGTATGTTTGTTCCAGCATCACACCCAAACCGCTGGACGGATTTTTATGAAACTGCCCATGTAGCATTCTTTTGAGCCCGATTGAATAATAGGCTATGTGGCGTCCCAAAATTTTGAACGGGAGGGGGGGTTGTAAGGGGGGCCTAAGTATATAAATAGTGCTAACACATTAACTAATCGTCGAATTGTCATGAAATTTCACACGTAGTCTTTTTAAAAGCCAAACAAGAAAAAAAGGTGTGTGGCGTCCCAAAGTTATGAACGGGAGGGGGGGTTGTGGGGGGGCCTAAGTATAAATATAGAGCTAACTCATTAACTAATGGGCGAATCGTCATGAAATTTCACATGTAGTATTTTTAAAAGCCAAATCGGAAAAAAAGGTGTGTGGCGTCCCAAAGTTATGAACGGGAGGGGGGGTTGTGGGGGGGCCTAAGTATAAATATAGTGCTAACACATTAACTAATCGTCGAATTGTCATGAAATTTCACACGTAGTCTTTTTAAAAGCCAAACAAGAAAAAAAGGTGTGTGGCGTCCCAAAGTTATGAACGGGAGGGGGGGTTGTGGGGGGGCCTAAGTATAAATATAGAGCTAACTCATTAACTAATGGGCGAATCGTCATGAAATTTCACATGTAGTATTTTTAAAAGCCAAATCGGAAAAAAAGGTGTGTGGCGTCCCAAAGTTTTGATCGGGAGGGGGGGTTGTAAGGGGGGCCTAAGTATATAAATAGTGCTAACACATTAACTAATGGGCGAATCGTCATGAAATTTCACGTAGTATTTTTAAAAGCCAAATAGGAAAAAAAGGTGTGTGGCGTCCCATAGTTTTGAACGGGAGGGGGGGGTTGTGGGGGGGCCTAAGTATAAATATAGAGCTAATTCTTTAACGGTTGGTCGGATTGTCACGAAATTTCACATGGAGTATTCCTGAAGGCCAAATAGAAAAATAAGGTGTGTGGCGTCCCAAAAATTTTGAACGGGAGGGGGGGTTGTGGGGGGGCCTAAGTATAAATATAGAGCTAACTCTTTAACAGTTGGTCGCATTGTCACGAAGTTTCACATGTAGTATTCCTAAAGGTCAAATAGAAATATTAGGTGTGTGACGGCCCAAAATTTTGAACAGGAAGGAGGGTTGTGGGGGGGGCTAAATATACATATAGAGTTAGCTCATTAACGGTTGGTCGTATTTTCATGAATCGGATTGTCATGAATTTCACATGTAGTAGTAGTAACTATGTATTCGCTGTGGGGTTCACTGTTGCAAGACATTTACTAGCTGTGATGTCCAGCGTTCCTAATATCGTACTAGCTGTGGGGTCCGCTGTTGCAAGTTACTTACTAGCTGTAGTGCTCAGCCCCAGCGTTCCTAACTATGTACTGGCTGTGGGGTTCGCTGTTGCAGGGCACCTATAAGACATTTACTAGCTGTAATGCCCAGCGTTTCTAATTACGTACTAGCTGTGGGGTCTGCTGTTGCAAGGCGCTAGCAGTGTGGCCCAGCGTATTTCACTCGTAGGTACTAGCTGTGGGGTCCGCCGTTGAAAAACTCATACTAGCTGTGATGCCCTGTGGTTCTAACTACATACTATCTGTGGGGTTCGCAGTTGCAAGGCACCTACTACCTGTAGGGCCCAGCGTTCCTAAAAACGTACTAGCTGTGGGGTCCGTCGTTGCCAAAGCATACTAGCTGTGATGCCCAGGGTTCCTAATATCGTACTAGCTGTGGGGTCCGTTGTTGCAAGGCATTTACTAGCTGTAGTGCCCAGCGTTCCTAACTATGTACTAGCTGTGAAGTTCGCTGTTGCAAAGCACTTACTAACTGTAATGCCCAGCGTATTTAACTACATACTAGCTGTGGGGTCCGCTGTTGCAAGGCACTTAATAGCTGTGATGCCCAGCGTTCCTAACTTCGTACTAGCTGTGGGGTCCGCTGTTGCGAGGTCCATACTAGCTGTGGTGACCAGCGTTCCTAACTTCGTCCTAGCTGTGGGGTCCGCTGTTGCAAGGCACTTAATAGCTGTGATGCCCAGCGTTCCTAACTTCGTACTAGCTGTGGGGTCCGCTGTTGCGAGGCACATACTAGCTGTGGTGACCAGCGTTCCTAACTACGTACTAGCTGTTGGGTCCGCCGTCGCAAGGCACATACTAGCTATGATGTCCAGCATTCCCTACTACGTACTAGCTGTGGTGCTCAGCGTTGCAAGACACATACTAGCTGTGGTCACAAACGTTCTTAAGTACGCACTGACTAGGACGTCCAGCGATGCTAAGTATTCACTAGGTGTGGCTTCCGCCGTTGAAAGGCGCATACTAGCTGTGGTGCCCAGGGGTCCTAAAAACTTACTAGCGTTACAACAGCTGAAGGACTATAAGCCTTATTCCGTATGAATAATTGAAAATTATAACATCATGAATGTACTGTCGAGGAACTGAATAGCGTTATAGAAGATATTGGGAGAAAAATCAAAGTTCCCCGGGCAACGCCGGGTATAACTGCTATAGATTTAATATTTGTTAAAACTGATAGAGAACGACCGGATTATCTGAATCCTACACAAAAATCAAAATAAAAATGTTTTTCAAAAAATTTGCGCTATTTAACGGTTTATAGGCTTAATAATTGTTAAAACTGATACGACAGATTCAGATATATCCGGAAAGTCCCATCCGAAGGACGACGTGCTCAAGGCTATTTTCAACCTAAGTGAAATTTCACCTACCCAGGTTTATTTACATAACATACGTCTCATTATCGAGTACCTCACATTCGAAAAAGTCCTGGAACATCGCTTATAGTCCCATCCGAAGGACGACGTGCTCATAGTTATTTTTCACTTCCCGATTAAAACATCTGACCTAAGTGCCTCAGCTAGATTTGTAAGTGGCGATCCTGAGCTCGGTAGACTCCATTCTTCAAATTTCTCGCTTTTTAACGGTTTATAGATTAAATATTTGTTAAAACTGATAGAGAACGACCGGATTATCTGAACCCCACACAAAAATCAAAATGAAAACGTTTTTCAAAACATTCGCGCTATTTAACGGTTTATAGGCTTAATAATTGTTAAAACTGATACTACAGATTCAGATATATCCGGAAAGTCCCATCCGAAGGACGACGTGCTCAAGGCTATTTTCAACCTAAGTGATATTTTACCTACCCAGGTTTATTTACATAACATACGTCTCATTATCGAGTACCTCACATTCGAAAAAGCCCTGGATCATCGCTTAAAGTCCCATCCGAAGGACGACGTGCTCAAAGTGTTTTTTAACTTCCCGATTGAAACATCTGACCTAAGTGCCTCAACTAGATTTCTAAGTGGCGATCCGGAGCTCGGTAGACTCCATTCTTGAAATTTCTCGCTTTTTAACGGTTTATAGATTTAATATTTGTTAAAACTGATAGAGAACGACCGGATTATCTGAATCCTACACAAAAATCAAAATAAAAATGTTTTTCAAAAAATTTGCGCTATTTAACGGTTTATAGGCTTAATAATTGTTAAAACTGATACGACAGATTCAGATTTATCCGGAAAGTCCCATCCGAAGGACGACGTGCTCAAGGCTTTCAACCTAAGTAGAAATTGACCTACCCAGGTTTATTTACATAACATACGTCTCATTATCGAGTACCTCACATTCGAAAAAGCCCTGGATCATCGCTTAAAGTCCCATCCGAAGGACGACGTGCTCAAAGTGTTTTTTAACTTCCCGATTGAAACATCTGACCTAAGTGCCTCAACTAGATTTCTAAGTGGCGATCCAGAGCTCGGTAGACTCCATTCTTGAAATTTCTCGCTTTTTAACGGTTTATAGATTTAATATTTGTTAAAACTGATAGAGAACGACCGGATTATCTGAATCCTACACAAAAATCAAAATAAAAATGTTTTTCAAAAAATTTGCGCTATTTAACGGTTTATAGGCTTAATAATTGTTAAAACTGATACGACAGATTCAGATTTATCCGGAAAGTCCCATCCGAAGGACGACGTGCTCAAGGCTTTCAACCTAAGTAGAAATTGACCTACCCAGGTTTATTTACATAACATACGTCTCATTATCGAGTACCTCACATTCGAAAAAGCCCTGGATCATCGCTTAAAGTCCCATCCGAAGGACGACGTGCTCAAAGTGTTTTTTAACTTCCCGATTGAAACATCTGACCTAAGTGCCTCAGCTAGATTTCTAAGTGGCGATCCTGAGCTCGGTAGACTCCATTCTTCAAATTTCTTGCTTTTCAACGGTTTATAGATTTAATATTTGTTAACTGACAGAGCCATAGAGTGTGCTGGTTTCGGATTATGCCAACGTCAGCACAACGTTCAGACTGACTTTAAATATGGTGACACCGATCCACTATGGAAGAAAAATGCCAAAAAAAAAAGATGTATGTATAGATATGAACACAAATTAAAACTTGTGTACATTGTGATATAATCTATATAAATAAAGCTGAAACGGGGTTTGTTTGTTTGTTTGTATGTTTGTTTGTATGTTTGTTCCAGCATCACGCCCAAACCGCTGGACGGATTTTTATGAAACTTCCCATGTAGCATTCTTTTGAGCCCGATTGAATAATAGGCTATGTGGCGTCCCAAAATTTTGATCGGGAGGGGGGGTTGTAAAGGGGGCCTAAGTATATAAATAGTGCTAACTCATTAACTAATGGTCAAATTGTCTTGAAATTTCACACGTAGTCTTTTTAAAAGCCAAACAGGAAAAAAAGGTGTGTGGCGTCCCAAAGTTTTGAACGGAAGGGGGGTTGTGGGGGGGCCTAAGTATAAATATAGAGCTAACTCATGAACTAATGGGCGAATCGTCATGAAATTTCACATGTAGTATTTTTAAAAGCCAAATAGGAAAAAAAGGTGTGTGGCGTCCCAAAGTTTTGAACGGGAGGGGGGGTGTTGTGGGGGGGCCTAAGTATAAATATAGAGCTAACTCTTTAACAGTTGGTCGGATTGTCACGAAGTTTCACATGTAGTATTCCTGAAGACCAAATAAAAAAAATAGGCGGTGTGACGGCTCAAAATTTTTTACGGGAGGGGGGTAGTGGGGGGGCCTAAGTATAAATATAGAGCTAACTCATTAACTAATGGGCGAATCGTCATGAAATTTCACATGTAGTATTTTTAAAAGCCAAATAGGAAAAAAAGGTGTGTGGCGTCCCAAAGTTTTGAACGGGAGGGAGGGTTGTGGGGGGGCCTAAGTATAAATATAGAGCTAACTCTTTAACGGTTGGTCGGATTGTCACGAAATTTCACATGGAGTATTCCTGAAGACCAAATAGAAAAATGGGCGGTGTGACGGCTCAAAATTTTTTAACGGGAGGGGGGAGGGTAGTGGGGGGGCCTAAGTATAAATATAGAGCTAACTCATTAACTAATGGGCGAATCGTCATGAAATTTCACATGTAGTATTTTTAAAAGCCAAATAGGAAAAAAAGATGTGTGGCGTCCCAAAGTTTTGAACGGGAGGGGGGGTTGTGGGGGGGCCTAAGTATAAATATAGAGCTAACTCTTTAACGGTTGATCGTATTGTCATGAATCGGATTGTCATGAATTTCACATGTAGTAGTAGTAACTATGTATTCGCTGTGGGGTTCACTGTTGCAAGACATTTACTAGCTGTGATGTCCAGCGTTCCTAATATCGTACTAGCTGTGGGGTCCGCTGTTGCAAGGCATTTACTAGCTGTAGTGCTCAGCCCCAGCGTTCCTAACTATGTACTGGCTGTGGGGTTCGCTGTTGCAAGGCACCTACAAGACATTTACTAGCTGTGATGCCCAGCGTTCCTAATTACGTACTAGCTGTGGGGTCTGCTGTTGCAAGGCGCTAGCAGTGTGGCCCAGCGTATTTAACTACTTAGGTACTAGCTGTGGGGTCCGCCGTTGCAAGGCACCTACTACCTGTAGGGCCCAGCGTTCCTAAAAACGTACTAGCTGTGGGGTCCGTCGTTGCAAGGCACTTAATAGCTGTGATGGCCAGCGTATTTAACTACATACTAGCTGTGGGGTCCGCTGTTGCAAGGCACTTAATAGCTGTGATGCCCAGCGTTCCTAACTTCGTACTAGCTGTGGGGTCCGCTGTTGCGAGGCACATACTAGCTGTGGTGACCAGCGTTCCTAACTACGTACTAGCTGTTGGGTCCGCCGTCGCAAGGCACATACTAGCTATGATGCCCAGCATTCCCAACTACGTACTAGCTGTGGTGCTCAGCGTTGCAAGCCACATACTAGCTGTGGTCACAAACGTTCTTAAGTACGCACTGACTAGGACGTCCAGCGATGCTAAGTATTCACTAGGTGTGGCTTCCGCCGTTGAAAGGCGCATACTAGCTGTGGTGCCCAGGGGTCCTAAAAACTTACTAGCGTTACAACAGCTGAAGGACTATAAGCCTTATTCCGTATGAATAATTGAAAATTATAACATCATGAATGTACTGTCGAGGAACTGAATAGCGTTATAGAAGATATTGGGAGAAAAATCAAAGTTCCCCGGGCAACGCCGGGTATAACTGCTATAGATTTAATATTTGTTAAAACTGATAGAGAACGACCGGATTATCTGAATCCTACACAAAAATCAAAATAAAAATGTTTTTCAAAAAATTTGCGCTATTTAACGGTTTATAGGCTTAATAATTGTTAAAACTGATACGACAGATTCAGATTTATCCGGAAAGTCCCATCCGAAGGACGACGTGCTCAAGGCTTTCAACCTAAGTAGAAATTGACCTACCCAGGTTTATTTACATAACATACGTCTCATTATCGAGTACCTCACATTCGAAAAAGCCCTGGATCATCGCTTAAAGTCCCATCCGAAAGACGACGTGCTCAAAGTGTTTTTTAACTTCCCGATTGAAACATCTGACCTAAGTGCCTCAGCTAGATTTCTAAGTGGCGATCCTGAGCTCGGTAGACTCCATTCTTCAAATTTCTTGCTTTTCAACGGTTTATAGATTTAATATTTGTTAACTGACAGAGCCATAGAGTGTGCTGGTTTCGGATTATGCCAACGTCAGCACAACGTTCAGACTGACTTTAAATATGGTGACACCGATCCACTATGGAAGAAAAATGCCAAAAAAAAAAGATGTATGTATAGATATGAACACAAATTAAAACTTGTGTACATTGTGATATAATCTATATTAATAAAGCTGAAACGGGGTTTGTTTGTTTGTTTGTATGTTTGTTCCAGCATCACGCCCAAACCGCTGGACGGATTTTTATGAAACTTCCCATGTAGCATTCTTTTGAGCCCGATTGAATAATAGGCTATGTGGCGTCCCAAAATTTTGATCGGGAGGGGGGGTTGTAAAGGGGGCCTAAGTATATAAATAGTGCTAACTCATTAACTAATGGTCAAATTGTCTTGAAATTTCACACGTAGTCTTTTTAAAAGCCAAACAGGAAAAAAAGGTGTGTGGCGTCCCAAAGTTTTGAACGGAAGGGGGGTTGTGGGGGGGCCTAAGTATAAATATAGAGCTAACTCATGAACTAATGGGCGAATCGTCATGAAATTTCACATGTAGTATTTTTAAAAGCCAAATAGGAAAAAAAAGTGTGTGGCGTCCCAAAGTTTTGAACGGGAGGGGGGGTGTTGTGGGGGGGCCTAAGTATAAATATAGAGCTAACTCTTTAACAGTTGGTCGGATTGTCACGAAGTTTCACATGTAGTATTCCTGAAGACCAAATAAAAAAAATAGGCGGTGTGACGGCTCAAAATTTTTTACGGGAGGGGGGTAGTGGGGGGGCCTAAGTATAAATATAGAGCTAACTCATTAACTAATGGGCGAATCGTCATGAAATTTCACATGTAGTATTTTTAAAAGCCAAATAGGAAAAAAAGGTGTGTGGCGTCCCAAAGTTTTGAACGGGAGGGAGGGTTGTGGGGGGGCCTAAGTATAAATATAGAGCTAACTCTTTAACGGTTGGTCGGATTGTCACGAAATTTCACATGGAGTATTCCTGAAGACCAAATAGAAAAATAGGCGGTGTGACGGCTCAAAATTTTTTAACGGGAGGGGGGAGGGTAGTGGGGGGGCCTAAGTATAAATATAGAGCTAACTCATTAACTAATGGGCGAATCGTCATGAAATTTCACATGTAGTATTTTTAAAAGCCAAATAGGAAAAAAAGATGTGTGGCGTCCCAAAGTTTTGAACGGGAGGGGGGGTTGTGGGGGGGCCTAAGTATAAATATAGAGCTAACTCTTTAACGGTTGATCGTATTGTCATGAATCGGATTGTCATGAATTTCACATGTAGTAGTAGTAACTATGTATTCGCTGTGGGGTTCACTGTTGCAAGACATTTACTAGCTGTGATGTCCAGCGTTCCTAATATCGTACTAGCTGTGGGGTCCGCTGTTGCAAGGCATTTACTAGCTGTAGTGCTCAGCCCCAGCGTTCCTAACTATGTACTGGCTGTGGGGTTCGCTGTTGCAAGGCACCTACAAGACATTTACTAGCTGTGATGCCCAGCGTTCCTAATTACGTACTAGCTGTGGGGTCTGCTGTTGCAAGGCGCTAGCAGTGTGGCCCAGCGTATTTAACTACTTAGGTACTAGCTGTGGGGTCCGCCGTTGCAAGGCACCTACTACCTGTAGGGCCCAGCGTTCCTAAAAACGTACTAGCTGTGGGGTCCGTCGTTGCAAGGCACTTAATAGCTGTGATGGCCAGCGTATTTAACTACATACTAGCTGTGGGGTCCGCTGTTGCAAGGCACTTAATAGCTGTGATGCCCAGCGTTCCTAACTTCGTACTAGCTGTGGGGTCCGCTGTTGCGAGGCACATACTAGCTGTGGTGACCAGCGTTCCTAACTACGTACTAGCTGTTGGGTCCGCCGTCGCAAGGCACATACTAGCTATGATGCCCAGCATTCCCAACTACGTACTAGCTGTGGTGCTCAGCGTTGCAAGCCACATACTAGCTGTGGTCACAAACGTTCTTAAGTACGCACTGACTAGGACGTCCAGCGATGCTAAGTATTCACTAGGTGTGGCTTCCGCCGTTGAAAGGCGCATACTAGCTGTGGTGCCCAGGGGTCCTAAAAACTTACTAGCGTTACAACAGCTGAAGGACTATAAGCCTTATTCCGTATGAATAATTGAAAATTATAACATCATGAATGTACTGTCGAGGAACTGAATAGCGTTATAGAAGATATTGGGAGAAAAATCAAAGTTCCCCGGGCAACGCCGGGTATAACTGCTATAGATTTAATATTTGTTAAAACTGATAGAGAACGACCGGATTATCTGAATCCTACACAAAAATCAAAATAAAAATGTTTTTCAAAAAATTCACGCTATTTAACGGTTTATAGGCTTAATAATTGTTAAAACTGATACGACAGAATCAGATATATCCGAAAAGTCCCATCCGACGGACGACGTGCTCAAGGCTATTTTCAACCTAAGTGAAATTTCACCTAACCAGGTTTATTTACATAACATACGTCTCATTATCGAGTACCACACATTCGAAAAAGCCCTGGATCATCGCTTAAAGTCCCATCCGAAGGACGACGTGCTCAAAGTGTTTTTTAACTTCCCGATTGAAACATCTGACCTAAGTGCCTCAGCTAGATTTCTAAGTGGCGATCCTGAGCTCGGTAGACTCCATTCTTCAAATTTCTCGCTTTTTAACGGTTTATAGATTTAATATTTGTTAAAACTAATAGAGAACGACCGGATTATCTGAATCCTACACAAAAATCAAAATAAAAATGTTTTTCAAAAAATTCACGCTATTTAACGGTTTATAGGCTTAATAATTGTTAAAACTGATACTACAGATTCAGATTTATCCGGAAAGTCCCATCCGAAGGACGACGTGCTCAAGGCTATTTTCAACCTAAGTGAAATTTCACCTACCCAGGTTTATTTACATAACATACGTCTCATTATCGAGTACCTCACATTCGAAAAAGTCCTGGAACATCGCTTAAAGTCCCATCCGAAGGACGACGTGCTCACAGTTATTTTTCACTTCCCGATTAAAACATCTGACCTAAGTGCCTCAGCTAGATTTGTAAGTGGCGATCCTGAGCTCGGTAGACTCCATTCTTCAAATTTCTCGCTTTTTAACGGTTTATAGATTAAATATTTGTTAAAACTGATAGAGAACGACCGGATTATCTGAACCCCACACAAAAATCAAAATGAAAACATTTTTCAAAAAATTCGCGCTATTTAACGGTTTATAGGCTTAATAATTGTTAAAACTGATACTACAGATTCAGATATATCCGGAAAGTCCCATCCGAAGGACGACGTGCTCAAGGCTTTCAACCTAAGTGGAAATTGACCTACCCAGGTTTATTTACATAACATACGTCTCATTATCGAGTACCTCACATTGGAAAAAGCCCTGGATCATCGCTTAATGTCCCATCCGAAGGACGAAGTGCTCAAAGTTATTTTTAACTTCCCGATTAAAACATATGACCTAAGTGCCTCAGCTAGATTTCTAAGTGGCGATCCTGAGCTCGGTAGACTCCATTCTTCAAATTTCTTGCTTTTTAACGGTTTATAGATTTAATATTTGTTAACTGACAGAGCCATAGAGTGTGCTGGTTTCGGATTATGCCAACGTCAGCACAACGTTCAGACTGACTTTAAATATGGTGACACCGATCCACTATGGAAGAAAAATGCCAAAAAAAAAAAGATGTATGTATAGATATGAACACAAATTAAAACTTGTGTACATTGTGATATAATCTATATTAATAAAGCTGAAACGGGGTTTGTTTGTTTGTTTGTTTGTTTGTATGTATGTTTGTTCCAGCATCACGCCCAAACCGCTGGACGGATTTTTATGAAACTTCCCTTGTAGCATTCTTTTGAGCCCGATTGAATAATAGGCTATGTGGCGTCCCAAAATTTTGATCGGGAGGGGGGGTTGTAAGGGGGGCCTAAGTATATAAATAGTGCTAACTCATTAACTAATGGGCGAATCGTCATGAAATTTCACATGTAGTATTTTTAAAAGCCAAATAGGAAAAAAAGGTGTGTGGCGTCCCAAAGTTTTGAACGGGAGGGGGGGTTGTGAGGGGGCCTAAGTATAAATATAGTGCTAACACATTAACTAATGGTCGATTTGTCATGAAATTTCACACGTAGTCTTTTTAAAAGCCAAACAAGAAAAAAAGGTGTGTGGCGTCCCAAAGTTTTGAACGGGAGGGGGGGTTGTGGGGGGGCCTAAGTATAAATATAGAGCTAACTCATTAACTAATGGGCGAATCGTCATGAAATTTCATGTAGTATTTTTAAAAGCCCAAGAGGAAAAAAGGGTGTGTGGCGTCCCAAAGTTTTGAACGGGAGGGGGGGTTGTGGGGGGGCCTAAGTATAAATATAGAGCTAATTCTTTAACGGTTGATCGTATTGTCACGAAATTTCACATGGAGTATTCCTGAAGGCCAAAAAGAAAAATAAGGTGTGTGGCGTCCCAAAGTTTTGAACGGGAGGGGGGGATGTGGGGGGGCCTAAGTATAAATATAGAGCTAATTCTTTAACGGTTGGTCGGATTGTCACGAAATTTCACATGGAGTATTCCTGAAGGCCAAAAAGAAAAATAAGGTGTGTGGCGTCCCAAAGTTTTGAACGGGAGGGGGGGTTGTGGGGGGGCCTAAGTATAAATATAGAGCTAACTCATTAACTAATGGGCGAATCGTCACAAAGTTTCACATGTAGTATTCCTGAAGACCAAATAAAAAAATAGGCGGTGAACGGCTCAAAATTTTGTATGGGAGGGGGGGTAGTGGCGGGGGGACCTAAGTATAAATATGGTGCTAGCTCAATAACGGTTGGTCGTATTGTCATGGAATTTCACATGTAGTATTCTTAAAAGCCAAATAGAAATATAGGGTGTATATGTCACAAAATTTTGAACGGGAGGGTGGGTTGATGGGGGCCTAAGTATATATAGTGACAAGTCATTAACGGATGATCGGATTGTCCCGAAATTTCACATGTAGTATTCCTGGAGGCCAAATAGAAAAATAGGCGGTGTGACGGCTCAAAATTGTTTACGGGAGGGGGGGTTGTGGCGGGGGGGCCTAAGTATAAATATAGTGCTAGCTCATTAACGGTTGGTCGTATTGTTATGGAATTTCACATGTAGTATTATTAAAAGCCAAATAGAAATATAGAGTGTATATGTCACAAAATTTTGAACGGGAGGGTGGGTTGATGGGGGCCTAAGTATAAGTATAGTGATAAGTCATTAACGGATGATCGGATTGTCACGAAATTTCACATGAAGTATTCATAAAGGCCAAATAGAAAAATAGGGTGTGTGACGTCAAAAAATTGTGAACGGGAGGGGGGTTATGGGGTAGGCCTAAATTTGAAGATAGTGATAGGTCATTAACGGATGATCGGATTGTCACGAAATTGCACATGTAGTATTCTTGATGGTCAAAAAAAAAAATACACTATGTGACTATTTAAAAATTTGGGAGGGGGGGCTAAGCATAAAAATAATGCTGAATCATTGAAGGGTAATCGGATTGTCATGAATTTCACATGTAGTAGTAGTAACTATGTATTCGCTGTGGGGTTCACTGTTGCAAGACATTTACTAGCTGTGATGCTCAGCGTTCCTAATATCGTACTAGTTGTGGGGTCCGCTGTTGCAAGGCACTTACTAACTGTAGTGCTCAGCCCCAGCGTTCCTAACTATGTACTGGCTGTGGGGTTCGCTGTTGCAAGGCACCTACAAGACATTTACTAGCTGTGATGCCCAGCGTTCCTAATTACGTACTAGCTGTGGGGTCTGCTGTTGCAAGGCGCTAGCAGTGTGGCCCAGCGTATTTAACTACGTAGGTACTAGCTGTGGGGTCCGCAGTTGCAAGGCACCTACTACCTGTAGGGCCCAGCGTTCCTAAAAACGTACTAGCTGTGGGGTCCGTCGTTGCAAAACACATACTAGCTGTGATGCCCAGTGGGTCTAACTACGTACTAGCTGTGGGGTCCGCTGTTGCAAGGCACTTACTAGCTGTGATGCCCAGCGTTCCTAACTTCGAACTAGCTGTGGGGTCCGCTCTTGCGAGGCACATACTAGCTGCGGTCAATAGCGTTCTTAAGTACGCACTGGCTAGGATGTCCAGCGATGCTACGTATTCACTATCTGTGGTTTCCGCCGTTGAAAGACGCATACTAGCTGTGATGCCCAGGGGTCCTAAAAACTTACTAGCTGGGGTGTTTGACGTTGAAGGACTATAAGCCTTATTCCGTATGAATAATTGAAAATTATAACATCATGAATGTACTGTTAAAGGGTAAGCGGATTGGCATGAATTGCACATATAGTAGTAGTAACTATGTATTCGCCGTGGGGTCCGCTGTTGCAAGGCATTTACTAGCTGCGGTCAATAGCGTTCTTAAGTACGCACTGGCTAGGATGTCCAGCGATGCTAAGTATTCACTATCTGTGGTTTCCGCCGTTGAAAGACGCATACTAGCTGTGATGCCCAGGGGTCCTAAAAACTTACTAGCTGGGGTGTTTGACGTTGAAGGACTATAAGCCTTATTCCGTATGAATAATTGAAAATTATAACATCATGAATGTACTGTTGAAGAATTTAAAAGACTTATAGGAGATAATAGTAGAAAAGTCAAAGTTCCTCGGGCAACGCCGGGTATTACTGCTAGTATTTTAATAATCTTAATGTGTGTAAATTTTTTTACATCGCAACACACACTGTCATTATGAAAATATTGTTAAAACAATTAAGTGATGTGGTCACTTCAGAACTTTCTTATACAACCACGCTTACAGATCACTCTCTCTCCCCCTCCCCTTCTCAAAATCATTTCATACTGACATTATTGTATAGATGAAAGTGATTCCTGAGAGTGACATTATATACTCATTAATGCCAGTATGAAATAATTTTGAGAAGGGGGGGAGGGGGGGGGGGGGGGGGGGGGGAAAGACAGAAAGAGTGATCGTAGGCATTGTTGATATAAGAAGGTCGTGTAATGGTTGGTTTGGTTTTATGACTCATGCCCGGGCTTTAACTACGAGGTCATATCGCCTACTACCAGAGCGCTCTTTCGTCACTCTGGTGGACATGAGCCCGACTCTACTGTGGGAGTCCTAAATTTTGCCTACCCTAAATTTTTATTCATCTAAGGTAGGGGTCTTTAACGAGTACCTGACATCGTACAGGCTCGGGACCATCGCTTAACGTCCCATCCGAAGGACGGCGTGCTTAAGTTTATTTTACCTCCCAGATAAAATAAACTAAGGGTCTCGGTCGGGTTACGAACCCACGACCTTGAGCTCAGAAGTCAAGCACGCATACCACTGAGCTACCGGCGCCCTCGAAGTCGTATAATGGCCACATCACTTTTTTTTGTAACCTGGGTATCAAAAAATATGAAATTCCTTTGAAACTCTACTGTGATAATTAATAAAAAATGTTAAATATAATAAATATATAAATAATAATTGAATTAATACAATTAATGATAAATAAAATTACCACATTTCCTGTAGAAATTGTAGCTGGTCTACTACTAAATTTTGATTTCTAAAGTAATTTCCGAAAAGGACCCTAAAAAAAGTATCGAGAGTTCAAGACTTCCTTTAAAATTGCACGTATTTTAAAAAATATCAACTAATAATAACACAGGCCAGCAAAAGTCAAGTCATCAAAAACGTTTTCCAAAATTTCTTCTGTCTGGTGCTGAATCTTAAACAAATCTCAGTTTTTCTTTATCACATCAGATTTTTTCACAATCCTCTCCTGTATTCTAAACCTGTTTTTTGATTCCGCTAAGTGATTAGTAATTATAATTACAATTGGATTTCTTGTAAATTTACTAAAGAGATCCCATCTTGTTTTTCCTAAATTTGCAAAAATGTTAAATCTAATCCAAAGGTATAAATGGGGTCACAGGGAAAACGAAGAGCATAATATTAGAGAACAAATATTGGGTTAATTTTTTCTTGACCTACATTATGAATTGAATAACTAAGATTGGAAATAAAAAAATGAAATTATTTTACAAAAAGAAGTCCTACGAACTAAATACTTAAAACTCTATCAGTCTTTTTTCTGTTTTATAGTGGCTACTATTTATAATTCTTTTATATTTTGGGCATATATATATATAAATAAAAAGTAACTTTTCTCTTCTACGTACTTCCAATGTTATAATTTTCACTCCTACATCTGTATATCTTCTCTCACTCAGACTGATTCACTACACCTTAACCCTAAAAACAATTCTCTCTCTAGACTGTCCACTTCCACAAAACAACTTATTGTTAGACTGTTTCACACTATTAAACAGCTGATCGTCGTCTTTTGTCTTCATTCATTGGCTGTTCACATTTCGTTTTGAAACAAAATGCGGCTAGTCCATCTTTGTATATTTATTCACCTAACAGCTGTATTTATACAAATAATAATAATTGATTTTTAATATATTAACCCTAGAATGACACCGTGGGGTGTCTGACACCCCAATCGAAAGTTAAAGTGTATCACTTAATTTCCTATAGTTCACAGAAGTCCCCCGACCCTATGTAAATAACAGTCATCTCCTCCCTAACCTTACTGGGGACTTCTAACACCTTTAGTAGGCCCTTGTGACTTTAGGAATCAACATTGAAGTGATCTTGGGGTACCTCACACCCCACCGTGTTATTGACGTCATTCTTTTTTTTTACCTATTACAGGTAAGTTCTTTTTTTTTATGGCTTTGTTTATAGTTTATGTGTTAAATTGTTATAGTTAATGTTTACTGTGGAGTTGGAAGTGGGTTTTGCGCCAATGGGTTTCTTCATAAAGAAATATTTATATATTTTAGGAAAGTTATGGCATCTCAAAAGAGGCAGTGGACTGATGAGGAACCATTGGTGTATCTCGAAGAATTGAGGAGAGAGGATATTGAGGAACTGGGAGGCAGTTCTTCTGAAGAAGAATATAAAGAAACCCATGTTCCTATGTGATAGTAAGATGTTGTGGGACGAGATTTCTAATAGAAATAAAAGACGTTGTCTTCCCACTGTTTTATTTATACCAGAACCGGTTTTCGACGCAACAGCGTCATCATCAATGGCTCATCTACCATAGAATAACAAAATATACAAATAATAAAAAGTATAAATAATTCCTAAAGCATCAGGGTACAGAGTAAAATTATAAAATAAACTTACCCACCCACACAGCACAGCGGTTGGAAGATAACTGGCATAGCTCTAAGGGGTGGGGGAAGCCAGCTTCACTCATGCAAAAACCATTCATTCTAATAAATACATTAAGTCTGTACATAATATAAACATTTTCCATCATACAGCCATAGAAATTATTTGTTGTCATAAAATATAGAAAAAAAAAATAAATAAAAAAAATAAAAAAAAAATAAATAAAAAATAATAAAAAAATAAATAAATACATAAATAAATACATTGTTAAAAATTATTACAGACTTGAAATCACAATAAATATCATTATAAAAACCATATTTACAATACATCTTTCACAGGATAGCTACTTCCCTTAGTTTTGGACCAATCCAGGACAGAGTACCTTTCAGGGACAAATCCGGTGTTTACAAACTGACATGTGGTGATTGTAATGCAACATATATTGGACAGACAGGAAGGAAATTACACATACGGACTAAGGAACACCTACGAAGAAGGGATTCCGAGTTCTTTATTCATTGTCAAAATGAGGGCCATACTGGTACCCATAGAGTGGCGCTGTTGCACGAGGGTACCAAGGGAAGACGTACAGATATCCTAGAAGGCTTGGAGATCCGACTTTCTTTATATGAGGATTCAAAAAGTCTTAACAAAAAAATAGAGGTTAAGAACTCCCTTCTGCTGCCTGACCTAACTGGTGTGAGAGATTGGTCCAAAACTAAGGGAAGTAGCTATCCTGTGAAAGATGTATTGTAAATTTGGTTTTTATAATGATATTTATTGTGATTTCAAGTCTGTAATAATTTTTAACAATGTATTTATTTATGTATTTATTTATTTTTTTATTATTTTTATTATTTTTTTTTTATTTTTTTATTTTTTTTTTTTCTATATTTTATGACAACAAATAATTTCTTTGGCTGTATGATGGAAAATGTTTATATTATGTACAGACTTAATGTATTTATTAGGATGAATGGTTTTTGCATGAGTGAAGCTGGCTTCCCCCACCCCTTAGAGCTATGCCAGTTATCTTCCAACCGCTGTGCTGTGTGGGTGGGTAAGTTTATTTAATAATTTTACTCTGTACCCTGATGCTTTAGGAATTATTTATACTTTTTATTATTTGTATATGTTTGTTATTCTATGGTAGATGAACCACTGATGATGACGCTGTTGCGTCGAAAACCGGTTCTGGTATAAATAAAACAGTGGGAAGACAACGTCTTTTATTTCTATTAGAAACCCATGTTCATTCAGACTCTGAAGAGGAATTAGATGGACATTCGTGAGACATGAGGAGCCCAGCACATGTGCAGACTCTTCGACCACATTGTGCCAAGACGCTGTCAACACAGGTGTACTGTATGGCATGGTCAATTGGAGGAAGCCAATGCCCAGAAAAGATTTTTTACATGAACTTGGATTCCAATTATTCAAACCATATTTAGTGGAACGGTCTAAGATCAATCATTTAAGTAGAACTTTGAAAGTACTCATACATGAAATTTTGGGTCAACCCTCCACCTCAACTCCATCTACTGCAATTTTTATACCATCTGGCAAATATATGAGATGCTCTTTATGCAACAGAGATAAGGATAGAAAATCCAAAATGGTTTGCATGAGCTGCCAAAGGCCGATGTGCAACGATCATCGTCTAATGAAGTGCACCGATTGTGACTGAGTGTAACTGTGCAAATTGTATATATTTTTTGTTAAAGTGATTTTTTTACATAGACACTATACTTGAGTTTAAAAAAAAAAAAAATAGTTTTTACCTTTCTTACAAATAAAATTTCGTACAGTATGTTTATCTATATCTACTTTTTAACTTTTTCAACATGTTACATCCTTACTTGATGTTTTTCCTATTCAATTAAAATAACTTTCTAATTTTGTTTGTTTGTTTTATATTCATTACATACATTCTAAAATATTAAATCTGCATTAATTTTGGATTAATGTGAAAAATAAATTACAAGAAAATTATATAAAGGGCTTGGGGTGTCGAACACCCCACGATGTCAATAGTGGTGACAAAATTCACGGTGTCATTCTAGGGTTAATAATTTATATATCACACTATGAACCTAGTGTTTCTGATCGATTACATAATTTCCCCTATACTTCGTTTAGCTGAGGACCTAAAACCAATCGAGACTGATGGCAGCTGCAATCAAGGACACGTCATCACCATAAAAATGTTCTAAGTTTATCTCTGTTTCCGCCTCACTGAGTACATTATATTTCAAGTTGAGCTAGATCATTTACATGGACGACCGCAAGTTTTTTTTTGTTCTCTCAGAGAAAAGAAGACTAAAATCTATTTTAAAAAAACAAACAATAAATATCTCAGGAATTTATTTTTTAATACCCCGTAGTATAATACCCCGTTCTTATAGCAGCGAATCCGAGAAAGAGAAATGAAACCTCCCTGTCTCAGTGGAGGATACAGGGGGGAGAGGGGGGGGGAAGCAGAATTACCCCCCCTCCCCTCCCCCCCCCCCCCCCCCCGAAGCGCAAAGGCACATAAGTCAGTTTCGTTAAAGATAAAGAAATATGCACGTTAAATTGGAAAAGACGTCCTTGTGATGTACGAAGGACCTCTTGCGGACTTCTGTTACTACATATTATAATAATATTTCAGTGTTGATTATTAATTCATGCGCTTCGTCAAACCAGCCAAAATAATAGCCCCCCTATCCCTCATCTGTCCAAATCTTGTGAATAGGGTATAACATCCAAATCTCGAAACAACGAAATTTTACCTTCCCCCTCTGATGAACATCCTGGATCCGCCCTTGCCCTGTGTGTTTTTGCAATCCTGGGATCCTAGCTGAATTTCATTCCAAAATCGGGGTATTAGGATCGCAAAAATTCCGAATTTGCTGGATTTTTTTTTTTTCTCATTAAAAAGTGTATTTAAATCATAATATTGTGAATTACCAGCAATGTACTTCCCCAGAAAGAATTAATCAATTAACTTTTCGATCACTCTCTCAACGAGTTGACCGTTTGCGCTAATATTCAACAGTTGACTTATGTATTATATCGGCAGTTATTAAGATTTTGAGTTGATCCTAGGAAGGTATAAGCCATCTATGGGCAACCTTTGACATATTGCGGGCCAAACTTTAGTGTGCAAATACGTTCGCGGGCCGCGTAGATGGTTCAAAATAAAATAATGTCGGATTTTAAAGTAGTGTTCATAATTTTTAGCGATAGGTATCAGACATGAAATAATAAGACAATGTTATTAAAATACAATTTATTAAAATAACAAAATGAAATGAAAAAAAAAGGTACAATATTATAATTAAATCGTAAAATTTCGTAAAAGCAATGAGACACTTGAGCTTGAATTTTGGAAACTAATCCATTGATGTTTGAATTAATTTCACTTATACAAAGACGTAAAGAATTTTCCAAATTATCTTCAGTGAGTCTTGTACGACGTTTTGATTTATTAACTTTCATCATTGAAAAGAACTGTTCGCATTTATAAGTACTGCCAAACGCACAAATCAATCTTCTTGCGAATTTTCTATGCTGCGGGAAATGGTCTTCTTCGATATTTTTTGTAGAAATCGCACAACTCCACGTCTTCAAATTTAGATTTTAGGAATGAGTTTTCTTGAATCTCGATCAACTCCATTTGCAAGTTTATTGGAGCATTTTGTACATTACTTTTTGTTGGATTAGCAAATAAATTGAAACAGTCTTCCATGTTTTTGAAATCGCAAAATCTGTTCGAAAATTGCTCCGACAGTAACTTGAGTTCTTCAGCATATTGAGCATAATTTCAAAATGTCTGGCGGGCCGGACCAAATCTTACAGCGGCCCGGGTGTTGCCCACATATGGTATAAGCGATAAACATTTGTATTTAATTATTTTTTATGCTTTTCTAAAACTTGATAAGAAAATGTTTAAGTAAACACAAAAATGTTGATACCTGAACTACCCACAAACCTACTCGTATACTCCGGTAGAATATAATAAATGTTCTAAATGTTTAAGACAATTTTTTTTTTTTTTTTGTTTACCGTAAGTTTCCTATGAGAGATTTATCCATATAAATTCAAATTTGCCTCTCCCTCCGCTATTTTTAGTGAAGCAGTCCAGATCAAAGGAGGAAATAGGAAAATAAATTTGGGATATGTTTTATTTCTAGGTTGAAAATAGTTTGTTATCTAATGTTGACTGTCAAGTACAATGACTGTAGATATATTCAAACAAATAGAACCACATTAATCTATTTTAAAACATTCTCTGGGTTTTGTTTAAGTAAACATATGTATTGTTTTTATTTTAAACGAAATATTAGCTAATTGTGTAATGCTTAGGAACGTTCTACTCACCCCTCTTCTCTTGGCGAGTCTACATATTTCATACATGTTACGCCTAGTAATATGAATAAGTAATTTTATAGTTATAATTATTTAATTATAATACAAATATACTGCTAATAACTGGTGACGTTATTTATGAGTATGTTGTAAAAAAGTGTGTTCGTAAGGAACATTTTAAAATTCTCCCCCCCTCAACATTTCCTAACTTTTGTTAAATATATATTAATTATTACGTGAATATTCAACCATCTGAAGTTTTATATATATATATTTATTTATTTCTTACAAAGTGTTATTATTTTCGATAATTAATATATATTTTTTTAATAACCTGTTCACATTTAAAGTCATGAACTGTCATCTTATCAGTAATTTTCAGAAGCTGAAAATATACTTCAAGAATTACTAAATGAATAGAAGTTTGGAATGGATGTATAAAACAACAAAAAATAGGAGATGTGAAAAAAGAAATAGTGAATTGTATTTTCCTTGATTGTACCAAAGGCGTAAAACGTAGATGATAACGTCACTCCAATATGGCGGCTCCTAGCAGCTGACGAATGTTGTTTAGTTTTCTTTGTTAATGACGATGGTTAGGTTTGGTCAATTTTTTCAGTTTTCGTTTATGTTATGTCAACTAGTGAAGGAGAGGAGCAGTGTTTTAATTTTTTCTATTCATAGTAGATGATAATTTAGTCTTATAATCCTTCTCGGCTGATAATATGACAATAATGGCACAGAAAGTGGAGTTAACTGACACTTGGATCAGAACAAGTAGTAGAGTAACTACTGGAAAAGAGGCAATTCATTCAGGACATTTTATGGTCTCGGATTTTGAGGCTGAAGCTCAGGATGATGAAGATGAACTGGCTGTACCCGTCCCTGAAGTTGCGGAACCAAAGGCTGTGATACCTTGCAAATCTACATTAATTAAATCTAGAACAACTGTCAATACATGCAAATTTTCATGTAATCAACTTTCAATTGAAACATCACTTACAAAGCTTTTTCAGTGTATGTCTATTGCATACAGGTAAGTGATTAAGATATTCTTTATTTAATATTACATAAAATATAGTAAAACAGTACAGCATATAATATACTAGTTTTCTTTCTTTTTGATAACGATTCATCTTTCATATATTTATCATCAGGAACATTACGCGTTTATTATAGTTATTGTTTTTTGTGGTTCAGCCTCAGGCTTCAATTACGAAGTCCCATCGCTTACTTCTTAAGGACTTTTCGTCGACTTGGTTGTCACGAGAGCCTGACTACAATGGAAGTCCTAAATTTCGTCCCAGGTTTAATTAGTGTAGAGTTCTTAAACGAACACCTGACATCGTACAAACTTTTTTTAACGTCCCATCTGAAGGACGACGTGCTCATATTTTCTTTACCCTGCATATGAAAAAAATCTAAGTTTCCCGTCGGAACTCACGGACCTAACCACTTACAAGCTTACCTTCGTACTCCCGGCGCTCCTATTACAGTTGTTAAATATTTTTTTTATTTATTCGATTTACTATAAATTTTATTTAATTTCCTTTTGAATAAGATGTCTAGATCTATTTTAGCGCAGCTAATATTCCATCTATCTAAATCAGTTTATATCAGTTTTAGGTTTATCAGTTAACCAACCTAGGGAGATAAGATAAAATGTTTAAAAATTTAACTATTGCTTGTATCAGAAATTATAATTATTATAATCTACTTATTGCTAGAATTAAAAAAAAAAAAAAATCAAACATTTGTTTATAAGTTATGTATTAGTTCATAATTTTTTATTTATTTATTGTTACGGAAAACAGTATATAAAGTATGGGCTATTGTCGTATTGCTATATTTTATTCTCTGTATTGGCAACTAACGTTGGTTATTGATTTATTTTTAGTGATTGGTAAAAATAGTTTTTTTTTTTTTATTAATACTTTGAAGGGTCAAAATATGCAATTTCGTTTTAATTTTTCACAGTTGAATTTCAATTTTTTTTTTCTTTCTCTCTTTTAATGAGTTAGGAACACAGATTAGGATTGAGCATGCCGTCCTTCGGATAGGACATTAAGGAATGGTGCGATGTCAGGTACTCGTTAAAGACAACCAACTTAATTTAGATAAGGGCATTAGGCAAAGTTCTTAAGGACTTATGTCAAGCAGAGCGAAGGACGAGCGCTCTGGTAGTAGGCGATATGATCTCGTAGTTAAAGCCCGGGCATGAGTCACAATAACAAAAAAACAGAGGAAAGTTGTTCTTATTTGTTTTACAGTCGATATTTATTATAGATTAACATTAGTGCTGTAACTGCGTTACCCAAATGAACATGTTCTAAAGACCGTTTCGTAAATATTCTGATCTGGATTTTCAGCTCCTCTTTTCCTGTATATATATTCTCGGAAATCCTGGTTATTTTATGTAATCCCAGCGTATAATTATTAAAAATTACCATATTTAATTTGATTCCCTCCCTCATATCTCGCAATTTATTTAAGTTATATAACTGAAACTTTGCACAAAGTTAGAGGATCATATGTAGACAGCCATAAATAGGTGGGGCAAAAATAATACGGTAAACAAAACATATTGAGTAAAAGAAATACAAACCTTTAAGAAATAATCTTAGAATACTGTAATTTTGAATCGTGACAACTGCTACGCTATCCGACTGACGCCAAAATCGCATTGCGGTTATCAGAGGGAGAATCCAGTTGAGAAACGTAATTTTTATTTCATTTCAGTATACGCCAGCGTTACGTGAAATGACGTTATAATATGTCAGTTTTTTTTTATCTGGGAGATGAAAAAACCTTGATCACGCCGTCCTTTGGATGGGACGTTAAGCGATGGTCCCGACCTCGTATGATGCCAGGTAGTCGTTAAAGACCTCTAGTGACGAAAGAGTGCTCTGGTAGTATGCGATATGACCTTCTAGTAAAGCCCGGGCATGAGCCACAAAAACTGTTATATTTAAGGTTTTTTTTTTGTTCTAAATTTACAAATAGATATTTATAGGTAACTGTTTGAAAAATATATACAAAAAGCAAATGTGCTATGAGAAAAACAAATGGCAAAAAACAGCTGAATCGAAACTTTCAGGATATTTCTAAAATGTCTGATTTAAATATAGGACTATATGGCATCCAAAAATTTTGAGTTGGGGGCCCACGCAAAAGGAGGGAGTGAACTGAAACAATTTTTGTAAGAACAGTATTGAGGTTATGATATGTAGTTAGGTATTATGACTCATGCCCGGGCTTTAACTACGAGGTCATATCGCCTACTACCAGAGCGCTCTTTCGTCACTCTGGTGGACATGAGCCCGACTCTACTGTGGGAGTCCTAAATTTTGCCTACCCTAAATTTTTATTCACCTAGGGTAGGGGTCTTTAACGATTAACTAACATCGTACTGGCTCGGGACCATCGCTTAACGTCCCATCCGAAGGACGACGTGCTTAAGTTTATTTTACCTCCCAGATAAAATAAAGTAAGGAACCCACGATCTTGAGCTCAGAAGGCAAGCACGCATACCACTGAGCTACCGGCGCCCTCTGATGATATGTATCTATCTGAACGATTTCATAACTTCCCTCATGTATATAGGTGAGGAAATTATAGCCAAATTGAGTGGTGAAGTGACTACAGTACCAAGCAATCACGAGATTCCGCCGGCTATCTACCTAATATTACAGTAGCAAACACTACTGGATTGGATCACAGTGCAATGTCACTGTTGACTATTGTGTCCGGCTGCAACTGCAACTAATGCAATCCAACACTATCCCTTCCACACTACACTAACCTCCAATTGACTAATCATGACTTTCCTTCTATATAAATAGTAATAACAATTTTTTTTTTTTGTCTTTTATTTATAAAGATGCAACTGTTGCTAGGGTGCAACAACCAGCATCTATGTTCGTAGGTATGGATACGTTGGCGTGAATGGAATGTGAGAGGAAGGCCACCCAGTGGTAGGTCCTCGGGACGAAAATTTATATTAATTATTAGGACAAGGAAAAAAAAAAATAAAATAAAATAATAAAGAAAAAAAAAATATAAATAAAAAGGAATTGAAAGACAATTTTGATGGAATGGGTAAGAGAGATGATAAATGTAAAGGAAAATAATGTAAAAAAAATATTAAGGACGAATAGGATTTAAGGTGGCAGTAAGTCGCGGTTCCATCTTCTCTTTAACCTTCGTGGGGGGTTTTGTGGTAAGTGTTGTGAAGATAAAGTACATATTTCTGGGTTTGTATGTGTGTAAAGTTTTCTAAAAAAAACGTATGTAAGTAGTTTGTATTGTGTCGGGTACTGTGTGTATCATAAGATCATTATGAAGTGTTCTGTTGCTTATGTATGGGGGACACTGTGTTATCAATCTGAGGGTTTTTGACTGAAACGCCTGAATTCGTTTGATGTTGGATGTTTTTGCTGAACCGTATATCTGTGATCCGTATAGTAATAACAATAACAGTATTTATTTCCATTAAACTATAACATGGTAATAGGATACGTTATAAAAAGGTAATTAGGTATGTAAACAGTTATTAGTTGGACAAACATGTGATTGGTAATAACAACAATATATTATAATAAAAAATGTTGAGGCCGTTACAGGACTTCCGTATACCAACAACGCATCAATCATTTCATACTGGCGGTATATGAAATGATTTTGAGAAGGGGTAAAGAGAGTGATCTGTAAGCGTGGTGGGTCTATCAATAATTGTTAGTTATTGTGAGTCATATGGGGTCATATCGCCTACTGCCGGAGCGCTCTTTCGTCGATCTTGTAAACAACTGGCCTAACCAGGTTTAGTGAATTGAGGTAGGGGTCTTTAACGAGTACCTGGCTATAGTACAGGCTCCAACCATCGCTTACTATCCCATCCGAAGGTTAGCGTGCTTAAGGTTTTCCTCCCAGATAAAAAGCCAGGTTTTGAACCCGCGATCTTGAGCTCAGAAGGCAAGCACGCTACCTCTGAGCTACTGGCTCCCTCCTACCAATTATAAAAAAAAATATTTTATAATTCGTTGCTACGCAATACAATTTAAACATTATATTGAAATATTCCGTAGAGGTGCTATTACTTTTGTCGCATTGATCCTATCTCAAAACTGTAGCCAAATTAACGATTAGAAATTCAATAAGGAATATTTTTAGTAAGAAACAATTTTTCGATAGAACTAATAGTTTTTCGGATAAATCACGGAAAACTCTAAAAATGTGTTTGAAAATGACATTTCAGATCGGTTTTCAGCATGTATCCCGAAAACCAGACGACCTCGTGAATCGTAATTCCTATAAAATGTGACTTTCAGTTTTCTCTACAACATTTACTTTGAAAGATTTTAGATTAGGTCATAAATATAAGTAGGATCTTGTAAAATGTACTTAGGCCCCGAAATATAGTAGTCTAATACTAAAAGCTAGTCTAATACTAGATCCAAGTAATTACGTATGACCTCTTCATTCCAAATTTCAGTATATATATCAGTACCAGTCAAAAGTATTTGCCCACCTTTATTTTCTTAAAAAGTACATATTTTAACTGTTAGAACAACATTTTTTTGAACCGAAAAATAAATAATAATATGTTGATATAATATAATTTAAAGAGAAATAAAAAACAATTTAAAACTTAAACAGGTTATTTGTCGATATTGCAGCTATTTACAGCTCTACATATTCTAGTCATTCTTTTAATATGTTTCTTCAAATTTTCTGCAGACATTTTCTTCCATTCATCCTGTAAAATTCTCCAGAGATCCTGTTTGTTAGTTGTGGCTAACCTTCTCACATTCCTATCCAACTCATCCCATAAAAGCTCGATTGGGTTAAGTTCGGGAGACTGTGGTGGCGAAATCATTATGTTTATTTTTTCCTGTTGAACCGGATGTTCAAGAAAGCTCTTGCATAACTTAGAAGTTTTGGATCATTGTCCTGCATGAACACGAACATTTCTCCAATTATTCTTTCACCAGAAGGAATTGCATTCTCCTCCAGGATTTTTATATATATATATATATATTTTTTTCGTGATTCCTTCTATTTTCTCGTAAGTCGCCTTCGTGATTCCTTCTATTTCTCTAAGTCGCCAACTCTGGTCCCACCAAAACACCCCCAAACCATTACAGAGTCACCACCAATCTTAATTGTAAGCACGATACAATAATTTTTGTGACGCTCACCTGATTTTCTTAGGACAAATGTTCGCCATCGAGAACCAAAAACCTAAAATTAACTCGTCAGTCCATGGATAGGAATGTGAGAAGGTTAGCCTCAACTAACAAACAGGATCTCTTGAGAATTTTACAGGATTAATGGAAGAAAATTTCTGCAGAAAAATTAGAGAAACATATTAAAAGAATATGCAGATGGTTAGGTTTTATGATTCATGCCCGGGCTTTAACTACGAGGTCATATCGCCGACTACCACAGCGCTTTTTCGTCACTCTGTTGTACATGAGCCCGTCTCTACTGTGGGAGTCCTAAATTTTGCCTACCCTAAATATTTATTCACCTAGAGCAGGGGTCTTTAACGAGTACCTGACATCGTACAGGCTCGGGACCACCGCTTAACATCTCATTCGATGGACGGCGTGCTTAAGTTTATTTACCTCCCAGATAAAATAAACTAAAGGCCTCGGTCGGATTACGAACCCACAATATGTAGAGCTGTAATAGCTGGCATATCAACAAAGCAGATGTTGTAAGTTTTAAATTGTTTTTTATTTTTATGTCTGTTTAAATTATAGGTTAGGTTAGGTTAGGTTTTATGACTCATGCCCGGGCTTTAACAACGAGGTCATATCGCCTACTACCAGAGCGCTCTTTCGTCACTCTGGTGGACATGAGCCCGACTCTACTGTGGGAGTCCTAAATTTTGCCTACCCTAAATTTTTATTCATCTAGGATAGGGGTCTTTAACGAGTACCTGACATCGTACAGGCTCGGGACCATCGCTTAACGTCCCATCCCAAGGACGGCGTGCTTAAGTTTATTTTACCTCCCAGATAAAATAAACTAAGGGCCTCGGTCGGGCTACGAACCCACGACCTTGAGCTCAGAAGTCAAGCACGCATACCACTGAGCTACCGGCGCCCTCGTTTAAATTATATTATAATATAATATAATTTAAACTTGTAATTATAATTTAAATTTGTTGATATTATCAACATCTTATTATTATAAATATTTATTTTTTCAAAAAATGTTCTAATTCTTAAAATATGTATATTTTAAGAAAATAAAGGTGGGCAAATACTTTTGACTGGTAGTGTATTTGTTTTAGTGAACTCGATATTCACACATAAGAGTACTAATTGGACTCTGGATATTTTCTATTATTTATTTATTTGTTTTATAATTATTCATCTAATACAAGATATATTCTAAAGTATAATTACGGATTTATCTAAATAAACTATCTTGACACACATATAAATTTGTACGATGTGCCCTATTACCATGATATGTTTCAACGGAAATAAATATTAATTATAATTTTATGAAACTGATTTGCATAGGAATGAAGAAAGATTACAAGAATAAACTTGACACACATAAGGATAATTATTAATTATTACTTTCTTATCGACATTTTTGATAATATTTATGTTTAGAAAGTAATAAATTTGATATAGAAAATAGACATGGTTTAGATTGCATAAAATAATGATAGATTAAGAATAGTAAAAGATGCAGATGTATTTAGCTTTCTAAGTGAGAAAAAATGGTGGACGATCTATGTATCTCTCCAGCACGAATTAATTAAATATCTTTTCGCTCCTCCTCCAAAACCAGTCGACCGTTTGCGCTAATATTCAACAGTTGACTTACATTGGGCCTCCTAAATCCTTATACTAAATGTTGTGTAAGTAAATTATTTAAATCGGAAGTTATTAGAGTTTTTGAATTGAGCCCTCGCCCCTGAACCTGGCCGGTGTCCCACAGGGTAGTTTCCTATGTCCCATCCTTTACAATACATATACTGACGATATTCCTATCCTCAGACATTACTGACGACACAGCCTGATCCTGCTGTAGCCTCACTCATCCTTCAGGAGCACCTCATTGAAATAGAGAGGTGGGGCAACCTCTGGAGAATTAAGTTGGAACACACATACACGACTTAAACGAGAAGAACTGAATCGAAGATACGGACTGTTACGTCGACTATTTGAACAAAAATCAAAACTGACTACTAACAACAAACTTACGATTTACAAGACCGTTATACGTCCAATTTGCACCTACGGACTCGAAGTTTGGGTGCAGCTAAACGATCCAACATCAATCCAAGGATTCCAGTCCAAACTGTCAACGCTCCTTTCTATGTCACCAATAAAGTCCTATACAGAGATCTCAATATTCCCACTGTCATTTAATTAATCCAATCCCGATTCCAATAATTCCACAGAAACCTTTCTTCCAATTCAAATCCTCTCGCACAAGACCTTTCCTCTCATTTCCATCCTGACAATCCTCCCCGCCGTTTGAACAGGAGGTGGCCTCGCTATCATAAGGGAGTGTCAGCGCTGGCTGGCTTCTCCCATCAAATAATTTATGAACCATTCCCCCCTTCTTAATTTAAATATCAAGTAGCTAAGAGTCAGATGATTGTAGAAATGTTTTGCCAACTCACATTTAGAGAATACCATAATTTTCATTTGAAGTTTTAATTTGCCTTTAAGTTCTATGTATTTGTTTTTATTCACTTTAAATTATATTTTACATTTATATAATACATGAGTTCAGTTCTACCTATATAAATACCAACACTTTACTGTTAGCTTCACTTTATTAGATTTTATAAATATATATTTTCTTTTTTATTTTATATTTATTATTATCTTGTAAATATCTGTTTATTAGAATGTATAGAGAAACAAAACAAGGGATTCCCCGTCACTACCTAAAACCCCCCTCCATAACTTTACCTTCTACCCTGTCAACCATTTCTGTCAGTATATAAGTGACTCTTGATAACGCCTTACACGGCGAAACTAGTTGATTATTTGAGAATATATAGTGAATTTTGAGGAACGAATTGTCTATTTTAATTATCTATTTCTCCCATCAAATTACATATTACTTTCTTTTTTGACCACATATTTGCTTATTATGTATGTATTTTGTATATAGATTGCAAATTTAAAAAAAAAAATCTTAGGACGATATTCCTTGGCTTCGTTTCTTCATATTTTTCAATTTTATATTTTTATTTTGAATTCTTCAATAATGGGGAGAACATTTCAGATTTTTTTTTTGTTCATCTTAGGACGGTAACCTCGGAGTATCGCAATAAAATTATAAAAATAGATAACAATTTTTATAGGGTCTAAAAACTTGTTTTTTGACATAAGTAGATAACATTTAAGATAAATACCAAATATTTGTATGTCTACAATTAATATTTATTTGTTGAAATGAAATCTTGTAATCCTTAGTTCATACAAATGAATGTTAGTCAGTGCCGCTGCAATAAATTTTAATAATCAACTCCATTCACTATTTTTTTGTATATATAATATTTTCTAGCATCCTCAACCAATTTTTTTCAAAGCTCTGTATTGCTTAAGTGTATGCTTGAGATGGCCATTGATATCCATGCAATTTCGACTCCTCAAGTACGTTTTTGTGTTCCCTTTGAATCTCATTGACAGATTTGGTTGGAAATCAGTAGGTGTCTTACTCAGAGACTTTTCAATCCTCAAAATTTCATATCGATACATTTATTAGATTGGTAGTTATTATGGTTTTGAGTTGAGCTATGATCGTAGGGAAACTGTAAATTATTTTGAAAATTCAACACGATTGCATAACGTCTCATATATTCAACTGTGGAAGAAAAATATCAACAATATGTCAATATTATTGTTGACACAGTATCTCCAGATAAAATAGACATACAATGGGTTATGAAAAAGTTCTAGGACTTTTTGGATTGCGAGCCAGCGGAGCGTCGGAGAGCGGTACGGTTGGCAGCATTAGTGGTTGTGACTCTAGATTCTCTACAACCTACATTGTTGTGAAGTAACAGACGTTTTTGTGAAACAAGTTTTTCGTATCGACACTTTTCAGACGTGTGATGTCTTTTCTGAGTCGATCACGGTGTCATGAGTGGTACAAGAGGTTCAAAGAAGGCCGGACATCGTCAGAAAACAATCCACGTTCAGGACGCCCATCAACTTCGACTGACGACGATCATGTTGCCAGAGTGAACGTTCTCTTGCGATCATATCGTCGACTAAGCATCCGTGAAATGGCAGAGGAATGCAGCATTTCATTTGGCTCATGTCTGTGAGGAGGAAGAGACCTGAGCTGTGGCGAAGTGGGGACTGGGTGCTGCATCATGACAACGCGCCTGTTCATTCTGCGTTGCTCATTTGCGAGTATTGCACAAAAAACGCCATGACCGTCATCCTCCAGCCCCCGTACTCACCAGACCTGGCCCCTGCGGATTTTTTCCTGTTTCCGAAACTCAAGATACCCTTAAAATGGCAGAGATTTCACTCAACTGACGAAATTAAAGAAAAATCGTTGGAAGAGTTAAACAGCATTCCAGTAGATCAGTTCTCATGGTCCTTCCAGCAGTGGAAACGGCGGTGAAAAAAATGTATAGCTTCCCAAGGGGAGTACTTTGAAGGAGACAATGTCCAATAACTTTTTGATCACCCCTCGTATTGACACGAAATTTTATATGTTAAATCATAAGCTCCTAAGTAAATCACGTATTGATCAGTCTCTCGCCGACTACCAAACTATCGTCAAACTAACTCGAACAAGACATTGACCATGATTGATGATTTGTTTTTACTTAGCTTCCCAAATACACATCCATAACCTCCCCACCAAATAAAAATGAGAAAATTATATTTTTTGAAGTTTCAATCGAGAACGATCCAATGTGAAACATATTTTTAGATAACTTTCCCGCTCAAAAAAAAAAAAAAAAATTCAAATTTTTGAACGCTATACAATTGTATATTTAAAGTTAAATATCCTAGAGATATTTTGAAAAGTATTGCTCTCCCAGATATACCAAGTATGGTGGAAGATTGGTGAAAAATTCGGTGTTGAGTCTTCACCGGAAATATTGATTCCAAATTCATCCTAATATAAAAAATTTTAAAAAAATATTCTGTCAGCGTGTGTTTGTTTGAACATAATAAATCCCGATAGAATGAATGTATCAACACAAGATTGTATTGGGTGAACCACTGAAGACATTTTTTTTTTTTTGATAATATTTTCAATTCTTTCAAAGTTCTCGTTATGGTGATACTATTAGAATTTTCCAACTTGACGGTAGATTTATATGGAACCCACACACAAGGGCATGGAACTTTAATTGGACCATTGTCAAAACTTACACTACAAAACAAACTATTTATAAGACTATTACATGACCTATCTGGAAGATGGACTTGAATTCTGGGGCTCCGCCAAATATTTAAATATCATTTGAATTCAATCCTCCCAACATAAGTTGACGTGAAACAAACAGGGAATTTATTAGCTTGGCGATCTGTCCTTTAAGTTCATATTGCTCTTAATTTTACTTCTTCAGCTGTACGAAGTATAGAGGATGTTATGTAATCATACAGAAATTTTATGTTGAGTTTTCACCGCATATTCATGTTAACCGACCCTGGATTCAAAGAATGAAAAAGAAAAGGGAACAGGGTGTAACAAGTCGAGAGGGCGATACTTAGGGATCTTATAGTAAACTTAATTCTGAACAAAAAAGTTCCTATAAACATAGGTCCGCAAATGCTTTGTTTAAAAGTTATAATAAAAAGACGCTAATACAACACTAACCACTTGAAAGTAAAGAGTAACTACAATAATTGTTCAAACCATCTTCCCTGTCGTACACATAATTGACGTCTCCGGGCAACTGAATTTATGGCTGTTAGTACCTCTTGTTCCTGTCCTCTCATTTCGTCACAAGCGCTCTGAATCCGTTCAACCAGTTCTTCCCTAGTGTTTACAGATTGCGAATAAACGTTAGTTTTTAACGCCCCCCAAACGTAAAAATCCATGGGCGTTAAGTCGGGACTTCTTGCAGGCCATCTTACTGGTCCAAAGCGTCCAATCTATCTCCTTGAATAATTTCTGTCCATCCAATCACGAATGACTCTGCCATTATGTGCTAGGCATCCATCCATTTGAAACCAACTACGTACTCGCAGGTTCAATAGGATATCCTCGAGGATGTCCACTAGATCATTTTCCAATAGATTTAGCATTGCATCCGAATTGAATCGGGCAGGAAGAAATATTGGCGAAAATAGATAGCGGTGAACATTCGCTGCATTTTATGCAAAACTGATTCACAATAAATGAGATTAGTTGCATTGAAATAGAACCCAACATTCATAAACATGAATGGTATTGAACTTTGAACCCTATTCAGACACTAAACCCTTATACCAATTGCAGGTATTTCTTTCTTTGTCCTGCAGTTTTTTGATTATAACTTTTAAACAAAGCATTTGCGGACCTATGTTTATAGGAACTTTTTTGTTCAGAATTATGTTTACTATAAGATCCCTCAGTATCGCCCTCTCGACTTGTTACACCCTGTATATGTCTATGTCTGTGAACACGATTAATCCTGATAGAATAAATATATCAACATTAAATTTTTTGTGTGTTCAGAACCCCAAAAGGATGACACATACTAACTTCCAGCCAAATGAGGCAAACGGAAGGGGAAGAGGGGGGGCTCCAATAACTGCCGTTGTAATGAATGTATTGGCAAGAAATTTCATATGTAAATTCAAAACACCATAAGGACAGCATCTATTAATTTTCCGCGAGATCGGCCAAAGGGAAGGAGATCAGCGGCCTCAAAAAACCTATTAACCGATGTATTGAATGTATCCAAACAAATGTTGGTAATTTTAATCTACTATAACACTGAACCTTCCCTGAAAGTTTCATGAATATAGGTCTCATGCTGTGGGCGCCATGCTGAAACAAAACACAAACAAACTGACAGAGGATTAATTTCATTCATATAAATTTATTATGCTCACAATAGGAAAGGTCTGTCTCGTAAAAATCTATAAAATTCAAATTTATTTCTTTAATCTTGTTGGTTGACTTCAAACAAAATTGAACCACAGAAGTTAAAGTTTTTAATCCCTGATTCAGTCTTCAATGATTTTGAACCAATTTGACCTCTTCATAATATCTTCTAAGTTGAGGAACGCGGACATATTGTGGAATTTGTAATAAAAATGTCTATGACAGATTTTTAACATGTCTATGACGACAGATATTTAATATGTCTATGTCTATGACATATGTTTTAAAAAATTTTAATTAAAAAGAAATCTTAAAAAAAGAAAAAAACATTTCTCAGTCTAAATGTAACTTGCCATTGCTGCCACAGTAAATACTTAATATTTATGGCTAAAAATTGTTTAATTTATTATTTTTTCATTAGTCTATTTTTTTAATAATTAAGAAGACCTCTTAGACATCTCAAGTGATGAGATTAACTTTTAATTTGTTTGTTTTTTCTGTCTCAACTAATAAAAAAATAAAATTAATTAATTTTTTTGATATATTGTCTATTTAGTATACATAAACTCTCGGTCTCGGCAGTATACCATCGTCATGTCTAGTTGTAAACTAAATCTTACTTTAAGAGCACCAGTAGCTCAGCATGCTAGTCTACTGAGCTCATGATCGCGGGTTCGAACTATACCTGGCCGTGGCCCTTATGGAAGGTGAAAAGACTTTGAGCACGCCGTCCTTCAGGTGGGACGTTAAGCGATGGTCCCAAGTTTTTGCGATGTCAGGTACTCGTTAAAGACCCTATCCTAGGTGAATAAACATAGATATGCAAAATTTTGCACTCTCAGAGTACATTCGGGATCATATCCACCAGATTGAAGGAATAGTGCTCTGGTTGTAGGCGATATGTGTCACAATAACTAAATCACAGTTTATAACTAAACCTGACGACGGTGTTTGTTTTATTTATTTATTATAAGTTTCCATAGTATCTCCGTGTTTCTCACTTATAAGTCTAGGTCATCGCCTGGTACTAAGTGGGCTTTTGGCCGCTCTAGTGGACATGAGCCCGATTCTACTGCGGGAGTCCTAAATAATTAGTTTTAATTGAAACAGAAAAAAAAGTTGTATGTTTACATTTATATTTTATGTCAATTTTTATTTTTTTTTGTGATTTTAGACAAAAATTGACTTCGCCCAAATGGAACCGGTTCAAAGGAGTTCGCCTACGATGGAAAGATAAAATACGGTTGAATAATGTTATTTGGCGGTGCTGGCACATGCAGTGTAGGTTATATTTTTTATCAAACATTATGATTATATTTTTTGTATTTATATTTGATATTCTTCTTATATATATTTTTTTTTATCTTGTATTTAGTACATTTTATCATTCTGGTTGTGTAATGTTTTTTTTTAATCGTGTAAATCTATCTCTTCATAGTGTGATATACATTTTTTAATATTTATGTTATTATCTACAATGTGGAAATAATTATGAAAATATGTACGAGTATATAGTATTTAAATATTTATTACTTTTATTTTGATATGATAGACATAAAATTCAGTGTGAGGTTTATTGAGAGCACAAAGATAGTTGATTAATTCTTGCCGCTTAAGTACAGGTGATTCACTCATTTTGCAACTTTTACGTCATTGTAGTCAATAGCGATGGGTGATCTGCAGTTTGCCATCCTGTTTAGAAGACCAGTTCTTTTGAGAAAAGTAATTCATACACATTTTATCACTAAAAGAGGGCTCGAAACCTTGACCTTGAGTTTAATAGACAGCTAAGCTTCTTATTAATCACACACATATACATATAAAACTATGTGTAAACTATATACATATATGTATATAGAGAGTTTTTTTTTGGCGCCTATGATTTGCATTAGTTTTATGAGAACGAAACAGAGTAATCCTGCTGTTGTTAATACTATCATTAATGAATAAACTGCGTTTTCTATATTTTTCTTTTATTTGAATTCATTATTTTAAGTATTCGGTACTTTACGTTCCTAAAATCTTAGGTGCCATTAAAAAAAGTATTATTTAAAAGTATAAATAAATGTAAAAAAATAACTATCGGTGGATCAAGACTATGTACTTCCCCAGTACGAATTAATTACGTTTTCGCTTTTCCTCCAAAGCCAATCGACCGTTTGGGTTAAAACTTACTAAACTAAATTTTGTGTCGGGAGTATTTGAGTCAAGCCCTCCTCCCCTTCAACCGAATCCTCAGAAAATTTGTAGGTGTCATCTTTATAGGGTTTTGAATGTACATATAAAATTTCAGGTTCATAAATTGACTACATTGGAAGTTGTTGGGATTTTTGGGTTGAGCCCATCTCTGTTCCCCCCCCCCCCCCCCCCCCTCCTTTCGCTGACTCCCCTGAAAATTAATAGATGATGTCCTTACAGGGCTTTGAATATACATATCTTTTATGTCAACACATTCATTACAACGGCAGTTAAGCCTCCCCCCCCCCCCCCCCCCTGTCTTTCGCTGATTTGACACAAAATCAGTAGATGTCGTCCTTAGAGGATTCTGGATACTCATATAAAATTTCGCGTCGATACATTCATTCTATCGGGAGTTACCGTGTTCACAGACACACGAATCAGGATTTTGGAAAACGTGAAATTCCGTTCAAAACTCTGCATCGAATTTCTGACCGATTACATACCTTCCCATATACCTGTGGAAGTAATACATTATTTATAGATTTATTCAAGCCAATCACGGATGTTTCTACTCTTTGTCGTACGAATTATTCGGCGCAATTTGTGGGAATTTGAGCAGGACAAGAATATAACAAGATATAATTTTATGAATTAATACAAAATGTGTTGGTTTATCAGTAACAAATTATTATTTTTTTTTAATATAAAAATGCAGTTAATGACTGTTGTGGAACAATTCTGCTATTAATTACTTGCAAGTGAACAATCTTTTACTGATATGAAACGTAATTGAATTCACTGATAAATATACATTGTCGTTTTCAAATTTTTATTTTAAAAGTGTTATCATATTTTACGATATATACTATAGATGTATATTCTATAACAAAAATATTATCCTATTGAATGAAGTATATATATTACGGGTAAAGTTAGATTAACGGTTAAACCTAGGATTACCCGGGTAAACCTAGTAGTACCCGCTGCCGCTTGGTTAAAGTTGGGTGTACTAATAATGACAAGGCCATTAGTGGACGTATGTTCCACTATAAAGATTAGGTACTTATTAATTAGCTCGACCACACCTCAATTTCCATTGTTGTAAGCTGTCTAACAGCGATAATCATTCATCTGGGTACATAAATTCCTAGAACAAACATAAATCGAAATATTACAAAATTTGGGGGCGTATTTGCCGGCATTCCGCCGGCGGGACGATATATCTCCGATATATCCTCCCGTCGTTCCTATATTTGAAGTAGTACAGGTTCTAGCTTTAACATATACTTTACCCGGGTAAAGCCCGAAACGTGAACTATTTCAATTATATTTCGGACTTTATCCAAGCGGCAGCGGGTATTACTAGGTTTACCCGGGTAATCCTAGGTTTAACCGTTAATCTAACTTTACCCATAGCATATATATATCCAGCTGTAAGTATAGGAGAAGTTATGTAATCAATCAGAAATTCGATGTGGAGTTTTCACTGAAATTTCATATTTTCTGACCCCCTGGAAAAAAATATATCCTGTATTTCTTTTATATTTGTATCCAGAACCTCGTAAGGATAACGACACCTATTGATTTTCAGTCGAAAAGAAGGAATGGGGTTGGGATGCTCAAAAGAAAAACCCCAATAACTGCCAAAGTAATGAATTTATAGATACGAAATTTTGTTTCCCCGACCTACCCTTAGTAACTAAATCTGGGCTGGCTAAATAAATTTGGTCGATTCCGCTGAAAATTAATAGGTGCGCTTATAAGACTTTGAATTTACGTATGAAGTTTTTCGTCAATAGATTCATTACAACTGCAGTTATTAGAGCTTTTGTGTTAAGCCTCCCCTCTAATCCCTCCTCACTTGGGCCGAATTGCCTGAAAATCAATAGGTGTCGTCATAAGATGGTTCTGGATACAACATATAAAATTTTGTATTTCGTTCCTGTCTTTTTATCGTGTTGACAGACACACTTTTTTAAAAATTATATTTGTTTCAATTATAATTAAACGAAATGCATTTATTCGCCATTTTATTTTATTTTATTTTATGTTTCGTATTTGTTCCAGTTATAAACAAACAAAATACATTAGTTTGCCAATTTGCATCTCCTTTGGATGTGGACACTCATAACAAACCGGAGGTATTGTATTTCAAGATGAATATTTATGTTGTTTAATTATTATTATTATATTTTAATAGCCAAACTTAAAATTTACAGGCAATCGTTTTAGAGGGAAAATATTGGAAAAGGAAGTTGAACGCAGTTACCGCTGAATATAAAAAATGGCGAATGTACACGCACAATCAAATACTTGGAAGGCCAGAAAAATACGGGCACGATTTGGTATGTTATTTTTTAAATAATTTTTTTCTGTCAGTTTCATCCTGAACTAGGGTTTATAATATTTTTAAAAAAATGTTCTTCATTACTTCAATTTTAGGAAAGTTGAAATCACAATTGAAAAGCTAGAAATTGTTTGAAAACCGCTTGAGAGCGTCGAAAGTACAGTTAGCTTGCTTGTCTGCCTTGCTCAAGATCAAGGGTTCGAGACCTGACCCTCTGATGTTTTATTTATCTCTCTGAGCACGCCGTCCTTCGTTAAGCTATGATCCCGGTTCGATGTTAGGTTAAAGGCGCTTAGGTTTGGTAACTAAATCTGGATAGGCAAAATTATTGAGTCGGACTCATGATGAAAGAGCGCTCTGGTAGTATTATGCAAGATGACCTCGTAGTTTAAATCCGAGAGGACATAAAACTGCTTCAGTTCCGTTTATAAAGGAAGCGAATTGTATGAAATGAACACAGAATTATGTATAGGACAGGTAATGATGTATTATGTATAAATTTGGGTAATTAATCCCTCCTCAAAAGTTTAAACTACAAAAATAGTAGACATTTTTTTTTTTCAACAAGTTCCGATTTTTGTGGAAAGGTTTAGTGATCTGAGCGTGCGCTTTGTTCAGTTCTTTCAACATTGTTGGCTGTATTGTTTAAAAACATTGAACAAATGATCAGGTGGCTGTTTTCATGAACGGTTAAGTTAGTATGACTCATGGTCTCAAGGTTATATCACCCAGTACCAGAGTGCTTCTTCGTCACTCTGGTGGACATGAGCCCGACTCTACTATGAGAGTGCAAAATTTTGCCTATGTTTATTCAACTAGGGTAGGGGTCTTTAACGAGTACCTTACATCGCACAGGCTCGGGACCATCGCTTAACGTTCCATCCGAAGGACGGCGGGCTCAAGGATTTTTCACCTCCCAGATAAAAATCTAAGGGCCTCGGCCGGGTTTTGAACCCGCTATCTTGAGCTCAGTAACGGTAAGGACGTATAGTATAAAAAAGTGTGTACCCAAGGAATGGAATAGGACTTGTACTGAGGCTTAAAGAACCCCAAGTCCAAGAACATGTTTGTTGGCAAATTTTGAATTTAACCTGTTCATATTTTAATCTCATGTGGTAATAGATCATGCCATTTCTCTATCAAATTCAGATTAAAATAATGTTTATATTATTGGAATCATTATAACCCAAACACAGAAGACAGCTGATGTAACAGTGCAGTTCCCTTCCATTATCAGTGTTTCGGTGTTGCAGTGATCCGTCTATTCTCATTTCATAATTCGGTTCCGAGTTTAGTTTCATTTCATAATTCTATTTGAGTGACAGTGTGGCTTCAAGATGAGTGTTACATTAATCATTGTTGAGATCTTCACCAATCGTGCGGATAAACGGCTAGATTTTCATCTTCAAAAATGTAAATATGTTACTTATTGGGATGATATATTTTTATGCTATGCTCCTTTCCCGACGAGTGAATTCCAAAGAACAAAATTTACTTAACAAAAAAGTGTTATATATATATTTATTTAACACTTCATAAATATATACCTATTTGTTTTATTCAAATAATTAATTGACCATGGGTTCGAACCGGGTATCTTGATATTAACAAGGTTTCTTTTACAATGTTTACGACTGTAACGTATCTTAAAGTTAATTTATAGAGTTTAATTATAAAAATTTAATATTTTCTCTGTCGGATAAAGCTTATTAGGCTTAAGTGCACATACATCAAAATAATTGAAACATAGTGAATTGCGTATAAATTTATGTTATTAATAGGCTTAAAAGTGCTATGAAAAAACTATGATAAATAAAATATTCCATTTAAACTTTTGAACAATGCACTGAGTTTGATTTATTTTTCACATTTAGACTGTCAATTTACGAGATGTGTATCAAGGATATTCTATAGTAACACTTTTGTTATAAATTAAGTTTTTGGCGAAAGGACACTTCCGTTTTACTTTTAACGGTTAAAATATTTAAATAGAAGTTACAGAATGTATCCTGATTTAAAGGCTTATTTCACAAGAAAAACAAATTTTTTTTTTAATGTAATATTTGCAACTTTTTTCACCAGCTGAATACGAATATACATGTTTTTTTTATTTTCATTTTTATATTACCAATTTATTAATTGTTGAATGTTCTTATGTGTAGCTTGCCGAATTCGAAAGTTACGAATGGCAGTCGCAGCCTTCCGACAGTCAGATGATGGTAGATGAGGATTATATGGGTCTCATGAGTGATACATTATTTTCAACGATCACTGGAAATGTTCCTTTTCCTTTTCCAGACACGAGGGAAATTGGTGAGAAATTATGTTATTTAAAATGTAATAAATATAAACAAAAATATAATTTAATAAACATATTAAATATTTTACAAAAATGATTACAACTATAAATAAATCAGTATGAATACAAAAAAAAAAAATTATCTAAAAGAGTAAAATTTTGGGGTGAACATTTCTAACCTGTTTAATTTTGGAAATGGTTATAAATTACATTATGATAATATTCTCTGCTCTGTTTCGTCTGGTTAAATTATATACTACTTGGAGAATGAAGTATTTTTGGAATTGAGATGATCACTTTTGATTCTAAGTGAGTCACAAAAATGTTTACCATAAAGTTCAGCAAATAAATTAAATATACTGATGATTGGATTCTATAATCGCTAGGTCGTAAAACCTAAAAAATAAATGTAAGAATAATAAAGCGGTCAAAGTATATATTCTATAAATTCAGAATCTCCTTACACAACCCAAAAATGAGTTTTATGTTTTGTTATTGCATCTAATTAAAAAATATAAATATAATATATTATTACTATATTATAATTTCATATTTTAAGTGCGGAAATATAAGTAGTAAGTTCTATAATGGTGGGTTGAGGTAATGTTCATTGTGTTATAAATTTATCGGAAAAACACCTATATTATTGCAATAATATAGAGGCGAATTGCGGATGTGGTTTGTCCACCGCAATTGAGTTTTACGCCTTCCATTATCAATATAAACATTTTAAAAAGAATTTTATAGTAATATATAAATTCAAGGAACACGCTAAAGTTTAATTATTACCTTATATGCTATTAAAAATTTCAAAATAACGAAATTTTCTTATGCTGGACAGAAACTCTGTAAAATTAAACAACTCATTGAAAAATAGTGAGTTCTGAGTTTCAAAACATTCGTTGTCAATTTAATTTTTTTTTTTTTTTAGTTTTTTTAGTATAAAAGGTTGAAAAAGTATTTTTATTATGAGGATTTCAAAAATATATAAACCTTTTTTGGTTTTCTTCTAAAACCCGTTTGCACGAGTAGTATCCACCCCGTTATTTTCGTATTCATGAGAAAATTATGAAAAAAATAAAATTTGAAATACACGTTCTGTTCATACTTATTTTCCCCATAAATTAGTTTTAATTGTTCTATTGCAAATGCTTAGTTCAATTGCTCTTTTGAGATCTATAAGGTGAAAAATTAATAAAAATATACTCGAAAAAAAAAAATATATATGTATATAGTGTACCGGTTTCGGCTTACGCTATCGTCAGGACGAAGTTAACAGTAACATTGGTAAATGTTTAAGTTGAGATTAGTTCGCGTCCAACATCCCTCTAAAATTTTTGATCAAGGCCACTAGTATCTTGCAAATTTTTATCTGAGAGACGTACTATTAAATTTAACTAATGTTTAGGTCAATGACAGGTCGATTGAAGATAATGTTTGTATGTATTTTGTTTCTAATCACTAGTGATTTACGCTAATATTCACCTCGAGAAATAATTTTTGCTATTATTTTTAATAATATAAATTATAAAATTATGTTCTATTTTACAGCGAGAGGTGCAAATTTGGCTGATTTTATTCAACCAAGTTTGGTTCAGCTGCAACCGAGTTTAGATGAATTTATGGACATTGAGCCTCTTCATGGTGAGTTTTGTTTTATAACTGATTTCCATGAAACTTTATTTTTGGTATCATGCAATATTGAAATTTCCGTTAAACTGACCAAAATTGTGGATAAGGTTGAGCTCAACTTTCATCAATAGGATTCATTGTTGCAGTCACTCGTCATACAATAATGGGTTTGATAGGATGGCGGTTGAAGGATGCACATTAAGTCTATCCTGGTTACTCATAGCTCTGAAGATACCACCTATTGAAGAAACTACTGTGATTAGATGTATTGGGAGGGCTGGTGTGTAAACCTAGGGACCTAAGCATCCAATGCTCTTATCCCTTCCTGTTAGCTAGTCCTAAATCCAGGTTTACTTACCTAAGGTATGGGGTGTTTAGTAGGAGAACCTGACATAGCAAAGGTCCCATAACAAAACCATATGGGCTTCTGCCGGGTTTTGAACCCGCGATCTTGAGCTCAGTAGGCTAGCACGCTACCACTATTGTCATATTTTGACTTTTTTAGAAAATTAAACGATATGAAGTCAAATTTGAATTTTGAAGTTAATTCTGACATTTTCGTAAAAATGCGACCAATTACGATCTCTCCCCTCCCATTCATAATTGAGTGAGATGCCTCATAGCCTATGTTTAATCCGGGCTTTTAACGATGTTACATATGAAATCTAATATAAATCCGATCAACAGTTGAAGAACCAGGTAACACTTGATACTCCCTTAAGGCCAGATCATCTATAAATCCCTTCAGAGCTCAAATAAAAATTTAAAGTAATATAGACACTTTTCTTCAAGGTTTCATGACTTTACCAAATTTTTTTTTAGCTCTAGTTTTCAGCTAGTATAGCGCCGGATAAGGACAAATACAAAAAAAAATTATAGATTGTAAGTCAGTAGTTTTGTTGTACAGAGATAGTTTTGAAGGACGTGTCACCTAGCCTAGAGAATTGTTTTAATTTCCGATTCAGTCTGGTTTCAGTCTACTATGTGGGTTCCTGAGGCCTGAGGTGACATCAGTTCGTCTGATGTTTATTTTTTTCAGATCTTCTCTGTTCGCGATTGGCTACAGTACCTGAAGAAGTAACCTCGCCACTTCACTCTTTGACCTACTCTACCACCAAGCCTACCACTTCAGTGGCAGCACCTCCAACCTCCGCTTCTTCTACTGACTCTAGGCTCGATCAGTCCTACCAACATCAGCAGCAGCAGACAGGAGGCTCCTACCCTCCACTCTGGTACATCCCACCATATAACCAAGAGGCAACAGCACCACAGCCTCAGCCCCCACCACCCCCGCCTCCATACAGATCACCTCCGGTACCCCCGCCTCCACCACCTCCGAGGAAGGAAGAGGCAGCCTACGCTGTAGCCAAGCTTGCCAACAAAGTAAGCAGTACATAGCTATATATCCATCCATTAAGGGATGGGGGGAGCTAACATGTTTATACATTTAAAAAAAGTCGTCGGTGAATCACCGCTAAAATATAAAATTTTATGTCGATATATTTATTACATCGGCAGTTATTGGGATTTTTGAGTTGAGCCCCCTCTCCCCTTCGACTGACTCAGCTGAAAATAATATGTCGTCCTTTCATGTCAATACTTATTGAGAGTTTTTGTGTTAAGCCTCCCCTCAATCCCCCCTCCGATTTGGCTGAAAATCAATAGGTGTCGTCCTTAGAGTGTTCTGGATACACATATAAAATTTCGGGGGGTTATCGTGTTTACAGATACAGACGGAAACGTTTTTGTTAAATTTTTGTAATCAGGAAGACAGAAAAGAGTTTTAGACACATTATATAATATATATGTATATAAATCCATAAAATTGAATCATAATTTATTACGTTTTTCAGCCAAAGTTGAAACATGTTTCAAGATCATTACCAGGTGGGAACAAGAAACTGATCAGTACAAATAGCGCTCCTAGTCTACTTCAAACTGAAATGCCGGTTCAAACACTGCAGGCTTCTGCCTCAACATCACACCAACAACAGCAAAAGCAACAACAACAAAAGCAACAACAACGACAACAGAGAAACAACAGCAGTTCAGCTCTTCTTGAACAGTTGCTTACAACAAGTATGGACTTTTTTGTTTTTCTGTTTAGTTTTATAGCTGGTTTTATATAGCGTAGTTTTATAATAAACAATTTGAATGTATAATATCGCCGGATATGGTAAAAAAGCTAAATGAACAAATAATAATAATTAAAAGTCGAAATAGTGGAGGACTCTTAACGATTGCAGCTCAAGTAAAGTGAGTCTTGATGGTATAAAATGATTATTACAAATAGAATTGGAGAAGTTTGAGAGCAGTCAGAGGCAAGTATCACAGCAATAACCCAAGACCATGATATAGTTTCATAAATGTTCATTTGTCATGTGACCTGTTGCACATTTCCTTCCTATCTGATGATAATGTCACTATTTCCCTTATGGAAACTCACAAAAACTTTTCATGCCTTAGTTAGTACTTCTTATTCTTCTTCTCATTTTATAAGTTGTTTCGTGCGTGCCTGGAAGCCTTGGACTTCCCCCTTACCTTGTCCTCTTGTCTTACCTTGAATTGAAGATACCAAGTCCTTCGTGAAGGACCTAGTCTTCTTAGTAAATCTAAGAGTGCTCCTGTGGTATAATCTTCCTTTGTCATCATAATGAATGAAAAATGTGGAATCTTGTTCGAACAAATCTCGGGCGATATCTGATGAGGTAGATGTCGGGGATATGCATGGATGAGACTCCACATTGGCTGTTCGGCCGGAATCCTACGATTTGCTCTGTTGCTCCCTTCTCCCTCGCCTCAACCTCCAACATCCCAGTGGCTCCCGAAGCCACCATGTCGATGAGGTGTTGGACTCCACTGTTTATAACATTTTGGTTCAATTTGCTTACATTACCTTTAAAAATAATTTCATCAGCCCTCTTTTATATTACAGTCGGTCCTTCCTCCTCCATTCTACTGGAGGCCGCCCGCCCTGCCTTTCTCAAATTGCATGCTGGCCTCTCCTGCGGGGAGCCCTGTTCCCTGGCCAGCTGCATCTCCTGGGCAGAGGGACGGAAAGAATATAATTGAAGAGCTTGAAATTTTAATAATTAATTTGTTTCAGGTTCGTCAGGATCGTTGTTTAGCTTTATGGCAAATGAGCCAAGCAGCCAACCAAAACTGGGCTCTTCACCCACTCAGCGAAGTCAGTGTGTTGACGTCTCTTTCCTGCCTGGCCAATTCGATCAGCTTGATAATCAGCTCTTGTATCAAAATGCACCGAGGTATTTATCATTTAAGTTTCGTCAGAATAAGGACAATTTTATTTCCAGATGGAATGGAGGGAAGAGGAATGGACATTTTTCAGAATAATCAAGAACTTTTCTGTGTCGATCCTCTGCTCTATAAGAATGACATATATAGAATTTCAGTCAAGTCGACGTAAGGAATGAGGGGGTGTCTTAATTCAAAAATTTTATAAATTACTGACAACGAATCAATTAGGGAAGGATGACCAACGATATAGCACGTAGTAGGAGAGATGAGGCTTGTGGTCGAATAAAACAAACTAGTGCAATTTCTGCCAAGTTTTCGGCACTGAGTGTACCTTCTTCAGGGCCTGTATTGACATATATAAAATATATTGCGTTAATGTATGTAGATATGAATAAAGGACATAACATAATTGTGACTATACCAATAATTAACATTAAATAATTTACATGAAAACAAACTGAAATATTATATTTAAACAGAAAATCATAAACAATATAAACTAATTATAACTGATCTCTCATCCGTGTGACCTAATGAAATTTTATATTTCGATTCAGAACCTCTATAAAGATGGCACCTATTAGTTTTCAGCGAAATCGACTGTGTTAATCCCTCTCCTCTTTCGCCGATTTGACGAAAATTTACAGGTCGCCCTTCTGAGCTTCTGGATCCACAAATTGAATTCTTGTCGATATATTCATTATATTTCATTTTGTTGAAAATTATCGTGTTCAAGGATATACATTTGGTTATGTTTTAACTTTTCAAGGTGTTCAGTAAAATACTTTTTAATTATATTAAATATAATTTTAAAATATTTAAATTGCATTCAGTAGATTAGTATAATCAGCAGATTAGAATTTGGCAACATTTTTTGAAAAATGTATGATAAATTATGTATAATTATAGGAAGAATTTCTTTATTTTAAACCACCTCCACGTTTTGGCTAGACATCTAAGGCAGTGCTCAGACATACTGCCAGCAGAATGACGCGGCACAGTGGTTTGCCTTGACGAGAATGTGAATGTGCGGCGATTATTGTAATAAATAAATGAATTTGTATATGTGTATATATATTACATATAGGATCAAAATGAATACATAACAACTACTAAAAATACTCTAAATTTGAATATTTTAATTCTAAGGTATAAGGTCTGATAGACAGTTGGTAATACATACAATGTATTGATGGGTTTTTACCTTTGAGGATTTTCATTTCTCATTTTCAGGGATTGGTATAAAATGTATACTTATACCTAACCAACCTAACCTAACCTTATACCTACTAACAAAGGTTATCTGAATTTGAAGTTGAATGTCTTTGTTTTTACTAAAATTGATAAATGTTGAATATATTTTTTAAATTTAATTTATTGTAGTTATTGTGACTCATGCCCGGGCGTTATATCACTTACTACCTTAGCGACTAAAGAGCGCTCTGGTGGACATGAGCCCGATTCTACTGTGAAAGTCCTAAATTTTGAACTTACGCAGGTTTAATTACCTGACATCGTACTGGCTCGGCACCATCGCTTAGCGTCTCATCCAAAGGACGGTGTCCTAAAGATTTTTTCTTTCACCTTCCTATATCTAATTTTTTTTTTTATTTTCAGTGATATATTGAACAAGACTAGCTCAGGTTACGGGCTGAGCCAGGATCAGAGCAGTCCGTTAGCACAACCTAAGACTGAGGCCGTCTCACCTCCCCGATGTGCCTACGTTATGTCACCTATACACCAGCCGCCAGTGCCTCCTTTGGTAAGTTTCATTTGTATTACTTACCCACCTAACAACTAGTATATAATCGGTCAAAAATTCGATGCGGAGTTTTTAACGGAATTTCATGTTTTCCAAACTTTATATTCCAAATATGAAAAAAAAAATTGTCTGTGAACATGATAACTCCCGATAGAATGAATGTGTCGACACGAAATTTTATATGTGCGACCAAAACCCCATAAGAACAATACCTAAAGATTTTAGGGAGAAGGCTCAAAAACACTAGTAACTGCCGTTGTAATGAATGTATCGACATGAAATTTCATATTTAAAGTTAAAATCCAATGAGGACATAATCTGTTTCAGCGCAATCGGCAGAAGGGAAGGGGGCTCAATTAAAAACACTTAATAACTGCCGATGTAATGAATTTATCGGCACAAAATTTAGTATGAGGATTTAGGAGCCTCTCTGTAAGTCAACTGTTGAATATTAGCGCAAACGGTCGACTGGTTTTGGAGGAGGAGCGAAATGTGAATTGATTAATTCGTTCTGGGGAAGTTTACTGCTGATGATTCACCGACGACTTTATTTTGTTGTGTTCTTAAAAATTGTTTTTATTTTTTAAAGTAGGTAATTATATAGAGCAACGGTTGCCAACCTTTTTGGTGTACCATCTAATTGAATGGTCTGAAAGGCAAGTACATTAAAGCGCCGATTATCCAGTAAACAGATAATACAGGAGTATTTCACGTTTTCCGACCCACTGATTACAAAAATGAAAAACAAATATTTCTTATCTGTCTGTGTGTGTACCTGTAAACAAGATAACTCCCAATAGTAATATATCGATATGAGATATTATATAATTGTACAGAACCCCATAAGAACGACACTGATATTCAGCCAAATCGACCATAGGGAAGGGGAGAATTAGAGGAGAGGGCTCAACTCAAAAACTCCCAAAGGAGGAATAAAGGTATCGATATGAAGTTTATTATGAGGATTCAAAATTCTCTGTGCAAGTCAACTATCGATTTTTAACAAGAACTGTTAGAGGGAAAGCAGATACTTAGTTGATAAATTCGTGCTGAGGAAGTACATTACCGGTGATTATTATATTTTGTTTTTCATATTTCATGTATACCTATGTGTATTTTTAAAAATAATATAAATTAGAAATGATCGTTTTATCTAGGCGAAAAGAACTGTGTTAATACGTATAGTTAGTAAGTTATTATGATTCATGACAGGGCTTCAACTACGAGATCATATCACCCAGCACTAGAGAGCTCTTTCGTCACTCTGGTGGACATGAGCCCGACTCTTCTATGGGAGTCCTAAATTTAGCCTACACCAAATTTTTATTCAGCTAGGGTAGGAGAGTATCTGACATCGTATAGGCTCAGGAACATCGCTTAACCTCCCATCTGGAAGGCCGGCAAGCTTAAGTTTATTTTACGTCTCAGCCGGGTTTCAAACCGCGATGTTGAGCTCAGTAAGCAAGCATGCATACCACTGAGCTACCGGCGCCCACTACATAAGTATATATTTGACCTTAAAATAATCAGTATGTATGGTAGATATGTGCAACATGTGACTTCTGTTAGTTGTTTTTTTAACAATTGTTATACCTATCGTTATGTTGTATATAGAGGTGGATGTGCTTACACATTCCTATTCAGAATATAACAATTTACTGCAACATTCACAAAATATAACATTTGTCTAATAACAATTTATAATATAATATATTGCCATTCTATCCGCTGCATGGTTCCCTTCAATACCCACGTGTGAGGGAATCCAGCAAAAAACCACTTGCTTATTATCCCTTATGCAATTCCCGAGAAGCTTTTGTATTTTATATACTAGGGGGCAGCGGCTGTTAAGCTGTTGGATACTCTGAAGAGCGGAGATGGAGTCGCTACAAATCATGTAGTTTCGACCTACATCGGAAGTGACACGATACAAATCATGTAGTTCCGACCTACATCGGAAGTGACAAAACTCATTGCTTCAGCAACGGCGCTCAGTTCATTCATAATATAATATAACTCAGTTAATTCATAATATAATATAACAATTTACTGCAACATTCACAAAATATAACATTTGTCTAATAATGTTCAAACATAAAATTTAACTTTAATCCTTCACAAACAAAGTTCAATTAAAAGTCTCAGGTTAATCAAGGAACTGGTTGTCTAAAAATAAAAAAAAATTAAAAACAAAAAAATAACCCAATATAAATAATATAAATGACTGAAAATATACAAAATGTCTATTGTTTTCGTGGGAAAAAATGAAATTCTGATCAAATGCTCGATTACATTTTCTTCCTTAACTACATATGAAGCATTTTCAAAACATATATGTATCTATATTAAATAAGTGTCATTTGTTAGTATTGAAGTTGATCATTAAAGCATGTTTTGTTGTCTAGAATGCATCAGGTGGTTCTCCCGAGTCGCCAAGCCAGGAGCAGTTGAGTCTTTCTCCTCTGAGTATGGGAAGTCCGACATCACCGTCCGGAAAGTTTATACCTGGTTATAAGGTGAAATTATTATTTTATATTTTTCACCATAATTTTTTTTTTTTTTTTTTTTTTTTTTAATGAATGAATGAGGTTTATTTGGTATATCTACAATCAGTTATAATATAACTATAAGTAAATTTGATAACAGTGAGTGTAAAAAAAAAAAAAAAATAAATAAAAAATAAAATAATAATAATAAATAAATAAAAAATTACAGAAAAAAAAAATAATAATAATAAAATAAGTAAAATAAATAAATAAATAAAAATAATAATAATTAATAATAATAATAATTAATCACCATAATTAATAGTTTATTATGTCAATTACTGAAAGTAACTTTAAGTTTTATTGCAACAAAAAAATGTATGTGATGACTTTCTTGTACCAACCCATTTTTTACAGATCACTCTCCATCTCAAATTCATTTCATTGTTTCTCATTGTTTCATTATATAAAGTAATTCTAAGCGAGACTTTTTTATACCCAGTAATGCCAGTATGCATCCAGGAGAATGGCATGTTCAGGATTAAAAATAATGCCGACGTCGCTGCGGAGTTTGGAGAGCCCAAGGTCACAGACGTGATAAGACTGGCGAGGCTTAGATGGGCAGGCCATGTGCAAAGGATGCAGGAGGCTGAAACCCCACGAAGACTGATGGTAGTGATCCCGGAGGGAAACAGAGGACAAGGAAGACCCAGGAAGAGATGGATGGACGCAGTCGATGTGGAAGCAATGAACCTTCGGCTGCAAAACTCGAGAACGCTGGCGCTGGACAGGAATCTTTGGGGGAAGTGTCTGGAGGAGGCTACGGCTTGAATGGAGCTGTAGCGGCGAGGATGATGATGATGAATGCCAGTATGAAATGAATTTGAGATGGGGAAGGGGGAGGGAGTGTGATGTGTGACGTTTTCCTTTATTTTTGTATAATATTTAGTTACAAAAAAAACTGCCAGTGATAAAAAGCTACTTTTATATTTGTTGCGTTTCAATTCTTACGGAATTTGATTTAAAATGTTTTGATGCGCTTTAACTTTTGTCATAATTTAACTTTTTTCGTAATGGTTCTATCTCAAATCGGTGGTCGCATTAGCGGTTGGAAATTTAATAAGGAACATTTTTGGCAATAACCAATTTTAAAAACTAAATGTGCCTTTTAGTTTCCTTTACACCTTTTATTTTAAAGGGTTTTTGATTAAGACGTTATTATAAGCGGTATCTTGTTCAATGGAATAAAGATAAGTGACAGGATAAGAAACAGCGAGGTTCTACGGAAGGTGAAGCTAAGAAGCCTCCAGAAGGAAGCACACTTGATGAAGTGGAGATGGGCCGGGCATGTGAAAAGGATGAATCCTGGGCGATGGCTAAAGTCTGCGGGACTGGCTTCCTAGAGACAGTAGAAGAGGAAAAGGAAGACCAGGACTGCGGTGGGGGGACGAGATAGTGGAGAGAATAGGGGATGGATGGTGCACAGTGGCCAGGAACAGAGAAAGATGGAACAAATGTGTTACAGTACTATTTAAGAAATAACCCTCATTTTTACTTTTTGCTTTTGTTTTGTTCTATCTTGTTTTATTTTTATTTTATTTTTAATCAAGAAGTAACAGTTATACTTAACAAATAATTTAATTTAATTTAGGAACAATCGTTATATGCTTTTCTGATTTCTTCTGTTGAAAGAGCAGTAGACTCAAAACCTCCAAAAGGAGAGGCTTTTGTTCCAAAAGAATGTCAATAAAGCTATTTTATTTTATTTTTTATTCTTTTATCTTGTTCAATACACTCAGGGCCCGAAATAAAGTGGTCTTATTTTACGTCCGATTTCGGCCAAGAACTATTCAGATTATAGTATAAGTTATATTCAGATTATTTTTTATATTTTATTAAGTTTTATTTTTATTTATATATAAGTTTATAGCCACAATCGTTTCTGAGTTCTCACAAAGCTCTAATCACACACAGACAGAGAACCTTGCAAAAATAGTCAAAATGTATTCATGGGACCTTGAAGCGTGAAGTTTACAATAATTTTTTATACTATAGGTTATAAGAAAGTAAAAAGTTATAAATTTCTATATTCCTTTGTTGTTTCCAAAAGTTTTTGCCAAAAAAAACATAATATAAATTTGAATCATTAATTTTTTACAGGAACACAGGAGAGTGTGCCATATTAATGCAGAACAAAAGAGGAGATGTAATATTAAAAATGGTTTTGATACATTACACTCTCTGATACCACAGTTGAATCAAAACCCTAACGCTAAAGTAAGTTAAATATTTTTTTGTCTAAGTTCTTGTTAACGGATTTTTACAACAAATGAATGTGTTTTGGGTCGCTGATTACGAATTCAATATTTATTTTTAGCCAAAAGTGGTCCTAATGTTGTCATTTTGGCCTAATGTGGTCCAAACTCAATATATTGGCTATTTTTGCCACTGGCATATAATAACTTGATTGTGAAACCCGCAGTTATCTGATAAAAAGCCAGATTTCACAAATATTTTGCACCTAGTTTCATCCGAATTGATCAAAAATTGAGCGGGGGTTCGAATTTTGAAAATCAAAACTCATAAATTTCAAACTGTGAGGCGTCCCTTGAGGCCGTGATGGATGGGAGAGGCCCAAAAATCAATTCTTTTTCCGCCTTTGTACGAATGCTACAAATGTCCCATGCCCATGAGGCCGGATTTTACCTGTCTCTTGCTGTGTGTAGTTGAAGTGTAGTCGGCCTTGAGGATTTGCGAAGTGAGTGTCGGAAGTGTCCTATTCCGACATGTCTCGAGAATTTTTACGTATGTACGAGAATGAACCTTGCTTGTGGCAAGTGAGTTCAAAACACTACACTACCATGATAGAAATAGAAAGGAGGCCGCGTACGCGAAAATGTTGGAAAAATTGAAAGAAGTGGATGCAAAAGCAATAAAAGATGACGTTATTAAAAAAATTAACAATACGAGAAGCGCTCTCCGAAAATAGAATAAAAAAAATTAAGGAATCGCTCCAGCTCAGTAATTAGATTCTTGTGGGAAAACACGATTCTTTTCAATTAAGGCTTTAAAGTTGAGCCCTCTCTTACCTTCTCTGATCGCCTCTTTCCCTCTTCAGTCGATTTCGTTGAAAATCGACATACTTATAAAATTTTATGTCGATACGTCATTACAAAGAAACTTAATAGGGTTTTTGAGTACAACACTCCTCTTTTAAACCCCCCTTTTTTCTGAAGCAGAATCTTTTAAAATTGATCGGTGTCATCATTATGCGGTTTTGAATTTACATATGAAATTTCGTATCGATGTTTTCATTATTTCGGCAGTTATTGGAGTTGTCTCTCTCCAATCCTCCCCTTCCTGTGTTGTCCTTGAAGGGTTCTGGTTACACATATGAAATTTCGTATCAATACTTTCATTATTTCTGTAGTTATTAGAGTTTTCGTGTTAAGCCTCTATCCCTTTAGCCGAGTTGGCATAAGTGTCGTCCTTATTGGGTTCTGGACACACGATTTGTCATAAAATTTCGTACCGATTTATTCATTCTAACGGGAGTTATCGCGTTCTCACCAATTATAAACTTTTCCTATACTAAATATACCTAGGGAGGTAAAATAAATATAAATATTACAAATTTATATTAATATCAAACTAGTTATTTAAAAAAATAGCTAGTTTTGATATTACATATTACTATATTTTTTTTATTTATATTTTATTTGTGTATGCTTACAGATGAGTAAGGCAGCCATGTTGCAGAAAGGTGCCGATTATATTGTACAGTTGAGAAATGAAAGGAATTCTTTAAAACAAGAGATGGAGAGCCTTCGACAGCAGATTGACGCCCTCAATAGTGCCATATGGTAATCATATTTGCTTTTATGTGGGTAATTTCAAACAAAAATAATCACTTGTCCAAATTGAAAATTTAGATTTTCATATAATATTGATGCACCACTTGATAAAGATATTGAAAAATATCGAAGGTTTTTTTACTCAATATATGGATGCACTTATTACATAGTGGGTTTTGAGATGTCACCTCCAATGATGCATCATTTTCTTAATAGGTGTCGTCCTCATGGAGTTCTGATTGCAATAAAATTCCGCATGGATATAGTCATTCTATCAACAGTTACTACAAAGACATATTTGGACATTAATTGTTGGATTCAGAGGGTTGGAAAACATTTAATTCCTGTGAAAAAAGGTCAACTCCCAATCGATTGCGTAACTTCGACTATACTTAGTAAAAGCGTGGAAGTAAAAAAAAAATATAGTTGAAATTTCATACTATGATATAACTGGTGTAAATTTGTGATCTAAGTAATAATTAAAATAATGACTTTACAAATGAATAATGTTTATTTTTATTTGATATAAAAAAAGAAAAAAAGAGAATAATTAATTTTTTTTTTTTACTAATAAACACTTTTTTTTTTTTTTTGCAAAATATTAAGAGACCTATCAATATTCTTGTAATACCTCTGTCAATACGTAGTAATACATATCAAACGTATACAAACATTTCAAATTTTGATGCCGGAAAAGTGAAATAGTTTATGCGAATGATAAATTCCAGCTCGCTATAGCTCAGTGGGCCAAAATCGCGGATTCGAAACTCGGCCGAGGCCCTCAGTTTATTTTATCTGGAAGGTAAAATAAAACTTAAGCACGTCGTCCTTCGGATGGGAGGTTAAGCACGTCGTCCTTCGGATGGGAGGTTAAGCGATGGTCAGGTACTCGTTAAAGACATCTGCCTTATTTGAATAAATACTTAAGGTAGGCAAAATTTCTGACTCCCATAGTAGATTCGGGCTCATGGCCACCAGTGACGAAAGAGCGCTCTGGTTCCTTCAGAACCGAATGAAATAAGTACAAATTGAATGTTTCAATCGCACTAAAATTATATTACCTGTATTTATAAGTAGATGCATTTCTCATTCATAATGTATGTACTTTTGAGGGCGCCGGTAGCTCAGTGGTATAATGTACTTGCTTACTGAGTTCAGGATCGCGGGTTCGAAACCCGACTCAGGCCCTCAGATTATTTTATCTGGAAGGTAAAATAAAACTCAAGCACGCCGTCCTTCGGATGGGACGTTAAGCGATGGTCACGAGCCTGTACGATGGGTATTCATTAAAAACCTATACTCTAGGTGAATAAAAATTACTGTAGGCAAAATATTTCGGACTCCCATAGTAGAGTCGGGCTCATGATCACCTGTGACGAAAGAGTGCTCTATGACCTTTTAGTAAAGCCCGGGCATGAGTCATAACAACCAACTAAATCCTTAAAAACCGAATAAAATAAGTACGCATTGAATGATTTAATCGCACTAAATTTTTATCACCTGTATTAAATACAGAGATACAGGTACTTATAAATTTTGTAAGTACCTGCATTTCTCATTCATAATGTATATAATTTTTTCTGTTTAGTAATTGTCAGTCAATGTTACCTGTTACTGGGGCTCCGATCTCTCGGCACCGGAGTAACAAGATGAGAGACATGTTCAGGCAGTATATTCGTGTGAGAACTAGTGAAAACTGGAAATTTTGGATTGTATCCTTTTGTTTTAACATTTATCTTGTATTAATACATTTTTTTGATTGTTTTGCGAAGGTATATATTGACACGAAGACGACGCTTTGGTCGTATGTCTTATTTCCCGGCAATATCGTCGGCATTATTATTTCAGAGAACAATTTGAATTTCGCAATAGTTTATCAACATCTCAACAACTATTGACAACATTTTTGTACATTTAACAACGTTTTCGCTCTCCCTCCAAAGCCAATCGACCGTTTGGTCTAAAAACTCAATATTTGACTTACATAGTGGCTTCGGAATTCTTATAGATTTCCCGGAAAATTAATAGGTCCCAACCTTCTTAATGGGATTTTGAATTTAAATATAAAATTTCATGTCGATACATTCATTACATCGGCAATTATTGACATTTTTGAGTTGTGTCACCTCTTTGATCCCCCTCCTCTTCGGCTGACTCCGCTGAAAAGTAATAGGTGTTGTCCGCATAGGGCTTTGAATTACCTATGAAATTTGTCAATACTTTCATTACAACGGCCGTTATTAGAGATTTCGTGTGTCTCCCTTCTAATCTCTTCCTCTCCTTTGGTCGATTTGGTTGAAAATCAATAGGTATTGTCGTTTGAGGGTTTTGGATACACATAAAATTTTCAAGTGTCAATACATCCATTCTATCGGGAATTATCGTGTTCACAGACACACATTTGTTTTTTTTTCATGGATTCAGGAGGTCGGAAAACATTAAATTCCGTTGAAAACTCCGCATCGAATTTTCGATTACATAACTTCCCCTATACTTCATATAGCTCAATCACTTTGTAGTCGTGTCGTTAATTATTCATTAAAAATTTATTGGACTTTGGATAGCTTAAATGTTTAAATTATATTTTCCCTTTATAGACTTTTCAGAATTTTAAAATCTATATTTAACTAAATTTCTGATATAGAAACCGAGCTAAAATATGTTATCCCCATGAGGGCTCCAAGGAATGGTCGAAGCCGAGTGAATTTTCAAATAATATTATAGCACAGCAGATATATAAGTCAAGTAATTTATTCATATTCAGTTAAGATATTTTCCTTAACTTGATGCGTCTCAGTTGAGTTTGATATGTGAACCTCTCCTTGAATCGTTCAATAACAACGTTTCCACCAATAGCCTGGAAGAACTCTATCAAACAACACTGCAGTGGATAGATCAACATTGTACACTTGTAGATCTAAGACCAGGTAAGCAGATTTTATGTTTACATTTTTTTTTACTATTAAATTATTCTTTATGTTGTGGATCATTTATGATATTCCTATTTTATTATGTATTTGAGAAGTGTATTTAAAAATTCGTCGGTGAACCACCGTCAATTTACTTTTCGCTCCCCCATAATAACTAATATTCAATAGTTGACTTACATAGGGGTTCCTAAATCCTCATTTTAAATTTGGTGTCCATACATTCTCTTCCTGGTGTCCTCATTGGGTTTTGACTTCAATTATGAAATTTAGTGTTGATATATTCATTACAACGGCAGTTATTACGAGTTTTTGATATATGTGTCATCGTTAAAGGATTCTAGAGTCACATATAAAATTTTGTATCGATACATTCATTCTAAGAGGAGTTATCGTGTTCACATGGGTTTTAGATGCTAATTTATCAAGTGTTTTACATAATAATAATATGAATTGTATGAAAAGTAGCAGGTGTAAAATTTGAACTGTTTCGATTTGTGCCCATTTTTTTTTCTCAGAATCATTAGGAACCACTGTTCGTAACCTTCCTTATATCGCGAAAATATTTATTTTATATATATATATATTTTTTTTGTGGTAATTAATTGTGATGGTTGAAAAAATGTATGAGTAACCTGTTTATTTTTATTTTTTGAGTGCTTAAACAAGTAAATCTTATTGGAGCAAAAATAGAGAAAATAGAATTTATTCATGATCATAATGGCTAAATTTGATTTCCTTGTTTTTTTCGTTGAACTGAATTTATTTACTTGACGTGACCGTCATGATGTGCAGCTGGGTGCGCCTCCTCGCCCCATTCCATGAGAATAATGCATAATACATAACACTCGATGTACAAAGAATAAAGACAAGAGAAAAAATGAAAATAAATACAATTCTTCGATACATTTTCTTTTTTTTTTGCACTTAAAAATTGCATATTTCAAATCTGAGGACGTATTAGTGATTGGAAATTTATTAAGGAACATTTTTGGTAAGAACCAATTTTTTTGATAGGACTAACCGTTTTCGGGTAAATCAAGGAAATGTCTAAAAATATGTGTTTGAAAGCGACATTTCAGGATAATTTTCGGCATGTATCTCGAAAACAGGACGACATATAAAATGTGTCTTTCAGTTTTCTCTATAACTTTTATTTGAAAAGATTTTTGGTAACGTTATACATATAAGCGGTATCAGAGGGCGCCAGTAGCTCTAGCTGGTATACGTGCTTGCCTTCTGAGCTCAAGAACGTGGGTTCGAAACCCGACCGAGGCCCTTAGTTTATTTTATCTGGGAGGTAAAATAAAGTTAAGCACGCCGTCCTTTGGATGGGAAGTTAAGCGATGGCCCCGAGCCTGTACAATGTCAGGTACTCGTTAAAGACCCCTGCCCTAGGTGAATAATAATTTAGGGTAGGCAAAATTTAGGACTTCCATAGTAGAGTCGGGTTCATGTCCACCAGAGTGATGAAGAGCGCTCTGGTAGTAGGCGATATGACCTCGTAGTTAAAGCCCGGGCATGAGTCATAAAACCTAACCTATAAGCGGTATCTTGTAAAATGTACTACTATCTGTATCTACAAATCGTTTCGACCTGATACCAGTTATTATGTCGCAATTATAACGTTATCTCTGACCCTAATGTAGGTTGCAGTGTGTAGATAGATTGGTCCATAGATTATTTCGCAAAGATCTGTAGCGACCTATGTATCGGAGGATCCAACAGGGATTTAGGAACTCACCATACAGCTTCCATTTACGGCCGACAGGTGCATCCAAGTCAGTCCTCAAGAAACCTTTGTACAAGCTTGTTTCGATTAAAATTGATGTCCCCAAATAAATGTGTTGGGTATTAATATTATTAGAATTAAGCCCCCAACAATTGGTGACCCCAACAATTGGTGACCCCGTATTGAACTGTTCAACATTATTTATAGTGATATTTCAAGTAAGTAGTGTAAAATGTCTACAAGTGAAAGTGGGACCGGTGCAGAAGCACATTTTCCTAACATGGCCGAAGCGAGCCACAACCTCGAAGCAAGTAAGGTTAGCATTAAAATTCCCCCTTTTTGGCAACAAAAACCTGAAATATGGTTTTACCAAATTGAAGCACAATTTAATATTAATAAAATTACATCGGAGGAAACAAAATTTAATTATGTGGTATCACAAATGGATCCGAAGTATATAGAAAACATTTGGGATATCATTCAAGGGACTGCTACAAATAAATATACTAGAGCTAAGGAAACACTTCTTAATATTTTTAAAGAAAGTGAACAATGTAAGATTAAGAAATTAATTACGGGATTAGATCTCGGAGATATGAGGCCTAGTCAATTATTGAGAAAAATGCGGAACCTGGCTGGTACTGATATTTCTGACACAGTTTTAAAAACACTCTGGTTAGAAAAACTCCCAGATTCTATAAAGAATGTTCTCATTGTTAGTGAGGAAACTTTAGACAAAATAGCCATTATAGCTGACAAAATTGTGGAAATGAACCCACATAGAGACATATGTAGTGCTGATAGTAGACCCAGTCAAGATGCTCTAATTCAAGAATTGTTAACTAAAATTTCAAGCCTCGAGTTACAAATAAATGAAATCTCCGGTCGGTCTCGTTCTCACCACCGAGACCACAGTCGCAACCGTGGTACTAGCAAACCCAGAAAACGATTTGACCCACAGGGTAAATATTGTTTTTTTCATTTCCAGTTTGGAAAAAAATGCTACCCTGATAAATGTCGTCAACCATGCGCCTGGAAAAGTCAGGAAAACTCCAACCTGCAGTAGAGATTGCGACGAGCTCTATTGCAGATAATATTGAAAATCGTCGAAATTTCCGCTTATTTGTTAATGACAAAAAAACGGGTGGGCGATTTCTTATTGACAGTGGAGCCGATATTTCTTTAATTCCAGCCAAGGCTACAGATAAAATTACATCTTCTAACTTTAAATTATATGCTGCAAACGGCACGTCCATACCTACCTACGGCGTCACATTACTGACACTGGATCTAGGACTTCGTCGTGAATTTAGGTGGTTATTTATAAAAGCTGACATAACTCGAGGGATAATTGGTGCAGATTTCTTGAATCATTTTAACTTATTGATTGACTTACATAAACATAGATTAATTGATGCAGTCACTAAACTTAGCACTTCAGGTAGTGTACTGGCTGTATCAGGAAACGAAGTCATTAGCACAATAAATAAGTCTCAAGCAAAGTTTGCACATCTGTTCACCTTATACCCTGAATTAACGAAGCCATCATTTTCGCCCAATCACACGAAACATAATATTCAACACTATATCACCACCACAGGATCTCCAGTGCATTGTAAGGCAAGACCTCTCGCTCCTAAACGATTACAACAGGCCAAACGGGAATTTCAATTTATGTTGGATCAAAATATTATCCGACCATCGAGTTCAGAATGGGCAAGTCCGTTACATGTAGTTGATAAAAAAGATGGATCTATCCGTCCTTGTGGTGATTATCGCTTATTAAATGCCAAGACCGTACCAGATAGATATCCTATACCTCGCATAGAAGACTTCCATCACATATTAAATGGAGCTACTATTTTTTCTAAAATAGATTTACATAAAGCATACTACCAAATTCCGATAGCAGAGGAAGACAAAAGCAAAACGGCTATAATTACACCTTTTGGTTTATACGAATTCAACGTTATGAGTTTTGGTCTCAGGAATGCCCCTTCCACCTTCCAACGATTTATTAACACAGTGTTTCATGGTTTGGATTTTGTTTTTCCGTTCATGGATGACATCCTGGTCGCTTCAGCTACGGAAGAAGAACACTGTGAACATCTTCGTCTTATTTTTGAACGACTACAACGTTTTGGTCTCCGCATTAATGCTTCAAAATCAGAGTTAGGTGTTGAAGAATTACAATTTTTGGGCTACTTGATCACGCAAGATGGTTCCAGACCAGTACCTGAGAAGGTAAAGGCAATCAGAGATTTTAAATTACCAGAGACAGTACAACAACTTCGTGCATTTCTAGGTGTCATTAACTTTTATAGACGATATATAAGAAATGCAGCGGAAACTCAGGCTATCCTTCATGACTACTTAAAAGGTTCCAAGAAAAATGATAAAACTAAAATAGTCTGGACTGAGGAGGCTATACAACAATTTGAACGCTGTAAAGATGATTTAGTAGATGCTACACTCCTAACTTTTCCAGATTCACGATTTCCGCTGGCGGTTTTTACTGATGCGTCTGATATAGCAGTGGGAGCTGTATTACAGCAGCACGAACAATCCGGATGGAAACCTATCGCTTTTTATTCCAAAAAATTAAATGATGCTCAAAAAGCCTATAGTGCTTACGACAAGGAATTATTAGCAATTTATTTGGCAATTAAACAATTTAAGCATCTACTGGAGGCACAAACATTTACAATATTTACCGATCATAAGCCTATTACATATGCATTCTTCCAGAAAAATGATAAAGCATCGCCACGTCAAGTACGCCACTTACAATATATTTCGCAGTTTACAACCGACATTCGACATATTAGTGGAAAAGCTAACATAGTGGCCGACACGTTTTCAAGACTTGAAGAAGTTTCAGTAATTGACTATGAAGAAATTGCTCGCAATCAAGAAAATGATCAGGAATTACCAACATTATTACAAGACTCCAGTTTAAATATGAAACAATGCAACATAATGTCAAAAAAGCCTCTCTGGTGCGATGTAGCTACGAACAATATCCGACCCTACATCCCAGAAGCGTTTCGCTACGAAATATTTAAGCAAATCCATAATTTGGCACATCCAGGAGTCAAAACAACAGTGAAACAAATAACGTCAAAATTCATATGGCCAGCCATCAAAAATGATATTAGAAAATGGACTCAAAGTTGCTTGAGTTGTCAACGCAACAAAGTGTCACGCCATACAAGGTCAGAAATAGGGACGTTCGAACCACCGGATGGACGATTTAGTGTCGTTCATGTGGACGTCATTGGGCCATTGCCACCCTCACAAGGAAATATTTACTGCATGACCTGCATCGACCGATTTACGAGTTGGATGGAAGTAATTCCTATGGCTAATAATACTGCAGAAACAATTGCAAAATTATTTTATAGTAATTGGATCGCAAGGTTTGGAGCGCCAGCTTCCATAGTAACTGACCAAGGCCGACAGTTTGTTAGTGAACTTTTTACCAATTTAGCTTCGTTATGTGGAGCAAAAATACAGCATACGACACCTTATCATCCGCAATCGAACGGTAAGGTGGAGCGCTTACACAGGACTTTAAAAGCCGCAATTAGGGCTCAGAATAATCCGACATGGACAGATAGTTTACCTACAGTCTTGTTAGGAATGCGTACAGCATTAAGGGATGGTTCGAAACATTCCATCGCAGAAATGGTTTATGGGACTACGATAAGAATCCCAGGAGAATTTTTTGATCCATCGTCACTTCCTGTGAATACAGACAATTTTGTGTCTGATCTTCAACAATATATGGCACAATTAAGACCAATGGATACACGTAAAGCTTGCAACAAATCACTGTTCAGGCATAAGGCTTTGGAATCGTGCTCACACGTATTTTTACGAGTAGATCGTGTCAAAAAGTCTTTGGAACCACCATATGAAGGGCCATTTGAGGTAATCGTTCGACAAGATAAATATTTCACCCTTAGAATTAAAAACAAGAACACCAACATATCTGTGGATAGACTCAAACCTGCACATTTAATGGTAACTGGATTAGATCATAGTGACACGTTCAGTGAGGGTACGGGCACGAAAAAATTACAACCAAAGACGAGCACAACAAAGATACCTCCAACAACCCTTGCCGAGCATCAGCAACAAAAGTCGTCCCGCAGTGGCAGAATTGTTCATTTCCCACGACGTTTTCTTGACGAGCTACAGGCAAGAGAGAAACATACCAGACGATAAGTGAGATAAGTGTTGTGAAAAGTTATACGCATAAGTTTTTCCAATTTCTGAACATTTTATGTTACACAGTATGTTATTCATTGTATACTATGTTTTATGTTGTTTACAATATCTATATATATTTTTTTTTTTCTCTTTGCCATAAATGGGGCTGTCAGGTTGCCTTGTGTCGTTACTTAGTAACTGAGGAAGGAGTATTGTAGCGACCTATGTATCGGAGGATCCAACAGGGATTTAGGAACTCACCATACAGCTTCCATTTACGGCCGACAGGTGCATCCAAGTCAGTCCTCAAGAAACCTTTGTACAAGCTTGTTTCGATTAAAATTGATGTCCCCAAATAAATGTGTTGGGTATTAATATTATTAGAATTAAGCCCCCAACAGATCCTTTATGTTAAATTGTTAAGAGATACTGTAATCAAATTATTGTTCAAAAATTATAGTTCAAAAAAGAGATTTCCTTTTTTATTTCCCCAGCTATTCGAAATTATGTGATCAGTCAGAAATTCGATCCGGAGTTTTCAACGGAATTTCATGTTTTCCGATCCCATACTCCAAAAATAGAAAAAAAATCTGTGTGTCTGTGAACACGGTAGCTCCCAATATAATGAATGTATCTAAACGAAATTGTGTGTGTTTCCAGAACACTATAACACTATATCTTAAACTTAAAACGTTAATATTTTCTAAAATCATCCATTCTGTGATAGGGACACCTTATTGGTTTCATATCTATATATCTGTATCATCATTCCATTGAGTAAATGTGTGCATTTGAAGAACACTCATGAACTATATAATTGACTGAGAAAAGCCGTATTCTTTAATTATTGCTCTATGCGACTTTTCCCAATGGATTATAACGAACGAATTTAGATGGCAGCAGGTTGATTGATTTTCAGCCAAATCGGCCAAAGAGAAAAGAGAATTAGCGGGGAGGCTTAACATAAAAACTCTAAAAATAATAATAATAATAATAAATTTATTTCCGTTAAACCAATACATGGTAATAGGATACGTCAAAAGAATTTATACATTAAGATAACTTATAAATTAGATTTATAACTATTTGAGTCTAACACATCTATGATTAGTAGTAATAACAAAGCTATTAAAAAAAGTAAAATGAAATTAATAAAAACTGAAGAAATGAATACTTAAAAATATATGAGTACATAAACAAAATTAATACAAGATACGTTTATAACAATTAGATTCATCAACTATGTATTATTCACAAAAAAACTCTTCGGAAGTGTTTTTATCCCAACGATGTTTCGGGACGTTCTTAATAATTGCCACTGTAATGAATGTATCGATTTCATATCCCCATAAGGACGACACTTATTAATTTTAAGTTGAAATCGACCGAAGGGAAAGGGGGTCAGAAGGAAGGCTTAACACAAAACCCCAATAAATGCCGATGTAAATGAATGTATCGACACAAAATTTAGTATGAGGATTCAAAATCCATTAAATATTGATTTTCTAGCCCAAACGGTCGATTGGCTTTGGAGGGGGAGCGAAAACATTATTTATTAATGGGGAAGTATATAGCCGGTGATTCACCGGCGATTTTTTTGTTGTATTTTTCCAATCAGGGGTTGGGAAATATGAAATTATTATTAAAATTGTTATTATTTTCTTCTATTATTTAATAATATATTTTTGTTATAATTCCCAGTTGTGCTGAATGCTTTACGATATCTGTGTACGACAACGGAAGTTCTGAGCGACCCCGCTAGGTTACCCATTGAAGCAAGAGCAGCCGTTGAAAAATCACCCAAAAAGCCCAACAGCTAAGTTGAATGTATGTCGTCGTCTGGGTGAATTCACTTTACCGGTAATGTTGACAATATTAGTTTACTGTCTTCGTTGACTGAAAATCATTGTTATTCCGGTAAGAAAATAATTTTTCTCTTTTCAACTTTTATTACGATTTTTATACGTTCGAATGGTCCCTATCAGCATCATATCTTTTTTAATAACGAATTCAACTAGGAGTTTCTGTCGTTGGGACCCAATTTTCTTTAAAATTAAATTGAACTTATGAATTGAGTGTGTGAGATGCAAAACTCGCTCGTTACACATTAGCCGAATATTGAGAAAATGCAAAAAACATGCATGGAACGAACCAGTTTTGATACTAACTGCAATTTTCAGTCACCTAAAACCATTGGAAAGAACAAGTTTTGATACAATCTGATGTTTTTTAGTCTTATAAAGCGCCAAAACATATTTTAGAATCTGCTGTCCTCATTTTTTTCAATTTTTGTAACGAGCGAGTTTTGCATCTCACACACAATTATTTTGTCACGTTCTGACTGTGGCACCCGATGAAAGGTAGGACCTTGAAAATCTGGCAAAGAACCAACATATTCCGATTCAAAAACTCTATGTCCTTTACCAAATAATCTTTTAAATAAGAATAACATTTGCGAAACTGGAAACGTTTCTCAAATCTATTTGATCGAAATTGTCAATTCTGCGTAATGTGTAAGCTGTTTTTCTTGTTAATTAAACAAAAAAGAAGTACTTCTACAGAACTGTATTATCTTGTCAGAAAATCAAATTCTTGGTTCTCGTGTTTTTGTACCTTATCAGAAAAGTAATTAAGTGGGTCCCCTTGCTATATAACTGTTATTTTTTTGGGGGGAGAGGGGGGGGGGGTGCTCCTGACTCCTTGAGGGGGTCGGTCACATCACCCTATTGCGTTGGGGAGCGGTTAATCTTCTTCCGTAGCCATCGAGCAGGTCCACAGCCGTCCTTGGTTTCCGGCGCTTTAGGCCGAGTGAACTCAGGATCATGTGTCGGGAGTTCTGTTCTGCCTGCGTCCCAGAGCCGGATATAGAACTATTTAGAATATGACAATATATATTTCTAATATAGAACTATTACTGAATCTTAAACCGAATTGTAATACCGTTGCCCCCCCTCGCTACAGAACTACTACTGCATCTTATCAGAAAAGTAATAAAGTTGGTCCCCTTGCAATAGAACTATTACTGCATCTTACCAGAAAAGTAATAACGTTGGTCCCAGCGCTACGTACAGAACTATTACTGCATCTTAAGAGAACAGTAATGATCGGTCCCCATCTTTCATAATTATTACTGTATCTTAACAGTGAAGTAGATTTTTCCTTTTTTGAGTTTATACAATGTACCAGAAAATGTACCAAATTATATATTTGGAAATAGATAAATACTCACATATATTATTTGTAAGTACATGTTTGAATGTAAATAAATGTATATTAATGTAAAGAAAAAAAATAAACTAATAATAATAACTTTTATATAAATTTACCAAAACACAAATAGTACAAGTGCCATAGTTATTAACCTATTGTTTAATGATTAATTAGTTTATTTGATATGTTAGTAAATTATAGTCAAATATTTTATGATATAAAAAAAATTATTATTATAAATGGAGTTATATATTTTTTATTACATTATTCTTTAGCGGTGTCCAAGCATCAAATGTTTGGTTGGGTGCTAACTTTTGGTTTTTTTTCTTTGAATTTTATATATATGTGTAGAAATCATTTTGAATAGTTGAGAGAAAAAGAGATCTTTGTCTTCCATTTCGATTTTTTTTTTTTTTTAAGTATAATTTATATTGACCAAATTTCTGACAAATACTGATGTGTTTAGTCTTTTAAGTTTACACTGAAGTATGTTAACAGTTGGCTACTTAGTTGTATAAGAGTTTTTAATATGAATAAATTCAAAATTTAGAAGAATGTTATAGAACTACTCATAACTTTTTCAAGGTATTGTAAAATATACCAAAAAATAACTTCAAATATGATGTGAATAAACATAGGAGTGATTATAGATATTTTCCTGTTCAAAACTGTTTTATTTCCTGCATCATGAGGTTGAAGAAAAATAAGGGAGAATAGGGGTAGGTAGGGGGTGAGTGCATGGCATGTCTTTACACCAGTTTCCAAACATCCCTCTAAACTGATGTGAACGTCATTCTAAACTGGTGTGAACGTCACTCTTAACTGGTGTGAACGTCACTCTCTAAACTGGTGTCAAGAGTTACCACGCACTCATCTCCTTTCCCCTCTTACTTGTCATCAACTTTTGTGTGACCTTAAGGAGGTATAAACCTTAATAAACCTTAAGGAGGGCTCAAGTTGAGACGCAGTTCGGTGAAATAGACTATATATTTTTTAGAAAACGTATGTTTTTCTTCATTTTTATTACTATAACGCCGTTATGTATTTACGGAGTCAGATTTATGAAGGAAAACATTCAAAATTGCGTTTAGAAAATGTGAAATTGTATTAGGACGCACTAAGCAGACGTGCCTGTTGCAATTTTAGCGTTATGGTTGGAAGAACGAACGAACAGATTTTCGTACTCTAGGCATCAGATTGATCTAAGGCATAAAATCTAAGTCGAGATTTTTTTCTATTGCAATACTTCTGTATCTGAAGGATGTAAAAGTAAAATTGTCAAAAAATAAATAAATATATTTTGAAGTATCCTTACTGAATGTAAGTTACTGTGAGCCAGTCCCGAGCTTCAACTATCCGATCATATCACTTACTACCTTATACAGCTTATTCGTAGCTCAGACTTAGGACGGCGTGCTCAATGTAAGGGCTTCAGCCGGGTGGATGGTATTTCTACTCGGATGTTGAGGACACCGATTTTGCATGCAGCATGCCTCTAAGCTATCGGCGCCCTATTTTGAATGGGATGTATTATAGGCTAGTTACATTTGACAGTCACGTCCGTAACGGCTAACACTATACCATTTATCTTCTAGCTCTTATACATAATCACTTTTTAATTTACAAATTTGTCAATAGAGAAAAAAGAAACTTGAGCCTAACTCTCAAGAGTAATTCCAGACATATAGAAGAAAACATCGTGGACACCACTCATATTGTGTCCCGTCTATAACCACTCCCATCATCAGTATCTGTAATTCATTTGCGCTGATCTTTATACTTGTTTTTTTTTTTTTTTGTTTAATATTCTTTTTGCAGGAATATATATATACTTTGACAAAAATGTTTTTCTGCATCTAATTTCTAAGAAGTAGAAATTATATTATTACTGATTAACTATTCACTTAAATTAAGTTTTGTTTTAAGAACGATTAATTTATAAACATTTCTAAATAGGAAATTTCCCGTTTCACAAATTAACTTTTTATTTTAATTTCAATAAATTTGATTTAAATTAAACAAAATCAATAAATCTATTTCATGTATCCCAATTTCACGTAATTTATGTTAGATCATAAAGGGTGTATCTATAAATGTAAGTTTATTGCTTGAGAAAATCAAAAAATATTATCTAATTATTAAGTTGTATCTTATTGTTGGTTGAAAAAAAATAATTGGAAAACAATTTCTTTTTTAAATGATCTCTGAGTAACTGGTCACTGATTTCAAATCCATTATTTTTAATTGTTGTCATTTGTTATTTTCAATGTTTTTTGATTAAGTTTGTAAAAAAAAAAATTAATGATTGTATATTTTATTTTTCTAAAAATAATAAAGTTTTTTTTTTCATTTTTTTTATGTGTATGATATTACCTTTGAGCTTCTTGTTTTCTGTCCTATATACCCTATTTTCTCGCAAATGCAAAAATGTATTGCTCTGAGAAATGCGTGTTTTTTTTAAAAATGTATATTTAAGAAAAAGCTTGTGTATAGCTGAAGTACTTTGATCTCGAGACTCACATAGCTCGTGTTCCACTTATTTTCCATCCATGGAAAACTAAAAAGAAAAACTATTTCTTGGAAATAGCATAAATTCGAATTCTGAGAATGATATTCTTTGATGTTCCAATTTAATGTTGGATGAAAAATGACTTTTCACTTATCTATATTTCATGTGCAGTACTATGTTAAGTCCATATTTTATTAACTGAACCTTAAGTCGAGACTGACTGGGATCGGATCGGTAGGTCTGCGGTAACTCAGTTTACGAACGATAAAACAGCCAACCAATCTGAAATCTATGAACTCCCACATCTCTCGAACATTTCCTATCCTTCGGTTCATTTCCATTCCACATATTTGTTCAAATTGATGACAGGCTAGGCTATATAAAACTTTACAATCTTTAGGAGGAAGAACAACCCTAACTGTTCATGTGGGGGCATCGAGACTGCAGAACATGTAGTCCTTGATTGCCCGCTGTACGACCAAGCCAGGGTGGAGTTGATTCGCGGGACCGGATCATACCTGGGACTGTATCTGCGGCTGCTGGTGACGGAGACAGGCTACCCAGTGTTCAGCCGGTTTGTCGGCTCCCGGCGGCAGCAAAAAAAAAAGCGGTGTGACGGGCTGGGGCGAACACCGATCGCCACACAGTTGCCCCCGGTCCACCATAACCTCAATTTAAGCACTTGTCAGATCCCGAGCTCCCTCTACAGACACGACGGGTGATGTTGCACAAAAACAAGGTGCACCCAAAACAATAAAGAACAATAAAAATAAGGCTATATAAAACAAAAAAATTTAAAAAAATATTTATATTTTTTCAAAGAAACACTCACTTTTTTTACACTAATGTAACATCACTTTTAAATTTAGCAACGAGTTAGTGTTGTCTATTATGGAATATTTTCCGCGATAAATTAACCTATATAATATGTAATAATATATAACATGTATGAATACTAATATTTTTGGTCTTCCTGAATTAATCCTCCTCCTTCCATGAAATTAATCGAAATTTCAAGTCGAACAAGTTCAGGAACATTTGGCTGCTAAGCAGTTTTCTTAGAAAGATTTCCATCGTAAATACAATATACTTGATTAATACTGTTCTAAAACGCATACGTAAATAAGATACGAAATTTTCAACTTACGTCAACTTTTTCATTAATATTTAATAAACTTTGATAAAATAACTTTCACATCGACAAAAAAACTAAAGATTTTTCTCTAAGAGAAGAAATTTACTTTACAGTGGCGTTTTTTATATGATTTGGACTTGAAAGTTCGGCAGGAATTAAACCCCATTCAATCACATTCATTCTTAAACTCGGTATTGTCACAATACATTTGATTGGTTGGTACAATTTAAACCTAAGCACAGACCTCTTAGCTGTCAAGTCTCAATGAAAAACATTCTGGTTTTACACTAGTGTCCCCTACGCCAATCACAAATGTGCATTTTACTGTAGAATTCTAAAATTTGTTTTATTCATAAACAAAAAGAATTCACTTTTGTGAATCAAATATTACCATGCATCATCATATCGATGGTCCCTAAGAAGAGAGTTGTTATTCATGAAAGCGCGTCAATAACATACGTTAGTACGCTACCGACGCCCTGGTTAAGGGTTTAAATAAATGAATTTAATTGTAAGCAAAGTAAAGATAGGGATATTCTGAATTGGTATATATATATATATATATATATATATATATAAACATTTACAGCATAACTACACTTCTCCCATTTTTTTTTTCGTTAATTCTAAACCTGTACGAGGTCCGGTACTCGTTAAAAAACCCTACTCTAGGTGAATAATTTAGGTCTCCCACTGTAGAGTTGAGCTTATGCGACGAAAGAGCGCTCTGGTAGTAGGCGATATTACCTCGTAGCTATAGGCCGGATAAGTCATAATAACCAACTAGGAATACTTCTTTTCGAATCCGAACTAATAATGCCTGCCCTGCGTGAAAAAGTAAATAAATCTTGAAGAAGACAATTTTCCATGGCCAACAAAAGATTTCACATTTGTGATTCTTGCACGAAGGGGGCATTTATCACAAGTAATAAACTTAACTAATCACTTATAACATATAAAAGAGTTAATACGTAAATTTATGACTGCATAAAAATTACAGAGCTTGCGAAAAGAATCCACATGCTTCACAAATAAGAAAAAGTCCCGATGTAATTTTGTCATCAATATTGGCGAATGAGGCCTTATGAAAACAATTTTCAGAATGTAATGTTAACTCCGTGTCGATGGAATTGCGAAATGTTTCGATAGAGTTAACTTGTGGAAACTGGACCTGACATTTGAAACAGGTCAATGCGAGCGGTGTAACTGAAGAGGTCTGAATGGCGGAGGCTAGGATGGACATTTCACAGAGAGGGCAGACAACTTGGTTCTCCCAGTCGTATGTTGACTCTTCATCAGACAATACTCTTTCATATTGTTCCAGAAGCAGCCGTAAATCTGAAAAAAAAAAAAAAAAAAAAAGTAGGTGAATTGCCAGCAATGTACTTCCCCAGAACGAATTAACAATTAACTTTTCACTCCCTCTCTAAAACCAGTCGACCGTTTGCGCTAATAACCAATAGTTCTATAGTCTATGGGTAATTCCACACCAACTCAGCATGACGTTTTTTTATGGAAAACTATGTCATTTTTGGATTCCTCATCCAAAAATAAGCTTAAATACAAATTTTCAGCCTTTTTCGATAGAAGGAAAACATTTTGTTGTCTTTTTTCGAGTTTTTCACAATACGATTTTTTATTTTTTTATTTTAACTATCAATATCGGCTGAAAAAATATGTTTTACAGATGATTTCAATCGGAAATTTTCTGTAGATTTCGAAAATGTTATCGAAAATATAAAAAAAATTGACCTTTTCACTGAAAACGACAATTTATAATTTTTTTTCGACATGCTAGTACACCTATTTTTCATCCGTAACACATAGAAATTGTTGTTCGGGAGTTGAACTTTCATAAAAAAAATTTTTTGTTCTGGAAAAAACATTTTTATGAACTGTATAATAGCAATTAAAGTAATTATCGATTTTAAATGAAAAACTCGAAAAAAGACAACAAAATGTTTTCCTTCTGTAGAAAAAAATATCGAACGAAAAAGGCTAAAAATTTGAATTTAAGCTTATTTTTGGATGAGGAATCCAAAAATGACATTAGTTTTCCATAAAAAAAATCGGTGGGTGTAAAGTCATGCTGAGTTGGTGTGGAATTACCCCTATACGTTCATTACATCGGCAGTTATAGGGTTTGAGTTTAGCCCCCTTACCATTTGCTAATTCCGCTGGAAATTAATAAGTATCGTCGTTACTGGGTTCACATATAAAATTTCGTGTCGATACATTCAATCTATCGCAAGTTATCGTATTCACAGACAGTTTCTTGTTTTTAATTTTTGATATGTGGAGGTCGAAAAACATGAAATTCCGTTGAAAACTCCGCACCAAATTTTTGACCGGGAAGTAAAAAATGGTAAACGTAAATGCGCCAATTGAACTTCAAAGTGACGAGGTGCCGTCGTTGAATATCAAGGTTATGATTTGCTATTATGCGAAAATTTGACAAAAGGGAGCTTTCTGGCCTCTGTGAAGAAGGCGGAAGTTGAGCGCCATGTCAACTGGAAGACTCTTGAAAGACCTAGGTGGAGGACGCTTGTGTGAGCGGATATACATTTCTCTTGGAATAGATAGTATTTCAAAAAAAATTAAATTTGTTTTATTTCTTTATTATATGTTTCCACAATATGTCCGAATTTCTCAACTTAGAAGTAGTAAATTTGCTTTGACAGGCAATGACCTTTTTTTTCGTTTAGAATTTAGTCACTTTCTTTCTGACGCAGTGGCACCATGATATCTTACATGGCAGTCATGTTAGGAAACTTTACACCGGACATCATTCAAAAAACAGAAATTCAAGAACTCAAGGAGTGAATTTGCGAACCATGTTTATAGAAACTTTCTTTTTTATTTCGAACAAAAACATTTCTTATGATAATCCTTATCATAATATTATGATAATAAATAGTAATTAACTAAGTGATACATAACATTTTTTTAACAGTTAACACAGCACAAGACCTTTCGACCTACTTTAAAAGAAAAATTGAACAACACTGGAACAATGAATGGACTCACATGGAAGACAACAAACTCCGAAGAATAAACGGTGATCATCACAAGACTAAGGACTGGGACATAGGAAACTGACCCACATTCCTATCTACTTCTTGGACTTGAACAGCCGACATGCTCCTGCAACCAGGACTACACAGAGCTCACAGTACAACATATACTGACGGACTGCACAAACTACACCACATTAAGAACAAATACAAACTACCTTACCGACTGACATGGAAAAACTACTCCAAACACCCAACGACGAATACAACGGACTAATCCAGTTCCTTAAAAACACAAAACTCAATGAGGACCTTAGACATAATAGTCGTCGCTAATGACCCTGAAGTCGATGCGACGTTAAAAAAAAAAAACCTTTTTTGCGGAGATATTGTGAAACAAGTAACGTAAACAAGTAAGTAAATAACGAAAAACTAATGTTTTTTCTTATTATTATTATAAAATATATATTTTATAATAATATACCTTTTTTCAGCTATATTTTTCTCCTATTTTATTTTTTGGTTTTTACAATCTAGAAAATATACTTTTCAGAAAGAACTCTTAGAATATAATGATCATCCAAAAAAAATTGTTTACATGAAGACCAACAAATAAATTATAAATACCGATGATGGGAGTTCTTCCTGAAACGTCTATATTTGTGAGTTTGTAAACCAAAAAATAAATAGGAGAATATAGCCGCAAAAAGTATATTTAACATTTTTCGCAGATATTGTGAAACACTTAATAAAAATACAAAGAAAAACGAATCTTTTTTTAAAATATTGTCTATTTCACAAAATATATAAATTATATGGAAGTACTTTCGGTATTGCTACCATCTTCAGCCACTACAGCAAATACTGTATTTGTTAAGTCGTGGGTGGCTAAAGATGGTAGCAATACAGAAAGTACTCCCATATTATTTATATATCTTGTGAAATAGACAATACTTTTAAAAAACATTCGTTTTTCTTTATATTTTTACTGTAAAAAGTAAGTTATTATAAATTCAGAATCTCCTCACACAACCCAAACTTAAAAAATAAATTTAAAAAATTCACATATTTTGTGAAATATACTATATTTTTTGGAATCGCCTAAAGCTCAGAGATAGCATACTAGCCTACTGTCCTCAAGATCGAGTTCGAAACCCTACCGAGGCCATGGGATATGAAAAAACGAAAAAAAAATATGTCAAATATGTAAGTCACAACAACTACAATATTTTTTTTTAAACATTCTTTTACTTTCTAAATAGTTAAATTCTTAAATAGTTACCTTCGTCTTGTTCATTCACATATTCTGGTTCCAAGGATTCTGGAGGTCTACAAATAAAATTACATGGTCAATAACAACACATTTTAAACAAATCGGGGATAAAATGTCCGATTCATGATCTATTTATATTCCTTGAACTTAAGTATTCGAAACGTCAAATACACTAGACATTGCTGTAAAAAGCGATTATACTATCAAGTAATTCTGTAAATGAAGACAGAAGTTTTAGCATCCTAAATAGGTACAGTGAATCTCTTTAGAGCATAAATATTCGCTTTGAACACTGATTTTGTTTGTGAAACACAATTGGCAAACCAGGACTACATAATAATGAATCAGCAATACACTTATATTGAAAATGTATTGATATTTTTCAAAAAGTTAATACAAGAAAGTAGGTCGTTCCCGCCAAAAGAAAAATACGACTCCCTTCCTTTGGGGAAAGATTGTACTTGAAAAATAAATAATTATACAGTATAAATAAGGATTAACCTTACAATGATATGCCCAAAGGGTTTTGAGTTAATATTTTAACTTCTTCATGCAAGATTCCTGATAAGGTATTGTTCAACTCTTCGTTGTCCTTCAAATCTCTGAACTTATCCAAGAGTGAACATCTGCTGGCTCGAATCCTTGCCCGACATCTCTATTTGTTGAAATATAAACTGTTAGAATAAATAACATAATTTTGATATAATTATTAAAAATTAAGTGACAGTAAAATTGAAAAAAATGTTTTACCTCTCTCAGTATATCACGGAATTTGGGCGATTCATTCCTTTTCTTGTACAATGCATTTCTTTTCCTAATTTTAGAATCTAATTGGGGACTAACAAGTATGCCCGCCATTCTGAACAAATATCACGTAAAACTAGAAATTGCCTAATATCTTATCACAAATGAAAAAGTGAAGCAAGAGGGAAACACAATTGATTCACAACTTCGAAACCAGAATGCGCTACATTCTACTCACAAACGGGCATGAATTAATTTATGTACTCAAGAACATTAAAATAATTCGTTTCACCACAATTTCCTTCAAATGAGTACAAATTCCCACTTCCTATGAAATGAAAACAGAGAGACTCAATGAAGTCCGCATGATCGAATCATTCAAACACCTCGAATTGTGTAGTTCAACGTTTCATCACCAGAATGCAGGCAGTTGGGCCTCCCCCCACTAGTCAGTGAAGCATGTTTGTTGCTCTTTGAAGCCTTCTCACAAATCGTGTTTGGGGTCAGTGATATGAATGTATTTGTTGTTATCAATTATCAAAAATGGATAATATAAATGATACCGCTGTCGCAGGTAAAAAAAAAAATATATATACCAACAAAAACATTTTACTAACAATAAAAATTTATAATAAAAATAAATTGATCCCCCTATTTTTTTTCCTATAACACATAAATACCTTTTCAATTCCATAAATAAAACCACCCCCTTGTTCTAAACCTATTCAGATAGTGGTTGTAAGGTTATCTTGCATGTAATGCTTGATGTTTTTTTTACGTTTAGAAAGTTACTAATAATTTCACCATTGTTTTGAGTTTTCTTCCTGTTGCTTTTTTTTTTTTTCTTATAAACTAATTTGTATTCATGTTTTGTATATGTTCTTCAACGATTTGTGAATGGCAGCAGTTTTTGATATAGATCTGCACGAAGACGGTGCAAATGCTAAAAAATCAAGTGAGGATAGCGATGATGCTATAGACATTGGAGAGGTAAATAACATATTTTCCATATGTGAATTTTTTTATCTTATTTTAAATAGGAACATATTTTTTTCTTCATTTTAATAGGTTTTCGTAGTCATGATGTATCTTATCATCCTTGTATATTTTATTTCGAATTAGTATTAAGTTATTTAATGTAGCGAGTATTTATTTATTAAAGAATCATACTGGAATTATATTTAAAAAAATATTTGTGATTAACAGTCCGCTTGTATCTGTCAACTTTGAATAGATACTCCAAATTGAACTGCATTCCTTAAAGCTAATAATTTGACTTCCTCAAAACTCCAATCTTATCGTAGTTTTATATTTTAATTAAATGGAAACTTTCCTTTTTTTGTGTGATTTTTGGAATTATTGCCAATTGACCAAGCTCCAGAACTTATTTAGATCCCCTTTATTTTTTTTATACTGTCAATGAGATACCAAGTCGATTTTGGGCCCATTTTAATCGATCAAATAAAAACGAAAGTTTATTTATAACAATCCTTGCATGAGTTGCATATCATTATCACTTGCAAATCATGTGTTCATAAGTTTATCAATGTAATATAAATCTAATATGATTCATCCTACTATTGTTGTTTTCATATATTTAATAAAAAGTATGTAGGTATATAATTACCGCACTATAATCCGTATACCTACATGTTTATTGAAATTAGAACAGTTTTTTCTTGAACTTTAGTCACATTAACAGTGGAATATTTCACACTTCGTGATAACATGCGCTGTTTTTTTTATTGGTTATCTAGGCTTCAGAATGATACGGTTATTTTCCATACAATTTATCCCTAAAAAGATTCGTATAGAAAAGTAGTCTAGCCAACAACAGTTATTTCCTGGCTTTATTTATTTATTTAATTTCAACAACGAACAGAATATCTAAATGTGTATTTATTAAAAGCACACTAATATACATTTTCTTTATATGAATATTTTCTTAAACAAGTGCTTGATGTGTGTGTAATACATTTTGGAAAATAGGATGGAAGTACATTTTGATGGACAACACTTCTTGAAACGAGTGAATATTTCAAGTCGACTCGTGTCAGTTGAATCTTTTTTTTTTTTAATGACTTCATGTATGTACTTCGCGTTAAATAAATATGTAATAAGTAACACTATATTACTCAAATAATTCCAAACAACATACCTCTGGCCAGGAGAACGGACTATAGATTGTCGTAAATCATTTAGGGTTATTGGAGAAAAACTGAGTATTGGTCCGACACTTTATAATTTTAGAATAATAACTTTAAATAAATTGCAAAATAAATAGTTAATAAGAATTACTTGTTTCTGGCTCCGCTACTCCACCCTTCGGTAAGATTTCTTCTCCACATTCCATTCTAGAAGTCTTCTGTATAACCTTTCTTGCTATGCGGATTTCTACACAGGCTTGACTAAGATCGCATTAAACTAAATCTTTGTTCACCTGAACATATTAAAAAATAATATAATGTTATTATTATGCTTGAATGGGATTATAATATAATACTTATATAGAAAATAGTAATAGTTCCATCTTTCATAAAGTACACAAAATTACAGGAATAAAAAAACATATGCTTAATAAATAAATATGTAAATATTAATTGTTTACTAGCAACGAGTGATTAGTGATTAGTTTTAGAATTTGTTTTTGTTTAACGTGCTGAATTGAAAAAGTGGCATTTTTAGCAAAATAAAATGTACATTATATCTTACAAAATGTTATGTTTCACAGTATATGAAAAACAAATCTTTAATTTAAACTGTTGGCATAACTGTATTCATTAGAAGTTGATAAATTCACTAATTCATTTTGAAATCATACGAGAATACATTTCATTGTAAAATCATTGATTTCGATGTTATTATTTTATTACATTCATATATCTGTATGTTTTATTTTTTTCTTTAGGCCGATTTTGATTCAAATGTTGACGCATTCATAGAGTGAGTATATATATATAGATATTTTCATTTTTTATATTGAGAAAATATTATTAAAATCAAATGTACTAATTTATTTTTATTTTCAGTTCTGAAGATTTAGAAACTGTTCAGTTGTCTGAACAAAATGTTAATCCTGGGAATGAAAAAACAGGTCCTCAGGATTTTGAATTGCGAAAAGTTTTGGGTAAAGGTGGCTATGGGAAAGTTTTCCAAGTGAGAAAAATCACTGGAAAAGATTCAGGGACTATATTTGCCATGAAAGTTCTTAAAAAAGCGTCCATTGTATGTAATCAAAAAGATACTGCACATACTAAAGCTGAAAGAAATATACTGGAAGCAGTCAAAGTATGTATACACTTTTTGTCTTTTTTTTTTTTAGAAAAATATATTTTAGTTGGTGCTTTTTTAAAAGTATGTGTATTATGTTTAGCATCCGTTTATTGTGGATTTAATATATGCATTTCAAACTGGCGGAAAGTTGTATCTGATTTTGGAATATCTGAGTGGTGGCGAGCTGTTTATGCACTTGGAGCGAGAAGGCATATTTCTTGAAGATACTGCATGGTAAGAATATTTGTAAAACAATATTTGACTGATGCTATGGTTGCCTGTACAAGTGTAGCTCGCTTTGTGTATTTGAAAGTTTGCCCTGCTCGCGTCAGCGTGTCCTGCTGATCATTCATTTTATTGCCTACAAATTATCTCAAATACATTGAATTTTCATGTCTCTCATCAGTAAGTAGAGGTTATTATTCCAAGCTTCGATTTTAGTTCTAGAAAAAGATTTATTAAACTTTTTATATATATTTTAAGATTAATTGCATTCTCATTGGAATTGTTGTTATTCTATATACAGGCATTAGTATAAGTGAGAATACACTCAACTCCTTGAGTAATTGAAATTACTCAAGTAAAATTTGAAGAGAAAGTTAAACAAATTGCATCATATCCTGCACTTTTCTGTACACGATTAAAATTTTAAAAAAATTTAAAATTCCTTTCTGAAAATACCTAGCATTCTGTTTCTTTGAAAAAAAAAACCCAAATTTCGGTACATGAATAAAAAAATATATTTATAAATATGTACATATTTGCCTGGGATGTGAAAAAACCTTGAGCACGTCGTCCTTCGGATTGGACGTTGAGCGATGGTCCCGAGCATGTCCAATGTCTGGTGCTCGTTAAAGCCCCCTAACCTGGGTAAATAAACCTAGGTAAGCAAAATTTAGGACTCCCCCACTAGAGTCGGGCTCATGTCCACCAGAGTGACGAAAGACCGCTCTGGTAGTAGGCGGTATGACCTGGTAATTTAAGCCCAGGCATGAGTCGTAATAACTAACTTTGTTTTTAAAAACAAAATTTGGATAAAACTGAAACGAATGCTAGGTATAGGTATTTTTCAAAATCAAAATCACCATTCATAAGTTACAAGCTATTTTCAAGCTGGACTGTGAACCGGAAATGATTTATGAACGGAACATTTTCGGGCAATTGTGAACTGTTGCTTCATTACGATTATATATTTTATACTTCAGGTTAAACATAATGAAAGAAACTGTAGTCATCAGTGATAATAATACCTCAAAAAGTTTATTTAGCTAGTATAATGGCCTTTATAGTGTCTTATGTACACATTACAACAATGACTTCCATAGTGTCTCCTTCTCACTATAGTATATTATTACCACAGTGTTACAGCAATAGATAGAATTATATACATAAGGTCGTCTGTTATATCTCCTATTCACTATAATATATATTATTAGGATAATATATTACAACAACGAATTCTTTAGTGTCTTATGAACACCGTAGTGTATTATTAAGACAATTTCACAACAGTGGTTTCTATAATGTCATATATACAAAATATAGTGTATTATTCCTACAAAAAAATAATGTTCACCTAATGCAAACATGTGAATTGAAAAGATATCGTGACAAAGTAATAGTTATTATGAATCATGCCCTGGCCTTAACTACAAGGTCATATCGCCTACTACCAGGGCGCTCTTTCCTCACTCTGGTGGACATAAGCCCGACTCTACTATGGAAGTACTAAATGTTACATACCCTAAATTTTTATTCACATAGGGCAGGGGTCTTTAACGAGTACCTGCCATCGTACAGGCTCGGGACCATCGCTTAACATCCCATGCAAAGAACGGCGTGCTTAAATTTATTTTACCTCCCAGATAAAATTAACGAAGGACCTCGGCCGGGTTTTGAACTCAATATTCCACAATTACCAAATATATTAAAATTATTATTATAAAATTCAAGTTATTGTTGTTTGTGACATTGTAGAGACTCAGGATCGCCATTTCTTAGCATTACGTTCTAATTGTATGCTGTTTATCAAGTGTACTTAACTAAAAATGGTTACACTGTGAAATAAATATCAAATTGAAAAGTTAGCAATGGTTTCTACATTATGTTCACAAAAATTGAATTTATCATCTTTTTCAAGATGTAACTCTGGGCTACACTTCTTATGGCCTCACTCATAACAATAATTTAATAACAATTTTATTTCAGTTTCTACCTCTCTGAAATAATTCTGGCTCTTGAGCATTTACATAGACAAGGAATCATTTATAGGTAATACATATTATATAATTATTTTATCAAATACAAATAACCCATATGAAATTGTTATTATTGTACAATTAGACTTACAAATGTCTCGGTATCGTTTTACTTGTGTATGAAATTTAGGCAAAAGATGTTTGTTATTGTGACTCATGATCGAGCCTTAACAACGAGGTCATATCACCTACTACCATAGCTTTCTTTCGTCGCTCTGTTGAACCGATTCTTCTATGGGAGTTCTAAATTTTGCCTACCTTAAATTTTTATTTATCTAGATTAGGGGTCTTTACATGACATCGTACAGGCTTGGGGTCATCTGAAGGATGACGTGCTCATCTTTCAGAGTTCAGTAAGCAAGCATTCTACCGGCGCTTTCAAATAGATCTGTTTCTTAAATTAAAAGGGTTGCCCATTCCATGCCATATCAAAAAGAAAAAAATATATATATATTTATCAACAGTTGAGGTGTTGCCGTCAAAATTAAGACATTTCAAGTCCAGTAATTGAGAAATTTTATCAGTAAAATATATTGGAATCTTATGATCGTAAATGAATGTGTTGAAATGGCAAAACTACTGTGGGAGACCTCACTATTGCCTACCCTAAATTTTTATTTATATTTCACCTACGATAGGCGTTTTTTAACGAGTGTCTGACATCGCATAGACTCGAGACCATCGGATGGCACCAAAGGATGGCATGCTCAAAGCTTTTCACCTCCCAGCTAAAAAAAACCCTGGGCCTCTGCTAGGTTTCGTAATCTTGAGCTGAGTAGGCTACCACTGAGCTACCGGTGCTCAATTATTAGTATTTATTTCGAATATATTATATTACATAAAAATAGTTGGAGGAAAAAGTACAAACAAAAAAATCACCGACCAGTAATCTACCCAAATAACTTCAAAATGTCGTATTTTGACTACTTTGAAATTTTCGCAGTGGGCATCTGTTTAAACACCAGATATTTGAGTTTGCACAGCTCTCCGATCGTGAAACCTTTGAAATGTGAAATCAACTCAAGTTCTTTTTGAAGTTCTTGGAATATTTATTATTGGTCGGGGGTTTTAAAAACATTTTCATGCTATTTATTTAAGTTATATTTTTCAGAGACTTAAAACCTGAAAACATATTACTGGATGCCGGTGGCCATGTTAAATTGACAGACTTCGGTCTCTGTAAGGAACACATTCAAGAGGGTATCGTAACGCACACATTTTGTGGAACCATTGAATATATGTAAGTATAATTATGTTTTCTCTTCTATTAGTTAGTTATTGTGACTTATGTCCGGGCTTTCGAGGTCATATCGCCTACTACCAGAGCGCTCTTTCATCTCTTTGGTGGACACGAGTCCGACTCTACTATGGTATGGAGTCTAAATTTTTATTCAGCTAGGGTAGGAGTCTATACTTTAAGGAGTACCTGACAGAACAGGCTCGGGACCGTCATTTAATGTCTCACCCGAAGGATTGCGTCCTCATGGTTTTTTCACCTCCCAAATAAAGAACCTAAAGGTTTCTGGTGGGTTTCGAACCGACGCTAGCTCTGAGCAACCGGCGCCCTCTTCCCCCTATTATTCTCTCATGTTAGTATGACTCCTGCCCGGGCTTTGACTACAAGGTCATATCGCCTACTACCACAGCTCTCTTTCAACACTCTGATGGACATGAGTCCTACTCTACTTATGGAGTTCTAGATAAATATATAAAATTTCGTGTCGATATATTTGTTCTATTCACAATTATGGTCAAATTTCTGACCGATGACATAATTTTCCCTATTCATCGTATAACTGGGGAAGTAAAACAAAAAGAAACCCTTTTCATAAATGAAATCATTTAAAATTCCATAAAAACCACAAAACAAAATTAATCTGTGTTTAACAACCATCGACCAGAATTTTAATCTAAATACCACTTATCGAGGTGCTGTGAAATCTACATTAACACTAAATTTGGGCGTTTTAATTAATTTTGCCCAACTGTGGTGTTTCAATTTATTTCACAGTTTTCCCGACTGTGATACGTTTTTAGTGTGTTGTCAAGATACGACCTTCTTGAAGTTTTTCGATTAGATTATTGGTTCGAAGTGTTTTTTTTTTTTTTAAATGTTTAATTTTCTTTTTTTCGTGTTTCTCATTATTATTGTCTCTATTAAAAAGCAAATTGACATTTTTAAATAATATATATTTTTATAATCACAGTATTACATCATAAGATAACTCTCGTTACATAATGATTCAAAGTGAATTTTTATCTCATTTGGCATTTTATTCCAATTTTTTGTCAGTTTTGTTGTTTATTATTATTATTATTATTATTTTAAATTATTATTAGGGGCAGTCCTCCGCTCGCGATTTTTCGATATTAAGAATTCTAGTTTCTATATTTTGGAATATATAATTCATTTGTATTGTTTTACAAGGAGAAACACTCAAATGATCAGCATATCTGCTGAAGAAAGTGTGAACTATGGAATACCGGAATTCATATTTATACTCGGGCTTTAACTACGAGGTCATATCACCTACTACCAGAGTGCTCTTCCATCACTCTGGTGGACATGAGCCCGACTCTACTGTGGGAGTCCTAAATTCTGCCTGTCCTAAATTTTTATTCACCTAGGGCAGGGGTCTTTAACTGACATCGTACAGGCTCGGGACCATCGCTTAACGTCCCATCCGGAGGACGGCGTGTTTAAGTTTATTTTACTTTCCAGATAAAATAAACTAAAGGCCTCGGCCGGGTTTCGAACCCACGATCTTGAAGGCAGAAGGCAAGCACGCATACCACTGAGCTACTGGCGCCCTCCCGGAATACAATTAGGTTATTTTATTTCTAAGATAGTTTGATTTTTTTTTTGTCATTTAGGAATTTATATATATTATTCTCTCTTGAATTTTCTTCAACAAAAGTACTTTCCAAAAAATCCCCATAAGTTAATTTTTCTAGTTCACCGTAGATTTGTAGTCAATAGGTGGGCCATTGTATTGGATATGAAAAAAAAAAATACATCTTCCAAAAATAGAGAAAAACTATTCTTCTTTTTTTACTGCCCGATGTATACAAAGTATGGAGGAAGTTATGTAATCTGTCAGATATTCGAAGTTGAGTTTTCACCGGAATTTGATGTATTCCGACCCTCTAAATCCACATATGAAAAAAAAAAAAATGTCTGTGTGAACACAATGACTCCCAATACAATGGATGAATATACTGATTGGGATGGTGTTTGTTTGTTTGTCTCTAGGGAGGAAGCGAAGGATCACAGTCGGGTAGTAGTTTTTTACGGTTATTTGAAATTCTTTTAAAACAAACCTGTACAATACATATATTTTTGGATTCGTCTTTCTAAGTACTTAGATTTGATAGATACCCCACCCGATTGATTTTTAGAGTTTGACAATATGGTGGCCAGCGTTCCACAGTCGTGTAATAATTAAATACATTAGTTATTTTTGTTATTCAGGGCCCCAGAAATATTGACAAGGAGTGGACACGGGAAAGCTGTGGACTGGTGGTCCCTTGGAGCTCTCACATATGACATGCTTACTGGAGCCGTAAGTTATTCTATATTTTTGGTTTATTCTATGATTTTTTTTGCAGATTATTCTTATCTGTTTATTATGAGAAAAATGTTCAGAGGAACACGTTTAACTGGAAGATTATATGTACTAGAAGTGTGCTGTTTAGCGTTACAATAGCAGGTTTGTTTTACAGAATCGAGAGTTTTTGTGGCTCATGCCCGGGCTTTAACTAGGCGGTATATATCGCCTACAGTTAGTGCGCTCTTTCGTCACTCTGGTGGACATGTCTACAATGAAAGTCCTACATGTTGCCTATCCAAGATTAGTTACCTAAGGTCTTAACGAGTACCTGACATCGCAGAGGCTCGGGACCATCGATTAACGTTCCTTCTGAAGGACGGAGTGCTCAAGGTTTTTTACCTTTCAAGAAATAAACGTTGATTATTGTCCTTTTTTCAATATTTAATTCTGTATTTCTTAATTTTTTGTAATTGTACATTAGTCGCTTAATTGAACCTTGATCTTATAATTTTATCATAATATGATATCAGAACTGTATTGGGTTCACGTGATTTTTTTTTTTTTTTTGTTTATGAGACGGATTTTTTATATATGTTTTTTTTTTTTAATTTCTCATATTATTGTTATTAATATTATTATTTGGTCCGAGGTCGATTAAAACATCCTAAAAAAATATTAAAGACTATGGATTATTTGTTTACATTTGTTTTTATAACAAATGTCCGGGGTTTAACTAAGGTGTCATATCGCTTATTACCAGGTCGCTCTTTAGTCACTCTAGTGTACATGAGCCCGACAGTGGGTGTTTTAAATGTTTTCGGTCACAAATCATCCTGAAAAACATTTGTATTTTATTCATTTTTCATCTAAATATTTTCTATTATCTTTAGTGGAATAGACAATATTTCAAAAATAAGTTTTTTTTATTCATTTATTACAAGTTTCCACAATATGTCCGCGTTCCTCAACTTAGAAGTTGTAAATATTTTCTATTATGAATTATGGATTTTTACCAAAATAATATCTCAGTGTATTTTTTCAATGCACTTTAGTCCCACCCAACACCTGCAGGAAGAAAAAATTTGTTTTCTTACTTTTTAGTTTCTTATATGCATCTCTAAACTATCATAGTTTTTATCAAAGAGCTGTAGATTAATATCTATAAAAATTTTAGTTAGGGTAAGCAATGTTTGAGACCCTATAACTCTCTGTGGACGTTGGTTCTACTTCAGTTTAACAAAAATTGTTAGGTATTTCATAAGGAATATTTTTTGTAATTAACCAATTTTTTATTAGATCCAACCGCTTTTTGTAAAAACAAGCAAACTTCTGAAAAAATTACATGTTTATGACATGCAACGGATAGACGGTGAACCACTTGACTGATTTCAGTGAAATGTTAATATAAATCATTATTGAGGGCGCCGGTAGCTCAGTGGTATACGTGCTGGCTAAAGATAGCGGGTTCGCAATCCAGCCGAAGCTCTTGGTTTATTTTATCTGGGTGGTATAACAAAAAAACTTGAGCATGCCTTCGGATGGGACGTTAAGCGATGCGAGCCTTTACGATGTCAGGTACTTGTTAAAGACCTCTTCCCTATGTGAATAAAAATTTAGGATATGCAACATTTAAAACTCCCATAATGGATTCGAGCTCATGCCCACCGGAGTGACAAAAGAGCGCTCTGGTAGTAGGCGATATGACCTTGTAGTTAAAGCCCGGACATGAGTCATAATAACTAACTAAAACATTATTAATGGAATGAGGCATGTGTACCAAGTTTTAGCATTCTCTCTCTATTAGAAGTACCCGAAAAAAACGCAATCGGCAGATTTCACTTCTCAAAACCGAATTGATGTAAGGTATAGAAAAATGTATATCTACTGAAGAATTTTTTTTTAATTTTGATCCTATTTTATTTGATTACAGCCACCATTCACTGCAGAAAACAGGAAGAAAACAATAGAAAAAATTCTAAGAGGGAAACTCAACCTTCCGCCATATTTAACTCCAGATGCTCGAGATCTTATTAGAAAATTATTAAGGGTAAATATAATTAATAATAATAATAATATTTATTTCCGTTAAACCATAACATGGTAATAGGATACGTCATAAGATTGTTAACATTAAGATAGCTTATAATTTAACAGATATTAACTCTTGGAGTCTTGACACACATGGATTAGAATTAACAATACTACTAAAAAATAATAATAAATGAATAAATAAATACTTAAAAATATGAGTACAAAAATAATAATATTATACAGTAGATTAAGTGTATAATAAATATAGTAGATACATTTTTTTTAATTTTCTTAAAATTAAGATAATAATTTTTGATAACTTTTCCGGAAGTTTATTTTTCACGACATTTCGGGACGTTCTCTCGTCCCTTCCTCAGGTCACAATGTGCGAAATATAGAAAAGAAGAATAACAATTATAAAATATTTATATCTATAAATAAATGAAATAAATAAATAAAATGATAATAAAAAATACAAAAAAGAGAAAAACAAGAAAAATAAATTAGGAGGATATCTATGGAGGAACTTTGCCAAAAAAATTGAAATGAAAACTATGAATCAAATAATGTTTTTGAAAATGAAACACGATTTTTTTATTTTGGTTTTTTTATTATTTTTGAACAATGAGATTAAATATACCGTTTTAGTGGTGAGAAAAAATATTAATAAAAAAAATAATTAAGAGTAAGGAGTTTATGAAAATCTAGGCGGTCATTATTTCCATGTTCCGAAGAAATAAATGGAAGTATGCTGATAAGGTTGGAAATTCGTGTCCGATATAATGTCAGAATCAAACGGGAAAGTGGTTTTCTGCAGGGCTTCTGTGCATGTGCGATAACTTCCTAAAAAAAGTTCCGATTTTAATTAACGCTTTCGATTAGGACGCCAGTCTATTGATTTTTATGCCAATCAGATATGTGATTGTGGAAATGTATGCGATTTCGTGTAATTTTTTTTTTCGTTCATTGATTTTGTAAAAATGCATCGATTTAAATGTTTCTTTGTGTAAAATATTTTAGTGAGGTCTATTAACTAATTTTGAAGCCAATCATATCAGTGATTTTGGAAATATGCCCAATTTTGCAGATCTTGTTTTTGCACACTAATTTTGCTGATATTTTTTATATTGAATATTACTCTGAAAATGGAAGTGGAAGTCATTTATGATTCACCATATCGATATTTGTAGAAATTTTCATTTTTAATCGATATGCCCATTTCTAATATAACATATTATTACAGCACAACTTCTCTTTATTTTTTGCCTTCTCAAAAAATAGCTATTACAATCGTTTCGGGAAGAACTTTAGCTCAAAACTAGTATATAGAAGTCGACTCAATAAATGTGTTCTATAAAAGGAATATCCTGATTGACAGAAGGAATAGTTAACATAAAGAACACATGTATTATAGATACTGATGATGGCAGTGCTTCTCATAACGTTTGTAATTGCTACTTTTTTGAGAAGTCAAAAATAAATGGAAGAAGTGATGTAATAATGTATTATACGTGAATTAAAAATATCCTTACACAACCCAAAAAGTTATGTCAATTGACTCGTGCGTCACTACGGCCAGCTCTATTATCTGATTCTAGAGATATTTCTTGAGATGTTGATATTTGTGAGACATTTAAAATGGTGTAAATCCATCTCATTTCATTTTGTTAATCCCCGTTCAATTCCCCCAAACTTCTGAAAAATTGATGATATCTTAAATGTTATCCAGAATTGCCTCACCAAGACCATTAATAGGATACGAGGAGTGATCAAAAAGTTACAGGACTTTTTGGATTTCGCGCCAATGGAGCGTCGGAGAGCGATACGGTTGGTAGCATTAGTTGTTCTCTATTTTCCTGAGCTCAGCCGTTTTTGTAGATTCCCTACATCCTACTTTATTGTGAAGTAACAGACGTTTTTGTGAAACAAGTTTTTCGTGTGTCATGTTTTGTGTGAAGTTGAGTAAAGCTTTTACAGAAACTTTTCAGATGTTACAAGAGGCTTTTGGGGATGAATGTCTTGAGTTGATCACGGTGTCATGAGTGGTACAAGAGGTTCAAACTCGTCAGAAAACAATCCTCGTTCAGTACGCCCGTCAACTTCGACTGACGATGATCATGTTGCCGGAGTGAACGTTCTCATTCTCGACTAACCATCCGTTGAAATCCTGAGACATTTGCGCGAGACTTTGAGGAGGAAGAGACCTGAGTTGTGGGGAGTGGATGCTGCAGCATGACAATGCGCCTATGCATTCTGCGTTGCTCATTCGCGATTATAGCCCAAAAACGCCATGTTCGTCATCCCCCAGCCCTCGTATTCCCAAGACCTGGCCCCTGCGGACTTTTCCTGTTTCCGAAGGGGCAGAGTTTGCACTCAACTGACGAAATTAAAGAAAAATCGCTGGAGGAGCTGAACAGCATTCCAGAAGATGAGCTCTCAGGGTCCTTCCACCAGTGGGAACGGCGGTGGAAAAAAATGTATATCTTCCCAAGGGGAGTACTTTGAAGGAGTCAATGTCCAATAACTAGTACATTTTTTACAAATTTTTAAAAAATCAGTCCTGGAACTTTTGATCACCCCTCGCATGCCACTTAATACTGCTAAAAGAATTATTTCGTTCCACCCTTCCAAAAGAATTATTTCGTTCCACCCTTCCCAAAGAAATTATCGAACCTTTTCTGCCCTTTGTTTGACGCCAGAGATATTCATACATACTTTAATCACTGTGAGACATTTAAATTTAAAATGGTTTGTCATCAACACTGTCATATTTAATGGTTTCACACCATTTAGTACTTCTCCCCTCCCTTCCCAAAAAACAAATTTATAGTTTTTTTTATTACAATACAGAAAGTACTTCCACATAATGTATATAGTTTGTGACATAGATAATATTTAAAAAAAACACGTTTTTTTTTTCTTTCTTTGGATATAACTTGGTTAATAAACGCACTTCTCGGCCTTCAAATTTGTTTTATTCAATTGTTATAAGTGACATTTCGCCCGAATTCAGGCATTATCAAACTAAAACCATATCAAAACATTAGTAAGTCATATTTAAATAAAAAAGTGAGTCTAATTACATTAAAATAAAGTTACATAAAAAAAATTGACAATAAATAAAGTATATATAAAAATTATATATTTATTATTATTAATATTTATGTGCTACTTGTTATCTTTAAAGAAAATGTTGCCTCTCCTTTTATATAGGCCTCCATAATTAGCACATATTTAAAAAATATCCTGAAAATTTCATGAATATCGCTAATATACAAACAGAAAGACAGCGTTTGGATTTTATATATTAAAATTATAACTAAATGTATATATTTTCACTTGTTAGCGTCAGGTAGCTCAGAGGTTGGGCTCCCCACCTAACGACGGAGAGGCCATCAAAAGTCAGCCCTTTTTCAAAGGTATCAACTGGATCGATGTTCTCAACAGACGATACGAGCCTCCTTTCAAACCGTCATTAGTAAGACCCTTTTTGTATTCAAATATTATTTCATTTTATCCATACATAAGGAATGTGATTTAATTGCAGTAGATGGCAGTCACTAACGTACAGAAATTTGTGTGGTTTTGACCAGGAATCGTATGGTAATATCGCTGTAAATCCTGGTTTTACAGAGAGACCAGGCACATTAAGTGTCGCTGACTATCTGTTGACCCATCCTCTGAAATTCGATGTAGAAGTTTCACCGGAATTACAAGATTTTCGAGATTTTTTTGATCACAAAAAAAATTTAAAAATGTATGTGTGTGTGAACAGGATAATTCTCAATAGAATGAATGTATCAACACGGAATTTTACGTGTATCCCGACGTCTAAGGATGATATCTATTGATTTTCAGTCAAATCCGCCAAGGGAGGTGGGATTAGGAGGGAGGCTTAACACAAAAACTCTAATACCTGTAGTTGTAATGATTGTATTGACACGAATTGTCACGTGTAAATTCAAAACCCAATAAGGACGACACGTATTAATTTTCTGCGAAATCAGCTGAAGAGATGGGGGGATCAGATAACTCAAATACCCTAATAACTGTCGATGTAATGAATATATCGACACACAATTTAGTATGAGGATTTACTGAAATAAATACTTGAATAATTCAAATATTGTGTTTTAGCCCTTTGATTGGGAGAGCAAAAATAAAATTCTAATACATAATTCCTTCAAATTATTAATGCTATTTTTTGCGAAAAAAAAAAAAAAAATCACTGTTCGAATTATGAAAGTTTCGAATTATGAGGTTTAATGTCATAATTTATAATTGGTGAGAAATAGGTTTCTTAGATCACCGCAAAATATTGAAATGCTGGAACGCTGCTCCATTTTCTACGATTCAATTGCTCCTTTCATCTTAAAGTTATTTCACATATTTCTACCACATTTAAAAAAACTTCAATTCATAGCAAAATATATGCTTATTGCTATCCAGATATTTTCTGAATAAGTTTGTTTCAAGAAAGAAATAATTAATGAAATAAAATATCTAGGAACTGGCTGCACGTTTCATGGAATTAATGTGCTGTATTAAGCTTAAATATTTTATTTTATTATTATAAAAAGGTTTTGTATTTTCAGACAAGTGATGATGACGTTTCACAATTTGACACCAAATTCACCAGACAAACTCCTATCGATTCTCCCGAAGAATCAACCCTAAGTGAAAGTGCTAACCTTGTGTTTCAGGTGAGTTACCATATAACTGTGTTTTGTCTTATTTATATGTGTTAATGGGGTGTGTTAAGGAAGACAGTATCTTTGAAGTACATCGTCTAGTCGAAAGGCTGCCCGGAAGCGAACTGCTTACTTGCTTGGGGATGAGTTTCTTCGTTAATGCCAATTATCTTTCTTATTTTTAGTTATTAAAATGTTATAATAAATTGATAAAATAAAGTAAATCTTCAAAATAAATACACTAAATGTAGAATTTCTGAGAATGGATTTTGAAGATGGAGGAAAGAGTTTTAATCTTGATTACAAAGAGATGGAATCTTCTCTGTCGTCCACCACCAGCGGCAAGATGATCGGGTCATTTTTGACTTCCTGAATTCTGGACAGTGAGAGACAAGGTACAAAGGACAGAGACCCAGAGAGAGACAATGTGAACATCCTTCGTGCCGTTCTGGACAGCGTTAATTGAGAGGGTTCGGAGGAGCAGGACAGGGCCTTCAGTGTGTTTAGAGCCTCGTGAAGAACCGTAGCTGCTGCAACCCCTATTAAATTTAATAAGGTATTTCCCTAAAAAGATTTAATTCTTTCCCTAGCTTTTACTTATATTGTGACATTTTTGGACGGAAAGTCGAAAGATATTATTTTTTATTTTTTTATTGATGAAGTTTATTATCAGATCATCACAGGAGAGGGCTGTACATGAGGGATAACATGTTCTAATTTTTATATTTAATGAAGCAATCCGCAACTTATCTTCACTAGGTAGCATTGATGACATGGTTTTTTATTTTTTTATGATATGACTATTGTGTTGTTTGACAGGGATTCACTTATGTGGCACCCTCTGTCCTGGAGGAGATCTGCCGGCCGCGAATCGTGAAGGCCCGCTCCCCCCGGAAGAACCACACTCTTCATCATAGCGACCGACATCACGTCCACCACATGATGACCAGCCCCCATCCCCACTTCTCCATGAGGGGTCCCCCGGATGACATTGGCCTCATGAGGCACTACTCGGACATGCCACACCTGGTCCGGCCTCCAGCCCACCTGGGGAGTCGACTAGTCCGCCCCGGGCCCCGCCTCATGGGCACTCCTGTGTCTCACTTCCCCAATCGGACCTCCGCCGCTGGGGGTCCCATGGTCCCCCAACCACCCCCTGATGAACTCATGGAGGTGGTCACCTCCCCACCTCCTGGGCCTCTTCCAACGCTGCAAGTGACTCGAAGCACATTAGGTCAATAATTCTGTTAGCATAGCAATGATAATAGAGTAAATACTGAGAATATAGAATAAACCAGCAACAACTTACTGGCAGATGCAGATCTAGCTGTGAACCATTGGTTGACCCGTTTAAAGTTGTTAGTTTGTGCCAAATCTAACTTACAGATTTATTTTCTCCTGTTTCCCTTCTAAACATTTATTTATATTCTACTTATATTTATATGTGTACATATTCGTCTTGAGTATATTGGCTATAATAAATACTCACGTTAATTTTTCGTTCCTGAAGAAAACATGAATTTAATATTAGTTACAACGAATAGTAATAGCTAATTAGAAAATGATTTTAAGTTCCTTCCTTAATTCGTTATTATTGACTAAATGTTTTAAACTTTACATTATTTGTATAATTATTTATGGAAATATCTTAACAATTATCATTATAAATCAATTTATATGTTAATGAGGACGCTTTTTGAAGGCTATCTGTTGTACGCTATCTGCATACTGTAGATTATTTCCAAGGGACATACCCCTGACAGACGGTCTAATCCGGGTTCAATCATGGACTTATTACGTATGTACGTCATACATATTTATGACGATAAACTCAGATTTATGTATTGCTCGATTTGTTCCTTTTTGTCAGTTCGACTGAGGAATAAAGGGCCAATTCTTTGGATGACATTTGAAAAAAGAATGAATGGGATAGCTTTTGGTGAAGAAGTTTGGACCGATTCATTTTAACGATATCTCATAAAAGCAGCCTAACTCTGAGCATTCCTGAACAAAAACAGATCAATGAAAGACATTGAGAGACATGTTCTTGGACGTCGGCAATAGTTTCAACGATTGTGTTGTAAAAAAAAAATGTAATATCTTTTTTCGTCATTTACGTCCCCAGCTATACAATTTACCGGAGTCTCAAGTTTACTGTCCAGAACCGTACTGAGACGACAACTATTAAGTTTCAGTGAAATCGGCCGAAGGGATGTGAAGGATCAAGGAGGGGGCTCAACTCAAAAATCCTAATAACTGCTTATGTAATGAATATATTAACACGAAATGTAGTATGAGGATTTTAAATTCTCTGTACAAGTCAATTATTGATTAAAATGGTCTTTAGACGTCGAGCGATGGTCACGAGCCAGTGCGAGTATAGATATCCTAGGTGAATAAAAATTTATTAATTAAGGCAAAATTTAGGACTCCCATAGTAGAGTCGGACTTATGTCCATCAGAGTGTCGAAAGAGCGCTCTGGTAGTAGGCGATATTATATATTATTGTAATTAAAACCCGAGCATGAGTCATAATAAATAATAATAACTGGTCTTTAAAGAGAAATTTAATTGAAAAGCTTTTTATGTCTGTTACTTCTTGGGAAAGGCTTCCCCTTTCCATTTCTTCATCTTGCGATTCTTCACAAATATAATACAATGGGAAAAAAGTAATGTACGAAAAAGATCCTATTTATTTGGTATAATATATAGGAGAAGCTAGCCAAAGGTAACACTCTTTTGTGGGTTTCATAACTCAATGAAGGTCACCACGCCAGCGATTTCATGGTTGGGGTGGAGGTTTGTCTGGATGTGACTGTGAAGGTAAACTCTGTGTAATTGGGATAAGTTTTTATCACAAACTGGAGTTATTTCAATCGCTGGTAAATATGAAAGTCTAATTCAAATCAAGTCTAAATCATTGTTTGTAAATTTTCGTTGTGAATGCCTCCGTTATGCACAAAAATAAGGGCAAATTGACGTACGTTCACATTTTCTATCTAAAACGAATTGATTTGGCTCAAAATGTGTTGTTGTACAATACATTAATTAATATCCAGCTATAGTTGGAATTTTGAGTTTCTTTGAAAATTAATAAGTGTCATTCTTATTTGGTCCTGGATAAAATTTAGTTTTCTTATACAAATTTTAAATACCCCAATTGAACAAACATGTATTGTTTATGAACTTGAATGAAATAAAACTCGTTTATTTGTGGTATTGTCTAATTTCACAGAATATATATACATGGGAGTACTTTCGGTATTTCTACCATCCTCAGCCAAAAGTGTAAGAGATAAGACTGCTTATCTCTTACACTGTTGGCTGAGGATGAAAAGGAAGAAATACCGAAAGTACTCCCATGTATATATATTCTGTGAAATTGGAAAATACCACAAATAAATGAGTTTTATTTCATTCAAGTTCATTTGAATTATTTCACAATATCTCTGCAATAATGTCAGTTTTCGTGTATTGTTTAGTTTCATCAAAATAAGGCATTCAAATTTCATTATAATTGAGCAAAATTAAATCCTAAATCTAGAAAAAATCGATTTATTAGCTTTACTACTTTATGTATTAAGTATAAAGCTCCTAGGTTTCTTAAAAAACCTTGAGATTACCGTCTTTTTATGGGAAGTTAGGACTCCCTGTGCAGAGTCCGAAAGTGCGCTCTGGTAGTAGGCGATATGGCCATGTAATTAACCTATTTAGTAAAAACCAACTACATTATACAATTTTTTACAATTGAACACCAATAACTATGTTAAATTGTTGATATCAAATTATACAATTTAAAAATAAACTACTTAAAGTCAATTCCCATAATGCAACGGAAAAATATTTATAATAATATAATTTATCAACTTGTTCTTCCTAAAGGTCCTCCATTATTTTGGAAATGAAATACGCGAAATGGCCAAAATCACGTTCTTCCTTTTATAACTATTTAGACTCCTGTTGTTAATTAATGATCTGCTGGTGATATTATATATTCGATATTAATCTATAATTGAATAATTTATTAAGCAAGATAAAAAAATTTTAAATATAGCCCGAGTACCAAATGTTTATTTTCTTGTGTTCAATTTGTTTCGATTCTTGAAGAAAATGTCTTATACATTATTAACATTCACGCATAAGTATTTTGGCAACTTTAAATAAGTTATTGATATATACTTGTAAAATTTTAAACGATTTAACCATTGGTTCTTATTTAAATAATTGTTCATTTACCAAAAGTGTTCACAATGCAACTGTTGTTACCTTTTATAAAAATATTAGTAAATAGTTTTATAATATACATATTTAGGTATAAAATAATTGTTGCTGTTGTGTTTTTGCTATAAATTAAGAAATTATACTACCTCTGTTTTTTTTGTTTTTTTATGTTATATTATTATTATTATTTTAATATTGATTTATTGAACATTATATTATTTGTTTTAAATATAAATATTTTTTTCAATGAAAAGTCCACTCTCGTGTAAAACGATAGGGTTCATATTATTTGAAGTTCTCCTTGACGAACCAACTAAAACGGAAATGTACAGTGTTTTACATACATAATGGTAAAGATCGTTCACCTTTACAATCGAATTGTTTATGGTGTTTTTACATTTTGTAACTAAAAATTATTACTATATTTTTTCTTTAATTTTAAAGAAATAATTCTCAGTTTTTGTCCCAAATTAGTTCTTGTGTAAGCTGTTTTTTTTTTAAATGTATTTAATTTTTTTTACTCAAGTTCATATCAACTGTGATAGTTAACGACAAGGGTTGAGTCTGGCAGGCAGTGAACTATATACTGGATAGCTATCTACCCTATTACCATGGTCTCGTATTTCTAGAAAAAAAATTTTGGATCAGGTGGACTGTTATGATGTATGTGTTTCATAATATTTTTCGTTTTGAGTTGATTCCTTTTTTTTTTATTTTTATATATAAACATTTTATTTATTTATTTTTCACCCTTTCGTTATAAATTATTTCCAGCGCCTTTAATGTAACTATGATAGCCTCCAAGCAACACTGCATTAAATATAATTTATTATTATATCGGCCTCTTCTTTACACTACACGGATTTCATTGGCGAATATTAGTGTACGCGTAAAAAACGTACACTACCGGTTTCGGCGTTACACCTTCATCGAAGTTTGTTGTATTTATTTTTTAGTTTCCACAATAGGTCCTCAACTTAGGAGTTACTATTATTTATATTTTAAATGTTTTCAAACCCGGCTGAGACCATTAGATTGTTTAATCTTGAAAGTAAACAATTATTGTGCATGCCGTCCTTCGGATGGGACGTTAAGCAATGGTCCTGAGCCTGTACGATGTCAGGTACTCGTTAAAGCTTCTACTCTAGGTAACTAAACCTGAGTAGGCAAAATTTAGGATTCCCACTGTAGAGTCAGGCTCATATCCACCGCTCTGGTAGTGGGCGATATGGCCTCGTAGTTAAACCCAGGGCATGAGTCTTTAACTAACTAAAGCTTAAAATATGAAATAAATTGTTTTGTTTTTTCAATTTAGTCGTACTGCAACCATATTGAAGACTTTTTTTTTTCCTTTATCTATGTTTCGTTTGTTGAGAAAATATTATATCACAGTTCAGGAACTCAAGGAAATGTTTGTAATTTTCTGTAACACATGTATCTTTTGTATTTCCATTTATACTTTTGATGTAAAAGTCATGATGAATTCCAAATTGAAAAGAATGGATTTTTAATTAAGAAAAGAAAGTCTATTAAAAAAATGTATATTAAAAATTAAATTTATTTAAATTCATGTTTTTCAATTTGAAATTTGTGAAGTTTTAAGAAAGCTACCAACTAAAATGGATACTTGTAATTCGCCCATTTATTTTTGGGTGGTGTGCATCGGAGACTTTTATCATCTTAAATTTTCATGAAAACCAAAAAACCCTGTTTTCATGGTCGTATTAACTAATCGAAAATCGAATATACGTTTAACGAAAGTCGACATAATCACTCATCAATTATTCTACTTTGTTGTTTGTGATATTGTAAAATATTGGTGCAGGTGACATACAGTGAGCACATTTAGTTAGGTCTGCGTTCAGAAATGAGTGATCGGTTGATTCGTACTCGTACGACCACCCTGGTTATTGTGAGGTTCAGTTTTTATTTTAGTTGTGTTTCCGAACGATCAATGTTCGTGGATTTCTGTAAGAAATCCGTTGTGTTACATACATTGACCTATCTTGTCCTCATCAAAGATCCTCCTTGAACACGATTTGGGAAGGAAATAATGAAATTTCAGTAACAATATTTTATTTGTTCAATTATTATGTGTTGATAAAATTTATGCAATCGGCTTATGATAACTAAAATAAGATAATAGGTGTATACATGGGATAAGTAACTTAAATTAATTAATTATATATATATTGATTATATATATCGATTAATTATATATATATATAACAAATTATTTTTTCTTTGGCCTGATACACCGTGCATATTGGCCATAACAAATTCATTTGTTACGATTATTTCTTTGGCAGTGCATAAATTAGTCGTGTAATCACAATTAGAAAATCCGGAATAATTTTGAAAATATATTATTTTACGGTTCACTTATTACTTATAAATTGTTGAATAATTCATAACGAATTAACGAAACTTGCTAGAATAGCTTATAACTACAGCCCGGATTTCGTGCAGTAAAAAAAATTTAAAAACGTGCAATAAAAAGACAAAAATGTGCAACAAAAAATAAAATCCTGTCGTTAGCTGTTTTTCCGCGAAAAAAAAAAAAAAGTTAAATAATTTTTTTCAGCATAAAATTGGGTAGGTTTTAAAAATAAAATAAAAGCCTAAATGAATTTATTTATACAATTTAACATGTATGTACAAATTTTTGATAAAATAAATATACTAGAGATATGTAAAATACAAAACAGTTGACCACATTACTCGAAGCCGAGAATATGATTTCAATTAAATTGATGTATATTTTTTACCTAACCATTTGATGCGTTAAAATTTACCACTAAACACATTTCAAAATTCTTGTCTGAAAAACTGTGCGCCTGTTGCTATGTATGTGTTTTAGCTGGGTATTTTTTTGTAGCTGCTTGTATATAATGTCAGGTTTTGTTCTTTAACAAATTCGCATTGTATTTTTTGAGTTGGTTATATCCGGTTTTTTTTTTCTCAAAATGTTGTGAATTTGTCGATTAACAAATGTATACATTTTGAAACTAAGTTACAAATCAATTTTCTAATTACGATAAAATATGCAATTTTGTGCAGTATAAACCTAAAACGTGCCATTTCGTGCAAAATAAAGTTTTTTATATTATTCATAATGCCTTTATTCGTAAAAATAAATTTTTATTTAATGATTTCAAGCAAGCGAAAAAAAAAATGCAATTGCACGTGAATCCGGGCTCTAGTTATAACCTTGTGTGACCTCAGTAACGTAACACGACAACGAAGTCAATACGTCGTCAAAGCCATTTTCAGAAACTCACCGATGCCTTCCATAACGTAGCTCGGGTACGCATTGACTTTGCAATGAGCAATGTATATCACATGTCACAGTTTGATGAAATTATTAGAGTATGTAATATTTGGAGAGTTGCGAGCTAAGATGTTTACAAATCAAACATTGTCAATACCTACCATACAAATTCGCTACGTTTACGTTTACGCTGCGCACACGAACTTCCTTTTGGACTTCTAAATAGGATTGAAAGGACGAGAAGTTACTATAATTGTTTTGCTTTGACATATTGCAACGTTAGTTGTTCCTTAAAAAACAAAAACAGAGTGCGAATTATTTCCACGGCATTCAACCAGTCATACATTTCTTCAACGCTCCTTGATCATTTAAATTTATTATTTTTTTATTAATAAATATATTTTATAATTAGTTTGAAAGATATATATTTTATTGACCATAGTTTGTTTTATTTTGCCATTTTCCTGTACTATTACTTATTACAATGTTATATTTTTATGTCTGCATCTGCCTTCATTACGTTTCTTTATTTATTTAATGTCTTAATCGTTTTTTTTTTTTCATAATTTTATATGTAGTTTTGTCATTGACATTTAAAAAAATAAATGAATAAGAATAAATACGATATTATCCCTGGGTACATATCCATGTAGATATTTATCCACTATTATAACAATTTTTTAAATAAAATTCGGTAAAATAAAAAGTTTATATATATAAATATAAAATGCTTTGTCTGTGCGATATTTTGGTGGCCTTGAAAAATAAGTCTTTACTAGTATTTTTAGGATTTTTTCTTCATTTTTTTAAGAAAAAAAATTAAAAAATGAAAAATATGATATTATATGAATACATTTTAATGAAGTCGTTACATAAGGAATCTTAGATATTAATATATATATATATATATATATAAACAGAATATTTTATTATGACAATACGTTTAATAAATACATGTTGTTCTATAGACAATATATTGTGATGCTCTTCGTGCTCAGTCTTTTTTATTAATTATGCAAATAATGATAATAGTAATTAACAAATTTACAATCCAAAGAAGTCCGGTATTTTGTTTTTGCGATAAACTCCCTTGAGAAAGAATACATGAGTTTTCGAAATTTTGTTGTACAGACAATATAACTCTTGATTGCGAACGACCTGTATTTTTTTTAGTTTATTTATTTTTTTTTTCAATATTTAAATATAAAATTAAATAACTTATGTAATGACTAAAGTTACTATTGACCAATTTAATATTGAGAAAAAATAATATTTAAAAATTGACATTTTATGTTTGTCAAACTGTTGGTAATATGTCATAATGAAAAATAAAATTATATAATAGATTTTTTTTTTTTTCAAATTTTTATTAAAACATTTTTTGTAAATCTTTTACACATTTTTACATAGTTTTTCTATGCCATATAGTGTAAATATATATTTAAAAAAAGAAAAATATGTGTATCTTGTACTAAGAATATAAATTACGATATAATATTTTGTTGATTAAAATGTACCTAGTCGATAATATAAACTCTTTGTCTGATTATCGAAAATTTATTGAGTTTCTTTAACATGTTTCGAGGCACATGGAGTACAATAATAGGGTGTTGGAAAAAGAAAAAGAAATAAGAAAAAATATGAATTTTCATTAAAACAAATTATTTTTTTTATATCCTGAATTATTTAGTAGAGCTTATTGTTGAACGTGATGCTTTATTTTTATTCATTATTATTTTTTTAATATTAAACGGTTTTTTGTATTGCGTCGAATTCTATAAATTTATATATATATATATTTTTCTCTCTGAAATGTTATATTCTGTATTGTTTTTTCTTGTTTCGCTGTGATCCGCGATACTCAATTAGCAGAAATGTAATGGTTTTTCGTCGTTTTTTATTTAATGATGGTGAGTGGAAATGGGCCTACTAATAAAGTCTTACATTTGCTCAAATTGTGTTCAGTCGTGTTTTAATTACACCTTATACTTTCTTTCTTAAGGTATTAAACAGTTCAGAAATAAATAAGAAAATCAAATTTTCTTACTATTTTAATTATATTTAATCAGTTTCTTAATTCACTATCGTTTTCTTCGTTTCTCGAAGTTATTATCAGGATATCCATTGAAATATTCAACTGAAAAAATTTTCTTTTTGTGAATGATATAGAAATTATTTAGCCTGAGGGACGTTGGCGACGAAAAACCAGTTATACTCGCTGATTGCATGAGCATCGTGTTGCTTAAAAGTTTCATATCACTGATACATTTTATTTATTTTGGATTATATTCACACTATATTTTTAAAATGTATTCATACTAAATCTTTATTTTGTTCTTATGCGTGTTATTTAGGTCAAAATGTTATTCTTTCCTATTATTTGCTACGTTCATTTGACTTCGTTTTTTCTCCCTTATTGTGTTGTATTATTCTCCAATTTGCATGTATACATTGATTCGGCCCCTTCCATCACCAAATAGTTCTTATCCAAAAAAAAAAAAACGGATATTGGCTAGCGACTTTCTCGTGTAAAAAAAATTGAGAAATAATGGAACTTTTTTTTCGCGGATGGATCCTATGTTAAAGTGGAGTCCTCTGCGCTGATGAATCCTATGTTAATGTGGAGTCCTCTGCGCTGATGTATCATATGTTAAAGTGGAGTCCTCTGCGCTGATGGATCCTTGGTTAAAGTGGAGTCCTCTGCGCTGATGGATCCTATGTTAAAGTGGAGTCCTCTGCGCTGATGGATTCTTCTTTAAAGTAGAGTCCTCTGCGCTGATGGATCCAGTTTTGAAGCGGGAGTCCTCTGCGCTGATGGATCCTTTGTTAAAGTGGAGTCCTCTGCGCTGATGGATCCTGCGTTAATGCGGAATTCTTTGCGCTGATGGATTCTTCTTTAACGTAGAGTAGTCTGCGCTGATGAATCCAGTTTTAAAGTGGAGTCCTCTGCGCTGATGAATCCTATGTTAAAGTGGACTCCTCTGCTCTGATGGATCCAGTTTTAAAGCGGGAGTCCTCTGCGCTGATGGATCCTATGTTAAAGCGAAGTCCTCTGCGCTGATGCATCTTATGTTAAAGTGGAATCCTCTGCGCAGATGGATCCTGCTGTGAGTGCGCAAATATGCGTATTTGAATACTTAAATGTCGAGGATGGACGGTTAATACGAGTGTTTTGCTATTTGAACGTGTTCTTACCATTCATTCCTTGGCTCTTTAGAAATGATTGTATCAATTAAGTGAACACATTACAAAGTGCTCTAATACACGAGGTATTAGTAAGCAGAAAATAGATAGGAATGTACTTGCGTTTTTCGTGAATGAAAGTCAGTAGAACTAGATAGTTATGTCGTGGTAATTAACTCTGATTCAATTTTGGAATTAGTTGGATATTTTAGTTTACTTTATTATAATTTTTTATTAATTATAATTATTTAGTTTTTATTAATCGTTATTTTCTCTTAGTCAATATATTATTAATTATCAGTTTGTTGGTGTGGCATTTAAATGAATTGTAAAGAAATTGTTTTCTTTTGTTTTTATTATAATTAAAGGGTGTGTATTGACGTATCTATCTTTACATTATTTATTAACCAGTGCATTTGTTCCTCACACAGTATGTTCCTCATTTGCGTACATTGATTATCTCGTATTATTTTAATAACTAATCGTTATTAAATCAAGTCAAAATTTTGAATAAAGCGTTATTGATTTGCGGGGAAAAAAGCAAACAAATTTGAATAGTTTTCGAAAGATGTCATATATGGTGATGTTTTTATCATGCATGAAAGGCGAATATAAAACAGAAATAAATCAACGTTTTTTTTTTATTTTATTCCCCAGCTAGATTATATAGTTTTGAACGTAATTTCATTTTTCTGACCTGGAGATTCCATGTATGACACAATAATTTCTGTGTGTCTGTGAACACGATAACTCCCGATAGAATGAATGTATCATGAAATTTTATGAGTGTGACTCTAACGACACCTGTTGTTTTTTTCAGCCAAATTGTCCAAAGGGAAAAGGGGATTAGGGGGGAGGCTTAACATAAAAACTCTGATAACTGCCGATAGAATGAATGTATAGACACGTAATTTCATATGTGAATTCAAAATCCCATAAGGACGACACTTATTAATTTTCAGCAGAATCGACAGTAGGGAGCGGGAGGGAGGGGGGGGGGGGGGCTCAACTTAAAACCCTAATAACTATCGATGTGATGAATGTATCGACATGAACATTCATATTTAAAGTCAAAACTCAATGAAGACATAACCTGTCAAACTTCTGCGAAATCAGCCGAAGGGAATGGTGGGGATTCAGTTCAAAATCCTAATAACTGCCGATGTAATGAATTTATCGACGCAAAATTTGGTATGAGGATTTAGAAGCACCTATGTAAGTCAACTGTTGAATATTAAGCGCAAACGGTCAACTGCTTTGGTGGGGGAGTGAAAAGATAATTGATTAATTCGTTCTGGGGAAGTACATTGCCGGTGATTCAAAGCCGATTTTTTTAAAAGTTTTTCTATTTACAAAACATTTTTTGCACAAACATTTTATTAGGGTCGTTAATTTTATAGGGTCGTAAAGAAGTAATGCTTCTCAATTCTGAAATAAATGAATTGTATATTTTTTCACAGCTCTACAAAACCCTCATTTATTTACTTTTTTTTATTTTATTATTTATTTTTTGTAGAAGATATAGATATTTATTCAACGTCTTGTGTTTAACTTATATATTTTTTTAATAATTCAAGATGATGGATACTGATATCGTAACGTCTATAATTGCTGGTTGTAGAATCCAAAAAAATAAATGGAGAAATTATACAGGTGAAATTCAATTAGTGGGTAATGAAATGTATTTATTATTCATGGAGTTTCCGCGTTCACAGACAGGCGTTTGTTGTCTTCATCATTAATCGATTCATGTTGGAAAATAATAAATTTTTCGGTGAAAAACTTAGCATTGAGATTTTTTTATCTTGAAACGAAAATATTGCAGATTGGAAATTTCATTATTATCGGCATATTCTAAATAGCGATTTATGGAGTATATATATTTAGATTCAATTCGCTCTGCATGTAAAAAAGGATGTATATTTCAGAAATAACTTTGAAAATATAGCATTGATTTTTTTTACCTAGAAACAACAATATTCTACATAGAAATAAAATACGTCTTCCCACTGTTTGTTGCTCTGTTTCCAGAAGCTTTAAAATTTATTATTTGTATATTTTAATTATTCTACCATAGATGTACCACTGATGATGAAGCTGTTGCGTTGAAAACCGGTTCTCGTCAAAATAAAACAGTGGAAATACAACGTATTTTATTTCTATGAGAAATCTCGTCCCGCAACATCTTACTATCACATACTTATTGTACTTCTTCGTAGTAATTTTCATTAATTCGGCATATTCTAATTAAAAAAAAAAAAAAATCAGTTTGAAAATCACGATAATAGCGTTTTATGATAATATTCAGATTCGACAAGAATATTGTACGTTAGAAATTTCATTAATATATGTAAACATATTCTAAAAAAATAAATAAACATTCAGTTTGAATTTTCCCCTGGTATTAATAGTGTTTTATGAGTATATTCAGATTAAAAAAAAAAAAAAAAATTCAGATATTTCAGAATTGACTTAATTTCAGATACATCATATACATGGACCTTTTAAGCTTGTAATGACGGGTCTCTAATGACCGATAAACATTTATTTTTAGGACAATAGTGAATAATTTACATTAGCTTTCATTAATATTGAATAAACTGAATAATCTGGTCAAGCTATCATGTTTGTTAATAAATAAATTTATATTTAGAGAAGTATATATTTTTGTCATTTATTTCCTTCGTATTCACTAATCTGTGTGGTCCTAAAGAGTGGGGAAAACGCATCCATAAAAATATTCTACGGCAATATATAATTGATGTGAGCTCTTTATCATCAGGTGTGTGTTATCTGAGGCAGTCTGTATCAGTCCACTGGAAGGAACGTTACATACCATTTCTTCACCCTGGTAAGCAACACGTCAAGTCCATATTTCAGTTTTTATTTCCCCAGCTTGTATAGTGGAAGTTATGTAATCGGTCAGAAATTCGATGCTGAGTTTTCAACGGAATTTCATGTCAGAACTCCTGATTCCAAAAATGAAAAAAAAAAATGCTGTCTGTGAACCCGATAACTCTCGATAGAATGAAAGTATCGATAAGAAATTTTATATGCGTATTCAGAACCCTCTAAGAATGAGACCTATTGATTTTCAGTCCGATCGTCCAAAGGGAATGATTAGGGGAGGCTTTATAAACTTAATAACTGCCGTTGCATAATGAATGTATTGACAAGTCGACAACTATTATTGTTCAGCGGAATCTCTCGAAAAGGAGGGTGGCCCAAATCAAAAATTCCAATAATTGCCGATGTAATAAATCCCCTATAAAGGATAGCACTAATTAATTTTTCACGAAATCGGTCGAAGGAAGGAGAAGGCTCGGCTTAAATGCCATAATAACTACTGGTGCAATGAATATATAAGCCACTATGAAAGTTAATATTGATTTTAGCCCAAACGACCAACTGGCTTTGGAGGGAGAGCGAAAAAGTAATTGAATAATTCCAACTTTTTTCACCGAATCCTCATAAAATATACATATAATATATTATAGTGTACCAGTCTCGACTAGGTTCAGGTTCTCATAGTTATACAATCCTCAGGTTACTTAAGATTACCTAAGGTATATGTGCCGGGCAAAGTGTATAAAATAAAAAAGTGTGTGTAATAGTTATTGTGACTCATGCCCGGGCTTTAACTACAAGGTCATATCGCCTACTATCTGAGCGCTCTTTCCTCACTCTGGTGGACATGAGCACGACGAAATTTTGCCTACCCTAAATTTTTTATTCACCTAGGGTATGGGTCTTTAACGAATACCTGACATCGTACAGACTCGGGGACCATCCCTTAACGTCCCGGCTTCAGCCGGGTTTGGAAACATTTAAAATATAAATAATAGTAACTCCTAAGTTGAGGAGCTCGGACTTATTGTTGAAACTTATAAAAAAAAATACAACAAACTTCGATGGAGGTGTAACGCCGAAACCGGTAGTGTGTTTTTCACGCATACACTATTATTCACCAATGATATCTGTGTAATGTGTAGTGTAAAGAAGAGGCCGTTATAATAATAAATTTATTTAATGCAGTGTTGCTTGGAGGCTATCATACTTACATTGAAGGCGCTGGAAATAATTTATAACGAAATAGTGAAAAATAAATAATTAATTAATTTATATATATATATATATATATAATCTAATGTCTGTATGTTTGTGTTTTGATAGTTTAGATTCCTAAACTTCGATCCGATTTTGTTCTTATGTTCAGCAATTATGTTCGTCGAGTCACCGAGAAGGTTTAGAACATAGTTTTATTTTCATAGTTGTATGTAGCCTGTTCTCGTGTTGAAAAACCATCAGATTTACAGGTATATGCACTAGATGGAACAACTAAAAATATTGTGTATCCAAAAGCATTAGAATAAATGTCATTACATAAACAATATTTTTTACTAACAATAAAGTAAAAATGAAAATAAAATTGAATTTTTGTTTACAAATCTTATATATATAATATATATCTTATATATATATTTATATCTTATATAAATGAATGTCTGTGTGAGGCTTATAGAATGCGATACTGTCGAAGCTATTGCGCTCAAACTTAAGGGTTATAATTACAAAAATAGCCATTGCAATGCATGGCGGATTTAGCTAGTAAAATAAATAAAATGTTTATATATAAAAAAAAAAAATTGGAATCAACACAAAACGAGAAATATTATGCAGAAACATATAAAATATCAGTCCATTTAATCCCAAAAAAAAATTTCTAGAAATACGAGACCATGGTAATGGGGTGGATAGCTATCCAGTATATAGTTCACTGCCTGATGGACTCCGACTACTTTTTACTTCCCAGATAAAATAAATTTAGGGCCTCGGCCGGGTTTTGAATCAGCGATTTTTAGTTCAGTAAGCAAGCACGCATACCACTGAGCCACCGGCGCCCTCGTGTGTAATATAATTCATTATTTATTTTAAGCTTCCACAATACGTCAGCAATTTTCAATTTAGGATTTGTTTTTATTCGTTTTTCCTCAATATCGACACAAATCGCAAACAAGTATTCAAACATTGGTATTGAAGGAAAGTTAGGGAAAGTAAATGTATTTCAATATCGAATCTGTTAATTGAACTGGAGGTCCTCTTCTATTTGATCGCTACCTTTAAGTCTTCCTCTGCCTCTACTGATTCAGGTATGAGTTTAACCTTGTATTTTAATCAGCACATTATTGCTAATTTTTCTCCCATCATCAGTTTACCTTAAAAGCTACCTTCTGTGATAACTCATCATCAGATGAAGTGCTTCCTCCTTACATAACTGTAAGTACATCGTCATTCTACCAATCTTAAAATATAAAAAGTTGTTGGTGAATCACTTGAAATGTACTTCCCCAGAACGAATTATTCAATTAATTCTTCGCTCCCCCTCCAAAACCAGTCGATCCTTTCCGCGAATATTAAATAGTTGACTTAAGCCGATATCATTTTTTTTTTTTCAACTTATCAAAATATATTTCAAGTTACCTGGTAAACTCATCATTTATTGTTGTAATATATTATATTATTTATCATATAATATACATATAATTTAATTAAACTACTAGGTGTGCAATGCATTCTGCTGTTTGCAAAAACTGAGTCAATCTAAATTTATTGAATCATACAGTTAATGTGGTCGCTTAACATACAAGTAGTGCATTTGAAATGAGGCATATCAACCGGTTTGTGATCACTAGATGGAACCGTAGGGTTTTTTTTTTTTTTTTTTTTTTCTTCGCCCGAATTTTTACATTTGAATCGAAAAATTCTATTTCGCGCGAGAATTTTGTTTCAATTGATTTCAATGGGTATTTCGTTTTTCGGTGTTTATTCCTCAGTGGTATGTTCGATTTCAGATTTTTTTAGTAGTAAACCATCGTCACCGTGTCCACTACCATCGTGACAAATTTCAATGTGATCGGTAAAGGAGTTTAGGAGGAGTACGAGTACAACGAAACACATGAGTCGCCTAAGAAAGAGCTTCGTAAACTCAGCTCAATAATCCTTGGTTTTCTTTTTGGACTATTTGAATTATTAGAGTATTGAAATATTTTTATTTATAATACAATATAAGTGAAACTTTATGTGATTTTCCTTCAATTAAATCTTGTATTGTCAAGGAATACATTTTTTCAAGAGGTTGCTTTCAATGGTTATGAGAGCACCGCTGTTAAGTACATCTTGACTCATTGTTGTTCACAATTATTTCTTTAATAATATAATCTAGAAAAACGACACTTTTCATAGTGAACACCATTCTTATTATTTACAAAATTATTTTATTTTATTTATTTATATATTTACAACGGCATAACATTTCCCATTAACAATTGCGATAACTAGTCCAGGCTAGTCCTGGAGCAGGTCTCTCCGCCATATTCGCTTGAGGCGTCGTGGTGGATTTGTGGGGAGGATGTTTGTAGATAATTCTTGTATATGTGGCTTGGCGTGATGATGGAGTTTGTCGTGAAAAGTTTGATACCGTGACCTCATAACAGAGGGTACAAATGGGATGTTGAGTTCATTATGTAATGTGAGGTTGGAAATGTAAAATGGCGCATTGGCAATGTCGCGTAGTCTAATGGATTTTTTGGCTGATCCCCATGGTTTTAGTATAGGTTAGGTTTTATGACTCATGCCCGGGCTTTAACTACGAGGTCATATCGCCTACTACCAGAGCGCTCTTTCGTCACTCTGGTGGACATGAGCCCGACTCTACTGTGGGAGTCCTAAATTTTGCCTACCCTAAATTTTTATTCATCTAAGATAGGGGTCTTTAACGAGTACCTGACATCGTACAGGCTCGGGACCATCGCTTAACGTCCCATCCGAAGGACGGCGTGCTTAAGTTTATTTTACCTCCCAGATAAAATAAACTAAGGGCCTCGGTCGGGCTACGAACCCACAACCTTGAGCTCAGAAGTCAAGCACGCATACCACTGAGCTACCGGCGCCCTCTATGGTTTTAGTATAGTGTTGTATATGTGAAGTTTGTTTTCAATCGATAATGTCGATCGTCGTCCGATAATTGATAATTCAGTCGACCAAATCATCTTTTGAGGTTTGTTCGTTTCAGTCTGATATGATTTGTCCAAGTTAAACGTCTGTCTAAATGAAGTCCTAGATATCGGACTGTGTTGGATGCAGGAATGGGCTGGTTGTTAATGTAAACTGGTGGACAAGTCAAAATTATTTTAAAGCTAAATACAACAAACAGTAGGTATATTTTTTATTTAGTTTTATTCATCGTAATATTTTTCATAGCGCATTATATTATTAACTATACGAAGTTATGGAAATTATGTGTTCGATCAGAAATTCGATGTTGGTTCAACGAAATTTCATGTTTTCCGATCGCCTGATTCCAAAAATGTAAAAACAAAATGTGTGTCGCTGGACTATGAACACAATAACTCCCGATAGACTGACCGCGTCGACAGGGAATTTTATATTTAAATTAAAAACTCCATAAAGACGACATCTATCAATACTAAGAGCGTCAGTAGTTTTGGGGTATGCATGATTGCTTAATGAGGTCAAGGTCGCGTGCCGAGGCCCTTAGTTTATTTTATCTGAGAGGTAAAAAAAAACTTAAGCACGCCGTCCTTAAGTCCCCTTCGAATGGGATGTTAAGCGATGATACCGAGCCTGTACGATCTCAGGTATTCGTTTGGATCGACATATCATAAAAGCCGCCTAACTCTGAGCATTCCTGAACAAAAAGAAGTCAATGAAAGACATTGAGAGACATGTTCTTGGACATCGGCAATAGTTTCAACGATTCCGTTAAAAAAAAACAAAAAAAAAAACAGCTATACAATTTACCGGAATCTCAAGTTTACTGTCCAGAACCGTACTAAGACGGCAACTATTGAATTTCAGCGAAATCGGCCGAAGGGATGTGAAGGATCGAGGAGGGGGGTCAACTCGAAAATCCTAGTAACTGCTTATGTAATGAATATATTGACACGAAATGTAGTATGAGGATTTTAAATTCTCTGTACAAGTCAACTATTGATAAAAATGGACTTAAGAAGTTCAGCGATGGTCCCGAGCCAGTGCGATGTCAGATACTCGTTTAAGACCCCTGCCCTAGGTGAATAAAATTTAGGGCAACAAAATTTAGGACACCCATAGTAGATTCGGGCTCATGTTCACCAGAGTGACGAAAGAGCGCTCTGGTAGTAGGCGATATGACGTTATGAGTCATAACAACTAACCTATTAATACTCCCGGGGGGCTCAACACAATAACCCCACTAACTGCCGATGTAATGAATGTATTAATATGACATCATATATTTAAATTCAAAGCCTCATAAAGATTTAATTAAATTTCTGCAAAATCGGCCGAAGGCAAGAGGAAAACAGAGGAGAGGGCTAGACTTAATAACTCTAGGAATAGATAAATAAAATACACAATTTCTTTGTCAAACTTCACTATATATTCTCAAATACTCAACTAGTTTCGCCGTGTTAAGGCATTATCAAGAGTCACTTACAAACTCAAGTTTGACAAAAAAGTAGTGAAGTTTGACAAAGAAATTGTGTATTTTATTTATCTATTCCTAGAATTGAGCTTCACAAAGCAAATCTGGAAACCATAAATTAATTAATAACTCTAATTACTGCCGATTCAATGAATGTTTATTGTTTGGTAAAATTTAGGGTTCACGTGGTTGCACAATTAAACAAATTCGAATGCAGTACTTGGATTGTTGCTTCAGCAACATATATTTATTTATTAAGTTAAACTAACAAAAAGTTCTATATACACAAATAAATATTGAACTGACGAACACATGTGAACAAAAAAGAACAGAGAACAACAACAAGGTGGCCATATTCCTATGTATATATCGATGCGTTCCAGGCAAAAGGCCCGAACCCACATAAGGTTAACTTTACAGGAGAAAGAAAAAACTGTTTCATTATTAAACAAACCAAGTTGGCTTTCCACATTAGTTTAATTGTAATTTTCAAGAATCTTTTCTGTTACATAGAACAATTATTTTTCATCAATACTTGCATCTCTTTACAAGAAATAACAGTAAACTGAACCACTTTGTTGATTAAGGCCTTTTTCACCTTGTAGCAACGGGTCCTGTCTCATAATGTTAACTGCCAAAAGCCCTAACCTATTGGCAGTTTTTGAAAGTCCCAAATGTTCAGAACGGAAGCCCTAACCCACTTCTATCATTGGTAAAATAAAAAATTACCTTTTATTAAATTCTTTAATTTATTTATATTTAACAAAAAACCACAAGAAATATTTTTTGAACAAATGTTTGGCAAAAATATAGATCATCATTTGGCATTTAGACTGGGGGATAGGTCTTTTGGTCTCTCAAATGATTTAAAGTTTTGTGAGAGTATGTGGGTTATGGCTATTTCCCTGGACCACATTTTGCAATGCCAAAGGCCCTGCAATTTCTAATTTCCTATTTTTATAAATTTTGTTAAAACGTATTACAAAATGGAGTTAACAGAAATGTGCGGGATAGTCAATAGTGTGGGATAGGGCCAAAACATGAAAATCTCAAAAATTGAGGGATAGGGCCTTTTGCCTGGAACGCATCCATATACATATATCTGGGTCTTTTTTTTATATCGATCTATATTACGAAGGTGTGTTCCTGTCCTCCTGTGCAACGTCACCTTTCATCGAGTATGAACCCTACAAATGTATTGACATATAATGTGTGCTGGGGAAATATTCCAGTATCATATTCTTTAGGAAACAAAGATTTAAAATACTGAAGTATTAGTATTTTGCACACCTCTGTGTAGGATAGATACTGCATGACATCAGTTGATCAATATACTTTTTATACGTTACTCAAGAATCGTTCGTTTCTAATCTCTCTCTTAATGACCTTACTAGTACAAATATTATACTGACTACAATCTCAATAACAATCTTCAAAACTGGCTCAAGTACTTGTGAAACAGTTTATGAATTTTAATTTTTTTTTTTTTTACCTATACTGTGTAAGGAAAGCTACGTTATAGATCAGAAAATCGATTCGCAGTTTTCAACGAATTTCCATGTTTTCTGATCTACTGTTTCCAAAAATTCAAGAAAAAAGTTGTCATGAATCATCATTGTACATCCCCAGAACAAATTAATTACCTTTTCGCTCCCCCTTCAAAACCAGTCAACAATTTGTGCTAATAATCAATAGTTGACTTATATAGAGACTCCTAAATCCTCATACTAAATTTTGTGTCGATACATTCATCACATCGGCAGTTATTAGGGTTTCTTGAATTGAGTCCCCTTTCTTTCAGCCGATATCGCTGAAATTCGATAGGTTATGTCTTCATTAGATCAAAACTAAAAGCTCCATGTACCCTGAATTAAAGTGGCTTAAATGTCCAGATCTTAGTTGTGACATGTGACATCTTCATTTCAAATTCATGGCTACTTTTCGTTTCTACGTTAGATCGCTCACAAAGTCTCAATCACTAACACATACGGTCCTGGAAAGGTGAAAATAATAATTTTTAAATTGGCATAAAATTTCCTCGTCACTTTGGAGCATCTATAATAAATGTAGAAAATTGATAATTAGGTCAACAATTAATGATATTTTTTTATTGTTTGGTATCCATTCAAAATAATGTACAAATCCAATTTAAAAAATATAAAAAAAATGGTGCAACTATTTGTTTATTGTTTACGTGCAACATTGATGTGCAATAGTGTCAGAAAAATTATATTTATGCTGACAATACTCAACAGTGTTTTTCAGGAATTTCATTGAGAAGCTATTTTTGATGGAGTTCTATAAAATACAAATAATCTTATACGCTCATCCTTTTTTTTTTTTTTTTTTTCCTCTTTTCTTTATTGGGTGCTCCTGACCCCCTGAGGGGGGGTCGGTCACATCACCCTATTTTCGTTGGGGAATGGGTAACCTTCTCCCGTTTATTTACTATATACAATATTTACATATTTACATGATGCTATGGACCGGCTCGATGGCTACGGTCCATGGTCATCCTTGGTTTTCGGCGTTTTATACCGAGTGAGCTCGGGATCTTGTCGGGGGTTCTGTCCTGCCTGCTTCCCTAAGCCCCTATACGCTCATCCGTTATCCAGTAGATATATTATTATCAGTTCGTGTTTTTTTTTTTTTTTTTTTTTTTTTCTCTTTTTTGTTGACTCTAGCGTTGGGCCATTAGCCCAGTTCGTGTTATAATGCCCATCTCTTCAAGACTGTTTTGCAATGGTGGCGTCGTTATCCCTATTAAAAGGCGACGATGAGAGTATAGATAGAAAATTTTATATGAAGTTTGAGAAGTCCTTGAGAAAAATATTTTTCTGCCAAATTGGTGGAAAAGGAGAAGATATAGGGATAGTGTAAATTTAATTTCTAACAAAATAATCCGAGCTGGCAAAATTCCATGCCGAGTGTTTATCAGATGCAGAGACTTCATAAAGACATGTACTATAGTACAGCCCTGCACTAAAGAATACTAAATGTAACAATAGTTGAGACATTGAGAACGATAAATAAATATTTATACAAATAAACAATTGTCAAAAAAGAATAACAATAAACCCAATGTCTTTGAAGAAAATATTTTTTATCATGGTGGCAATAACAATGGTAATAAAACTGAATTACTTCGATTGTTTTATGACCTTATCGGTTTTATAGGCTCTAATATGATAAGATACATTTCAAGACCTCCAAATTTATTTTGAGGATATATTTTTAGAAAAACAATGTATTAAAAAAAATTGGTGAATCATCTGCTATGTACATTTGGGCTAAAACTCAATATTTGACTTAGATAGTTGCTTCTGAATCCTCATAGTAAATGTTGTGTCGATACATTCATTTAATCGGCAGTTATTCGGTTATTCGAATCGAGCCCCCCTTCTCTTCCACCGATTACGCGGAAAATTGATAGATGCCATACTAATGAGGTTTTGGATTTAAATATAAAATTTCATGTAAATAAATACATTACATTGATGGTTATTGGGATTTTTGTGTTAAGTCTCCCCCTAATCCCTCCTTCCATTGGGCCGATTTGGCAGATAATCAGTAGGTGTCGTCCATGTTTGGAATCGGAATTGGATTAATTCATTGACAGTGGGAATATTGAGATCTCTGTGTAGGACATAGAAAGGAGCGTTGATAATTTATCAGAGGATTTGACTGGAATGCTTGGCTAGAATTGATGCTGGATTGTCTAGCTGTATGCCAATGTTCCAATCTATAGGTCCAGATTGGACGTTTAATGTCTCCAGTTAGTGTCTGTTAGTCGACGTAACAGTCTGTATCTTTGATTCAGTTCTTGTCGCTTCAAGTCATGGTATGTGGGTTCCATGTAAGTCTGCTATCAAGGGAAAACCCGAGATAGCGGGCTTGGTTGGAAGAAGGAATCAGGAGGTTGTTAATGAAGACGGGAAGACAGGATTGGCGGCATTATAAATACTATTATAGGTTAGGTTAGGTTTTATGACTCATGCCCGGGCTTTAACTACGAGGTCATATCGCCTACTACCAGAGCGCTCTTTCGTCACTCTGATGGTCATGAGCCCGACTCTACTGTGGGAGTTCTAAATTTTGCCTACCCTAAATTTTTATTCACCTAGGGCAGAGGTCTTTAACGAGTACCTGACATCGTACAGGCTCGGGACCATCGCTTAATGGACGGCGTGCTTAAGTTTATTTTATCTCCCAGATAAAAAGGTTTCGAACCCACGTTCTTCAGCTCAGAAGACAAACACGCATACCACTGAGCTACCGGCGCCCTATCATTACAGTGTTGTTTTGCGTCAAAAATTCACGAACAAACAATGAAGTGTGAGCAGGTGCATTATCGTGGTGTAAAAACCATGAATTGTTTCGCCACAAATCCGGGCGTTTTTTTCCGGATTGCTTCACACAAACGGCGTTGCACTTGTAGGTAGTACTCCTTATTGATCGTTTGACCTTGTGGCAAGAACTCATTGTCCACTATGCCATTCAAATCGAGAAACACAGTGAGCATGATCTTCACATTCGACCGCACTTGTCGAGCTTTTATATCACTCGTAAACCCTAGTTTTACTCTTATAAATATTTATGTTGGGTTGTTTAGCTGTACCACAAAATCCCAGTCCATATGTCCAGATTAGACGTCTTGTAAATCGTAAGTTTGTTGTTAGTTTTTCCAGTATATCAACGTAGGTCTATATTCGATTTCCAACGTTAAAAGTAGTATGTAGCGACTGTCGACTTCAGCGAACAGGAGGCTAAACATTGACATCAGTGGGATAATAATATTATAAAAAGATGAAACATATATCACAATCTCACTGCAACAAATGTCTAACGTGACACTGTTCTTGGTTGGTGGGCATCAGAATGACTGCCTACTAGAATGACACTTCTGCTTCCAAGTGGTCAGTTTTGCAACTACAGAAATGTCACTATTCTAGATTTGTAGAGACAAAATTTGTTGTTTTGAATTGGGGAGTAACTCAAATTCGTTCATTTTTGAGATGTGACATTATTCTTGCCAGGGTGCGATATGTTGTGTGCGAATGTGCTGTAAACGAAGACCTCACGTCAGGGGAGAGCATATTTTATCGCAACAATAACGTTAATAATCAGTTTTTTTTTTTTTATTGGGCATATTTACAATCGATAAAAACCATAAATAAATTTGATGATAGTAATAATAGAATAAGAAAGACCTTACGTCAGGGAAGAGCATATTTTATCGCAACAATAACGTTAATAAACAGCTTCGTTTTTTTATTGGGCTTATTTACAATCGATAAAAAATAGAATAGGGTAAAATGATAAATGGAAATATGTACAAAGAAAAGTAAATATCAGAAAAAAAATAAATACAAATAAAAATGTCTATATAAAGGTATTATATATGAAGAATATGAGGGCGCCGGTAGCTCAGTGGTATGCGTGCTTGACTTCTGAGCTCAAGGTCGTGGGTTCGTAACCCGACCGAGGCCCTTAGTTTATTTTATCTGGGAGGTAAAATGAACTTAAGCACGCCGTCCTGCGGATGGGACGTTAAGCGATGGTCCCGAGCCTGTACGATGTCAGGTACTCGTTAAAGACCCCTACCCTAGGTGAATACAAATTTAGGGTAGGCAAAATTTAGGACTCCCACAGTAGAGTCGGGCTCATGTCCACCAGAGTGACGAAAGAGCGCTCTGGTAGTAGGCGATATGACCTCGTAGTTAAAGCCCGGGCATGAGTCATAAAACCTAACCTAAAAAGAATATGAACTAAAAAACAATTTGTAAAAAATATATAATTTAATAATACAAAAAAAGTCGTTAGTGAATCAACGGCAATGTACCTACTTCCTCAGAACTCCAATATACAATAGTTGACTCCTAAATCCTCATACTAAATTTTGTGTCGATAAATTCATTACATCGGGAGTTATTAGGATTTTTTGATTGAGTCGCTGAAATTCAATAGGTTATGTCTTCATTGGATTTTGACTTTCAAGTATGGAATGTCACGCCGATACATTCATCGGCAGTTATCGGGGTTTTAGAGTTGAGCCCTCCCCTTATTCCCCCTTCCCTTCTGCCGATTCCGCTGAAAATTAATAAGTGTCGTCCTTATGCGGTTTTAAATTCCACTCCCCTGTAACCCCCTTTCCCTTCGGTCGATATCGCTGAAATTTGACAGGTTATGTCCTCATTAGGTTTTGACTCAATATATGAAATTTCATGTTGTGACATTCATTACAACGGCAGTTCCACAATATCTTTACAAATGTTTCACAATATATCTGCAAAAATGTCAAGTATCATAAAATGAGGTTGTCTACTCTGAGTTATGTAGATTTCTATCTTTATCCTTATCAATTGATTTATTTATTTTATCATTCGAAACATGAGTGGTTTTGACTAATGAAAATGAATATGTGGCACCTGTCTCATTTCAAATTCATAGATAACCGGTCAATATTATTGTTAATTATTATTATATTAGGCTAGGTTTTATGTCTCATGCCCGGGCTTTAACTACGAGGTCATATCGCCTATTACCAGAGCGCTCTTTCGTCACTCTGGTGAACATGAGCCCGACCGACTCTACTGTGGCAGTCCTAAATTTTGCCTACCCTAAATTTTATTCACCTAGGGTAGGGGTCTTTAACGAGTACCTGACATCGTACAGGCTCGGGAACATCGCTTAACGTCCCATCCGAAGGACGGCGTGTTTAAGTTTGTTTTACCTCCCAGATAAAATAAATTAAAGGCCTCGGTCGGGTTTCGAGCCCACGATCTTGAGCCCTCTATTATTATATTAATCTCCACTATAGATAGCGTAACCATAGCGACGGGATCACGTGTCCCCACATCCCCTTACCCCAAAATTACTTTAGATCGTACAATTCAAACAATAAGTAAATGTGATAAAGTTTTATGTATTTACTTTAATTATTTATTCTTTTATTATTATTGATTCATTTACTTATTGGCAATAAGTCGCGGTTCCACCTCCTCTTCAATCTTCGTGGGAGATTATATGATAAATAATTTTCGTTATTCATTAATTTCCTTTATTTTCATTACCTCTCTTATTACCCATCCATCAAAATTGCCTTTCAATTCCTTTTTATTTATTTTATTATTTTTCTTTTTGTGACATGTTCACACTTCAAGTGTCCTAATAATTAAGGTAAATTTTCGTCCCGAGGACCTACCACTGGGTGGTCTTCCTCTCACAAGCCATCATATCTACATGTACACCATAGATGCTGGTTGTTGCACTCGGCAACAGTAGTTGTTATGACTCAAACCCGGGCTTACAAGGTCATACCGCCTACTACCAGAGCGCTCTTTTGTCACTCTGTTGGACTTGAGCCCAACTCTACTGTGGGAGTCCGAATTATTATTATATTACTTCACATTAACAAATCATTTTTCTGGTGGGCCGCAAAAAAGGACGACGGGCTGCTGACTTCTGCTATCGAAAAACAGAAATATTTCTATTCATCTTTCTGTAAAGACAGCTTAATCTTAGTTGCCATCCATTTATTACCTACCGTAATTTTCTTAAACTGACCCCCCTCACCACTTCCCCGTAATGTAACATACATTTTTTCTATACTAACTACATTTATTCTTACATAATATTTTCTAAGACCCCCCCCCCCCCCCCTCACTCCGACATAATCATAAAATTTGAACTACCCCTCCTTTTCAGATGCTTATGTAATTTTAAAATGGCCCCTTAATAACATAGACATTTTTTAAAAAATCACAACTTAAAAAACCCTCAATTTTAATTTAATGGTTTTTCAGAGTGTGCAGGCTGATTTAATTCTGCCCTAGCACCATTTGATTTCTATGCGAATGAAAACAACAACAAAAAAATAGACAAATGAAAAAAATGTGATGGCCGAAATAATATTTGAAGGATAAGTTGGAACGTGCTATTAACAAGTTCTCCAACTACTAAAATTCGGGAACTCTTGGTTTATTTTTGTAATTTTCTTATATAAATCCCTATTTATTCAATGTGTATCCAAATATACAGAATTATTCATGAAAAAATACATAATTCAAAATTTTCTATTTTATATTGTCTTTGATAAGCTATAATTTTCCATTAAGGACTGCTTAATTAGTTGAATATGATACGTGTAGGGGTGTGGTTTGAATTGAAAAAGTGGGGGGAATTATTTTAGTGTGGTGGGAACAGCCATGTGGTGACATTAAATTTAAATTAACTGAACTATGATAACGTCTTTATCGAGTGTAAATTTAATTTTTCGTTATTTTAAATAGTATATTTAACACTCTTCAATAAGATAGGTGTCCTGTAGGTTCATATAGTAAGTTACTTTTGGTTTTTAATATACATTTCTTTGAATTTAAAATATTGACAACCGGTAAATGAAGAAAAAGATTTCGACAATTTCTCTGTTTTGGAATGTTTTCAATTTATTATTATTCATTTTAACTACGATGAAAGCAACTCTTTATCTTGTGTTAACATCTGACTCGTGCATTATAACCTGCTGAAAGAAATAACCTGATGTCCTATTGGCAGGAGTATTGTATTACAGTTGTTAAACTACTTTGAAGTTTGAACTATGTGATGGAATTAAGCAGTTTATTTGTATATTTGGATTAATTTAAGTGTAGGGTGTAAAATAATTAGGAAATGAAACCTTACATCGTAGATTTGGGTTGGAAGCAATCAAGAATTTTGTACTTTTCAAATGGTTTTTCTTTCTTATTTTTTTATTATGCTTAATGAAGGATTCATAACATTTTGGAGATTGGCTTTGATGTAATTTGTGTACACCTAGATTTACAATGCTGGCCGAAACCCCTGTTCCTCGTTCAAAGTCACCCAGTGATTTGGACAAATACAGAAAACAGTCCTCCTTCAATTGGAAGGATATGAAAATTATGATAGAAAATCCTGCAAGATTGGAGATCAAGGTAAGATGAAGTTTATTTAATTTGCTAACCAGTCATGAAGTTTGATATTTTTACTGTTAAATAACATGATTTATTTTCACTAGTAAGCGTGTGTTGCAATTTTCGAATTTCATTGCATAATCATTTTCATGTTAACTTTCCCGCAAGAATAAGTAATTATTGCTATTTCTTATCGTATTTTTATATACCCGGCTTGAGGCTTATGTTCGCCGGTGAATGCACAATGTTTCTGTATGAGAAAAATAACAGGTTACATTCATATTTTATTCAGCGGTCGGTCAAGAGTGTTACATATTATATCTAATATAATCTTAGTTCGTTTGAAATTGAAGAAGCTTTTAACAAGTATGTCTTATAACTTAGGTTTGTTTGTTAATAGATAACGTGAATATATGATAACATATAGACAAAGTCCGCTTCACTCAAATCGATAAAGATTCAAAATCATAACTATTTGAAGATGATTTAACAGTGGAGCGTAATGTTTAATTGCATTCGAGTTACGACCACATCTCGGGGTGAGCCACAATGGGTCATCCGGTACTTAATAAGTGGAATTGAATCAATAGTAACAAACAGTATTTAAACGAAACATATTGTGAGTCATCAACATATGTGGGCACGGGGACGAGTCAAATATGGCAGTATATGTAGATATTGTTTTAATTTTTTTGTTGTATTACGTTGCTTCACTTATGTAACCCTATTCCATTACTTAAATATTTGTTATTTGGGATTTACTCTCCTATTCAATCCTATCGGGATGTGTTACATTTTTATCATTTCAAGAAAAATTTGGAAAAAACAAGTGAACATACCTTCGAATAATTTGTGAAATTGTATTGATTTTACTAACTGTGCAAAATATATTTTGTGTCTTCCCCCTAGAGCAGCGGTTCCCAATTTGTTTATTTTGCGTACCACCTAATTAAATGCCTTGAATATAGTTTATAATATTTGTATACATCATACCACATAAGCGCGCATACATTACGTCAACGGCCAGAGTAGTGTACATACATACATATGTCATTGATTGGTATTTGTTGTTTGATGTTAATATTTATTGTTTCAAACTATCAACAATTTAGTTCAACATTCACAAAATATAACATAATATAATATAACATTTTTCTGATAAGGTTCAAACATAAGAGTTGTTTTTAATTTTGGATAAATAAAAAATTAGGTAGGCCTAATGAAAATAGATTACAAGCCTCAGGTTAATGAAGGCACTGTATCGTCTAACTAATAAATTCCATTTTAACAAGTGGCCATTCCGATTGATATATGAAGAGGTTTATCTACAGTTTGGAAACAGCTGTCCTATGGCATCAGCCATTAATTAACTGTTTCTGGTTACTTTAATTTGTATTTATGGTTACCCATGGATGTTGTATTTATTTATTTTTTAGATTATATTCAGTGACAAACTCCTGATTTGCCTTATATATTTATATGACACCGCTGACAATCCCTAGAAAATAGTAAAATGTTTAAACTTCCCTTAGAAGATCTCTGGGCCACCTCCTATTCAGAGGGCGTGGAGGATTGTTACGATGGGATTGAGAGAATAGGCCTTGTGTATATAGGTTAGGATGAGATTAAAATTTATTGTGGAAGTTTAAGAATCGGGATTGGATTAGTTCCTAGTTTAGGTCTGCATGGAGTAATTTATTAGTTATTTTCGAAATCATAAAAAACCTATCAGTTGTACTCTATAGTTTGCGAAACATAATCCCTTTAACCGCTTTGAGATTGGACTCTTTAAGGTAAAATGTAGAAAAAATATCTTACTTCAAAAATTCACAAAAAAACAAAAAGGGAATTTTGTCAACTTTTAAAGGAAAAAAAAAGTTATAATTAATTGATTTTTTCGTTGTCCAAAATTACACAAAACTTATTTTAATTATTATCCTTTGATAAAGAATAAAAACCTGAACAAATGAGACAGCTTCCAGCTTCCTAGCTGTATTTTTAAAATCACAGGTTTTTTTGAACACGGTCCCATTGTGGATCGATTTAATTCTTGTCTTTTATATTTCACGTTACTCTGTTGACTAAGTTGAACCCAAGTATACGTATCTGGTTGGAGGAAGGAATTAGGACATTGTTGATGGAGAATTAGGACCTTGTTGATGGAGAATTTATTATACAAATTAGATAGTCCCATCGGGACTGCAAACACTTCGATAGGATCCCAATGAAGTCCTAGAATCAAAGAAAGACTAACCAGTTTTATCTTCCTTGAAATTTAAAAACAATTTAGTGAATTAAATGGAGATAGGAATAAAATAAAATTAAATAGTTATAATATTAGAATTGTTATTATATATTTATATATGTTTTTTTCTAATAGTGACTGTGATGACAGCCCATGAAGTTGGCGTGTTCGAATTGTTTAGGTAAATTTATATTGACGATTGTCAGCATTACCCTTGACTCTGCTGAATTGTGTTCGAAAAGGTCATTGTCAATGGAAAATGCAAGCATTGCACCTTGAACAATAGAACAGGGAACAGGATATTTTAATTTTTTTTGGCAACTCATTAAAAATATCTCGCCTTAGAAGAAAGAAGTGCAGAAATTCTAAATGAGTTGAATAATATTTAAATTATTTTTATTTTATTAATAATATTATATACTTAATAAAAACTGTCTTGTTTATATGTTACTATTGTCTGCATATATAAATAGGACTCTGGATGTTCAAGTGCAATGAGACCGAGTTTTTGCGTGATTTTTGTAAAAAATTCGGGAAAGTGTTTTATCGGATATAACACTCTTTTTTTTTTATCATTCCCGACCATTTTATATAATTTTCTGTGTATTTTTTTCCGACATAACGCTTCGATTCCCGGTTGTAACGCTCTTTTTTTTCCAGTCAGAGAGAAAAAAGAGTGAATAACATTGGATCATTGAGGGAATTTATGGTTAATTTTTCTATAAGCAAAATTCGCTTTGTTTTCTTAGTACTTCAGACCTTTCCACAAACTCTCAAACTTCCACTATTTTTTTTTTTAAACATTTATCTTCAGTTTTGACTTGCCTCTTGTTACGCCTAGATGTCTTTTTCATTTTAAAAAAGAATGTCGAATTCAGGAGAATCCTACTCCGTGGCGGAAAAAAATCCGATCATTCGGAATTTCTAAAAAATCTCGATGAATTAAAGAGATTTGTTGTTTCCAAAAAACATTGGTGTCGACATTGCGGTAAATTTTAAAATGTCGTGACATGGACATTTTTGATAAAATTAATAGTTTAGAATGCATTAAATCGTAAATGTTGAGCAAACAAAAATACATTGATGATTATTTTATGAAATATTAATTATGTACATTCTAATTACATGTGCACATTTAAATTTAAATTTAATTAATTAATTTGTTCTTCATTTTCATTGTTATTACTTACCTGACTATATTATATTGTTTTATTACATATTTGCTTATGATTCTAAAATTATGTATATAATTTCTGAGAGGAAACAATTGGATTTTTGTGTTTTCCCGGTCACAGTTGGTTGTCCTGTAATATATGTATAATAATTATATACTTATATACAGTATTACAACCAACTGTGACCGGGAAAACACGAAAATCCTACATAGTCGCGAATAACGCTTCTCTAAAGGTTTTGCCTTCGCCAATTGCATAAACTAAAATATTTATAAATTTTCTGATGTTTGTTTTTAGAGGAAGGTATGGCATTACTTGGAGTCCAATCCAGTTTTCAGACCAAATATGCCATATCGTTCATCTGATGAAGAAAAAACTGCCACTGCCAATATGCTTGTAGAGTTGGTACATTCAGGATTTTTTGAGGAAGTTATTGATTTGGATTATCAAAGGAGGGTATGTTTTTCAAATTATTATATATTTTTATTTTGGTGTAGTCACATGATATGCCTAGCATTACTTCATCCATGACTCATGCCCGGGCTTTAACTAAGAGGTCATGTCGCCTACTATTCGTCGCTCTAGTGGACATGAGCCCGATACTATGTGAGTCCTCCTAGGGTAGGGGTCTTTAACGAGTACCTGTCATCGTACAGGCTCGGGACCATCTTGAGCTCTGTGAGCTAGAACGCTACCTAGGAGCTAACGGCGCTCTCTAAGAAGTGGGACAGGCTCCAGACCACCTTTGAAATTGTGTTACATAATGTTAACAATGGATGCTCAGTTCATTAACACTGGAGACGTGTTGCCTCTTTCATCTCAAGTGTTGTGATGGGCGTCAATTTATCTCTGAGTAATGTGTTTCACTTCTTCAGCATAGGTGAAGTTCTGTAATCGACCAGAAGTACGATATTGAGTTTTTAACGTAATTTCATGTTTTCTGACCCTGTTATTCCAAATTGATTTTTTTTTTCAAATTTATTTATATTTGTTATTGATTTTTTTTTGGCCACTAATACTTTCATTTGTTCTGTGGAGCCATTAGGAAGTAGTCGGAGTTATTCTTAGTGTATATTGGTCTGGCAACACTGTACAACAGATCTATAGAATTCAAATAACCTAAATCGGTGGATTTTATTTTTATATAACGACATTAACAATTATAGACATTTCGGGAAACATTCCCATCATCAGTATCTAGAATTAATATGTTCTTTTTATTAAGATTTTTTCTATCAATCAGCATCTTCCCTTTATAGATCATAAAAATTAATACATAAGTTACCTAAGAATCAGATGTATAAATAGTTATTGAATCTTAGACACACATGTGACAGTAGCAGTAAAAAATAGAATAAATAAATCAATTAATAATAGAAAATAAATGAGTATACAAATAATAATAAAAAATATGTAAATACTGGTTAATTATAATTTAAATTAAGATACGTCCCTTTTTCACAATTTAAAAAATATAGAAAATAAAGAAAGAAAAAAATAATAATATACATAAAAAATTGATAAATAACAACTAAAAAATAATTATATTAATGAAAATATTAAAAGATAATTTCGACTCTGGCAAGAAAATAAAAATTATATGAAATTATGAAATAATGATATTGTATATGAAACTTGAGATTTATTTCATGGTTATTTTAATATTTTTGAACAATAAGAAGAAAAAAAACATTGTTTCCGAACGTGTTTTCTCTAACATAAACATTTTTCATATGTTGATAATAAGATAGAGGGATGAGATTTCTCATAGAAACAAAAGATGTTGTCTTCCCACTGTTTTATTTGCGAACAGAACCTCTTTTCAACGCAATCGCATCTTGAGTAGTGCATCCCACCACCCGTATAGTGTAGATTCTAGAGGACTATTGACGGTTCTGGTCGCAAATAAAAGAGTGGGAAGATAACGTATTTTGTTTCTGTGATAAACATTTCTAGTTGTAGTTAAACTGTTTTTGTTGTTTTGTTGTCTATAATCTTAAGTTTTTTGAACTTCTCGCAACAAGCATACTATGCATACAAAATGCTATTAAGCTTATATGGTTATATTGATTTTTGTTTTTTATTTTTAAAATTTTCAGACGAAGTACCTCATGGTAGTAAATGAAGCTGTAGAAATGTTCAATCCAAATTTGTCTATAAAATTTGCACTAGGAATATCCCTTTTCGCAAATGCATTATTGAGTTTAGGTACTCAGAGACATAGACAATTTTTCATAGATGTTTGGACTGGAAAGGTAATTTTGATGAATAATTCATATTTTTTTCCCTTATATTTATTGAAATGAAAAAAAAAAAAGGAAAAATGTTTATAATATAAAAAATATATATATATATTTTTTATTATTTACAAATAGCTATTTACAACTGTATACAAATAAATACAACAAGCAAATGTGCTAATAAAGTTGGTAATGGCAATGTCATGAGGGGAGAAATCACCCAGTGGTGACAATCCCTAGTCACTGTTTTTCTCTCGTTTATAGCTGATAAAAAATATAAATTTTATTTTTCATTAATGTTTCACAGTATCTCTGCAAAAATGTTAAGTATAATATATGTTATGTGGCCAATACAGGACTTTCTTATACCAACCACGCTTATAGATCACTCTCTACCTCCCCCTTCTCAAAATCATTTCATACTGGCATTACTGCGTATAAAAAAGTCTCTTTGAGAATTACATTGTAAAATGAAAAAAAAAAAAAAAATACCGCTGACGCCAACTCATTACTTTTATATACTGAGTAAAACTACTTTATAGAAGGAAGAGAGGGAGAGAGAGTGATCTGTGAGCGTGGTTAATATAACAAAGTCCTGTTATGGCCACATCACATATTTTTTCCTCAATATTATTATTATAAATAAATAAATAAATTAAATTCTTGAATTCAATTTAATACATTTTCTGTTACATATTTCAGATTCTCAGCTGTCTTGCTATTACAGAATTGGCTCATGGGAGTGACACTAAACGATTACGAACCACTGTAAATTACGATGCTAGTACACACGAATTTGTAATCAACACACCTGATATTGGAGCTGCAAAATGCTGGGTTGGCAATTTGGGTATGTATTTAATATTTTAATTTAATTAGTTGACTTTTCCATTTATATGAAGTATAGGAAAAGTTATGTAATTGACGGAAATACATAGTGAGAGGGCGCCGGTAGCTCAGTGATGTATGTGCTATCGTACTGAGCTCAAGATCGCGGGTTCGAAATCCGGCCGAGGCCTTTAGGTTTTTTATCTGGGGGGTGAAGAAACCTTGAGAACGCCATCGGATGCGACGTTAAGCGATGGTCTCGAGCCTGTACGATGTCAGATCCTCGTTAAAGGCTAAATTTAGGACTCCCATTGTAGAGTCGGGCTCATGTCCACCAGAGCTCTCTTTTGTCGATATGAGCTCGAAGTTAAAAACCTGGACATGAGTCACAATAACTATCTATAGTTAGTTATAGGGGCTCCTGTGTACACCTAGGGACCTAAGCATCCGATGATCGTATCCCTTCCCTGTTTGCTCAACTGTGGGAGTCCTAAATTTTGCCTACCCAGGTTTAGCTACCTATAGTCTTTAACGATGATCTGACATCGCCGAGGCTTCGGGACCATCGCTCAACATCCCGTCAAAAGGACTGCGTGCTCAAGGGTTTTTCACCTCAAGATGAAAAATCTCAGGGCCTCGGCCTGGTTTCGAATTCGCATTCTTGAACTCAGTAGTGAAGGTTTGAATTAGCGCGAATGTTTTCAGCTAGGTGTCCAAAAAGTGAAATAGGTAGTATAAACAAATAATTTATTTAAATAGTTGTATTTATTACATTTTTATTTTTACACTAAAATCTTTAATAACAAAGTGTTTTAAAACATTCTGAACAGATTGAAACTTAATTTTTAACTGAAAGGAAACGCTGCAAAGCGTACTTACGTAATTGATTTCAGAGAAAATATACAAATGTTAGATGAACAGAGCGTAGAAAGCATATTACCCCCCTCCTCTCGCTCTCATCAAAAATTTTGGTTTGTCGAATGGCCAGACTTATAGGATGCAACGTGTAAAACGTCATGAAAATTCAATCAGAACTTGAAAGAGCTATCGCCCTCCCCCCCACCTAATTTTTCAAATGTGATTTAAAATTTTAGTAGGGCTTATAAGGATGCTACATGTGAAACTTCATATAAATCCAACCGTTAAAGAGAACTCATTTTATTTTTGCTTCCTCCAACAGATTTTCTTTCAAAATTTTGAGATGCAACATAGCCTATATTCTAAGTTGGTCCCTTGAAGTATCCTCCACGTTTTTTTGAATGTATGAGCCCCCATTTTTGAATTAATATACAAAGTTTGGATTTTGTATATCGTCGGTCTAAACGTGATACCTCGTATGTGCAAAAAGCCAAATTTACAGGAGAGACAAAAAACTGTTTAAAAAAATATTCTTTATAGGAAACCTAAATTTTTTTGACATTTGTATTAAGTGAGATGTATATGCATGCCATGAATTGTTTTTAAGCTAGTTTGCAAATCCAAGTAAAGAATTAACGTACTTGACGGAGTTACGAGATTTAGCAGAATTTCGTTCCCATTTCTTTTGAAAGGTACGGTTCTTCAAACAGTATTTCATGGTTTTTTCGTTTTATGACGTATACGAGGTCCCAATAGATCAATAGTTTTTTTTTTGTTTCTTTTTGGTATAAAAAAACAATTTTCGGAAAAATGTCGCTTATGAGGTATCACGTCTACGCCGACGATATGTTTTTTTCCTTTCAGATAAGAACATAATAGTGAAAATTGATGATATGAAGTATAATATTTATAAAAAAAAAGAACAAAAGTTATTAATTATTACGTATTAATATTTTCTTAAATGCACTATACTATTATTGCATACTTGACAGGTAAACAATGTAGCCATGCGTTACTTTTTGCGCAGTTGGTGGTACAGGATGTCAATCATGGGTTGCATGCTTTTGTCGTACCAATCAGAGATCCAGTCACTCGATCACCTTATCCCAATGTATTGGTCGGAGATGTGGGCGAAAAGGCGGGACTTGCCGGCATTGACAATGGGTATATATATAATATATCTTTTATTATTTTCATTACAATTTTTTTATAGTTTTGAATGAGTGAAAATATTGCTTGAGCTTCTTTCATTATTTATAATATAGGTGAGAGTACTTCCGCCTCGTTTTTTAATAGCCCTTTGAATTTGAGATTTTTTTAGTTTTAAATGTCATTTTTTTCTTTCGATTATTATTATTTATATTATTATGGCTAGACTTTAAACGCACAGTAAAAAAAAAAAAAAAAGGTGCGTGCAACTCCGATGCGTGGCGATATGAGCGTGACGTCTGAGTTGCGAGATAGCGAAAGTGTCAAGAATCAAATATAACAAATCATTTCATTAAAATTTTTGAACCTTGAAACAATTTAAAAAAAATTTAGAAAGAAAACATTCATAAGCATAATAGTTAAAAAACGAGTTTATTATTAATATTATTAATCTGTATATATCTAATAATAATATTGGATAACTAGGTTATCTGTATATACAGAAAGTAACAGCTATACTATAATACAATATATATTCTGTATTAGTAGTAACAGCTGTCTCTCTCTCTCTCTCGGCGCATGCGCGATACGTGTGTTACGTGTTACCGAAAGTAACATAACGCAGTTTTCGAACATGGGGTGCCGGCCTACCAAATTATAAGACGTTGTCACGTCAAAAAAAGCAGCTTACTGAATAAGAAAGGTTAATTACACAGTACAAAATGATAAATGCACAGTAAAATGCAACACTGTAAATAAATTTTTAATCCAATAACTAAAAATGAATTGCCTAGTAAGTTAATTCAATAACACAGTTAATACGGAGCAGTAGGTTTCAGAACATTCGGTAAAAAATTTAAATGCCCAGTAAAAAAAATTAAAGACTAAGATTTAAAATCCACAGAACTAAATTGCAGTTTGCCGAGTAAATCTAGTTGATGTATCCGAAGAAATAAAATGTTGACCCTCCCATCGATCCTTTTAGTGAAACAGTCCAGGTTCTCCTGATGTATAGAAACTCCATGGGGGAGCATAAAAAAAATATTTGTTGAGATATTATATCGTTAATTTTTTTTATGAACTAGATATTTTATTTATGCTTCCCCTTTATTTTTTACTTAGTTTTATCAGACAAAACATGAAAAATATATTTAAAAAATTCTAGGACGGCTGGGGGGCGCCAGGAGCTCCAATTCCAAACAATTATTTTCTTTCCCTTCTAATAACAATGTTAAAACTAAAATTAAAATCTTTAAGATTGCTTATTTCATAGAACATTTTTGTTGTGTAGAATACATTTTATCTTAAAATAACTTCAAGGTTATAGTACTCATATTGGCTATTTCAGACTTTTTTTTATTGTTTTGTTACACCTCCATAAAGATCGACTGTTACTTTCTAAGTCGTAAAAATCGGAGTATTTGCACAATAGCCATGGTGTTCAAGCAGTCTTTATAAAAATAATAATTTTTCAGACGATACAAAAAACGTTATTGTGACTCATGTCTGGGGTTTAACTAAGAAGACGCCTACTACCAGAGCGCTCTTTCGTCGCTCCCAGTAGAGTCCTAAATGTTGCCTATCCAGGTTTATTACCTGGGTTCTTTAACGATACTCCATCCTTGAAGCTAATGTATAAGTAAATATTACTATTATTATTTATACTATTTTTTATTTATTTTTTCCAGATATGTCATGTTTAATAATTATCGAATACCAAAAGAAAATTTATTAAATCGAATAGGCGATATAAACGAAAATGGTGAATATGAAACGTCGTTTACTGACCCTCAAAAATTACTTGGTAAGTACAGTTTTGTAAATTGGTACTATTATACATACGTCATACACATACCGTCCGATAAACATATTATATTATTTTTATTCGATTATAAATATACAAAAAACACTCTTGGTATATTATTATTATAATAAACACACTTTAAATTCTAAGATTTTTCCCATCATAAGATCATATTATGAGGGAGGAACATGTAAATACCTATAAAAAAATAAATAAGAATATATATATTATTTTTGATATGTCTTGACTAGGTGCGGCGCTGGAAAGTCTTTCTGCGGGTCGAGTGGCCATCCTTATAGAATCCTCAAATTGTCTGATAAAAGCGATGGTTGTAGCAGTACGTTACGCTGCGCAGAGGCTTCAGTTTTGCGATAACAAGGGAAACGAATTGTCAATCATTGAATATCAGACACATGTAGGTAATCTTTTTTGTACGCTTTATTATGTAGGATATAAGTGAATACCTCACTTCCATGGCCTTTTTTTTTCTTTTATCCCAGTAAACGAATTATAGGGGAAAATATGTAACCGGTTAGAAATTCTATGCAAATTTTCAATGAAATTTCATTTTTCCAACCTGATTCCAAAATGAAACAAAAAAAATGCTATCTGTGTGTCTATCAACACGATAACTCCCGATAGAATGAATACACGAAGTTTTATTTGTGTATCCAGGATCCTCTGTGGATGACATATATTGATTTTCAGCCAAATCGGTAAGAAAAAGGGTTTAGGGCTTGGCTCAACACAAAACTCTAATAATTGCTATTATAACGAATGTATTGATACCAATTTTTTATGAAAATTCAAAGCCCTTTATGGACGACGCATATTAATTTTCAGAGGCATCAACAACCTGAATTGACTATAAATATTCTGATGTAAAAACAAAAAAGGATCAGATGTTATGGAGAAATTTTTTATTTAATATATGTATATGTATTATTTTAATTTGTTCTGACTACCGAGGATTTTATAGAAGACAAACGAAGATAACATTCCAACAACTTACAAATACACTTTGAGAACTTTTTAAAAACATAATTTAAAAAAATTATATTCATAAATTAAACAATTTTATAGCAGGCAAAGCAGTTCAGTATTTTCCATTTAGTTAACGGTTACACAATATGCCAATCATAAGAAATTAACAAAAGATGAATCAGCGTTTAGTGTTGGTAGTAAGTAAATATTTATATATATTTTGTAATAATTATTTCTTCGAAAGTGAATGTCTTAACATTTTTCCTTATTGTAAAGATGCTGAAAAAAAATTAAAATTTTAGTTATTGGAAAAATAAGGCTACAAACAATAAGATGAATCTATGTGTACGTTTATTATTTTTGGTCACTGGAAAATGTTTTGTTACCTCTGAATTTTTCTTAAATGTTTTTTTTTTTTTTAACTCCTGCTCTCTAGAAATGAAACTCCGTATAAAAATTTGACATTTTTTGTATTTTACTTTCTCAATTATACCAAGTATAGGGGATGTTATGTAATCAGTCAGAAATTAGATTTAATTTTCTCCGGAATTTCATGTTTTCCGACCCCTTGAGTCCAAAAATGAAAAAAAAATAAAAGTTCCTGTCGCGTATATATATGTATGCCCGTGTTTAAATCGACATGAAATTTTATATGTGTATCCAAAATCCCTTAAGAAAGACACCTATTGAATTTAAGTCAAATCGGTCAAACGGAGGGGGGGGGGGGGGGGGGGGGGGGAGCTTAACAACAAAACTTACAACTGTCGGTGTAATGAATGTATCGACTCGACACAAATGTTAATATGCCGATGATTTTCGATTTTTTTTTATAGTGTAAGTTCGAATACGCTTAAACAGCGGTCTAATAAGTTACATTGTTGACTTCAAAGAATGTGGACAGAATACAAATCGTGAATACGACTCCTCGTTACACCTAGGGAACCTTATAAATAAAAATAATTTGACAAACATAATTCATACGATATATTACCTATTTCATATGTGACGAGATTTCTCATAGAAATAAAAGACGTCTTCCTACTCTTTTATTATTGAACAGAATCAGTTTTCAACGCAACAGCTTCGTCATCAGTGGTACATCCCACCCATACAGTATAGGGTTAAAGGACAACTGGCCAGCTATGACATACTAGACTCAAGGACAGAATTATATATTATCAATCCAATCTCCAGCTATGCTGTGTGGATGGGATGTACCACTGATGACGCTGTTGGGTTGAAAATTGAAGATATATTATTTATTTATTATGCACTTTATATAATTTTAAATTTAATTTTCAGCAATGGAGACTGTTTCCCTACCTGTCCGCCTGCTATGCATTCAAGACCTTCGTTCACGACTTTTGTGATCAGTACATCGAGCTTGTGGCCAAATCCCTTGCCGGAGAAAGTGAAGTCAATGATTTAGTAAGTTCATCTAATTCATTAATTCCATCCAGTTCTATGTAATAATTAGTGCTTGTTTGTGTATTTAGATCATGTATATTGTTGTGTAATGACGTAAATGTAAATTGTAATATGTTGTAAATATATAATCCTGTCCTTGAGTCTAGTATGAATGTAATCTGAAAACATTAGTTCTTATTTAGGTATCAGTGCCTCAGAAAAAATTGAAATTATGTGATATTTTATTTATGCCAATATCAGAATTTCACCAAAACATTTCCACTGACCAAATTGATTATTATTGTAAGATTTTAAAAATATTTACGAAATCCTGTTTTTTGACTCTTATATGTGTTCAAGATTGTATATTGTAATCCTCATGATTCTCAGGGCCCCGAAGCAAGCGGGTTTAATTTACTTACGTCCACAGCTATACAAAGTATTGAGAAAGTTATGTAATCGGTCAGAAGTTTGAGGTTGTCAGTATTTCATGTTTTCCGACCCTCTGATTCAAAAGATGAGAAACTCGAAAATTTATATCTGTATCCAGAACCCCATAAGTACGACACCTATTCATTTTCAGTCAAATGGGCCAAAGGGAACGGGGGGGGGGGGGGGGGCTTTACCCAAAAAATCTAATATTAATAATGAATGTATCGACACAACATTTAGTATGAGGATGCAGACATTCCTACGTAAGACATCTATTAAGTTTTAGCGCGAGCGCGGTTGATTGGTTTTGTAGGGAGAGCGAAAACTTAATTGATGAATTCGTGGAAGGAGATATATAATTTTAAATTTTCATACTAACTTTATTTATTTGTTTGAAGTCGCAGATGGTGCGAGGGGTGCACGCCCTGGTGTGTTCTGCTAAGGCCCTCGTCACCTGGACCAGCCAGGCTGCCATACAGGAGGCTAGGGAAGCCTGCGGAGGTCATGGATACATTAAAGGTATATATATATATATATATTTTACATATCCCACCCACACAGTGTAGGGGTTAAAGAATAACTGGTTTTAACTGTTACGCTCTGTGGGTGGAATGTACCACTGATGATAACGCTGTTGCGTTGAAAACTGGTTCTGGTCAAAAATAAAACTATGGGAGGACAGCGTCTTTTATTTCTATGAGAAATCTCGTCTCACAACATCTTACTAACACATATAATAAATTCATACTGCAGTGAGTAACTCTATTCTCTATTTTCAAACTGCACACGTTTAATGAGCCGGCCACTCTAAAATAAACTTGTAGGACGCTAATTGTGAAGAAAAAAACAGACGTTTATAGGTTAGGTTATGACTCATGCCCTGGCTTTAACTACGAGGTCATATCGCCTACTACCAGAGCTCTTTCATCACGCTGGTGGTCATGAGCCCGACTCTACCGTGGGAGTCCTATTTTTGCCTGCCCTAAATTTTTATTCACCTAGGGCAGGGGGTCTTTAACGAGTACCTGACATCGTACAGGCTCGGGACCATCGCTGAACGTCCCATCCGAAGGACGGCGTGCTTAAGTTCATTTTACCTCCCAGATGAAATAAACTAAGGGTCTCGGTCGGGTTTCGAACCCACGTTCTTGAGCTCAGAAGCCAAGTACGCATACCACTGAGCTACCGGCGCCCTCGACGTCTTTATATAACTAACAAAAAAATAAATTTTATGTTAATTTATCTTCTATTATTTTTTTTTCTTCTAAATAATTATTGTTGGTCATCTCATATGCGTTTATATTCTTAGATTTAATATAGGTTGATGAAAATAATATAATTGTATGGCGTAACCAATCATCAAATTGTATTAATATTTTTTAGCTGCGGGTCTTGGAGACATGCGTAATAACCACGACCCTCGGGTTACTTTCGAAGGAGACAACAATGTCCTTCTCCAACAGACCTCCAACTGGATATTGCGTCAATTCACCGATCCTGAGGTCGATTTCTCCGTTTTCCCCGTCTCTGAACTTTCATTTATTACCAAAATAGATGATATTTTGAAAAGACGGTTTACTGCTACTCACATCGAGGATATTATTAATGAAAAATGTGAGTATTTATTTATTCTTATGTTTGGTGCACACAGAAAGCGAAATTTTTAAATATAGTATATAGGGTGTAAGTAAAATTGTATACAATACTTGTATGATAACTGTCGTAATGAATATATCGACACATAATTTAGTATGAGGATTCAGAAGTCACTATGTAAGTCAAATATTGAGTTTTAGCCCAGATGGTCGATTGGCTTTGGAGGGAGAGCGAAAACGTAATTGATTACTTTTTTGACGACTTTTTTTTTTCGTTATTTCTTTATTGCAACACTATCATCGGAATTTCCTTGTTCGATTGTTCACCAGTTACTCTCGTTCAACATGAGACTTGAGTCTCGTTCAACATGAGGTTTAGGTCTCGTTAAACATGTTGAGACTTGTCAATTGAAATGAACGAACGATGCATCTTGTAGTTCTATAACCAAGCTATACTAGCTAGCTACTTGGTAATTTTTAATTTGATGTTTTTTTAAAAATTCAGTTATAATGGAAACATATCAGTGGCTGTTCTGTTGGTTGGCGAAAGCAACTTTGGAACTTTCAAAACAGTTGGAAAAACAAGGCTACGAGGGCCATAAAAGGAAAAATTTGTATCAGGTGTTCAAGGCTCGAACATTGGCTCTTGTATTTGGTGAAGTAAGTCACACTATTATTTATATTTTATTTTTGAGTATTAAATTAAAAAGATCCTAACCTTTTATTTATCTAATTTTATGTTGTTTTTTTTTATTAGTACATGGTGCTGACGTATTTTTCCAAAACTTGCAGAAGATGTGAAGATAATTTTTTGAGACGTGTTCTTGTAAATTTATTCAATCTATATGGAATTTGGTCTCTTTATAGGCACATTGCGGTGTTATATCAAGGTAAGTGGACATATTCAAATAGTTGATTTGCGATAGTTTTGCTCATGTACTGGAAAAGTTTCCAAAGAATTATATTTTTGAGAGTATTCAACGACTTTCGGAATGAGAAGCCTGCAATTTATTTTCATTTTTTTCTTTGTAGATATTTTAACATCTCTAATAAAAAAAACAAAAGGAATACCATAATTGCATTTTCGATATTTTTACGCCACAGAGCTTCTCGGATCCAATTTTTTTAAAATCAAAAATTGTCAATATTGTTGGAGCCGTAGCATTATTAATGTAGCCCTGATGCAAAGAAAAAGCTAGTGTTGATTTTGTACTCTTGTATTGAAAAAGAAAACAGCTTATGCTCACATCGAGTGGAGTTGTGCCATTGGTATATGTGTCCGCTTAGGAGAGGTAAATTTCTCTCTTTATGTCGAAATATTGGTTGTCTGCGTCCATTAGAGGAGGGGTGTCCGTAAAGTGGGGCTTTACTGTATATAAATTCAAAATCTTACACAACCCGAAAGTTGTAATCCTAAACGTGGATATTTCAAGGTAGATAGAGATGTGTAAGTTTTCTGTTTTTTGTTTCAGGTAACTTCTGCAATGATGGATCTCTGTCGGACCTTCTATGTGAGGCTATCCTCAAACTCTGCAGTATCCTGAAACCTGAAGCTGTCTCTTTGGTTGATGCTCTAGCTCCCCCTGACTTTGTTCTAAACTCTGTCCTGGGTTCTTCTGATGGAAAGGTAACTTGCAACCATTACTAACATTACATGAAAAACAAGCCAAGTGACTTCCGCGTAGAAAATTGCTCCGCAACCCATAAGGCCACTTCCTCAGACAACAGTACTGCTTTAAAAAAAAACAATGGACTATTTCATGATGAGTTAATTTCCAATTAATAAACACGTTATAAACTCCGTACAAATTTCCCTTAAAACAGAATATTTTCTGCTGAATCCATGATTGGGCCATATTATTTCTTGTACATTTATTTATCGACCTCAGAAAATTACAGAATGTATGTGGATGTGTCGATTTTTATTACCATGTAAACATTTACAGTAAAAAGAAAAAAATAAATTCATAAATAAAAACTCATAGAAAAATACAATTTAAAAAGCCTCCTCAAGAAAATAATAATGCTTCAAAACTTTGTAAGTTAAGATTTGTTTTGGCAAAGCACTATCTCTTGGAATATCTATTTATTATATCACTCGATAGCTTGTGGTGTCGATGCAGTCAAAAAATGATTTTTTGTCTTTCTCAGCCATACGAAGTATAGAGGAAGTTCTTTAATCCGTCAGAAATTCGATGTTGAGTTTCCAGTTCTCCGGAATTTCATGTTTTACAGAATGAATGCTGATGTAATGCATGTAACGACACAAAATTTAGTATGAGGATTCAGAAGTGATTTTTGGCGCAAATGGTCGATTGGTTTTGGAGCGGGAGTGAACTTGAGACAATCTCGTCCTGTTTAATGCGTTCTGCAAGTACATTGTTAGTGTTTCGTCGACTTTTTGAAGTGAAAGCTTCTTTAGGCGCGCTCTGGACGAAAGTGAACCGTCAGCTTCGGGTCGGTGACGCTGAATCGGGTTTACACGGCTCCACTCGACATAAAGCATAACATAGTGTAACGTACTGTTTTAATGACGGTAACCAAGCAGCTGGGAAACAAAAAATATAATAACCTTGCCTGTTTCAGACTGTGAAGCCATTATAATTTTGTGAGTGTATATAGAACTTGGTGACGGACATGTTAAACATTTAATTAATTATTTGATTTATATTATTGTGTTAGTTCATAGCTAAACAGAATAAACAAATATATGTTTCTGAAAGTAACAATTTAAGTTCTGCATTTGAATTGTGTAATTATATGAACACTTAGGCCTTACAACGACAAAATAGTAATAGGATAGATCATAATAAAGAAAAGATACTTTGTAGACAGTTATTACTGTGTAGAAATGCGTCAGCCACACTTTTTGTTACATAATATTTTACAATGTTACATATACGTAGAAAATGTTTATTCTACGAGTAATGATCCAATATTGCCTTGCACAAAACTAGTTTATATTTGACTTTGCCTCTCTTTGGACCGTATTTTTCTGTAAAAAAAAAAAAAAATCATTCGCGTAGGAAGATTAGCTCCTCCATAACGTAACAGTTTTTTTTACCCTCCTGGAGAATTATATTTTCTGGAGGTTGTCAAATTTGATTTCTACTTCTTCCAATTAAACTGTATCGTTTAAAGTTTTCTTAATAGAACGACATAATTTCTGATGGAGCAATTTGATCAGTAAGGAGCAATCAGTAGAGCCCGACTCTACAGTGGGAGTCCTAAATGTTGCTTGCCTTGGTTTATTCACCAAGGGTAGTAGAGTACCTGACATCGCACAGGCTCGGACCATCGCTTAACGTCCCATCCGAAGGACGGCGTGCCCAGGGTTTTTCCAGCTCCCAGATAAAAATCGTAAGTGCCTCCGGGTTTCGAATCCCCGATCTTGAGCTCTTTAGGCTAGCACGCCCTTGGAACAATTTAAGAAACTCAGAGAAACTTTGAAAATAGCTTCATTTTGAAAATATTGGTATTTATACTTCTTCAATTTTGTTTCAGGTTTACGAGAAATTATTCAATTCCTTTCAACCACCAGAAAAAAGTTCAGTTTCCGAAGATAGGAACACAGTTAAGTCTAAACTCTAGCGAAAATCGAATTTGTGAATCGAATTGAACCTCTACCAGTCAGCTATGCTGTTTATTGTATTTAATTATTTTATTTTTTAAATATCAGTATTTAAAGCAAATTAGTTTATAAGTAATTTATACATTTTTGTTTGTTATCTTTGTTGGTAAAGTAACTCCAGACCACATGTATGTAAAAAAACAAATCAGTCACATTCAAATGTGAAGTATTTATTTTTTACACTATATGTATTGAAAATTATATGTATATATTATATTTATGTGTAAAAATTGTATACATATTGGTACATGAAACTATATGTAATTCATGTCAGTAATATTACTGGGTGTCTTATGTAATTCATGTCAGTAATATTACTGGGTGTCTGTCAGTCATGATTATCCTGAGGAGGTCCCCATATTTTTTCTATGTCATAAGAATTATTTTCTTTTTCTAGATTTTAAATTAAATCTATGTCTGCCATATTTGCACTAATCGCCGATTTCTTTTCATTGTTTATAGTTAGTTATTATGATTCACACTGGGCTTTAACTACGTGGTCATATCGCCTGATAAAAGAGCGCTCTTTCGTCAGTCTGGTGGACATGAGCCCGACTCTACTATGGGAGTCCTAAATTTTGCCTACTCTAAACTTTAATTTACCTTGTTTAGGGGTTTTTAACGATTACCTGACATCGTACAGGCTCGGGACCATCCTTTAAAGTCCCATCCGAAGGACGGCGTGGTTAGGTGTACTTTACCTCCCAGATAAAATAAACTATCTGTGAATGTGTTGTTTGTGAAAATTTTTCTCTCCCTGGAATTACAGTTTTTTCATGTCTTCTAATTTTTTTCCGGAGGTACAAAAGAGAAATGCCATTCGTAGGACACTTGATGTTATATAAATTATGAAAATATGTCGAACGAAGTTTTTGTAAAATGTTAAAATTATTGTGCAGGAAGAATATCAAGGGAAATCGTTTATCTGAAAAAATGAAATTTTTGAACCGAGTTGCAATAATCGTCATATCTTCGCGAAAAATATTAGTTAGACATAATTTCATCAATACGTAATATTTGCAAGATGTAATAAATTGTAAAATGCCCCTGAAAAGTAAAAAAAAAAAGGTGGACACCCTGTATGTGTTATGTTCCTGTGATTAAAACAAATTCTTTTATTTAATATTTTGAAAAATAGAGTATTTTATTGTGTATTCAACTGTCAAACTAATAATTTTACAAAATGATTTTGTATTTGTATCAGTCTTATAAAATAAAAGTTGTTTTATATGTTGTACTGAAGGATGTACAACATTTTTTTACCATAAATGTTTTTTTTTCGTAATTCCGATTTTCGCGAGAACGCGCTCGTTATATTTATTGTGGCAATATATTGCCTATAACCTGCAAGCGTTTTCTTTATCTTATTATTAGTGTAAGCCTAAGTAAGGATTCAAAATTACACCCTCCAAAAAATGTTCAACTGACGGATATTAAAGTACGAAATTAAGTCCTATATACTCATTTTTTGTGAATTTATTAACCGAAACGGTTGGAGTATCTTCTCAAATATTTATTTTATAAGACTTAACTTTTTTTTTGTTATATGCGTTCTTTCAGAAGAACGTCAGCCTAGTCCACATATTTTGTGCTTTACTAAATACTTTTAGTTATAAGGATTTGTTTTATTTTTACTTCAAAACTAGCTGTGTTATCAAACGTTGACCGGTAGATATCGATGTCATAAAAATAGGAATTGACTATTTAATATTTTAACTGAATATTACCAGTAGACAGTAGAGAGAACGGGGCTCATCTATATTTTGTGTTGGGAGAACTCAGAAATGAGGCTGATCAGATGAGCGAAACGCCTTCCTCTCCACCTTTACCAAGTCACTCTCCCACCTCATGCGTCCTTCGCTATTCGAAAATGTAATTTCCAACTTAGGTGAAAAAATATATAGAATCAAACATTTTTGGAATTAAGAAACATTTTAATATTGATCTTTTAACTTTTTCAGGATGAATAGTAACTGAGGATATAAGAAATAACTTTCTCTGTCTCCAAGTAAACTCCCCCCCCCCCCCCCCCCCCCCCCCCCCCCCTTTATTCTTTTGAAGTTAAATGTATCCTAAATGTTATTCCTGAAGGTAGTCAGATTCAAAATATGAAGGTCGGTTGAAATATGTTTAGTCATTTCCTCGAGGTGATGAAACAAACAGACGCGAAAGCTAAAAACCACGGGTTTTGTATTTCTTCAACGAGAATACTGAGTCTAGATGCAATATAATTTCCTTTGTCTACTTGTTTAGTAAGATTTGATCCTCAAACATTTCTGTTGATTTCTTCCCCTCATCAAGTTTGGGTCGCCCCAATGGCTTTATATCTGTGGTCACAGTGAATAAATTGGTAAGTCTAAATTCGTAACTTTTCAGGGCAGCACGTTTTTACTTTTGCATTAATCGTGAAAATCCAGTTTTTGGAATAAATAAATTATGTTTGCATCATTAATCATACACCTTCTAAATCTATAGAAGTGAATGAAAATGAATATTGTTAATCCTTTCTTGGATTTTCCCTTAGTTACCTAATAATTCCTCATCACTTATTTAATTATTGACCACACTTACCTAATTATTAACCATACTTTTTGAAATATTCGTGAATGATGCCTCTCTAAATTTGAGCAAGTTGATTTAACCGAGAACATACACAATATTACGAGATACCAAGAAACACATGTCTTTATAATTCCGAAAGTATTAGAGTCATGAGCTCCCAACATCTTGACAGTAGATGGCTTGGGAGATGATCTCAGTACACTTTTGGCCATTTTACGACTTAAAAACTTATTCCCTGTGACCATGGATATAGACCCTTAGAAAATGTATCTTCAGTTTAATATGACAATTATTTGAAAGTAAGGATAGTGGGATGAATAATATTGTAGACATGAATTGTGTAACAAAGAATGGGACAATAGGTTTGAGAGCTGTTTCTAGGCTGGATAGAGATTGTACAAAGGGGGTTCTGGACATTTTCAAAACGTATCTCTTCAAGTGAATGGGTCGAAGCTGCAATAAAGAGAACTGGGAATCACAAAAGTAATTTCAACCAGAAAGAAGGAACTAGCAGTTCTAGGAACAGCGCAGACGGGAAGAAGACAGCAGGGCTCTATCGATAAGAAACATTATACTAAATTTCAGAAAATTGAGAGAAATAGAATTTCAAAGGACTGAGTCAGAGTCAAAACATAGTTCGTTTCCAAGATAAAGGATAGTTTCATTATCAAATTTTCGGGTTGTTAAAAAAAATAGCATGTTCTAATTTAGCTATATATTCTTCATAAAGCCCAATGTTTTTCCTTAACAACGCAAATTTCTTCAGAATCCATTACTTAGAGCCTGTTGAAGATACATTATAATAATTTTTATGGAAGTAGAGTTTTCATTCAGATACAAATTATAACAATATCTTGAATAAATAAAACAAACTAACTTTTGAAATACAGTTTATCCTACAAAAAAACATACACTACCGGTTTCGGCGACCTCGTACAGTCAAGACCCAAGGGAACATCCCATTCGAGGGACAGCGTGCTCAAGGTTTTTTCACTTTCCAGATAAAAAACCTTAGGGCCTCCCTCGGCCTTCACGAAGTTTGTTATATTTATTTTTATAAGTTTCCACAATAGGTCCGAGCTCCTCAACTTAGGAGTTACTATTATTTATATTTTAAATATTTTCAAACCCGGCTGAGGCTCTGACGGGACGCTAAGCAATGGTCCCGAGCCTGTGCTATGTCAGGTACTCGTTAAAGACCCCTATTCTAGGTGAATAAACCTAAGTAGGCAAAATTTAGGACTCACACAGTAGAGTCGGGCTCATGTCAACCAGACTGACGAAAGAGTGCTCTGGTAGTTGGCGAATGACCTCGTAGGCCGGGCATGAGTCACAATAGCTAACTTAAAAAAAAAAAAAAAAAATTACTTTTCCCTGTAAAAATTATTCCGAATTCAATGAGAAAATTCGATGGGTATACTAGTATAAAAGAAATACTATTTACAATGTGATAAACTAAAAAGAAGACTTCATTCGCTGTTTACACGTTTTATTGTTTGTTTTTGAGACTCATGCCCGGGCTTGAATACGAAGTCAAATTGCTCTGATCTTGACTCATAAATTTTGCCACCCAGGTTTATTCATCTAGGGTAGGGGTTTTTTAACGAGTACTTGACCTTGTACAGGCTTGGGAACATCCCATTCGAAGGACAGCATGCTCAAGGTTTTTTCACTTTCCAGATAAAGAACCTTAGGGCCTCCTTCGCCCTGGTTTCGAACCCGCTACTTGAGCTCAGGAGATAAGTACTTTTAGCTACCGGCGCCCTCTAGACAAATAGTAATAATAAATAAAGAGAAACTAAAATGTTACTAATAACAATATAATAGAATTAAATAGAAGACGAGGGGAAAATAAAAATAATAATACTTACTGAAAATAAATGTTTGTCTGGGGAAGTAAAACTTACGTTATATACTCAACACGAAATCACTCGTTCCGTCTTTTACATCTTTTATTTTGTTAAATTTTTGTGTTTCGCCTATTCACGCATTTTTGAAACTACAAATATTTTAATTTTGTGATTTTATGAAATAGTTTTAACATAAAAAATTATTTATATCGACGCGTAATAATACCATGAAAAAGCCTTAAGCATGCCTTGTCAGGTACCCGATAAAAGCCTCTATCCAAGATGAATAAAAGTTGATATGCAATATTTAGGCAGAGTGGAGTCGGGCTCAAGTCCACCAGAGCTGTAAAAGACCGCCCTAAGTCACATTAGCTACCCTCGTTAGTTAACGCTAAGATGGTGTAGTGTAGAAACCAGTAGTTTGTGGAATAGACAGGGGCGTAGCCAGGATTTTGAGCAGGGGGGAGGCAAAGTTAGGCAACAGGGGTGGGGGGTATAGACTCCCGGAGGCACAGCCCGCCGTTTCCATGGTTAGCTCTGCAGACGTTTTGTTATTAATTTGTGAGACTCGGACTTCTAGAAGCTCCTGCTGAGGTAACCACTGACTGTAATACTTGAGCTGACTTTACATGAGCAGCAGCAAATGCACGCTGTGGTTTCTGTGCTTTTAGAATTAAATGGCACATCCAGTAACATGTATTGCTGCTGATGCGCTTTGCATTTTTACTGCGAATGTAAAATCAGCTTTTAAGAGTATAAACTATAACATAATGAAGATTTTGAACGAGGAAATGAAATGATCGAATTCATGTATATTTAAATAAATGTAATATAACTTGTTTTGCACATGTACATTTAGGTAAAACAATTTTCGTTTATCCTCCGAAACGTTCTCGATCGTTTTTCAGCAACTTTCTGTGCACGCTTGAGAATGCAGAGACCATTGAGACGGAATTTTTAATCTAAAATTTTTTTAGTTTAATTTTTCTTGGTTTTTACTCTGGTTACGCCCCTATCCTTATAAATAAAACTGGGAGATGGCTATACAAACTTTTTGGTTTTCGTATCCGTGTTAGTTTAAACGAAGACCATACCAGTTGTTTTAGCTTTCGTGTCTGTTTCATCATATCCGGAAAAATGGCTAACCACATTTCAATCGATTTTCTTATTTTGAATCTCCCTATTCAGGAATAATATTTAAGATTTTATTTCAAAATTATTGAATATGGAGACGAATACAGTTATTAGGCAATATAAAAGTTAAAACAATTCTTTGTTTTTATTCATTTATTATACATCAAAAGCGAATATTTCAAATTGTATTCCCTATTCTTTGCTTCGAAGCAAATTCAACTTTCGAAGCAGAATGTGTAGTGTACCTGTCATTTAAAACTGAAAGAAAATCTTCAGAAAAATGTATTCCATAAAAAAATAAATGAAAATTTTACATTTGATAAATATCCTTGTTATATGAGATGGACTTCTTATAGTTAAAGGAGCATTTATACACGCATTTAGCTAATTAACACTCAATACAAAGTTAATTAAATAATTGTATTTTTATAATTTTATCATTATTTAAATTATAACTATATTTTCTATGTAATATTACATATTGTATTATTTAGATCCTGATAAATATTTTGTTTATATTCATTAAATTTACGCAATTTTGAAAAAGTAAATAAGAATGTGAATAATTTATTAACCCAAAAATGTTTCTAATATTGTATATGTGTGATTACTTGTAAGAAATACGTGCCTTTGTGTATTTAATTAAACCTATAATAAAAATATATATGTGGACTTCAGTTTTTTTTAGTTTCATAGTTTATTATTTTTAATTAAAAACAAATACAAAAAAAACAATTGCTTGACACGTTGTGAGCTACCTACGCCAATGACAGATACTAATAACTTATCCAAATCTCTGTATATATGGAAGGTAAAAATAGTTAAATTATGTCATTGCCTGTAGGTTTGGTTAGGTTAGGTTTTATGACTCATGCCCGGGCTTTAACTACGAGGTCATATCGACTACTACCAGAGAGCTCTTTCGTCACTCTGGTGGACATGAGCCCGACTCTACTGTGGGAGTCCTCAATGTTGCCTACCCTAAATTTTTATTCACCTAGAGCAGGGGTCTGACATCGTACAGGCTCGGTACCATCGCTTAACGTCGCATCCGACGGCATGCCCAGAGTTTCTTTACCTCCCAGATAAAATAAACTAAGGGCCTCGGTCGGGTTTCGAACCCACGATCTTGAGCTCAGAAGACAAGCACGCATACCACTGAGCTATCGGCGCCCCTATTAATTATTGTTACTATTCGGAGGGTGCCGGTGGCAAAGAGGTAGAGTGCTTGTCTACTGAGCTCAAGATCATGGGTTCGGAACCTGACCCGAGGACTTAGGTTTTGTATCTGGGAGATGAAAAAAGCCTTGAGCACTCCAGATGGGACTTTAAGCCATGGTCTCGAACCTGTACGATGTCAGGTTAGTCCTTAAAGACCCCTAGCCAAAGTAACTAGACATAAGGTAGGCAAACTTTAGGACTCCCACAATAGAGTCAGGCTCATGTCCAATACTATGTGAGTATGTATGAGTGAATGTTCATAGGATTTTAATTTGAATGACATATTCTTTTGCTGTGAGATGGGCCTAGCTGAACGCCATACAGAAAGGTCTGATAATGATCTTGTAGACATCAAGTTTATGGTTGAGGCAAATTTGAGATTGCTTGTCCAATAGTCGTGCGTGTCTCAGGGTTCCAAGTCAGCCTCCTATCGTGGGTTAATCCTATATATTTCACTGAAGAAGTATGAGGCAAAGACTTACTTTTTTCAACGAATACTGAAGGGCAGACACCATTGCGTTCAACGAATACTGAAGGGAAGACACCATTGCGGAGGGCAATATCTACATGTATTGACATTTCGTTGTGTTAAACTTAATTTTTCATACTACATACTTACCAAATTTTGCTACGGTGTTGCTGCAATGTGTGATAAGATAGAATGGCGGTATTAACTACATCAAGTCTTAAACTCGAGGGCGCCGGTTACTCAGTGCTTGCTTACTGAGCTCAAGATTGCGGATTCGAAACCCGGCCGAGGCCCTCAATTTATTTTATATGGGAGGTAAAATAAACTTGTAACATGCCGTCCTGCGGATGGGACGTTAAGCGACGAAAGAGCTCTGGTAGTAGGCGATATGACCTCGTAGTTAAAGCCCGGGCATGAGCCTTAATAACTAATTCTTAAACTATTGTCGTGTAACAGTTGACATGAAACATAATTAAGAATTATTTTATATTTATTTTTAAGTTCAATTTTATTATCGACAAGATGAAAGAGATTAGTACCATCATTATAAACAAGTCTATTACCTCTAGTTATGTAAGCTGACCCTGACCTCAAATGGTTGGAGAGATTCTGATAATCCAGACCACTACAATTTCTTCACTAAAACTGTTACTAGGGTCATTGTAATTTTTGTTTTGTTTGTGCTAACTCTCGTAATAATATTGTTAACAAATAATTACGATTTTTTTTTCTCTCGAAAAATATCTTTATATTCCACAAAGGTTGTGTTTATTCTTTTGAACGTTTTAATTTTTTCAATATAATTTCTAAAAATTACTAATAATGTCAATTGAATGTAATTATTTGGTCGGCGTGGATGTAGGAAGTGGAAGCGTTCGAGCAGCACTAGTATCTGAAAAAGGAAAAATACTAAATGTGAAAACTAAAACTATAAAAATTTGGACTCCAAAGCCAAATTATTATCAACAGTCATCAAATGAAATTTGGGATTCATGCTGTTCTGTTATAAAGGTATGTAACATTGGTTTTATATATTTTTTATTTATGATAAACCTACTTCTCTCAGTGAACCAAATGATTTTGTCTACTAAACCACTCTCAAATCATGGATCACTGAAGTATTAATTGTCGGCTTTATTTGTTTGTAATGACTGATCGATGTTTTTGGAAGAGAAGTAAGAATAGGATTGATTGTAGGATTGATTGACTTATCTTGATTTCACTTATTGTACTCATTAATTGTAATAGGGCACAAAATAAGAAGTTTTAAGCTTAATTAAAGCTTATGAAATCCAACATTTTTTTTTAGAATGGGCGCAGGGGGGCGTGGTCTTGTCTGGCTTGTAAGATTTCCCACGATTGCTTTTAGGCTATTAAGTGAATTTAAGCTTATTTCGCAAATTGAATAAAGTTATGCTTGGATGCTTTTCAGGAAAACAAAACAAAAATAAACATTATTACAGATATTTTGTTTTGATGAACCTCTCGCAGGGTAAGTACAAATAATAAAATCTCTTTATAAATGTGATTATGATTGAAATTTAACATTAAATCGACAAATAATACATTTTTCTGTTTCATAAAAAATTTATTACTACACCAACCCAATATACAGCCTGACGTCAGTGTTCCTCAAGGTATCTGTTTTTACATCACATGTTTTCTAATACATATATGGGTTGACAAGATTACTATTCTCTATTTGGAAAATGGAGGATTAGACAGAAGTTAGATCTGACCATTTAGGTTTTAGTTCACTATCCTTTACAGGATTACTTATAATATAAGTAACTATATTATAGTTAGTTATTATGATTCATGCCTGGGCTTTAACTACTAGGTCTAACTACCAGAGCGCTCTTTCGTCTCTCTGGTGAGCCTGACTCTATTGTGGGAGTCCTAAAGTTTGCCTACCCTAAATTTTTATTCATCTAGTCTAGGGGTCTTTAAAGAGTACCTGACATAGCACAGACTCGGGTCCATCGCTTAACCTCCCATCCGAAGGACGGCTTGCTCAAGGTTTTTTCACCTCCATGATAAAAAAAAACTTAAGGGTCTCGGCCGGGTTTCGAACCCACTATCTCGACAGTGCAGTATATTGTGAAAAAGTTTAAAATGGGTACTACGAACAATAAGAAGCGTTCAGGAAGACCGAAGGCCCTCTCCACACAACAGACACGGCATCTTGTTCGAAAAGTAAGGAAAAACCCATCTATTAGCGCTCCAGCACTAGCCACAGACATCGCTTCATCCTCAGGGACAGTAGTTACAGCCCAGACAGTGAGGAACCGTCTCCATGAAGTCGGCTTTAGGAGCAGAGCAGTCAGGAAGAAACCTCTCATCTCCGAGAGAAATAGAGTGAAGAGGCTCGAGTTTGCCCTTAAATATAAGGATGAGCCGGTAGAATTCTGGAAATCTGTTTTATTCAGTGATGAAAGCAAGTTCCAGATATTCAGTACTGAGTGGCACAAGTTCATTTGGAGAAAGAAGGGCAAGGCGATGAATAGAGAAAACATAGTTCCAACATCCAACAATGAAACATGGGGGAGGTTATATAATGGTTTGGGGCTGTATGGGTTCGGCTGACTCGAGCCTCTTCACTCTATTTCTCTCGGAGATGAGAGGTTTCTCCCTGGCTGCTCTGCTCCTAAAGCCGACTTCATGGAGGCGGTTCCTCACTATCTGGGCTGTAACCACTGTCCCTGAGGATGAAGTGCTGGAGCGCTAATAGATGGGTTTTTCCTTACTTTTCGAACAAGATGCCGTGTCTGTCGGGTGGAGAGGGCCTTCGGTCTTCCTGAACGCTTCTTATTGTCCGTAGTACCCATTTTAAACCTTTTCACAATATACTGCACTGTCGAGTGAGGACGATTTATCACTGTACCTATATCACGATAACTCATATCTTGCTTAAACAATTCTACTATACGATCTTTTGTAGAAGAATCTAATTCTTGTGAATTCCGACCCATCTCTCACTACTAGATGAACTAAACTGATGACATCAACATATTTTTATAGCAACAATGTCCTTAATCCTCAACCTCATATTCAATCATCTCAATAATCTCTTTTAATGCTTAATAAAACAAAATATTATCACAATTACTTCTGTACCAATACTTTTTTTGCCTTATATATAAAAATGCAAGAGTAAAATAAAAAAAAACTGAGTGTACGAATACTTTTTTTGGCGATGGTATATATATTTACTTAAGACTTCAAAATCCAGGGCATCCCATGTAAAATCATGCTAAAAGTGTTCCAACGAGTTGGCTAAATTTGATGTTAGGTCGTTCTTCTATCCAACTCTATCCCCAGGCATACATTTCTCCACAAATAGCTTACCAATAGACTAAAATTCGACTCAGAAACAATTGTGGACTTTTTGATAATATACTTAGGTGTTAAAAATATCAATTAATTTTTATTTTTTACTGTAGGCTTAAAAATTAATTTAATTTATTACTTATAACATATATATATATATTTTCAGTTTTTATTTTTGTATTATGACTACTACTATTTTACTATTTTCTCTTATCAAAGGTCATATTTTTTTTTATTTAAGTTTGAATTGTTTTAATTTTATAAATGCCTGCAATGTTCCTATTACGTATTTATTATTTAAATATTATTGGTATTTTTTTATTTATTTACTATATCACTTAGGTATTTGTTTATATTATATATATTTTTTCTTTTCTTTTCTTTGAGAGAAAGAATATGTATTTTGTAAAAAAAATATATATATATTCATTACCTACCATAAAGGTTGTATTCTTTAGTTCAATAAAAGTTATCTAACTTCTATCCAACTCATCATACTTAGACTTGTTTTGTTTAATGGCAGAAGGTAACAAATGGAGTTGCCAAAGAACCTTTGGGACACTACCAGCTTGTTCATTGTCAGTTGTGAACAAACATACAGAGTACAAAACAGATTTTCATTGATCATTGAAACAAACTTTTGTATAAAACGACTTCTGTATCCATGGAGTCCCATTCCCAATCACGCTAAAAGGAACGCAATATTAATGTTCGAACAAGTAAATCTCAGTTTGCTAAATTTGATGTTAGTTCGTTGTTCCAGCCAAAATAAATATTTAACTATTTTAGATGGAACAATAAATGTTTTATGATAATTTAAGTAAACATTTTGTTTTTTGCAGGAGGTTACAAATGGAGTTCCTAAAGAACTTATAAAAGGTATTGGGTTTGACGCTACCTGCTCACTGGCTGTTGTGGACAAACATGGAGAACCTCTTAGTATAAGCCCTCAAGGTAAATTTTAAAATTATTTTATTATTTTTTGTTTAGTTCATCGCATTTTAGATATGTGAATGTATTACATCACAGAAAGAAGTGAAATTGCTGCTTCGATAAATCATCGGAGAAAAAATTCCTTTTTCGTCGGTTTGTCGGATGTCCGAAATTACTTGTGTTCATATTGTCAACTGAAGCTAGTAACGTTTTTCTTTCCAAATCTGCTTCACTGATATTGATACCAGAGCGCTCTTTCGTCGCTCTGGTCGACATGAGCCCGATTCTACTGCGAGAGTTTTTATTCATCTAGGGTGAGGGGTCTGACATCGTACAGTCTCGGGATTATCGCTTAACGTTCCATCTGAAAAACGATGTGCTCAAGGTTTTTCACCACTCAGATAGAAAAGCTAAACCACCTGTTTAGCTTGTCTAAAATTTCACAAATTCCTATTTTTCATTTGCAAATTACCATAAATGGATAAACTAATCGCAAAATGTTAAATAACAAGAGATTCAGTGTTGCTCAAGTCCGTTCTAATTCTGCAATAATTATTTAAGGCCCCTTATTTTTCTGAGTCTCATGTTTATTCTGATCAAACTGAACTTCAATACATGTATATATAATATAATATTTGTATTTATTTATGCTTCTATTAGTGCTTATTTAATTATATTGTCCACAATATATTCATATATTTTCTTCTACCAAAGGTGAACAAGAGCAAAATGTCATCATGTGGATGGACCACAGGGCGCAGGAAGAGGCGGATTTTATAAATTCCTTAAAACATCGCCTTCTCAACAATGTTGGAGGCAAAATATCTTTGGAAATGGAAATACCAAAATTATTATGGTTGAAAAAAAATTTACACTCACAATGTTGGAAGTTGGCTGACAAATTTTTTGATTTACCTGATTTTCTTACCTGGAAAGCCACTGGCTCTGACTCAAGGTTTGTATTTTTTTTTACTTTCTCAGATATACGAAGAATAGGAGGGGGAGTTATGTAATCGGTCAGATATTCGATGTTTTCTACGTAATTTTTTGTTTTCCGAACATTTCAAAAATGTCAAAAAATGAGTGTGCTTTGAATTTATATACAAAATGTCGTGTCAATACATTCATTGCAACGGCAGTTATTAGAGTTTTTGTGTTAAGCCTCCCCCCTAACCGATTTGGCTGAAAATCAATAGGTGTCGTCCTTAGAGGGTTTTGAATACACATATAAAATTTCAATGTAGAAGGAAATCGAGGTTCTGTAAAAGAAAATTCAAAATTTGGCCAACGTTTCGAAAACTATTTATTTTCTTCTTCAGGGCCTTATAATGACTTGAGTGGACGTGTGTGGTGAAGGTGTTGTCAGTTTGTGTACACACACATTTTGAATTTTCTTTTACACGACAAAACCTCGATTTCCTTCTACATTGAAAAGATACTGTCGACTCTATTAATCAATATAAAATTTCTTGTCGATATTCTATCTATTTGGAGTTATCGTGTTAACAGACAGACGGACATTTTTTTTTCAGTTTTGGAATCAGGAGTTCCGAAATTTCGTTAAATAATTCGTTCTGGGGAAGTACTTTGCCGGAAATCATCGACGTATTTTTTATTATTCTTGAACGTAATTCATGGCACAATTACAATGTTTAAAGGGTTTCGAAGTAAATTATGTTGTAATAAAAATATGAAACTAAATTTAACAATAATTGTTACTATTAATAATTATTATTAATAGTTATTTTAACTGATATAAGTGTACTATTTAAAAAAATAAGTATATCGTTCGAAAATATTCTATAATTATCACTTTTGTTACTTAATTTTAAATGTTTTCTTGTACTATATTGTTTTTCAGATCTTTATGTTCAGTTGTATGCAAATGGATGTATGACGCGTCAGATGATGGTACACAATGTTGGAATGAAGAATTCATGAATGATATAGGGCTGGGAGATCTGTTATTGAACAGTGCTTCTAAAATAGGTAACACATGGTGTTTGAAACACGTTTAGTTCAAAAGTGTGATGTAGAAATACATTTTGGATCGAATATTTGATTGAGAGATCAGAAGCTCTGAAACATATTGTTTCATCAATCTCTCAACCCCAATCTAGAAAAAAACTTTGCAGAAAAAATAAAAATATTTGGGGATAGACTTGGTTAGACTACAACAAGTTTTTTGGAGACATAACTAACGATACAGTGATGGCTGGCGCAAACATTAGGACAAATTTCTCTGATATAACTTCGTGACCGAGTTAATTAGTTATCAATGTTACAATAATGAGGAGTGTCTTATAATTTTGAAAATTTTGCTTCGCTATTATTTCGTTTCGAACAACTAAAAAATATGAAAAATAAATCAAAAACAAACTTTATATATTACCTACTACTTTATAACTATATTTATGTATTAAAAATAATGCGTTCTAATTTTGAATGATAGTAATTATTAAAATCTTGATAAAAATGTAATCTACAATATAATAAAGTGTTTACTGTAGAAGGAATATGAAAAATAATTCAACCAATCACTTTTCTTACAATTCCTTCCCTCCCTTCTCGAATTCTTTTTCTACTGGCATTCATTCATTAAATTCATGCGTTGGCTTTAACTTGCTGCGTATTGGTTCTAAATCTGAGGACATATTGGAGGTTGGAACTGTTTTCGCGTAAATAAATCAAAAGGCTAAAAAATGGGTCCCCAGTTTCATTTTATCACAGTTTTCGGCATATATCTTGCAAACGAAGTGGCCTGCAAAAAATGTTATTGTATATAAAATATGCCTTTCAGTTTTCTCTACAACTTTTGTTTGTTGAGTTTTTTTATTTAATCAATAATATAAGAGTTATTAGATAAAATTTACTTAGACCCCGAAGTAAAGTAGACTTAATTTTCGTCCAATTTCTTGTAAAATTTAAACAGTTCTATAGAACATGTCACATTTTAATTCCAAATTTCTACTTCAAAGCTTCAATCATTTATGAATTAGAGCGCTCACAAAGTTCCCGTCATACATGTACAGTTCTAAATCATTGAGAAAATGCTCAAATCGGGTTTCAGAGGAGCTTGAAACTTAAAATTCAGTTGTTAAAGGTATAAAGAAGTAAAAACAAAAACGTAAATCTTAGTGTGGTTTATGTCACCATTTTGAGACGATATGAATAATCACAAAACCTTACAGACAAAAATAGTTCATTTTAATAAGCCCTTCAAAATGGGATGCTCGACACACATTACTGTATGCCCTCCATTAGGCGAATAAGCTGTTTCTTTTAAAAATCCGTTAAAAAATCAACAAAAAGTTATTAAATTTAACTAATGCCTTGAATTCGCCTATTGTAGGAGCGGTGGTGAAGTCTCCAGGTCAAGAGTGTGGAAGAGGGCTGACCCGGACAGCAGCGTCCCAGATGGGACTCTGTACAGGCACCCCGGTGGCCACCTCCATAATAGATGCACATGCAGGCGGACTGGGTCTAGTTGGCTGCCATGCAGAGGACATCTCTCAAGATGTCACTTCCAGACTTTGTAAATTTTTATTTATAACATTTCATTATTCCTAGTGTCATTTTACTTATTGAGTTAATCGTATATTATAAGATAAAAAAAAAGTTTATTTTAGAGGACATGACTAGTATTTCAGTAGACATTTTTGATGTGTAGCGATGTTACAAGATGTCTCTTTATAAGGTGAATGAAGTGATTTTCTTCCTGTTCAAATATATTTTATTTTACAACTAGGAAGTCACATATGCTACCTAATTGTCAATAAACAGACATGGAAATTAAATTATTTTAAACGGAGCCTGTCTATAAGTATGTCTACTTGTTAGTTATTGTAACTCATGCCCGGGCTTTAACTATAAGATATCGCCTCTTTTTCGTTGCTCTGTTGGACATGAGTTCGACTCTACTATGCGAATTCTACATTTTGTCTAGCCCAAATTTTTATTTATTTAGTGTAGGAGTCTATAACGAGTATCTGACATTGTACAGGTTCGGGACCATAGCTTAACGTCCCATCCGAAGGGCGGCGTGCTCTATCGTGCTTTATATAGTAGCTTCTGAATCCTCACACTAAATGTTGTGTCGATATATTACATTGACAGTTATTATGGTATTTGAGTCAGACTTCCTTTCACATATTCTGCTTCATCAGGCTTATCAATGTTGCCTCTTGTGATGCGATCGAAAGTATTTCCTTCTGCTGCAATTTGCAACGGACAAATAATATACATTTTTGATGTGTAGCGATGTTACAGGATGATTTCGAGCGCACAAGAAGCAACATTGACTAGCCTAATGATGCGCAATATGCGAAACCGGTTGTAAAATAAAACAATTTTTGAACAGGATGTCAATCACCTTATATTTCAATAGTTTGTCTAATATCCTATGTTTTTGTGTTACAGCTCTGATCTGCGGGACTTCGACCTGCCAGATGGCCGTCTCCCGAACCCCTCGACCTGTTCCCGGCGTGTGGGGTCCCTACTGGAGCGCCATGGTACCTGGACTGTGGCTGAATGAAGCTGGACAGAGTGCCACTGGCGCCTTAATCGATCACATACTCAGGTAGAACATCATATTCCGGCAAGACTTGAGCTCGAAACTCTTTTATTACTTTCTGTCATCAATACCCGAAATAGTAGTGGTATGGGTATTCAGTGGGTTGTAATTTTTATTCACTAAAAATTTTTATTCACTTAGCGCGGGGGTCTTTAACGAGTACCTGACATCGTACAGGCTCGGGAACATCGCTTAACGTCCCATCCGAAGGACGGCGTGCTTAAGTTTATTTTACCTCTCAGATAATATAAAATATAAATTTCATAAGAGATAAAAACTTGTAAATTAAAAAAGAAAAACAACCTCTTATGTAGGTCAATTCACAATAGCTTCCCAGCGTGATTTCTTATTAGCAAAATTATCGATAATATCATCTCATAATTTTTAGTTAGTTCAAACTCGATACATAAAAGACGAAAGAATTTAATCTTTAATATATATAGTATCAATATCAACTGAGTATTGATTTGATAAACATACTATTTACAAGTTAATTGATTTGTAGCGACCTATGTATCGGAGGATCCAACATGGATTTAGGAACTCACCATACAGCTTCCATTTACGGCCGACAGGTGCATCCAAGTCAGTCCTCAAGAAACCTTTGTACAAGCTTGTTTCGATTAAAATTGATGTCCCCAAATAAATGTGTTGGGTATTAATATTATTAGAATTAAGACCCCAACAATTGGTGACCCCAACAATTGGTGACCCCGTATTGAACTGTTCAACATTATTTATAGTGATATTTCAAGTAAGTAGTGTAAAATGTCTACAAGTGAAAGTGGGACCGGTGCAGAAGCACATTTTCCTAACATGGCCGAAGCGAGCCACAACCTCGAAGCAAGTAAGGTTAGCATTAAAATTCCCCCTTTTTGGCAACAAAAACCTGAAATATGGTTTTACCAAATTGAAGCACAATTTAATATTAATAAAATTACATCGGAGGAAACAAAATTTAATTATGTGGTATCACAAATGGATCCGAAGTATATAGAAAACATTTGGGATATCATTCAAGGGACTGCTACAAATAAATATACTAGAGCTAAGGAAACACTTCTTAATATTTTTAAAGAAAGTGAACAATGTAAGATTAAGAAATTAATTACGGGATTAGATCTCGGAGATATGAGGCCTAGTCAATTATTGAGAAAAATGCGGAACCTGGCTGGTACTGATATTTCTGACACAGTTTTAAAAACACTCTGGTTAGAAAAACTCCCAGATTCTATAAAGAATGTTCTCATTGTTAGTGAGGAAACTTTAGACAAAATAGCCATTATAGCTGACAAAATTGTGGAAATGAACCCACATAGAGACATATGTAGTGCTGATAGTAGACCCAGTCAAGATGCTCTAATTCAAGAATTGTTAACTAAAATTTCAAGCCTCGAGTTACAAATAAATGAAATCTCCGGTCGGTCTCGTTCTCACCACCGAGACCACAGTCGCAACCGTGGTACTAGCAAACCCAGAAAACGATTTGACCCACAGGGTAAATATTGTTTTTTTCATTTCCAGTTTGGAAAAAAATGCTACCCTGATAAATGTCGTCAACCATGCGCCTGGAAAAGTCAGGAAAACTCCAACCTGCAGTAGAGATTGCGACGAGCTCTATTGCAGATAATATTGAAAATCGTCGAAATTTCCGCTTATTTGTTAATGACAAAAAAACGGGTGGGCGATTTCTTATTGACAGTGGAGCCGATATTTCTTTAATTCCAGCCAAGGCTACAGATAAAATTACATCTTCTAACTTTAAATTATATGCTGCAAACGGCACGTCCATACCTACCTACGGCGTCACATTGCTGACACTGGATCTAGGACTTCGTCGTGAATTTAGGTGGTTATTTATAAAAGCTGACATAACTCGAGGGATAATTGGTGCAGATTTCTTGAATCATTTTAACTTATTGATTGACTTACATAAACATAGATTAATTGATGCAGTCACTAAACTTAGCACTTCAGGTAGTGTACTGGCTGTATCAGGAAACGAAGTCATTAGCACAATAAATAAGTCTCAAGCAAAGTTTGCACATCTGTTCACCTTATACCCTGAATTAACGAAGCCATCATTTTCGCCCAATCACACGAAACATAATATTCAACACTATATCACCACCACAGGATCTCCAGTGCATTGTAAGGCAAGACCTCTCGCTCCTAAACGATTACAACAGGCCAAACGGGAATTTCAATTTATGTTGGATCAAAATATTATCCGACCATCGAGTTCAGAATGGGCAAGTCCGTTACATGTAGTTGATAAAAAAGATGGATCTATCCGTCCTTGTGGTGATTATCGCTTATTAAATGCCAAGACCGTACCAGATAGATATCCTATACCTCGCATAGAAGACTTCCATCACATATTAAATGGAGCTACTATTTTTTCTAAAATAGATTTACATAAAGCATACTACCAAATTCCGATAGCAGAGGAAGACAAAAGCAAAACGGCTATAATTACACCTTTTGGTTTATACGAATTCAACGTTATGAGTTTTGGTCTCAGGAATGCCCCTTCCACCTTCCAACGATTTATTAACACAGTGTTTCATGGTTTGGATTTTGTTTTTCCGTTCATGGATGACATCCTGGTCGCTTCAGCTACGGAAGAAGAACACTGTGAACATCTTCGTCTTATTTTTGAACGACTACAACGTTTTGGTCTCCGCATTAATGCTTCAAAATCAGAGTTAGGTGTTGAAGAATTACAATTTTTGGGCTACTTGATCACGCAAGATGGTTCCAGACCAGTACCTGAGAAGGTAAAGGCAATCAGAGATTTTAAATTACCAGAGACAGTACAACAACTTCGTGCATTTCTAGGTGTCATTAACTTTTATAGACGATATATAAGAAATGCAGCGGAAACTCAGGCTATCCTTCATGACTACTTAAAAGGTTCCAAGAAAAATGATAAAACTAAAATAGTCTGGACTGAGGAGGCTATACAACAATTTGAACGCTGTAAAGATGATTTAGTAGATGCTACACTCCTAACTTTTCCAGATTCACGATTTCCGCTGGCGGTTTTTACTGATGCGTCTGATATAGCAGTGGGAGCTGTATTACAGCAGCACGAACAATCCGGATGGAAACCTATCGCTTTTTATTCCAAAAAATTAAATGATGCTCAAAAAGCCTATAGTGCTTACGACAAGGAATTATTAGCAATTTATTTGGCAATTAAACAATTTAAGCATCTACTGGAGGCACAAACATTTACAATATTTACCGATCATAAGCCTATTACATATGCATTCTTCCAGAAAAATGATAAAGCATCGCCACGTCAAGTACGCCACTTACAATATATTTCGCAGTTTACAACCGACATTCGACATATTAGTGGAAAAGCTAACATAGTGGCCGACACGTTTTCAAGACTTGAAGAAGTTTCAGTAATTGACTATGAAGAAATTGCTCGCAATCAAGAAAATGATCAGGAATTACCAACATTATTACAAGACTCCAGTTTAAATATGAAACAATGTAACATAATGTCAAAAAAGCCTCTCTGGTGCGATGTAGCTACGAACAATATCCGACCCTACATCCCAGAAGCGTTTCGCTACGAAATATTTAAGCAAATCCATAATTTGGCACATCCTGGAGTCAAAACAACAGTGAAACAAATAACGTCAAAATTCATATGGCCAGCCATCAAAAATGATATTAGAAAATGGACTCAAAGTTGCTTGAGTTGTCAACGCAACAAAGTGTCACGCCATACAAGGTCAGAAATAGGGACGTTCGAACCACCGGATGGACGATTTAGTGTCGTTCATGTGGACGTCATTGGGCCATTATTGTTGGGGTCACCAATTGTTGGGGGCTTAATTCTAATAATATTAATACCCAACACATTTATTTGGGGACATCAACTTTAATCGAAACAAGCTTGTACAAAGGTTTCTTGAGGACTGACTTGGATGCACCTGTCGGCCGTAAATGGAAGCTGTATGGTGAGTTCCTAAATCCATGTTGGATCCTCCGATACATAGGTCGCTACAGATTTTTACAATTATCTACTGAAAATTTGAAAAATATAATCTTTCAAATTTGTCGCCCCTTCAAATTTTCCGCTCTAGACCAGGGCCTACTCAGCCTATTGCTAAATCCGACACTGCCTCTGTAGTGTTTACCATTTGTATATAATTGTTTTGCTGTGTAATAAGTACCCTTTGACCTATAGACCTTTTCGACGACGCCTCATGAACAGTTCGGCCTGTTCTTCCTCTTAAACATGAAGAGCTAGATAAAATATCCGTGGTCGAAGAATTGAAGAAGGAATTTAGGGTTCTAGAAATGAGGGACGATCTATAAGGTTATTTGAGAGCATGTATAGAAACATTAGTTCGTATTGATTAGGTCGAGCTTTGAGGGTGTCTAGATTAAAATCTGGTGTGAGTTTGATGTGAGAAACTCTTCAAAAATTACTAGAAACGTTTCGGTTCTTTGTAGGTTTACCGATTTAAAGTTCTTTCTTATTGTTTCCAAAGGAAGATATGGTAGTTATTTCGAATCTGGCCTCCACCCGGAATTGACTGTAGAAGAAGTTGTATAATAATATTTCGCCCTGTTTTTTGCGAGAAACAAAATACGAATTTTGTTTTTTTATATTCGCTTAAAATGTTTTCTTTCCTATTATAGTTTTTACTCTCTAGTTTTTACTTTTTTTTTTTATGTTCGCTTAAAAATCCAGTTTATGTATCCGAAGAAATAAAATGTTGACCCTCCCATCTGTCCTTTCAGTGAAACAGTTCAGGTTCTCCTGATATAAAGAACCCCCATGGGGGAGCATAACAAAGATATCTAGTTACTAAAAAAAATATCTAGTTCATTAGAAAAATTTATTTTTCAATATAAACGATATAATATGTGAATAAGATATGTTTTTTATGCTCCCCCACGGGGTTTCTCTATACCAGGAGAACCTGGACTGTTTCACTAAAAGGACCGATGGGAGGGTGAACATTTTATTTTTTCGGATACATCAACTGGATTTTTGAAATTCTTACTGTGGTTTACTTATGCTCTAATCCTAGATTATTTCATTCATTATTAAGTAAAATATAAAGAATAGTTGACATATTATATCGTTTATATTGAGAAATAATTTAGTTTATGAACTAGGTATATTATTATTATTATTATTAGTTTTTTTTCCTTCCCCGACTTAATATTAATGTTTTCATGTTGCTGTTGATTATGCCAATTACTAAAAAAACATTGGGAGCGATTTGGGGTGGAGGTCCGATTCGGAATAATTACCGAAGATATTATTTTAAAAATAAGATTTGTGTTGAGATAGTCACCTAGTGACCTCAGACATTCATACGTTCTTATAATTCTCTTTGATCAGATCTCATCCTGCCGGTGGTGAGGGAGGAGTGTCTACTACAGTCCGTCTGAACAGCCTTCTGGACAACCTGGCGGATAAAGGACCGATTGATGTGTTGTCTCGACACCTCCACGTCTGGCCTGACTTTCATGGCAACAGGTCCCCACTGGCCGACCCCAACCTTAGAGGCATGGTAAGGTATTTTGTAGTATCAAAAGTCGGAAGTAGCCTGCAGGACAAAAACAAATCTGTCTGCGTCTCTGAACACGATAACTGCCGATAGAATGAATGTATCGACACGAAATTGTATATGTGACTCCAGAAGCCTCTAACAACGACACATATTGATTTTCAGTCAGATCGACTAAAGAGAAGGGAGGGATTAGAGGGGAGGCTTAACATAAAAACTTTAATAACTACCGATAGAATGAATGTATCGACTCGAAATTTTGTATGTCTGACGAGAACGCTATACGAAAAACACATATACATTTTCAGCCAAATCGGCCAGAGGGAAGGGGGGATAAGGTGAGGGGCTTAATCCAAATACTCTAATAATGGTGCCGTTGTAATGAATGAATCGAAACAAAATGAAATCAAAACCCTATAAGGAAGACACTGATATTTACCCCAAAAAACTGGCGATGAAATGAATTTTTCGACTCAAAATTTAGTACGAGGATTTAGGAGCTCTTATGTAAGTCAACTATTGAATATTAGCGCAAACGGTCGACTGGGTTTGGAGGGGGAGCGAAAAGTTAATTGATTAATTTGTTCTGGGCAAGTACATTGCCGGGGATTCACCGACGACTTTTTCATACCTAGTATGCAGACAATTTTGACGTTTGTTCGAATGATAGAATGTCTTTCATACTCCTAGTTCTTAAAGGCTTAAAATTTTCCATTCCAGATGATTATTTTAATAATAATATACTCTACACTAATACTGTGTGTGAATAATTATACACAATGAGCTACTTGTATCAAAACGAATTGCGATTGGTTAGAAACTTCAGAAAATGCCGTAACGCTTCTAAAGTTACTTCGCAACCTCTTGAACTATTTAGTATTAAAAATAAAAGTGGTGCGTGACTGACAATGTTCTTCCTCAGCATTAAACAACTAAATTTGCGTTCTCCACCCAAAACCAATCTGCCATTTGGTCTAAAAATCAAAGGTTGACTTACATAGGGACTCAACTAAAACATATGTCGATACATTCATTACATCGAGAGATATTAGGATTAAGTCGGAAAACCGAAACAAGTTGTGTGGAAATGGTCTAAGATCAAACTCATTTAAACTGACCATACTTTTACAAGAGTAAAAAGAACAACGAGAATGACATAAGTGCAACTAAAAACTATAAGAAACATGATTTCAAAAATTGACATGTTTCGAAATACAAATACAATAAATTTACAATAAAATATTGTTTTTATAATTTAATGATCGAAATTTTAAAAATCCTCTTCTTCCCAGAAAATGTCTATTGTGTCTATATTTTTTATTATTCAGAGGGCGCCGGTAGCTCAGTGGTATGCGTGTTTGCCTTCTGAGCTCAAGGTTGTGGGTTCGAAACCCGGCCGAGGCCCTTAGTTTATTTTATTTGGGAGGTAAAATAAACTTAAGCACGCTTACCTTCGGATGGGACGTTAAGCGATGGTCCCGAGCCTGTACGATGTCAGGGACTCGTTAAAGACCCCCCTGCCCTAGGTGAATAAAAATTTAGGGTAGGCAAAATTTAGGACTCCCGCAGTAGAGTCGGGCTCATGTCCACCAGAGTAACCAAAAAGCGCTCTGGTAGTAGGCGATATGATTTCGTAGTTAAAGCCCGGGCATGAGTTTAACTAACTATTTATTAGAATTTTTGAGTTGAGCCCATCTTCTGATCCCCCTTCCATTTAGCCGGTTTTACGGAAAATGTATAGATGTCGTTCCTTATGGAGGATTGAATTTAAATATGAGATTTCACGATACATTCATTATATCGGCAGTTATTAGAGTTTTTGTGTTAAGTTCCTCTCTTAATCCCCCCTTCTCGGTGGTAGTTTTGCCCGAAAATCAATAGGTATCGTATTTATGGAGTTCTGCGTACACATATAAAATTTCATGTTGATACATTCATTTTAACGGGACTTACCGTATTCACAGACACGCACATATACTTTTTTCGTTTTGGTAAGAAGAGAGTCGCAAAACATGAAATACCGATGAAAACTCAACATTACATAACTTTTCTTATACTATAAATTGAGAAGTAAAAGAATGAAAATTGTCGAAATTGTAAATGTAAACGGTTATAGCGAATGTTTCGCAAGTCGTATTAGTCCTAATTATTTAATTGGTAATTTTAGCCATAATTTTTAATATTATTTTGTTTTATTTCAATTTTAGATCTGCGGATTAGATTTGTCTTCAGGCGAAGAACAGCTGGCTGTTATATATTTGGCCACTATTCAAGCTCTTGCTGTAAGTATCTCCTGTATTATGCTCAGTATTTATTGTGTGCATTGATCTTAGCAAACCATCCGTTCTTGAAAAATTAGGGAATAAATAAGATTTATCTTAATAAGATATTTATGATTTTATATACATATATATTAATCATAAATGCCCGGATTTTAACTAGCGCTCTTTCGTCACTCTGGAGGACATGAGCCCGACTCTACTCTGGGAGTCCTAAATTTTGCCTACCCTAAATTTTTATTTGCCTATGGTAGGGGTTTTTAACGAATACCTGACATGGTATAGGCTCGGGACCATCGCTTAACGTCTCATCCGAGGGATGGCATGCTCTAGATATTTTCACCATAGTATTTAATGTATTTTCAAATTTATGATTTCAATTATATATATATATATATATATATATATATATATATATATATATATATATATATATATCGCTCTTAATGCTGATAGAGACCTGCGAATTTCCGCTGTTGGAATCCTAGATGCTTTAATAGAATCGATTTGACTTTTGAAATTATAAAATATAAAGTTAACTCTAATCACTGAAAATTCTTTCTTAATAAGTAGAACATAATAATAATTTTTTTGCCTTATGTTTTACAATAAAAATTCCTTTAAATGTGCAACACAATACTACTGCAAGTACTTTACATTTGTTATTTATTTTTGTTCAATATAAAGAAACTACGATTTGTTCAAAAGACAATATCATAATATATTGAATTTTGACATGGCTTAATACTGTACAAATACGAATTACTATGGATACTGGACTGTTTAGGTGGGTGCATCTAGGTATTCTTGTTTGACTCTATAATTTATCATTTTATAATCTGTGATAACTATTTCTAACATTTAAAAGTATTTATATAATTCTTATTTCATTATCTGGCAGCTCTACCGTAGTTTTCCTATAGTCTCTTTTGTACCCACTTATCTAAATAACTTAGAAATGTAGAACCTTCTCGATGAAGAACATATTTAAACACTATAAAATTGAATATAATTTGACGTAAAATTTTATTTATATATGTATAATTGAAATTATAAATTTGAAAATTAATTTAAAAACTATGGTGAAAATACCTAGAGCACACCATCCTTCGGATAAGCGTTAAGCGATATATAATTTGAGCTGTTAGCTGTTTGTTGACCTTTATTAGCTCTATAATTGACTCTTGCTGCGACGACAGTATTTCCTTAATTCGAGTTTTCAATGTTTAAGGATATTTCTGTTGAATTGTATTATTTTTTTACAAGTATTTTTTACTTCTTTTACTCCCATTTTATTAGAAAAAAATATATACCTACTTAGTATATTATTATATCTTCTTCTCCTTCTTCTTCCTGTGGCGCTACGGTCCTGAAAGAACCCGGGCCCCCGTCACAATCCTCCTCCATTCGTCTCGATCCAAAGCCTTCTCCCTCCATCCTCTGATGCCCAACACTCGGAGGTCCGCCTCGACGTCGTCCAGCCACCGGAGTCTGGGTCTTCCTCTTCTCCTGGCACCGCCTGGCCTACCGTAGAGGGCTTGTTTAGGGAGTCTTCCTCCTTCCATTCTCTCTACGTGGCCCAACCAACGTAATCTCGCCTGCTTGATCACGGATACCAGGTCGGGTTCCCCGTAGAGGTCTCTCAACTCTCTGTTTTTCCGGATACGCCATCTGCCGTTCTCGGAAACAGGTCCATAAATCTTTCTGAGTACTTTGCGTTCCCACAGTAGCAGAGTCTCTTCATTTTCTTTTGTCAACGCCCAAGTTTCACCAGTGTAAGTTACAATTGGACGGACAATGGTTTTATAGACTATTAGCTTGGCCCTCCACGTTAATGTGCGGAATTTGAGTATTCTTTGGACCGCAAATAGACATATATTATATATATTATTATATACTTATTTTTATTTAATAGAAGTTTCTGGTTATAAATAAATTGAAAGCGCCGTATCGAATTTTCGTCCGATTACGTAACATCCCCTATACTTCGTATAACTGGGAAGTAGAAACCTAATATGAGCTGCCGACATTTGAGGAGCAGATATAATAACCAATATCCTAATTAATGGTAGATGATTTTGACAGTATGGAACGAGACACATCGTGGAGGAGCTGGAGAAGGCAGGATACGACTTCAGTTGTCTTCTGATATGTGGTGGACTGAGCAAGAATCGACTGTTGGTACAGAGTCTGGCCAACGCAGTCTCCCGACCAGTGTTGGTACCGCAGGAGGCTGAATCCGTTCTTCTGGGCACCGCCATGTTGGCCGCTACTGCATCCAAAATATATTCTAATGTAATGGCCGCTATCAAAAATATGGCATGTGAAGCTACTCTTGTTCAACCGGATCTCAATCTTAAAACGTATGTATTTTTGGTACAGTTTTACTGTACAGTTATGTACTGGGGTCAACAATTCTATGTTGAAAACGGAATTTCTTGTTCTTCGAACCCCTGAGTCCAAAACCAGTCACCCATTTAAGCTAGTAATCAATAGTTGATTTACAGGGGGCTTCTAAATCATTGTACTAAATTTTGTGTCGGTAAATTCATTACAACGGCAGTTATTTGGAGTTCAGGGTGTCAAAAAACATGATATTCCGGTAAAAACACAACTTCGAGTTTCTGACCGATTACATAACTTCCCCTATAGTACAGCTGGCAAAGTCAAAAACATATCTCTGTAGTCCGGGCTTTAACATATCGCATATGTGGGAATACTAAAGTTTTCCTACCTAGGTTTATTCACCTAGAATAGGGGTCTTTAACTAGTACCTGTCATCGTACAGACTCAGGACCATCGCTTAATGTCACATCCGAAGGACGGCGTGCTCAAGTTGTTTTCACCTCCCAGATAAAAAGGCCCCTCGGCCGGGTTTTGAACCAGCGATGTTGAGCTCAGTAGACAACCTTTTAGCTACCGGCGCCCTAATAAAAAATTATAAAAACAGCTCTTAATAGTGAAAAAGTGAAAAAAGTTTGCTATACTGATTTTATTTGTTTGTTCTTATTTTTTAGATATCACGAGCAAAAATACAAAGTATTCAGAAAAATGGTGAAGGATCAAGAAACTTATCAAATGATAATGAATGAATTTTAAAATTTATAAGTACGATTTGTGTATGCTATCTGAATTTTCGTAAATAAATAAGTTTATATTTTTTTAATAGCTTTTTTTAAAAGTATTTTCCCTTTGCAACGTCTGTTGCCTCATTCCACAATTTTAATTACTGGTTAATGTTATCAAAAACAATTTATCTGTGCATTTTTTGATCAAAATAATAAAAATAATATTTTTTTTTCTGAAGATCATGGTAATGTCCATTTAATTCAAGTTTATAATAATTACAACCCTGATATCTAATTAAACAAATTAGCAATGATTTATAGGATATTTTTAAACGAGGTATTCCAGTCAATATCTACTTTTGAAAAAAAAAATGCCAGATTTATTCCAAAATAGTTTATCTGTTATAGACTTACAATTCAATAATTTCCCAGATATCGGCAGCAGACCGACAGGTCTCAAAGAGTCGTTAATAACATTTCGTAGATGATCTTCGAAAATAATTTGGAATCAAACACAAAAGAAATGTATAAAACAAATTTATTAAATTTTTTTTACTTTTTATACAACTGAAACTCAATCTTTGTTTATTTTTCTTCTATGCAAGGGCCTATTTGTTTTTGAAATGAAGCTTTACATTATCACTTGTTTTTTTACCGTAAAGAGTTTTTAAATTTTACTTTGAATGTAAAATATTTAAGAAGAAAAGAAGAAAGAAAGCAAAAAAAGGAAAGAAAAAAAATATAAAAAACTCTTCAACTGGTAATAAACAAAAAAATAAAATAAATAAATTAACTCTAAAATGTTCTTTGCATTCATCTGGCTTGAGTAATCTGATAAGTGATGCTTTCTGGAGAGAAATCTCCAGCCAATTTTTTAATATTTTTCTGTTGGGCCCATTCATGAGAGCGGATAATCACTTCATGAAATGTCAGCGCCACTTGTCGCCATCTTTTGTTCCATGGCTGCTGAAATTGTAAAACAATTGATGATTATTAACTATTGATAAATATTAAATCAAAGGTTTATCACTTGGAAAATGGTGCATTTGGGCCGAATGGGCGGTTCACATGCAACGACTTGTTCGTTTTTGTTTGCGCAAAAGACATTGAGTGTAGAGAGCTGAACTGCGCAAAGATTGAGCTAATAGTTCAGATTTTCGAGAAGGCGTAGTTGTCTCAGTTTTGTTCAGGACTTTGTTGTTGTTGTCATGATTAGTATTTCAAAATGTGAATACGGCTGATTAAGTGAGAATTGATAATTCCACAGGTTGCAAAATAAATTTTAAAAAAAAGAAGTCGTCGGTGAATCACCGGCTTGTACTTCCACAGAACGAAATAATCAATTACGTTTTGGCTCTCCCAATTGACTTACTGAATTTTCATACTAAAACTTTATGTCGGTAAATTCATTACATCGGCAGTTGTTGGGGTTTTTGAATTGAGCCCCCTCCTCTGAACCTCCCATTTCCTTCGGTCGATATGGCTGAAATGTGACAGGTTAAGTCCTCATTGGGTTTTGATTTCAAATATGAAATTTCATGTCGATACATTCATTACATCGGCAGTTATTAGAGTTTTTGAGTTGAGGGCTCTCTGATCCCCGCTTCCCTGCTGCTGATTCCGCGGATAATTAATAAGTGTGGGGTTTCGGATTCACACACGTAAAAAAGTGGGGAATCACTGGCTATGTACTTCCCCAGCACAAATTACTCAATTACGTTTTCGCTTGTTATTGTTTAATATTTTTGTGGATTGGACAATATTTGAAAAAAGAAGAAATAAGTAACGATACGGAATATTTCCTTTTTGTTGTTAATTTTTCAATACTTCAATAGTCGTTCGGTATGATTTTCTAGATAGCGTAACAATCAATACCAAACAATGTATATGTTTGGAGACGACTGAGGATGTATGCATATGTATATGTTAATGTGTGGTATGATACATAAGAATCTCAAGTGCTACCAATCTTTTAGACAATCTAATTAGGTAATACACCAAATAAAAAGTTTGGGAACCGCTTACACTTTCTCAATGTTTTTCCCCCACGTACAAAGTGAGGTGAGTGGTGTAGAAGCGAGCAGAAGACTTACTTTGATATCGAAGAAAGTGGGTAGGAGCGCCACAGCGAGACTGATGCTGGACAGTTCGTTTCTATTACTGTTCCTGCTCAGCAGATGGAACAGCTCCAAGAGAGAGATGACCAGCTGGAGATGGATCCCGGAGAGCTCCTGATGAAGGAGGCCCAGCGCATCCGCTGCTACCACATAGTCCGGCACTTTGTTGTCTGCTGTCATTAACAATTTAACAATTTTTAATAATATACAAGGCATTATTCAACAAACAAATTATAGTAATATTTCTTAGTATTCCATTTCAGTTGTCATTACACAAATTTATCGTTCTTCTTATTTTAACAGCTGGGGAATAATAAACAAAACTCACTTATATTTGCACGATGATGTTAAAATTGTACACAACAATTGTACAATCGTTCTTCAAAGCGAGTGATTAGCAGGACTTACTTTTCTTAACAACAATAAAAGATATATATAGGTTGGTTAGGTTAGGTTTTATGACTCATGCCCGGGCTTTAACTACGTCATATCGCCTACTATCAGAGCGCTCTTTCGTCACTCTTGTGGACAGGAGCCCGACTCGACTGCGGGAGTCCTAAATTTTGCCTACCAATTTTTAATCACCTAGGGCAGGGGTCTTTAACGAGTACCTGACATTGTACAGGCTCGGGACCATCGCTTAACGTCCCCTCCGAAGGACGGCGTGCTTAAGTTTATTTTACCTCCCAGATAAAATAAACTAAGGGCCTCGGAAGGGCCTCTGAGCTCAGAAGTCAAGCGTGCATACCACTGAACCACCGGCACCCTCAAAACATTTATATATATTTATTAAGTTACTTTCTACTAAATTCTAAACTTAGAAAACAATTTAGACTGTAAGTTTAATACGAGTTATTAGAATGACGGATGGAAAATATTCGATGCGGCGTTCCTAAACCCAGGTGAGTTGAAGAAGCAGAGCATCGATCCATTCAGGATTGGGATAACAAGGGTACGCACACAACGCATATTGTGCATTTTTAAATTTAGGTATGAGTATGACATCAGCAATACACTCTCCCTTCTAAATATAATATATAACTACTTAGGAATAATAATATAATTGTGTAATGACTGTTATTGTCTTACTTTCTAACCTACAACAAGCTCTTGAACCCGGAGAGGTATGAGAGGCTCTTTGAAAGTCTGGAGGAAGAGGCGGAGTGCGGCAGAGCTCTCGATCTCAACGCCAGGCAGGAGGATCTGTGTGAGAGCTGTCTTATCCCGGCGGAGCAACACCGACAGGATCTTCTTGCGGATCCCCTCCCGACCGAAGTAGCGGAATATACCCACTTCATGAGCATCTAGGACGAGACACATACAGTAAACAGTTTTATCAGAAAATAAGTCCGTTGACGTAATAATGACAAAGACTTCCCTACTTCTGAGTCTATTTGTGACTTAATTAATAAATAAATAAAACAAACTTATTTTTAAAATATTGTCTATTCCACTAAAGATATAAATATATATAACTATCGGTTTCGGCTTTATACCATCGTCAGGTCTAGTTATGAACTAAGCTAGTTTACAGAGAGCGACCCTTCAAATACATCTCAGGTGAAAGGGTGCTATTAAAACCTGGGTGTCCCCCGGCTGTACCGTTAGCTATCTCATGAAATATTTTCTAACAAAACTTAGTTCTAAATTTACATAAAACAATATTAGACTAATACATGGAAAAATAACAAACAAAAAAAAAATATATATATAAATAAAATTAATAATAATAAATATTATTAATATAATAAATATTATTATTAAAAATATAAATAAAATTAATAATAATATTAAGCCACATATATGTGGCTTAATATTATTATTAATTTTTTTTATATTTTTTTTTTTGTTTGTTATTTTTCCATGTATTAGTCTAATATTGTTTTATGTAAATTTAGAACTAAGTTTTGTTAGAAAATATTTCATGAGATAGCTAACGGTACAGCCGGGGGACACCCAGGTTTTAATAGCACCCTTTCACCTGAGATGTATTTATTACAAGTTTCCACAATATGTCCGCGTTCCTCAACTTAGAAGTACTTAATTAATAGTCCACAATACAGTGGTTAACTCTTTATTTACTATTTCTAATTATACGACCTTAATGACCAGGTCAGTCCAGAAGAAACTTCACAAATTCAAAATGAGAGAAGAAAACACACAACTTTATATATAAATAATAAAAATCATCTTATCCCGAAAGAAACAACATTACTTAAATTTTAAAAAGTCAGTTCACAACCAAATACTATTCATATCTTACTTACTAACTATCCAACTATACACTAACAATCTATAAAACAGCTGACTGACTGACTCTTCCTCAATCCCTTTTACGTCATATAAGTATATTACTGAAGCCCAGAACATTCCATGAAATATCATTAGTTAGACTATAATTGAATTAGAATTGTCTGGAACGTCTACAAGTGGTTACTTGATCTAAAACAGTCGTTTAGAGGAATAACAACATTAAAATTAATTCAAAACATAAAGAAAACTACTACCAAACGCAAAACGAACGAAACATATTATTTGTCTATGGTTTATATATGTTTTGAAACCAAAAAATAAGTAAAAAGTAGCAGTAGTATATATATACGAGTATATTGATACCAACTCTCATCACGTGACATTATCGCACGAGCCGAGAACGACTATAAAAACTTCCCCATCTTAACAAGATTGGCCCGTGATGGTAGTTCACCTTTAAGCTACTAGGTGGAACTACCATCACGCCACTGTCCCCAAACCTTTTAGGCCCCTGACGAGCGCGGGTGCTGTCCGGGGCTGTTGAGCGGTTGGGAATCCGTGCTAGAGGGCCCCTAGGGTCAGCTGACGCCTGACCCTACCCTTGATCGGCTCCCGCTCCCTCAGCAGCTCTGGATTTTTTTTTTTTTTTTTTTTTTTTTTTTTTTTTTTGGCCTCAGCAATAAGCCATAGCCAAACAAACAAATTCATATGAATATATTAGATTTCTTTATTATTTTACACCGAGATTCCACATGCCTTAATGAAACTTAAGATACTCCTGTAAATGTCCACCTTACCAGAGCCTAGAAGATAGGCGTAGTTGAATGGTTGACACAATTTGGGAACTATCGCTATAAACAAAGAGACCCTCTCTTCAGCAAATTTCGGACACAACATGAAAATATGTTCAAAAGACTCGACTTCCCCACAGTGGGGGCATAAAGCCGATTCAGCCAAGCCTATCCTGTGCTTATAGAAACCACACAACCCATGATTGGACCTCAGACGACAAAATCGGCTTGGAAATCGGCTCCCGAGTGAACCAAGGACGAACTTCAACCAAAGGATTCAGATCTTTATAAAAGCTACCCTTCCTAGAAACTGAAAATTCCTCCTGCCAGGTGCTCCAAATCTCTCTTCCAACTGAATCATAAAACTCTCTGAAGGGAATCAAACAGTGAAGCTTTGAGCCCTCCATTATAGCCAGCCTTGCTAACTTGTCCACAATTTCATTGGCCTCCACCCCTGAGTGAGCCTTCACCCACATAAATACCACTGTTGATCGTAGCCTCTTCAAAACATTAATGTGTTCTATAATTTCTACAAGAAGATGGGAAGGGTTCCTATTGATACAGAATTTGTCGATTTGACTTAATGTACTTTGATTATCTGGACATATATGCAAGAAATAGAAGCAGAAGCAGAGTACGGAGGACAACGCCAGTGGAAGAAAATGTACGATATATTTTTGTGAGGGAAAAAACTAATTTTCTCTGCGAAAAATGGTAATATATATACTGATTCTTTGCATGAAATATCCACTTAATTTATTCATATTTTTTGCTTATTTTACCTATTTTGTTTTAATATGCAGCCCTCGCTTAAAAATTCTATGCTTTATGCGGCTCGCATTTAAGAGTTGCCAACTATAAATATTCCATATAATTATTGTATTTCTCTTGAAAATTATATACTACATCAATGTAAACAATAGTGACAAAAAAGGTCGGTGAATCACCGGCAATGTACTTCCCCAGCACGAATTAATCAATTAACTTTTTGCACTCCCTGCAATGGGATGAAAATCTAAATCCTCATACTAGATTTTGTTTCGAAACATTCAATGCATCAGCAGTTATTAGCTCTTCTGATCCCCCTTCCATTAAGCCGATTTCGCGACGAAATTATTAGGTGTTGTTTTTATGGGGTTTTTGATTTAAATATAAAATTTCGTGTCAACACGTTCATTACAAAGGCAGTTATTATAGTTTTTGTGTTAAGTCCCTCCCCTAATCCCTCTACTCTTTGGGCGATTTGGCTGAAAATCGATAGGTGTCATAGTTATGAGGTTCTAGATGCATATATAAACATTTTATATCAGGATTTATCGTCAACACAGACACACACACGAAGACAAATAAGACATTTTTGTTTTTATTTTTGGAATGAGGTAGTTGGAAAACATAAAATTCCCCTGAAAACTGACAGAATACATAACTTCCCCTATACTTTATAAAAATAAAACAAATATATTATAAATAATTTTACTGAATATTATGAGAACTTTTCACGTCAGTCAATGAACTCAAAATTTGAGTTCATTGACTAACTCGAAAGAGGTTGAATAATATTTTCAAAATGACAAACCAGAAATATCAAACTGTTGACGTATTCTATCAGCTGTTTGTATACAACAGTATAAACAAATCGATGTTTCTAAATCTTCATGTCTCATCCATTTCCTACTCGATCAATGAGACAACATTTAGATAAATGGGTTGACTTTTTCAGCTAATAGAGTTTATTTTAGTTTTTGTAAATAAATATTTAAGGACATAACATTTTATTGAAGTTCATTAATATTCACTAACAATTAGTACCATGGAATGTAACACCCAGTATTGAAAACTAGAAGGCATTTAAATTTCCTTGAGAAAACCAGATTATTGGAACTTTAGAGAAAGAAAGTCCCGAAAATTGGTTAGCACGATGAACCGAGTTCAGAGCTGCTTACTTACTGAGCTCAAGATTACGGGCTCGAAACCCGGCCAAGGCCCTTAGTTTTTTAATCTGGAAGATGAGAAAACCTTGAGCACAACATCCTTCGGATGGGACGTTAAGCGATGGTTCCGAGCCTGTGTGATGACAGGTTTTCTTTAATGACCCCTACCCTAGGTGAATAAACTTATGTAGGCAACATTTAGGATTCCCACGGACTCATGTCCAACAGAGTGACGAAAAAGCACTCTGGTAGTAGGCGATATGACCTCGTAGGTAAAGCCAGGGCATGAATCATAATAACTAACTAACGATGAACCACACCAGGGTAGCGTGCTTGCTTACTGAGCTTAAGATTCTTCACAAGAAAAATTCCGTCTGTATACACGATAACTCCCGATAGAATGAATGTATCGACAAGAAAATTTATATGTGTATGCAGAATCCCTTAAGAACGACACATATTTATTGTCAGGCAAATCGACTGAAGGGAAGCGATGGATGAAGGGGGAACTCAACACAAAAGTTCTAATGTTGTAATAAATGTATTGGCACGAAATGTCATATGTTCCCGGATGTCCGGACGCGCCTTGATTCTGTATGGAACAAGCAGACCATTGGTCGTCACAGGTGCTATCAGGTCATGGCGACTTCAGCGCCAAGCTCTTCTTCTTCAAGAGGAAGAACAGCACTGCCTGCTCGTACTGCGGAACACGTAGTTCTCGAATGCCCGCTATACGACGGGCCCAGGGCGGCGCTGATTCACCGGACAGGATCCGAAACGCAGGCAGAGTAGAACCCCCCGACAAATCCCGAGTTCACTCGGCTTAAAGCGCCGCAAACCAAGGACCATAGCCATCGAGCCAGTCCACAGCCACATGTAAATACTGTAAATAAACGGAGAAAGGAGAAGGTTATTTCCGTAACAAAATAAGGTGATGTGAGCGACCCCCCCCCACTCCCCCTCAGGTGGTCAGGAGCACCCATGAAAAAAAAAACCCTATTAGTTATCGGAAACGACCGAAGGAAAGAGTGGGAATATATCGATACAAAAATTAGTATGAGAATTCAGAAGCCCATTTATGTCAACTATTGAATTTGAGGGAGAGCGAAAACTTAATTCATTAATTAGTGCTGGGGAAGAACATTGTCGGTGATTCACCGACGAATTTTTTCTTTGTATTCCTTTTTTGGACACCCAGATTTTTACTAATATTAGGTTCGGTTTAGGTTTTATGACTCATGCCCGGGCTTTAACAACGAGGTCATATCGCCTACTACCAGAGCGCTCTTTCGTCACTCTGGTGTACATGAGCCCGACTCTACTGTGGGAGTCCTAAATTTTGCCTACCCTAAATTTTTTATTCACCTAGGGTAGGGGTCTTTAACGAGTAACTGCCATCGCACAGGCTCGGGACCATCGCTTAACGTCCCATCCGAAGGACGGCGTGCTTAAGTTTATTTTACCTCCCAGATATAAAATAAACTAAGAGCCTCGGTCGGGTTTCGAACCCACGATCTTGAGCTCAGAAGGCAAGCACGCATACCACTGAGCTACCCCTCATTTTACTAATATTGAAAGACGTTTAGATGGAAGGTTGAAATCTCATTAAAGTTCCTTTTTAGTTCATATAACATTAAGGAAATGACCTAAAAAATTATAATTTTGTTTAGTATAAGTAGATCACGGGTTACACAACTGAACGTTGGACATAAACAATACCAGAGCAGTCACCAATTATGTCATTTGGTTTCAATCAATTTACTTGCTACATTATCAATAATTATTGTTTGCGTATACCTTTAGTATAAAGAAATATTGTAATTATACGAAAATTCGAGACACCATTTTCGCAATGTCTGTCTATGTCATTTATAGTTTATGAGGGCTCTAACGAAACGATTGTAGCAGTGAACTTAAAATTTGAGATGATGTCATATGTCTTGACTTGATCTTCCCGTTTCCCTCAGGCAGATTTATTACGTCCCCAGCAATACGAAGTATAGGGGAAGTTATGTAATCGGTCAGAAATGCGATGTTGGGTTTTCACAGGAATTTCGTGTTTCCAAACCCGTGATTCAAAAAGTATTATAATCCTGTCTGCGTGAGCACGATAACTCCTAATAGAGTGAATTTATCGACACGAAATTTAAATATGTAACCAGAACATCATAAAGATGACACATTAAGTTTCCGCTAAATGAAGAGGAGGATCAGAGCGGGGGCTTAACTCAAAAACCATAACTCCCGAAGTAATGAATGTATCAATCTGAAAATCCAAAACTCCATAAGGACGACGCCCATAAATTTTCAGGGGAATCAGTAAATTATTTTCAGAGGATGATTTCGTTGATTAATTCGTGGTTAATGAACTGTTCTTTCTTTTCAAGAAAACATTTTGTTCAAAGTTTGAAAAACACAGGGTACATAGAGAACTCCTCAAGTGACCCAAAACAAATGCCTTAGATTGGTTGGTAGCTACTCGAGGGACACCTCCATCCTCCAAATCCATGAAGACCTAAACGTTGAGCTCCTACTGGACTAAATAATAAATTTCAGTAAAAACTTTTTACTTAAATGTGACACAAGTCAAAACGTTTTGGTAAAGAAAATTGGGAAAACTCAGGGAGGGAAACACAAAAATATTCGTTCACGATTTTAAATTATAATCTCTGTTTTTGAATGTTCATTAATTTATTTTCTATTCATTTCAGTTACTTTTTATTTTTTTTTTTAGATGGACAATCGGCCGGTGATCGTCCTCTGCCCGCCACAACCTCACTTAAGTCCTACACTCATCTCGAGGTTCGAGTTACGGGTGATGTACACCTGCAAGGTGCACTTAAAACTTTAAGCACCTGGAGGATGCACATATTATACATGTTATGTTTCAGTGCCTAATGGGGCATAACACTCTTAATGCACAACCAGTTTGAGATGGATTTCAGAGAGGGGGTGAAGGAGGAAGAGAGTGATCTGTGAAAACATGGTTGGTATAAGAAAGTCCTGTCTAACCATCATGTAGTCACTCCAACGATAAATCTGCTCTTTTTGAGTTGTGTAGAGTATGTACAACATTTTCCTTTCATTGTCTTGTGAATATCTGTTCCTCAATATCTGTACAAAGAGTTTTTTAAAATTTACTCTTAAGCAGTAGCATTGTTTTTAATTTAACTGATTATTTTTGATTTGTATTTAGTGTATAAGGGTAATGGTTAAGGAACCTTATTGTATAATTGTACCTCTGTAAATGCGACTGTTATAATAAACTCTTCTTCTTCTTCTATATAAATAAACATAAGAATATGAACGACCTCCAAAATCATGTTAAGGGGAGTATGTTAGATGAAAATACGGTGTAAGAGTCCGTAGGGCTTACCGACCGAGTGAGCGCATAAGATAATTTACGCTTAGTTTATCCGATATAAAAAAAAAAATCCGCCTCCAACAGGCTCTGCTCCTAGAAATGAGCTTACACACGTAACGTTCGATGAGCTCAAACGTGTTCTAACATTGAGAGATGTTCCTGTATAAACGTGCTGAGTTACTGAAAATGCAACTCGCCACGCTGACTAGGCTTTATTTTGGTAGCACTCTAAACATATTTTATTTGTTCATTAAAACAAATTATTTTATGCAAATAGCGCATTTAACCTAACAAAATATAATTCATTTATATTAACACTATTACTTCTCTTAAGGAATTCCACAACATCGAGTGCTACTGCACACGATTTTTCCAATAACTCCGCTTCACTTTCTTCTTGCTTCGACCCTCTGGAAAATAAACTAAATTAAAAATTGAAATTATTAAATTTTGGTCAGTGAAATTCATGAAAATTAATGACCAATATATATTTCTTTAAAAAAATGTAAAGCCGTAGAAAAACCGAGGCAAGGAGGAACGTTGAGGATGCTACTCTCCTGTTCTTTCTCACTGCCGCAGATAGTAATTATATTTATTTATTTTGTACATCGAAATGGCTTATAATAAATAAAATAAAAGAGACAAGTCAAGATAAGTCATAACAAGCTAAGTTAAGTCATAATTACTTAACTAAAAACGACATAAATCAAACAAAACATGACACTTGAAAATTTTAACAACCTCTTTATGACACCGAAATGTATATATTTTGGCCCAAATGGTATCTTTAGGTTAATTACAGGATTTTGGAGAGTGATCAAATCTTTACAGTGCTCTACTGAAAAGTGGACAATTTTGACTTATCGACTTCTTCACGACAGCCAGGGATATATTATATACATCAACCGATATTTAATCTTACGAAATGAAATGAATAATAATAATTTAAAAATATAATAAATATAAGCTAAATGAACAATCTTAATATTAATAAATACAATAGATAATATTTAAAAAAAAATTGTATACACTTTTATTATAGGTATGTTATATATATGTATTAGTATAGTTATATATACTTTTTTTTATTTTTCAAATATAAACTGGCACTGGCAAGATAAGTAAGTAGTAAGTTTTTTGAACATCTCTGCAGCTTGTTCTTTGAGTAATATTAGTTATCATTGTATGTGCTTTCTTTTGAAGTCTGAAAATAATGGCACTAGAGCTAGACGCTCCGCAATGTATTAAAAAGTTAAGATACAATTAATTATAGAATGGAAATATGCATAATATAGTGTAATTTGAGCACACCGTCCTTTGGATGATCCCGAGCCTGTACGATGTCAGGTACTCCTTCAAGTCTTCTACCCTAGGTGAATAAAAATTTAGGACTCCCATAGAGTCGGGCTCATGTCCACCAGAGTAACGAAAGAGCGCTCTGGTAGTAGGTTAGGTTAGGTTAGGTTTTATGACTCATGCCCGGGCTTTAACTACGAGGTCATATCGCCTACTACCAGAGCGCTCTTTCGTCACTCTGGTGGACATGAGCCCGACTCTACTGTGGGAGTCCTAAATTTTGCCTACCCTAAATTTTTTATTCATCTAGGGTAGGGAGGGGTCTTTAACGAGTACCTGACATCGTACAGGCTCGGGACCATCGCTTAACGTCCCATCCGAAGGACGGCGTGCTTAAATTTATTTTACCTCCCAGATAAAATAAACTAAGGGCCTCGGTCGGGCTACGAACCCACAACCTTGAGCTCAGAAGTCAAGCACGCATACCACTGAGCTACCGGCGCCCTCTAAGGTAGTAGGTGGATATGACCTCGTTATTAAAGTTCGGGCGTGCGTCACAAAAATTAACATATGAGTTAAATAATAATAATATAAAAATAAAAGATAAATGAATATATGCACCATAATATTAATAAATACAAGAGATAATATATATATTTTGAATTATATATACTTTATATTTATATTTCTGTAAGATAAGTCTTCTTTCATGACGATATTTCGAGGAGATTAGATATATAAATAAATTAATTAACAAATAACAATAATGTAAATAGTAAGTAACCAATAAAATTAATGGTAATTATAAAAATATTAAACAAAAGTAATTACAATAGAACTTAGAAAATATTTTGATAGTTTTTGAACAATGAGAAAATAAAATCCGTTTCCGAATAAAGAGTTTCCTCTAACATAAACATTATAAATTGAATGAAATTTTTTTTTTATTGTATGTATTACTTTGAAGAAGTTGATTCTTTTATGAGATATAATTTTTTTCAACGAGAAAGAAGCAATGTTTAGTTATTCGAAATTCTTCCTGGTATGGAAATCATGACTAGTATTGTTGAGAGAGAAAATATTTATATTTTTTATCATGACCATTGATGCTTCAAATGTAAACAGCATAGATAATGGCAAGATTATAAGTTTTTTAAATATCTCTGCAGCTAGAAGCTCCTCAATGTATTGAAAAGTTAATATAATAATAATAATTATATAATGGAAATATGTATAATATAATGTAACTAATTTATGTTTTTTTTTGGTATGACCTTTTTAAGATTACGAAGTAAGAAGTAATCAGCTTTTTATCTAATGTAAGTCCTCCCCACGTACAGAATCGTATCAATATGGAGACACAGAAAAATGATATTATGTGGGTTTTATTTCATAATTTAGCAATAACATTAACTCATCGATTAGCAGCCATTCCTTCATTGTTCAAAGATCTTTAAAACTGGATTCAAAGAGGTGGCATTTTTACCAGTTACAAGAATATCCAGGAAAATATCAGCAGTGTGCTAAAAACGTGTGTTGTCCTTTCATGCCAAACTGTCGTAAGAAACTGGGAAGGATTGGCTGAAACTATCTCTCTCCCACACTCACGAAAATATAAACCAGTATATACACTTTTTTTGTTTCTGAATAGAAACATCCTCAGGTGCCACCTAAGTGTTGGTCCATTGCGGGAAATAACCAAGGGGTGTTGAGTTCATCCAAATCAGGATATGTTTCGGTTACCTATGATAGGGGTCTTTAATGAGTAACTGACATCGTTCGGACTCGGAATCATCGCTTAATGTCCTATCCGAAGGATGGCGTGCTCAAGGTTTTTTCACCTCCCATTTAAAAAAACATCTAAGGATCTCGGCAGGGTTTCGAACCAGCGATTTTGAGCTCAGTAAGCACAACTTTGAGCTACCGTCGCCCTTTTTCACTCAGTTATTTCTCAGTTTACTCAATTATCTTATTATTCAAGCTTGACCCGTGAATATAAGATGCTATCAACAAACCACTAATTGCCAGAAAAAATTTGCCCTATGAATCCTAAAAGATTTTCTGATTTTTGTACAACCGTTTCACGAGTTGAGAGGCACCCATTTACTTATAGTTTCATCCTCCGGAACACTCTTCCGTTTATTAGAGACGTTGAGGAAATATCACTATTTAGATGAATAGGAGCAAAACATTGAAGCCCGCCGTGTCGGTTTGTTGTTTGTTTATTGTTAGGAACGTCAAACAGAGCGGGGCACGACAGGCCGGGCAGGATTGTATCTGGTTCGGAACGTGCCCTGGCTAACTGTGGACTTTCCTTATATACCGAGATCTAGGTTAGGGTGAGTAGTAGCAATGAAGTGTCTGTTGGTAGTGTTGTGTGCAGTGATCTCGGTGAGTCTGGGCCGGGACTGGCACGGCCTGCGCCGCCACAGAACCTCCACCCTCTTCCCAGAGGACTACTCCAGCCTCCCATCCTCCGTCAGCTACTCCAGCTGTCCTTGCCAGTGTTCCCCATCTGACAGCCTGTCCTACATTGAGCGCCTGTCCAGACCACGTCTCCCCTCTCTCAGCATCAGGTCTCTTCCGTCACAGCTTCGCCAGCCACGCATCTCTTACGAATCTCCGATCTCCTATGATACCTCCCCACTGAGCAATTCTTTAAACTCAATCGGGGCCCCCTTAAGTGGCATAGGGGGCCCCTATGGGGGAGGACTGGCGGGCTCGATCTGCGGCCCACTGGGGAGCCAGATCAGTGGTCAGCTGAGCCCAGGAGGGTTAAGCGGGTCCATTGGGGGCCCACTGGGAGGCCAGCTGAGCGGACAAATCGGGTGCGGGGGACTCGGGGGGTCCATCCTGGGGCCATTGGGAGGCCAGATAAGTGGACAGATCGGGTGCGGGGGCCTCGGGAACTCAATCCTCGGCACCAGTTTAGGGACTACTTACCAGCTGCCTCAACAGGAATCCTATCAAACTGTCTGCCCCTGCCTCGACCATCACCTCTAATCCATGTCAACCCCTCTTGTAGTTGTATCTAACCACGTTTTTATGTACATTATTTAATTGTAATTTAATATTTTTTAATAATATTATTTTTTTACAACATGCAGATTTTCTTCTTTCCCATTTAACCTTATATAAATTAAATAGTGTAAATTATAGTATAGAATAAACAACAAAGAAGTTCATATACCTTCTTTGCCGACAAACATTAAAGTTACCAATAATCTCTCTAAGCAGACGAAACAAATATACTCATAGATGCTGATATTTCTAAGCGATCTAAACTTAAGCACAAAGATACAAACAATAGTGTAATCATTTTTTATCAATCAGTTCAAAATGACGAACTAACAAACATGAAGTACATCTGCCACAATAAAGTACACGAAGGGCTTTGGTCGCATGATCTCACCATGGTTTGCGGGTTCGAATACCGTCCGGGAAAAAGTTTTATTTCGAAGATAGAACTCCCTTCCGGGGCCAAGGATGTCGTAAATAACTAGATAACACAGTGACATGGCTAATATGCATCGTACATAAGGCCAAAAAAAATCATCTGGTTTTTACCAGGTGTTATACAACAAAACTATTAAAATAATCAAATTGGGGTATTAATTATTCATCTATAAGAACTATTTATTTTGTAAATTATTATAAAACAATAACAAAACCAAGAAGGAATCGACCACAACTAGAAAAAAGATAACCTAGAACAGTGAAGCTATCTACAACAACACCAGTGTTGGCAGGATAATTTCATTCCTGTATAGCCAAACATTCATGTTGTCCCCTTATTTTATTTTAGAAAAATGCCTAATTTTTCAACTTAAAAAAAATATATTTGAATCAAATAATTTAACGAGAGATTGAGGTAATTCTTACTTATAGAAATGCCTTTATGCAAAGTAACATCTTGGATGATTCTAGTCACAACAGTATCTTTTCAATGTTGAGGCAAGTCGCTCGTTCTGTCGTGTAAATAAAAAACTTAATATTTCAACGTTATCGGAAACTATTTATTTACTTCTTGGTTAGTTAGTTATTATATATATCTTTCGTCGCTCCGGTGGACATGAGTCCGACTCTCCTATGTGAGTCCTATATTTTGCCAACCCTAAATTTGTATTCACCTCGGGTAGGGGTCTTTAACAAATACCTGACATCGTATAAGCTCGGGACCATCGCTTAACGTCCCATCCGAAGGACGGCGTGCTCAATTTTTTTTTTCAGCTCTCTGGTTAATAAACCTATGGAACCCGCGATCTTGAGCTCAGTAGGCAAGCACGCTACGTCTGAGCTACTGGAGCCCCCCTTGATGAACTCTATATCAGACAAACACCACCTTCACCACACACACACATCCTCTCAAGTCATTATAAGGCCCTCAAGAAGGACATTAACTTCATAGATTATAACCGAATTGCATTTATTAATTGAAAAACTAATAATTAAAGAGCTTAATAATAATATCAATGATTAACATCACAAAAACATTATAGATAGAGACATTTTAGAGGAAGTATGAACGAAAGGTTCATAAGAAAATAAATGTATTGAGAATCTCTATTTTTTTTTTTTTTTTTTTTTTTGGCCTTATTTACGATGCATATTAGCCATGACTCTTATAACGGGTGTTTACCTAGTTATTTACGACATCCATAGCCCCGGGAGGGAGTCTTATGTACGAAATAAAACTCACTCCCGGACGGAATTCGAACCCGCAAACCATGGTGAGACCATGCGACCAAAGCCCTACTCCCTTACCCACACGGTCACCATAGCTCCCATTATTTACATTAACAATTGTTTTACACGGATTAACAATTGAAAATATTGTTTATATACTGTTATCAATTGTTTTCTTTCAGCCTCTGATTGAAGTGAAAACTTCTTTAGCACCGTTGTGATTTGAAACTCGATGAAACGAAAAAGCGACACTATTGAATTATCTATATATATATATATATATATATATATATATATTAGGGTGGTCCTTAAATTGAAAAAGTTGAAATTTTAAAACGTTCTCCCCCTAGGTCGAAAGAAGTTCCCAAAAAAAAATTTTTGGCGCCGAAAAAACGAGAAAACATATTGAATAACCCGTCCCTCATCGAGGTTGAATTTTAAATGGGATTTAACATGGGTTTCAAAGTTTTCTTCAGTCGATCGATTACTGAGCTGTTCATTTTCTAAGGTAGAAAATGGTACTCAGGGGTTTTCGGGGTCGCTGAAGCAGAATATGATGTTAAAAACTCATTTTAATACATGCCAGCTGTCAAAAAACCTGTCATTATCATTTACTTTTTTCATAATCACGGTTTTTTGAGTATTATCAGTTTCTAAACAAAAATGTCTACTAGTTTCGATTAAAAAAATGTAATTCGATATTTAATCAATTTCTAAAAATAGTTTTCACATTTGACAGCTGTCGACAATGATAATACTGAAAAAACCATGATTATGAAAAAAGTAAATGATAATGACAAGTTTTTTGACAGCTGGCATGTATTAAAATGAGTTTTTAACATCATATTCTGCTTCAGCGACCCCGAAAACCCCTGAGTACCATTTTCTACCTTAATGCGATAGAAATCAACAGCTCAGTAATCGATCGACTGAAGAAAACTTTGAAACCCATGTTAAATCCCATTTAAAATTCAACCTCGATGAGGGACGGGTTATTCAATATGTTTTCTCGTTTTTTCGGCGCCAAAAATTTTTTTTTGGGAACTTCTTTCGACCTAGGGGGAGCACGTTTTAAAATTTCAACTTTTTCAATTTAAGGACCACCCTAATATATATATATATATATATATAGTTGTTTTATTTAGTCATCTGTTTGAATTACTAACATAAGGACTTCTTGTAACTGAAAGTGAAGAGAAAAAAAGTTGCCGATAATGCTTCTTCTCTAGTCTTGCGACACAAAAAAGATAATCATGAAAAATTCCATCGCCTCCTCCTCTCCCTCCAAAAAGTTTGGAATTGTGAATTTTTTTAGACTTTTAAGAACTTATTAAGGAAATATTTATTTCATACTTTAGTTACCATAAGCCACTCGTGTCATTTGTTGAAATTAAAAACATGGAGTTGGAATAATAAAATATAAAATAATTTTTAAACTTGGTACCAATATTATAATGATTAAACCCTATAATTATCCCACTCCTGATACTGCATTCGTCTCATTCTCTCGCAGTTTCGTTTTCTGAAGGTTTCACTTCTACCGCGTGTGAATTGCACACATGTTTTTTTTTTTTGGCCTTGTGTACGAAGCATATTAGCCATGTCACTATGTTATCTAATTATTTACGACATCCATGGCCCCGGGATGGAGTTCTATCTAACAAATAAAACTCACTCCCGGACGGGATTCGAACCCGCGAACCGTGGTGAGATCATGCGACCAAAGCCCTACGCTCTAGCCCGCACGGCCACGATGGCTCCCTCAAAACCTCTTTGAAAGCAATATATTATAATTGGTAGCAAATATCCATTTCTGTAACAACAAAATGCAATTAGTAAAGTAATTTCTTTAGGTTTTTCAATTTAAAAAGCAAATAGTTGTTTCAATATTTATTTATTTATTTAGGGCGGAAGTGAAGATAATGAATGTTATAAATAATGGCCGTCCTTCTCAATGTCGTATCAGTTTCCCGTAATGGGTGACTCTAATGTCTGGTGACACCCAGGTAAACAAAAAAAAAAAAACATTCTTAGATTAGATATTTAATAACAGGAACTATGTGGAACGTTATTCTTTTGGTTGAGACAGATAAGACGATGTGAAGCCTCGATCATATACTAACACTGTCTCCACGTCACCCCGATATTGGTCCATCTTAACTGTCACTCGTATTCTACCTGCCCAGCTGTACAAAGCATTGGGGCAGTTATGTAATCGATCAGAAATTGTATATGTTGATCCTAAACTTCCATTAAATTTCATCCAAGGCCGAAGAGAAAACGAGTTCAGAAGGGGAGAATACTTATTTGATTACGAATAATTCCACCTGGGGAAGTGATTAAATGTCGATTCTTATTCTCCAAGAAATTATGAATACATCGGCCGGGTTTCGAATCCGCAATCTTGAAAAATAAAATATATCTAACTTGTGAATCGGCAACTGCCTACCGAGCGACTCAATCCGAATCGCGGAAGAATTCGAATCCGATTCTCCAATTATGAGAAACATAGGGAAGTTATTTAATCAGTGAGAAATTCGATGTTGAGTTTTCACAGGAAATTGTTTTCTGTGAAATCGATAAGTCCAGATAGAATAAATATATCGATACGAAATTTTATATGTGCATCCAGAATCTTATAAAGAGGACACCTACTGACTCAGCCCAATCAGCCAAAGGGAATGGGGGTATTAGGAGAGGAGGCTTAATACACAATCTCTAATAGCTGCCATAGATTCCACAAGGACGACAACCATTAATTTTCCGCGGAATCGGCGAAAGAGAGGGGCACAATTCATAAACCTTTTCGGAAGTTCGGTTATTGATTCTTAAAAATATAAATATTTTTCTTCCGATAACGGCCCATGGTTTGAACATATCAATTTGAAATGACGTTGCTCTTAGATTTTTTATCTGGAGGTAGACAAAAAAACCTTTGGATGGGACGTTAAGCGATGCTCCCGAGCCTGTACGACGTCAGGTACCCGTTAATGACCCGTACTCTAAGTGAATAAACCCGGGTAGGCAAAATTTAGGACTCCCACAGTAGAGTGAGGTCATGTCCACGACGACAGAGATCTCTGACAGTTAGCGATTTGACCTCGAAGGTAAAGCCCGGGCATGAGTCACAATAACTCAACTTGAAATTTTTTATGAGGACAATGAGTGTTTTGAGGATAGCTTTACTCAGAAAATCCTAATAAATCCTTCTAAAATAAATATAACGTCACCTTAATACTACAACTAGACATCTCAAAATTTAATTTTGAGAAAAAAGCAATTTTTTTTTTTTTTTTCAATCAGCCGTTGTAGAATGATCCAAATTGAACTATTGACATTTTTACATAAGTTCTTAACATATTTTCTTAGAGTTGTCTACTTCTAGCACAACAAAGATACCTGCAAAATACAACTAATGGTACAATTATCCCATACATGACGATTTTCCAGTTATCTAGTTGTAGTATTAAGGTGACGATATCATATGAACATTTTATATATGGAACCAGAAATCCTTAGGGTGAATAAATAGATATCTATCTAACGGAAGCCAATTCAATATTTGAAAAATTGCTAATCTTTTTGATTATTAAATGATAATTGTTTGTTAAATGCCAACTGGAGTCATTGCTAAACTCAGCGTTTCATTGTTTCCAGATGCTATAAATATTTTGCTACTGATATCCAGACCTCAAAACCTGTAATAAGCAAATTATTTACGGAAAAAAGTGTATTGGCCTCCTTTGAAAACTATATAATTTAAATAAATTATCAAATATCGAGATCGACTCCCCAAACTGTTTTCCAAAATAAATTGTGAAAAAGAAATTTATATATATAGTTGCAAACTATTTGAGTTTAATATGGTATGTTTCAGGGACAAATACCTCGGGAATTCCCGGATATTTTCTTGTCCCGATTCCAGGGAATTTGAGGTCGAGAAATCTAAATGTATCATGCTAGTAATTATTTCATGTAATATATTATATAAATCCCGGGTTCAAATCCCGATGCAGCCAGTTACTATTATTGATAATAATTTAAATTACAACAAAAATTGACATTACTGTAAATTAAAGAACAAATTGAATATAAAATTGAGCTTATAATTTTTCAAACTTTGTGTTTAGTTTTAAAGTGTTTGTGCAGAATCTGTATATCTAACTATTCAATGGCAGTGAAACAAATTTTCTCTGGATTATCAAGTCAGAACCAGTAGAAAGCTTATGTAGGTGGCTACCGTATAGCCTATTAACTTTGGAGATAATCCTAGTACAAGTGGATATTTAAAATTAATTAATTAATATTTAGCACCATTAAAGAATAAGTCTTGAATTATCGTCTCCAAAGAAAAAGTGAAGTAAGTTGACTTAAAAAATTAGGGAAATATATTTTTCTGAAGTCCAAACTACAGTTTTCCATTTGTAGAATCATAAGTAATGTCTCTAGTGGACTCCTGTTACTATTTAAAATTGGGAATTGTCTAAGAAGGAGACTGAATGACTGAGGGATGCTTCAATTTTTAAGGCTATTATTAAAATAACTAAAATATGTCAGGCCAACATTTTTTTTTTTTTTTTTGAAGTAATGGGTATGCGCTAGGGACATTAACTTACGAGATTCTCCTAATTTTTTAAAGCCAACTTTACTTCAAACAATTTTTCTTTATTCATTTTCAAATGACAAAGATTTTGTTATAAATATCTCAATTTGGCTATTTTGTTTAAACAAATTTTCGTTCCTAAGCAATTTCACAGGTATGGTGAAAATTTGTGTCTCGAGACACGGGAATGGAAAACCAGGCGATTCAGAATGGGGGTTCTGATAGGCTCTAAGAAAGAAGCTGAAAGCCCGAGGGAAGTAGTTTTAAGTTTTAGGGCTACCAATGGTCGAAATTCTGATTTTTCTTTCCACCGTCTGTCTTTTAGTTAATCTATAAGTATAGTGTAGTATTAATAATAGTATATATTACTCATTATATTATATTATTTAATAACTTGAAAATAATTTAGTTAGGAGGGACCAGTTGAGTTGGATAGAGGAAGTGATCTTGAGGAAGTGGAGTTGTGCAATCACAATATTGACGGTGTCTAATAATAAAACATAACATAGAAGACAATAAAAGAAGCCTTGAGCCCTGACTGGGGATTCAGTGAAGATGGCGCGGTGTCTCCTTGCTGCACTTCTGTGCGTTGTTCTTATCTGTGGAGCGGTGCGGACCGAGGAGGCCTCCAGAGGCAGCGGCCCCCAGCAGGCGGGACCTCATCAAGGGTTCCATGGAGGATCAACTGTGTGCATCGAGATCCACCCCGGACAGAACAACGGGCCAACCAAGGTGTGCGGACCCATGGTGGCTCCTCAGGGCCCCTCTCAGCAACAGCACGAGCAGACGGCCCCCAGAGCGGCCGGCCCCTTCGGCGCTTCCGTCCAGGACATGCCTCAGATGATCACCAACATGATCGATGAGCCACAGCAGCAGCACAAAGAAGCCGAGGCTCCACCCTGCGACAGGGCCCCCATCATGCCCAGGTAATCATCAAACTTATTTTTTTACATTTTAAAATAGAAACAGAAAATATTTTAAAGGTGTAATGTAAATTTGCCAATCTCGTTTTGTTTCGAGATTCTAAGTGTGGGCACTAGAGCTCATGAACAAACTAACTTCAGGACAGACTAACATACACCACAAAACATTTAATTTTTCATTTACATATTTATTGGCGGTTTTGGGAATTTGTTTAGCGATAACTGCGTCCATTTGTTTCATTAACAAAACTTTCTATATACTCCTCATTAAATTAATTAACTACATTTTCCATTTTTCACATCTGTCTGTATAATGCGAGCACTTTCTTGGGAGGTTTTAATCGGAAAGTCGTTTTATTGTACCACAAAAATACTATATATTACGTGCTTATCTCATATACTCTTTTATATAACCAAAATTTAGTTATATACCTAAATTTTGGTTGTATAAAAGAGTATATACATATTGTGTCTTTAAAAAAAATAAAATTATGGGTGCTTTTATTGTACGTGTACAATAATTACATAAATTTAGTAGTTAGTGCTAGTCCAAACCTAAAAAAAAATATTTTGTTTTAGATAATTTGCGTTTTAATTAAGATCTTTCCGAAAAAAATTGTTTGTTAAAGTATTTTGGCTGTATCTAATTTTTGACTGATTATATAACTTAACCTATACCTCATATTTCCATTTTACAAGAAAAATTAAAGAAATACGTATATTTCAGAATTTTTTCTGTAGTAGTTTTCGAGAATTATATCATGCCCATAGTAAAGGAGAATGCGTGCTAACATGTAGTTGTTCTGCCCACAGGTACCCAGGCCCCATGTTCATGCCAAGGATGGATATGCCAGAGATGAGCGGGATGCTGATGCCTATGGAGATGGATAACGCTTGGCGTCAAGCGTCTGGTCCCAATCCGCCCTGCTCCCAGGGGGGCATGTACCGCACCGCGCCTGCCATCCCTCCCATGCCCATCTTCAGACAACCCGCACCAATACCCATCATGATGCCCATGCCAGGACTCTTGCCCCAACCAAACATGCCCAGTCTTCATCACTTTCGCTCCAATGACGAGTCGACCGGCATTACCAACACTGACGTCAACAAAAATGTCAAAACGATGAGCATCAAATCCCCGACGAACAGCAACGAAGCTCCTGCCAACAAACTCCAGCCATCTCTGGAGGCTCTCCTCAAAGAGTGTGAAGAGAAAACCAAAGTGATTCAAGAGAAGGAGAGAATGATCGCTGAACTTCAGAAGAAGATGAAAGAAGAAGCCAAGTCCACCGTCGAGGCTGAACCACACAACACCACAGTAGTTAAGAAATAATTTAAGTAAACCACTTTTTTTTGTATAATATAATTTTGTATAAAATATTTTGTAAAATAAAAACTAAAAAAAATTAATTGTTTTTCACTCTTTATTTCATTTTTATTAATTAATACATAATATTTTATTATAGCAACACTTCTCTCATTTATTTTTTGCTTTCTCAAAAAATAGCAACCGCAAACGTTTCGGGAATCACTCTCATCATCAGTAGCTATAATACCTGTTAACTATTCCTTCTGTCAATCAGAATCTTCTTTTTATAGAACATATTTATTGGGTCGACTTCTATATTTTAACACCTAATCAAAATTGATTGACAGAAGGAATAGTTAGGTAAAAAACACAGGTAATATAGATACTGATGATGGGAGTGCTTCCCAAAACGTTTGTAATTGTTATTTTTTGAAAAGGCAAAAAATAAATGGGAGCATGTGAATGTAGCTGTAATAATATATTATATATGAATTAAAATAAGTATTTAGTATTATAAAGAATATCTAAGTTCAGTTGTATTTTGTACGCAGAAAACAACAAAGATACGAGATGATCTCAACCGCTGTGAACTTTGCACCCCGTGATTTTCGATGAGTTCTAGTGGCACCCATAAATAGTTTTGCCATTAGGCCGGAAAAACGCATTTTCTAAAAATGAGGTTAGGTTAGATTTTATGACTCATGCCCGGGCTTTAACTACGAGGTCATATTGCCGACTACCAGAGCGCTCTTTCGCCACTCTGGTGGACATGAGCCTGACTCTACTGTGGGAGTCCTAAATTATGCCTACTCTAAATTTTTATTCACCTAGGGTAGGGAGGGGTCTTTAACGAGTACCTGACACCGTACAGGCTCGGGACCATCGCTTAACCTGCCATCCGAAGGACGGCGTGCTTAAGTTTATTTTACCTCCCAGATAAAATAAACTAAGGACCTCGGTCGGGTTTCGAACCCACGTTCTTGAGCTCAGAAGACAAGCACGCTTACCATTGAGCTACCGGGGCCCTTGAGGTGCTAACTTTGCGTAGTTTTGTCGATGTGGTAGTGTCAATTCTTCGAAGAGAACTTTTTTTTTTTATAAAATAGGTCTCTTGGTAAACATCAGAATAGTATCTAATCATTATGGTTCCGAAAATCTTCCAGATATCGAAGATTTGTTAAAAATCTCTGCAGAGTCAGATGAAATCATGCACTTTGTCGTAAATATTTGCATAGGATCGCAAAAGTGAGACTCCTTTCTGTGAGGACTGTGCAATGATCGAGGATCCGGACCAATTTTTCTATAGGACTAACCATAATTTAAACATAACAAACAACAGTAGAGTCGGGCTAAAATCCCCAGAAAAGCACTCTGGTAGTAGGCGATAGACTTCGTAATTAAAGCCAGGGCATGAGCCATAAAAACAAATAAACAACTTACAGGTAAATAAGTAATATGATGTATCAGTCCAACATTTATTAAACCACGACTAGTTTCGTCAGTAAACTAACATCTTCAGGTGGAATCTAAACATACATAAACCAAAGAAAGTCTAGGATTTTCGAGTAAATTAAAACTCATGTCAATCATTAACAATATTACAATATTAAAATTTGAAAACAACAGTACAATATGTAAGAATATTTTTAATTAAAACGCAAAATACATATTTTTAATTAAAACGCAAAATACTTACAGGTATTCCAAATTGGAGCTGTCTTTATTGTTTACCAAGTTGCAGTGTTAAACTATTATACTTTGGTTATTTTTACCAATTATTACCCGACACATTACAGAGCAATAAATAAAGATTATTTTTATTATTACAATTACACTTACACTCTGTGTAGCATATCGTTTTGCGTACCTACATAGAGGTAGGAGCGGTTTTTTCTTTGTAAGATGAATCACTTTCTTCTCAAAATAGAAAAAAAAAATCATCTCTGTCATATTCTTACTTAGTAGACAAGACATCTTGTCTCTTCCGCTCCCACAATCCGGAAATCGACTTAGAATAAGTTAATGTACTACCTGTCTTTCTAGACAGGTCGTTCTATCCTCAGCTAATTCAAAATATAAATGTTAATCTCTTAAATTCTTAGAAACTATATTTTGTTTTTAGTCTATTATTTTTCCACAATAGTTTCTTTTTCTAAATAAATTAAACCAACTTCTTTTTGAAATATTGTCTATTCTCAGGGGCGTAGCCAGGGGGGGGGGGGGGGGCAAAATGTACGTGTACAAAATAAGTCATATTACATTTATTTAAATATACATGAATTCGTTTATTTCCCTACTCAAAATCTTCATTTATGTTATACTTTATACATGCGCAGTAAAAATCCAAAGCGCAGTAGTAGCAAATGCATGCTATTGGATGTGAGTAATTTAATTCTAAAAGCACAGAAACCATAGCGTGCATTTGCTGCTGCTGCGCTTTGCATTTTTACTGCTCATGTAAAGTCAACTGAAGTATTACAGTCAGTGGTTACTTCAGGGGGAGCTTCTAGAAGTCCGAGTCTCACAAATTAATAACAAAATGTCTGCAAAGCTAACCACGGAAACTGCGGGCTGTGCTCCCGGGAGTTTATACCCACCCCTATAGCCTAACTTCCCCCCCCCCCCCCCCCCCCCTCTGCTCAAAATCCTGGCTACGCCCCTGTCTATTCCACAAAAAAAAATATACATATACTACTGGTTTCTGCACTACACCATCGTCGCTTTAACTAACTAGGGTAGCTAATGTGACTTAGGGCGGTCTTTCGTCGCTCTGGTGGACATAAGCCCGACTCCACTCTGTCTAAATATTGCATATCAACATAAACAATCGGACCTCACTGTAAGGATAACCAATAAAAAAGAAAATAAACACCTTCCTTACAAAATATACTTTATTAATTAATGCATTTCGAACGCAGAAGCGTTCATCATCAGAGCTACTTATAAACTGTAAAATTATAAACTTATAAATATATAATACAATATAACTACTTATAAACTTATAATAATATAACTACTTATAAACTTATAAACTTTACAGTTTATAAGTAGCTCTGGTGATGAACGCTTCTGCGTTCGAAATGCATTAATTAATAAAGTATATTTTGTAAGGAAGGTGTTTATTTTCTTTTTTATTGCATATCAACGTTTATTCATCTTGGATAGGGGCTTTTATCGGGTACCTCACAAGGCATGCTTAAGCCTTTTCATGGAAATTATTACGCGTCGAGTTAAATAATTTATTATGTTAAAACTATTTCATAAAATCACAAAATTAAAATATTTGTAGTTTCAAAAATGCGTGAATAGGCGAAACACAAAAATTTAACAAAATAAAAGATGTAAGAGACGGAACGAGAGTGATTTCGTGTTGAGTATAACGTAAGTTTTATATACGTGGTATAGGGGAAGTTACGTAATCGGTCAGGAATTCAAAGCGGGATTTTTACAGAATTGCATTTTTTCCGATCTCCTCATTCCAAAAATGAAAAAAAAAAAAAAAAACATTTCCTTGTGTCTGTGAATACGATAACGGTACTTAATTGTTCGGAATTGGGGCTCCTCGTGCCCAGCCGTCCTAGAAGAATATAATTGAGATTTGATGTCATCAAACAAGTTGTTGTTTTGATCTCGTGGAGTATACATCAGCTCTTGGGGATTAAAAGCTTTACGGTGAGTCCGTTCCAACTGCTATTCAATTAATTTTAGTTTCGTTTTATTATTATTAGTTTTTCGTTTCTATTATAATTTTAGTTTATTCCTCATATAGGTAAGTGACTTTTTATTTTATTATGAATGACCCTGGGGGGGGACCTGGCCCCCCCGGAAATAACGTTCCAATGGAAGAAAACCCTTCCCCCATCAACTGTGAGTCGAATGTAGGCATAGTGGATCATTCTACTATCCCCAATGAGAATAAAGAGGTTAATATAAAACTGGAAAAAGTTCGTGAAGTACATTTCTATAAGCCTTGGGACAAAGGTCCTTTCCAAGTTTATATTGAGAGTAAGCGGCTCGAAGGTAAAATTGGACGATTGCACCCAATGTCCATAGGCAAAATCATATTTAATAACCACCCTCTTATTAAAAATGATGTAATTGAAATTTCTAAAGCCGGGTATAATAGAATTAAAATAATCCTTCGGAGTGGGGCGGGTGCAAATATACTAATTGAGTCTGATTATTTCAAAAAAGAAAATATTGAGGTGTATATTCCCTCGTTTCTTATTAAACGACAAGGTATAATTAGGGATGTTGATATCTCTTTATCAGAGGCCGAAATAGCTGATTCATTACACCATAATCTAGGTCAAGGATGTAACCTAATTTCGGTTAAGCGATTCAGTAGAAAAGTTAAGGAAAGTAACGGAATGATAGAAAGGCCAACCTCAACAATTTAGTTGACATTTAGAGGACAGCTAATGCCGGACTACGTTTCTATTCATTTTGTACGGAGACCGGTTGAACCATACGTTCAACGTGTCGTCGTGTGCTACAAATGTCTGCGTTTTAATCATGTAAGTGCCCAATGCAAAGGTACTGCCAGATGCAGTTTATGCTCTGGCCAACATGAAAAAAAAGATTGCCCCAATCCCACTGTTTATAAATGTGTGCATTGTGAGCAAAATCATTCGTCTCTCGACTTCAATAAATGCCCCGAATTTGAAAAACAAAAACAAAATTAAAACGTTTATGGCTAACGAAAATATTCCTTACAGTGAAGCTAGAGAATTAGTTGAACGCAGAAATTTCTCAAATGTTTTGGCTAAGACTTCTCTTAAATCTCAGACTGACTTTCCGACTATGCACTCACCGGTTATAAACATTCCTGTTACAGAATCCTACTATAAAACTAGTGTTAAAAGACCTAGACTCTTTTCTCCTCCAAGACCAAGTCAGTCAGACTTTAGTAAAGAATTATATACGGTTCCTACTCCAAGGAATTTGGAGGAGGGGCTTATTAAATACCTTTCTCATACGGATTCATATAACAGTGAAGATAAAATAAATCTCAGTTTAGAGGAAATTTGTGACACCTTTTTAAATATAATAACTTCTTGGTCAAATAAAGATAAATTAGATATTTCTGATCATACTACTCTGAAGGAAGTCTTCAAAAATAAAGTTAAAGGATTTATTAAAAAATAATGCTTCAAAACTTAAATATCGTTCAATGGAATGCCCGTTCGGCCGTTTCAAATAAAGGATCTTTAGAACAATTTATGTCAAGTAATAATATTAATTTGGCTGCACTATCCGAAACTTGGTTTTCCCCACATAAATACTATAACTTTCGAAACTTTAACATTTTAAGACACGACAGAGTTGTTGGGAGGGCGGGCGTCGCTCTCTTAATTAAGGACAACATCCCTTTTCGAGAAATTAAAAACATCTACAAGTTGCATGGGGTATTTTGTGTCGCGGCCTCGATTACCACTCAATATAATAGATGCTTGAATGAGGTTTCACTGTATAATAGCCCTTCAAATAATATATCTAAATTGCAGTGGTCCCGATTTTTCAAATCCCTTCCTTCTCCTGTTTTAGTTTTAGGGGACTTTAACTGTCACCACTCATGTTTTGGCAGCAGTGTTACTGACTCTAAGGGTAAGTACCTCGTCGAAGCTGTCAAGGAAACTGACTTACTATATTTAAACGACGGCTCCCCCAACCTTATCAAAAATATTAATCAAACTAACCTTTCTGCTATAGACATTTCCTTCTGTTCCCAAGACATACTCCACATGTTCGACTGGACTGTGACCGATGACTCGTTAGGCTCCAACCACTTACCTATCGTAGTGTCTTCCCAGTTTTCTCTCTCAGATACTCCTAAAATTCCGTCCCGGGTTTGGAACGTCTCTCGGGCTGATTGGGACAACTTCCAACTCTCCCTCTCGTCTTCCTTTTCATCTCAAAACGCCGTTAATATGTCCTACTCCACTTTTTTACATAATCTGAATCAGGCCTGCCTAACCTCCATTCCTAAATATAAATCTTGCAATAATAAAAAGTTTTCCAATTCTTGGTGGACAGTGGACTGCGAAAGGGCAATAAATGATAGAAAATCAGCTTACATCATTTATAAGACTAGCCCTTCTCTTGATAATTTAATACGGTTCAAAAAATTCTCTGCTGTCGCAAAACATATTATTAGGACAGCAAAATTTAATTCATGGGTAGCTTTTTGTAATAACTTGTCATCTAATTCTCCAATTAAGGCCATTTGGAATCATATTAAATGTTTAAAGAATCGTAAAGTGGTAAATAAGCTTCCCTTGACCCAGGGTGATTGGACCAAGGAATTCCTTTCCAACTTAACTCCAGATTATGTTTCTAATCTGGTTCCCGTAGAGCTTGACGACAACGCCACAGAGGGCCATATGTTACTGAAAGACTTCACTCTTTCTGAACTTTACAGCTGCATCAAAAGATCTTCCAACACAGCCCCTGGCCAGGACCAGATAGTTTATCCAATGTTATTTCATTTGCCTCCTTTCTGTGTCTCGGTATTATTGTCTATCTTTAATACATTCTGGTCTAATGGCTCCTATCCGGAGGTATGGAAGAATTATATCGTCCTTCCCATCCCCAAACCAGGCAAAGCTCCTAATGTATCCTCCTCGTATCGTCCCATTTCGTTGTCCTCCGTGTTCTTGAAGACCTATGAGCGCCTCATCAAGCTGCGGCTGGAGTGGTCCCTCTCAGTTTGGGTTCCGTAAAGGCAGGTCCACTTTGAATAGCTTGGCAACTCTCGTCACAGACATTCAATTAGGATTCACTTCTGGTCAGACTACATTAGCTTTGTTTCTTGATATCAAAGGAGCATATGACAATGTCGACCTATCTCTGTTGTTCCAAAAAATGATTAACTTAGGTCTTCCGAGTAAGTTTGCTTCAAACGTTATCTCTTTGTTTTCAGATGGAAACTTATTCGTCAGGTTGGATAATTTTATTTTGGGCCCTAGAAGAGCTCAGGTGGGGTTGGCCCAGGGAGGAATTTTGGGCCCAATCTTGTACGCCATCTATGTTGCGGATATTGTTAGTGTAATTCCAAATGATGTCAAGATTCTGCAGTACGCAGACGATATTTGCCTCTATAAAGGCTTTTTATCTAAAATTTAGAACCTGGACTATTTCACTAAAAGGACCGATGGGAGGGTAAAAATGTTATTTCTTCGGATCTACTGGATTTTTGAAATTCTTACTGTTGGTCTAATCTTAAATTATTTATGCCCTAATTCTATATTATCCGAAGAAATACAATTTTGACCCTCCCATCGGTCCTTTTAGTGAAACACTCCAGGTTCTCCTGATATAGAGAAACCTCATGAGGGATCATAAAGAAAAATATCTAATTGAGATATTATATCGTTTATATTGAGAAATATTTTTTTTTTATGCTCCAACTTCCCTTTTTTACTTAGTTTTATCAGATAAAACGTGAAAAATATATTTAAAAAATTCTAGGACGGCTGGGCACCAGGAGCCCATATTCCAAACAATTACCACGATAACTCCCGATATAATGAATATATCGACACGAAATTTTATATCTGTATCCAAAACCGTCTAACGACAACACATACTGATTTTCAGTCAAATCGGTCGAAGGAAAGGAGGTGAATAAGGGGGAGGTTTAGCACAAAAACTCTAATAACTACCGTATTGTGTTAAATTACATACGTAAATCCAAAGCCCAATATGGACAACAAATGTTAATTTTCCGTAAAATCGGTCGGAAGAAAGGGGGGGGGGGGGGGGAGAAGAGAGGCTCAATTTAAATACCCTAATAACTGTCGATATAATTAATGTATCGACAAAATTTAGTATGATAATTCAGAAGCCCCTATATATGTCAAATATTGAGTTATAGCCCAAACGGTCAATTAGCTATGGATGGAGCTTATTTTGAAAAATTGACTTCAATAGGATCACCTGCAATCACATACCAAATTTGATGCACATTGATTAATGCAGTTTCATTGTAGGTTAGGTTAGGTTTTGTGACTCATGCCCGGGCTTTAACTACGAGGTCATATCTCCTAATACCAGAGCACCCTTTACGTCACTCTTGTGGACATGAGCCCGACTCTACTATGGGACTCCTAAATTTTTATTCACCTAAAGTAGGGGTCTTTAACGAGTACCTGACATCGTACAGGCTCGGGACCATCGCTTAACGTCCCATCCGAAGGACGGCGTGCTTAAGTTTATTTTACCTCCCAGATAAAATAAACTAAGGGCCTCGGTCGGGTTTCGAACCCATGATCGTATGGGCTATCGTATCGTTGACTTCCTCACGAAGACTGGGCTCATCAACAAACTGTAAATATACAGTCTTTAAATGACAAACATGGCTGGGGACTGACCGACTGTCAGTTGACTGCAGATATCTATTTTTGCCTTCTAAATAGGTATATGCAAATTTAAAATATAGCTAAGTATGTGTGCATGTATATGTGTATATATATATATGTATATATATATATGGATAACTTATGTGTGTGCGTGTATGGGTAGTGAATGTGTATATATGTATGCATATGATAACAAATATCATTTAAATTATGAAAATAGAGAAAAAAAATATCAAAATATATAATGAAAAAAAAAAAAAAAAAAAAAGTTACAAAACAGCAAGGAAGAATATATATACAAAAAATGAGTAAAAAGAATGGTAATGAAAAAAAAAAAAAAAAAAAAAAAAAAAAGTAGGTGTGTGTAATTTTATTCCTTATCATCTATCATGCTTTGTCAGCTAGTACATAGGACTATAGACTTATAAGATATGCTTCGCAGCTCTGTCGTAAAAATTCAACTACACTGTGATAGCTGTGTGTTTGGCCTCCTTACGTAGATCTCACTGTGACTGCTCCCAGATCGCAGCGGAAGTGTGCCGTTCTCCTAGAGTCTCTTGGCTGGGCCCCGGGATGGTCGGTCCGTCATCATGTTGTCTCTCTGGTCCGCTCTGATCTGCCTCCAATTATATGACTGCATATTATGACTACCTATTTTTCTTATTTTTTTGCTATTATTTTCTTAAAAAAAGGGGGAAAAAAAGAAATACATATATATATATACCTATATATATATAGATATAGTGAGCGATACTGCAAAATACGCTAGACTGGCGCTATGACCCTGGCTGTTGCGTGCCAAACAAAAACCCAAATACTACTACTACCCATGATCTTGAACTCAGAAAACAAGCACGCATACCACTGAGCTACCGGCGCCCTCTAACTTTACAGTTTCATTGTAGATATTTATTTGAAGAAGGTTATTTAATTTTGTCTTTCATTCTATTGCTTATTAGTAAACAGAAGAAAATATATCAACAACAATAAAAAAAAAAGCACAATAATAACTGTTTAGATAATATGAAACAATTGATGAAAAGGCTTATTTCCAAATATGTACATAGCACCTTGTGTTTGCTGAGTAATCAGCGCTGGCCAATCTATTTTAGATACTTTAGTCTCTTATCTGTACCACTAATGGAAATATGAACAGTGTAATTGTTAATAGTTTTTGTATATGTATAATATTGTTTAAAGTGGAAGGTATATTGCGGAACCATGTTGTAAGAGATAGTGCATTGGATGCACTCTTGGCTGGCCCTAGGGAGATATTGAGGATCATCGCAACAGCCATTAAGCCACACAGACCACTCGACTTATCCCTCGACAAAAGGTAGTTATTTCTTTGTTTTTTATAATTCATGCCCGGGCTTTAACCATGAGGTCATGTCGCCAACTACCAGAGAGCCCTTTCATCGCTCTGTTGGACCTTTCAGTCCTTTTCACAAAATATAAATATAGCATTTGTGTGAGGGCGCCGGCAGCTCAGTGGTATGCGTCCTTGTCTTCTGAGCTCAAGAACGTGGAATCGAAACCCGAACGAGGCCTTTTAGTTTATTTTATCTGGGAGGTAAAAAAAAACTTAAGCACGCCGTCCTTCGGATGGGGCGTAAAGCGATTGTCCCGAGCCCGTATGATGTAAGGTTCTCGTTAAAGACCCCTAGGGACACAGGCCAGGGGCATACCTGGGGGGATATGTGGGATCAATCCCCCTCCGAAATAAAATTTAAAAAAATATCCTTTTTGTAAATAATAAAAACATTTTTACTTGCATGAAATAATTTATTTACATAAATCCAACTTAGAAAAAATACAATACAAAAAAGAAAATGTCTTGTGAAAAAAATATTTTTTTTATTCAGAAGACATTTTTTTTGTATTGTATTTTTTTCAAGTTGTATTTTATTAAAATATTTAATTACAAAAAAAAACGCCTACTACAAGAGCGGGGCGGCTTGGGGGGGGGGGGGGGGGGGCTTGTCCTCATAAACATTTGAGCTCAAGTCTCTAGCTGTAATAGAGGCCGAGATCCCTACACAAGCTCTGATGAAACCTGAAGATCTTGAAAACGGGATACCCGATTTACACCAAACATGGCTAAGAACTATCTCGCAAATACCGCTTTTTGAAACAAAAAAAAAAAAAGCTTTGAAATCGGTTCAGCCGTTTTGGAGCTACGATGCCACACACAGAGCCAAAGTCTTCAAACTTATAAACACCCCTCCTTTTGCATCGGGGATTAAAAAAAATAATATTAACTATTAGTATTAATTATGTTTTTAATGATTAATGTATGACTTTTTTTTAGGAAGTTGAAGAAAGCAAAGAAATTAAAGAAAGCAACAAACACAGAAAGAAAACATTTAAGGAAATTGGTTGATAAAATTTGATATTTTTGTTCTTTATGCTTCATTGTTTGTACTTTTTTTATGTATTATGAATTATTTTTTTGTATTGTTAAGTACCAATAATGTAATTTTGTATTCTATTTGTATAATTTTATAAATAATTACTAAAGACTTTTAATGTGTAACTTGCTCACGCAAAGTGGAAGGAAGGTCAGTTAATTATTGTACTCATGCCCAGGCTTTCAACTACGAGGTCATATCGCCTACTACCAGAGCTCTGGAGGATATCAGTTCGACTCTGCTATGAGAGTCCTAAATTTTGCCGACGTAGTATTAACCCAGAATAGAGGTGTTTAACTAGACTCTGACATCATAGAGCTTCGGGACCATTGTTTAGTGTCCTGCTAAAAGAAGGGCGAATGTTCCTTCACCTCCCAGATGAAAAAACCTAAGGGCCTCAATCAGGATTAGAACCCGCGATCTTGAGAGTAGGCTAGCACGCTACTTCTGACTCCAGGAGGAAGAGAGATGAACAGCTAACACTGCTCCATGGCTAAGTCAACAAAACAAACATAAAACCATACTGCCTAAGTGAGTTAACCTAAACTATTTATTATTTATAATAAGCTTGCCTTCTGAGCTCAAGATCGTAGGTTCGAAACCCGACCGAGGCCCTTAGGTTATTTTATCTCGAAGGTAAAGGACATTAAGCGATGGTCCCGAGCCTGTACGAAGTCAGATTCTCATTAAAGACCCCTACTCTAGGTGAATACAAATTTAGGACTCCCATAGTAGAGTCAGGCTCATGTCCACCAGAGTGACGAAAGGGCGCTCTGGTATTAGGCGATATAACCTCGTAGTTAAAGCCCGGGCATGAGTCATAATAACTACCTAACTAATAATAATAATAGTCTTACCTTGCTATAATTTGTCCCATAGTTCACATCTGTTACTTGAGAAGTTTCATGGTTTTCTTGTTATTATTATAAACAGAATTTAAGTCTTATCATTACTAATAATTTTTACAATTTTGTAATATAGGTTAAAAATGTTCATGGCTTACAAATTAATTTAATAAAGAAGGTTGATAAACATTTGATTTTATTAATAAATAAATCATATTTTTAACAGTTGTTTTCAGTTTAATTCTTATATGATATGCATACATTCATAAAAACAATTCGCACAAGCTAAGGGCATCGGACGGGTTTCGAAATATGTACAATAACAAGCACCCTATCTATCTCTGAGCTACCGAGGTACTACTTAAGTTAAGTAATTATGAAAAAAAAACGATGTTTTTTCATGTTCTAGGATCTCAGGATTAAAATGGGACAAATATTGGAATCTGTATTTTAAGAACCAGACCACCTTAAGAACCCCAGACCACCTTAATTTTATTGGCGGTGCTGCCTGGCTTAGGATAAATGTGGGGCGTTGACTGAATGTAGCGTGCCTTCAGTCGTTCCCGGGCGCAGGGTCATAGTGCTTTCTTATTTCTCCGCCAGGAGGCGACACTGGGTAGCCGGTTTCAGTCATCAGGTGCCGTCGAGTCCCAGATACGATCCTGTCCCCTAGGCCCGTCGTACAGCGGACATTCGAGGACCACATGCTCTGCAGTCTCGACTCTGCCGCACGAACAGTTCAGGTTGTGTTCTTCCTCTTAAAGAAGAGATTGGAATTGAAATCTCCATGATCTGATAGTAACTAGGACATCCAGTTACTATCAGATCATGATAGTTACCATCAGATTGTGTACTAGAAACCTTACCTAGAAAGTTGGGTTATATTGTACGATCTGAGGGGGTACGTTGGAAGATATTGTTTGAGAGGTTGGTTCCGATCCCCAAACCCCGTAAGACACCAGTTGCTCAGAAGTATTGTGCTAGCTTAGTGAGCTCAAGCGGGTTCCAAACCCGATCGAGGGCCTTCGCTTTGACCTTGAGCACGCCGTCCTTCGAATGGGACGTTAGGCGATGGTCTCGAGCTTGTGCGATTTCTGATACTCGTTACACTCTGAAAACCTGACATGGCAAATTTTAAGACTCCCATAGTAGAATCGGGCTCATGTCCACCAGAGCGACGAAAGAGCGCTCTGGTAGTAGGTGATATGATCACCTAGTTGAAGCCCGGGCATGAATCACAATAAGTAACTATTATTGGTAGTTTTTATGAAAAATTATAAAAATGAAGAAAAAAAAAATAAAATAAATATGATGTGGCCATTAATGGACTTTCTTATACCAACCGCCCTTACAGATCATCCTCTCTCCTCCCCTTTTCAAGATCATTTCATACTGGCATTACTGGGTATATAATCAGAATTACGCTGTACAATGAAAGATATACTGCTGACGCCAACTCATTACTTTCATATACCGAGTAGAACTACTTCGTATAAGGAAGAGAATCATCTGTAAGCGTGGTTGGTATAAGAAAGTCCTGCAATGGCCACATCATATTTTTTTTCAAATTGTCAACATATTCGGATAAGAAGAGTAGGTAAGGTATAAATCAATAAAAGAGATATGGATGTTGGGAAATGAGATAAGATAACAAAGTACAATATCGCTCGATAAAAGTACGAGCATATGTAAAAGTACGTTAGTCTAGAGTGTGCCATTATGTTACAAGTTTTGTGTCTACTTTGTGTTCTCAACTTGTGTCTTGCATTGGGCGCTGTTGCTGAAACAACAGCTCAATCTCCAACAGATATCATGGCGGTGAACTTGACAACAGTAAAGTCAATACGACAAACAACACCCAAATCACCACTTGCTGAGAAGATACGAAAAGTACACCTTTACAGGATAACATTAAAAGATTTAGAAGATGTTAAAAATCAATCATCTGACCACAAAAACGATGAAGATAGTCCAACAGGAAGTGGTGGCATTATCAACGGACCAATGAATGATGACATATTGAAAAATCATTATAAAATCCGACATTTTAGAAGAAGATATAGACCACTTTGGAAAAAATGTCCGGAGGGGGAGAAAAGGGACAGATACGGAATTTGTAGAGTTTCCTGGGTTTAGGAAGAAATCCATCTCAAGTTTATGCTCCAACTTTGAGCTACGAAGATCTTGGCGAAAGAAACTATATTTCATGGCAGGAAAGTTATCTTTTTATAACTAAATTAGTAAATTGTGTTTATATCTGGAAGTTTATCTTACAATGTTTCTTTTGCTAAAAGAGAGAAAATATAATTAAACATTTGAATATGAATTATATTCTTTGAAGCTAAGGTTTCAACTAAGGCAGTGGCGAAATTTTGAAAAAAAGGCTGTCCATTAACTTTGGTAATAATATATGTGATGTTAAGCCGTACGGCCTTATCAAGAAAATTTAAGCTATGAATAAGCGACTTGAAAAATGTAAACGAACGAAGATCATTTGAGTCACGCGGCGAGGCGAGCGCACCGGATCGACATCGCTCCAAGGGGTGAGATTTCTAAAGATTTCCTATTTCACATGGAAAAAAGATAAAAGAATGGGAAGGCCAACTAATTTCGATACAATTTTCACTTCCTACTTTAATTCGATATTTTCAACCTTGTAATAATCCAAAAATATAAAGAAACACTAATGTGAGTACTATGGGAGTATTTTCGGTATTGCTACCACCTTCAGCCACGACTTAACAAATACTGATCACGACTTGACAAATAACTTCCATTTAGTATTTGTTAAGTCGCGGCTGAAGTTGGTTGCAATACCGAAAGTACTCCCATATATTTTATATATCTTGTGAAATAGACAATATTTCTATATATAGTAATAATTGGCTAAATTAATTTTATTTCAAATTATGTTCTTATTAATTAACATGCAATACTCATAAGGAAATGACTCGTTTCAGCCACAAAGATTAATTTTATACCTATCTGTCTGTCGTTATATACATGTCCCGTTTTAGTCATTTATTAGTTTTTCCACTATATCGACACAGATCCCAAGAATGTATTCGAACGTAAGTTACTCATTTCAATAGTAATTAGATTAGTAATTAGATTTTTAATATGAGATTTTTATCAACATTTCTAAACTATCTATATACTGTTTACCTAGAACAGATATACCTACGGGAGGTTACATAAAATAAAACTCGGACTAACCATGGTGGTTGAAATTGGTCGTTTGTTCAGGTACATCATGGCTGTGATGGGTCAGTGGTTCAGACACAACAGGGGGTCGACCAAATCATAAGAATTTATAAAGAAAAAAATAAAACCACTCAAAAATTTTAATGTCAACATTTTTGAATAAACGTTGTTTAACTTGTCTCCCTCATGCTACGCCCCTGATTATAAATAAAACGAATTATTTTCTGTTTTTTTTTTCAGAACGTTACTTCTATTCTTCTGCATAAGAGCATGAGGAACTTTTATGGACACTCTGTCTCCCTAAATAAATATAAACAAAAATAAATATTATGAGTTTCTTATAGATAGACTCCATTTTTTGTTACTTTCTCACTCTCTCAGAGAGAGAGAGAGAGAGAGAGAGAGAGAGAGAGAGTGACTGAGAAATTAACATATAATGGATCTACAAGAGACTCATAACATTTATTTGTGTATATATATAAACGTTGTAAATATATTTACTAATGCGCTCGAAATGGGTGGAGAGGGGGTCGAATGTTCATGAGAAAGTTATAAGAAAATATTAAAAATAAAAAAAGGTGGTGGGTGGGGTTATAAACCCCAAGAAATCTAGGCAGGATAAAATAACATCGTAAGATTTTAATTCAGTTTAGAAATTATAAACTGCAAAAATGCCAACCAACCCTATAATACGATAGATACAATTTGAAAATACTGACTGACATCTTAATGTTATTTTTGTTGATTGAATGTAAAAAATATTTCAGACACTGATGGTGGTAGTGCTTCTCAAGACTCGCTGTATATGTCATCATATATGTATACTGTAATTGATCTTTTTTCGGAAGACTGATGGGAAAAGTGATGCTGTAATAATACGTTATTATAATCCTTATTAGAAAATTTACCACTCCTTTTTCCCCATTTCGATCACACAAAATAAAGACCAAAAATGTATTTCTAGTCAATGTGTATAATGTAAGTTTCATATTCTTTGAAGTATCATTTCATTTAATGCAATGAAAATTTCATTGAATGTTAATTTGTTGAAAAGTTAGCTTTAGAATTAACTTGTACGTGTTTTCTTTTATTTTATGTTACCATTTCGGCTCAACTTGAGGAAAATTACTTCAAAAGTTGCGCAAATGATTCATTGGGCAGAAAAGATGGTAAAAATACCTACAATCTTCAATATTCCCCGTAATTGTGTTGCTATGTAAAAAATATATACATTTAAAATTAATTATATTTAAGGAATTATGAATAATAATAAAAAAAAAGTATTCTCAGAAATTTATTTTTTATTCTACCACAAACATACAAATACATACAAGTTGGAGGAAATCAGCTGGTAACTCAACAATACTATTTACATAAATACAGTTGTTTTAACTTTTTTTTTTTTGACGTTAGAAAAATAGAAAAAATGGTTGACCAATATTAGGAGTGAGAATTTGCTGACTAAATAACACAATTATATTTGTTTGTTTATTTTCTTTAATTTAAAATGTTTAGGAACCATTCATAACACTTTGCAAAGATAGACAGAAAATAATAATAATAAATAAATTAAATAGACAAGAAAAATGAAGTCTCGAATTTATTCAATAGATTCAATCCTCATACAATTTTTAAAAAATCTGACTGTTTTGATAGACCAGAAAGGTGCCATTTTACGCCATGCCAATGCCAGATTAAATTTCGTAATGGGATTAGTAATATATAAAGGGCATTCTACCTCCTCAGAATTCCCTTACCCTTATATAATCAAAACTTAATTTCGCATATTTTTCGGATTTTTTTAAATAAAAAAAAATATGCAAACAATTTCTGGGGGTGACAGGACGGATCTAAAGGGCCTCAAAACCTCAGAGAAACAATTTTATTAATACATTTAATTTTATTGAATTAATAATTAATTTTAAAAGGATATTTCTGTCTATATTCAAATCAAAATCAAACAAAATTCATGAAAAAAATAATAAGGGATAACTTTTGGGTTGTATAAAGAGATTCTGAATTTACAATTTTTACAATAAAATTTTAGACTAATTGTAAGTGATTATGAAAGATGTCGCCTCTAAAAATAAAAAAAAAAAATCTTTTGCAGCCATTTGAAATACTGATAATGGGAAACATCTACATTTGCTAGATAGTAAAAAAAAAAAAAAAAAATCAGAAACAATGTAGCTGCTCAAAAATATATTATTGAAATAAGGAATATTTTTGTGAACAATTGGATAAATATGATATGTACATTATATAACATACATGTATTCGCATTTTATTAACAAATACATATTCATAATTTCATTTTAAAATAAATAATACTTTTTATATATTTTGTAAAAATCAAATACAAGAACACTCAAGAGGTTTTTTTTTTTTTTTTCAATTTGAAATGTACCCTTAAAACTATGATCACACTATTCATATATTATATATAGTAAATATACAACAATAGTTCAAAGTAGCTGTAAAATAATTATAAATACAAGAAGAATAACGATAATTATTGCATAGGTTTTATTATACTTTATAAATGTTAATTTTTGCATATGGTCATATTTTACTATCGTGTTAATTATTATTTTTTTGTCTTTATTATTATGGCACAATATTAATAAATTAAGGTTTTTTTTCTATTCCTTAATTATTTCTTACAAGTTCGATTTTTTAAAAATAATTATTATTAATCTTATTTAGCTTTTCGCTAGAAGTTTTTACTACTAATGTAGGCCAACTAACTACTTTATGTACATTTACATAATTTAACATAACATACTAAAATAAATATTTAAAAAAAAAAGGAAATAAATTGAATAAAACTAACACTTTGGTTTAAACCATTATTATTTCTGGAAGGATATGTGTCCATAATATCGCTTAAAAGTTATCAATTAAATACATCGCTCAAGACTCGATATTATTACTGATTGAAAAAATCATGAGCAAAGTCAATATTAAATAATATCATTAGTACCTTAATTCTCTACTATATTCACATGTACTTAGTATATATTTACAAAAACATTATATACGAATAGCCAAAACACAAAATTTGATTTTATCTCCTTCGTATGTCAAAGTAGCTTATAGTTTAACCCACTTAACAGATACTGACAATGCAAGACATTTTTCAAGAAACAAAAACATTCTCCATCAATTATTTACAAAAAAAAAGTCGTTGATAAATCACCGTATATGTACTTCCCCAGCAAGAACTAATTACGTTTTCCCTTTTTCTCCAATATTTAACTTACATAGTGGCTTCCAAACCATCACACTAAATTTTGTCGATACATTCATTACATCGCCAGTTATTTAAGTCGGAACCCTCCTCCTTATGGGAATTATGGTCTCCCAAATATAATTATTTATTACACAACGGCTAATGGGCATTTCAAAACTATGAACAACAATTTATTATTATTTTTTTCTTATAAGAAAATATATATAAGTATTAACATAACTTAATTTTTTTTGTGTCTAAATACATATCATATGTCAGTCATAATATTCAATATAATATATCCAATATAATATAATGGCATATGATAATCTAATATGTGTATTTTCCTATCACGACAACACACTACTCGCTACGTACGCAGACGACACAGCCATTCTCTCAACACACTCAGACCCAACACTCGCAAGCTCATACTTACAAGAACATTTACACCAGCTAACAAATGGAGAATATAAATCAATAGAGACAAATCTCTGCAAACTACATTCACTCTCAGTTTATATTAAGAACTAGTCCGACACTGAACGATATTTAGGACTTAATTTAGACAGACGTTTAACTTGGACAACTCACATCAGACTGAAACGGATAGACCTCAAAAGACGATTTGGACGACTGAAATCAACCATCCGAAAAGAGATTTTACTTATACACCATACTAAAACCCCACCTGGACTTACTTATCGAGATATGGGAATCAACCAAAAAATCAAACATACAACGTCTTCAGTCACTACAATCCATTATACTACGCCATATTGCCGATGCGCCCATTTTACGTTTCCAATCTTACATTAGATAATGACCTTAACATCCCATTTATACCCACTGTTATCAGAACACGCACACGTTATCAACATTTTCGCAATAAACTCTATCATCACGCCAATCCACTTACACAAGAATTATCCACAAACACCCTCCCCACAAGTCCATCCCGACGCCTCAAGCGGGCATGGCAGAGGGACTTGCTCCAGGACTAGTCTGGATTCCTCTTCGATCACGTACCTCAGCAGTACAGCCACACACTTGCCACTGCTCAACATCAAAATTACTAATGACATATGTTATGTCGTTGTAAATAAAAAAAAGAAAAATATAGATAAATATCAACATAACTTAATTTTTTCAGTGTCTAATACTTCTTCTCATATGTCAGTCATAATATTCAATATAATATATCCAATATAATTTAATGTATAATAATCTAATATCTATATTTTCTGAGAAGAAAAAATATATTTATCTTCAATATTTGTAAATATACTATAGATAATTGTCTATGACAGGAAATTCCTGTTTATAGTTTTGAAAATGGCTGGATGTTAACTGAGGGGGTTAGAAGCAAAGGGATGTAAGTGACAAAAATGTAATTTCGAGATAATTACCTTCAAAGTTATAGTAACATCGTAAATTCAGGTATTACCCAGGTATTTTCCACTAGATAGCATTACTGGTATACTAACAATCGTTCTGATCATTAGCCAGTAGTCAGGGTAGGAGTCAAGGAATATGTTAACACACATATCTCAATTTCAGCCGAATTGTCACTTACACCCCTTTGCTTCTAACCCCCTCAACTGATGGGTAAAAAATAAATATATTTGGGACACCCTAAGGTCAATTAAGTGTTGCTCTATGAACCATATTTTACTTCTGGTCTCAAATCAAGAGCATTCTTTCTCCACAATAGATTAATTTTATTTATTCATATACTCAACCCAATTCTGCTTGACCCTATAGAAGCAAGTCTTAGGTCCTTCAAAAAATCAATTAAAAGTATATATCACTGGGTTGGTGGTCATCTTCGTTCCGATTTTACCGGGATAGACCGAGTTTTATGGGGTTTTAAAGAGAGTTCAAGAAGGAATCCTGAAGACAGTTGTTTAGATTTCCTATCAATGAGCACCACGTTCCAGTAGTCAGGGAATTGAAATATCTTGGGGCTCTGATCACAGAAGATAATGACATTAGCCAAGAAATAAGAGCAAAGATTGGTGCAAGGCACAGATATCTATTTGCTGACCAAAGAATACTCAAGTTCCGCACCTTAACGAGGAGGGCCAAGCTAATTGTTCATAAAATCATTATCTAATTGTGACTTACACTGATGAAACTAGGGCGTTGACTAAAGAAAATGAAAAGACTCTGCAACTGCGGGAAGGGAATAGAGAAGTATCCGGAAGAATAGAGAATTGAGAGAAAGAGGATCGACTTGGTGACCGTGATCAAGCAGGCGAGGTTGCGTTGGTTGGGCCGCGTAGAGAATGGGTGGAGGATGATTCCCTAAACAAGCCACCAGGCGGTGCCAGGAGAAGAGGAAGATCTAGACCTCGCTGGACGACGTCGAGGCGGATCTCCGAGTGTTGGGTATCAGAGGATGGAGAAAGATGGCTTTAGATCGTGACTGAGACCCGGGTTATTTCAGGACCGTAGCGCCACAGATAAAAGTTGATTAGATTGGACATTGTTTAAGTAATTAGTAAGTTTTTAACCGAACAAATTTCGCATATTGGCTAGTCTTCTTGTCTGGTTAATTTAACTTGACACGACGTTTATAAGAGTAACAGATAGCATTTGAAGGAGCATGAAGCCATACACATTAGTAGGTGGCCATTTAATAATTTGGACTAAACATTTTTAAAAAATATAAAATAAATAAGAATGAAAAGCATACAATAAGACCCCAATTGTTGATTACATTTTTCGCAACAAATTAAATTAACCAGACAAATATAATAAATATTTTACAAATGGAAGGCAAAAAATCTATCTGGCTTAGAATAAAACAAACAATACAGAGAAGAGTGATCAGATCACACACTGAAAGGCTCTGTAGGTGAATAAATACCAAAAAACGTCATCGGTGAATCATCGGCAATGATCAACCCTCCGAAACCAATCGACCGTTTGCATTAAATATCAATACTTGACTTACATAGCGACTTTTGAATCCTCGTACAAAATGCCGTGTCCATAAATTCAATTACATTGGCAGTTGATAAAATTTTTGGGATGAGCACTCCCGCCTTGGGCCGATTTTGTTGTAATATGGTGTTTTGGTAAAAAAAAATTCGATATATAAAAAAAGTTTGATATAATTGTATTTCATCTTTTCCCAATTACTTGTCGCCCAATTAATTCTCCGTTGTGCCTATATTTTCATCTTTTCCCAATTACTTATCGCCCAATTAATTATCCGTTGTGCCTATATATCTCCCTTTAACGTTGTGCAAAGTTTCAGCTATGTAGGTTCACAGTTTACAAGGAATCGTGAAGGGGGGGACAGACAGACATACGACCAACCCACAGAACCCTAAAAATCAAATAAATTAAAAGCAGTTAAATAAATACTATAGTGATATGATTACTCGTTCATATAAAACAGTTCTTATTGATATGAGTCACTTAGCAGAAAAAACAGATCTTTTAAACAATATTTACGTATTTTGTGAGTTTTTAAAAATTATTATAATACAATATATATATAAATTATTATAACCTATAAGACTAAAGTATTTCATTATAAATGTAGTCAGTCTTGAATGACGGGGGAGGATGGTGGATGTGGTTGTGGTGACTAGATCATGAGTTGGTGGAGGGTTCACTCCTGGATGAATTATGGTAGAGTGGCTGGTACTGGTTGTAGGCCGGAGGTGGTGGCGTGAATGTGGACAGGGTGTGAATCGGATTGGACTGCATTCGCCAGGGTCGGCTTACCATGTCTGGTTTGATGATCAGACCCCCGTTGGGTGTGCGGAGACAGTTCTGTTTCATCACCTGAAAAAAAACAGAATTACGTCAATTCTTCTAGATTATTTGTGTGCAAACAGTGTTTGAAAAGGAATAATAACTCTCCTTTTCATTCTACTATTGTGGGGGGAAAAACATTTTTGATGTGTAAACATCTTAGCTCTCGATAGGGGGTTTGTCAGACCGTCAGAGTGTAAGTCTCGTTGATATGCATGTCTAAGTCTGTGAATGTCGGACGGTTGCGCGTGCAGCGCACACACACAACTACGCACTTCTTCATCTGTGATGTCAGCTGTTTTTTAAACATATTTCTACGTCCATGGAATAAAAAAGTGTGTAATATATTTCGACTGCATTTGACTTTTTACGTTCTACTTTTATGTGGTACTTTTAATGTTGTGATCATCGAAGAAAGTCTAATATATTTCGACTGCATTATCGTTTAATATATTTCGTCACATACGAATGAATGTAAAGGTAAATATATAATAAAACCAATAACAATAAAACAACATTAAAAACAGGATTAGATATAACATAGTATTTTTACAACATTATTGATCATAGCATAGTTTTATAAAATGATCTTTCGGTAAGAAACTTTTAGGTCAAGATGCTTCGATAGCTTAAACAATAAATTTGAAAGTTTAATTCCTCATACTAATTTTCTTATGGTAACATTTATAAAACAAATTTTATTCAAAAACAGTGCATGACAGCAAATTTTTGAAACTAAAGCAGATGTTTACACATCAATTTTCATGAGTACCGCGTCACTCACACATTACTTATGAGGTCATCCCTATAGAATAAATTCTTGTTTTAGTTAGTTACTAGCAGTAATACCCGGCGTTGCCCGGGGAACTTTGACTTTTCTCCCAATATCTCCTATAAGGCTATTCAGTTCCTCGACAGTACATTCATGATGTTATAATTTTCAATTATTCATACGGAATAAGGCTTATAGTCCTTCAACTGTAGTAACGCTAGCTTTGGAGCTAAAACTAATTTATTCAAAAAGATTTCTCATTAATCGTTGCAATGGTTTTCGAGTTACAAAGATTGCGTGAGTGGATGCTGGGATGGACCAGGGGTTGATTAAAAAATAGACCTTAACCTTCCGGTAGATAAAACTTATCTATTCAAAAAGATTTCTCATTAATCATTGCAGTGGTTTTTGAGTTACAAAGATTGCGTGGGTGGATGCTGGGATGGACCGGATATTGAGGTACTAATACGCCTATAACCTTCCACAGACGATGACGAACAAATTAAAAAAAAAAATTATCAAATCCATCAAGCCGTTCGTGAGTTATAGCGGTACAACGCACAGACATTTTCAGCTTTATATATATGATTGTATTGATGCCCGGCCTTTAGCTACGATGTCTTATCGCCAACTATCGGTTTTCGACCCCGCAATCTTGAGCTCAGAAGCTAAGCACGCTGCCTCTAAAAATGACATGCAACGAATAGATGGTGAACTGCTCGACTCATCTGGAAAATACATTGTCACCGGTATGAGGCATATCTACCAAGTTTCTATCTTCTATCATTAGAAGTGACGGAAAAAGCGATCAACAGATTTGAGGTTGCCAAATTAAATTAATATAAGATATAATAAGAAATGGTTGATAATTGTTGTTACCTGTGGCCGTGAGAGATGGAAGTTGTTGTGTTGATGTTTGAGTGTGTTAGTATGACTCCCGGTTGTATGGTTGACATTGTCACTGGAGAACTGATCCTGCTCACAGCATCCCAGCTCCGAGATGGCCTTCCTACTGCACTGGTTCAGAATCAGTGAAGAAGGTTTACCAACACTCCCACCTAAAACAAAATATATTAATGTTATTTATTGATGTGTAAACATCTTAGATCTCGGTAGGGGCTATATCAGACCGTAAGTCTCGTTGATGTGCATGCGTGAGTGTGTGTGTGTCGGACGGTTGCGAACGAAGTATGTAGTTACTTCTTTATCTGTGATGTCAGCTGTTTTTGAGCCTTTCCATTGTATTTTTACAACATTATTTATTGATCATATTTACCGTTGAAGTAAATTTAACTAAAATATCAATATTACAAACTATAAAATGATCTTTCTGTAAGAATCTTAGGTTAGGATGCTTCAATAGCTTAAATTTGTAACAATAAATAAAATTTGTGGTAAAAGAAAATATATAGCAGTGTAAATCTAAAAAAATATAATATATAATATTTCAATATATTATTATATGATATTATATAATATTCTTATTAATATATAATAATAATAATAATAATAACTGCTGAAAATATCGATCAATAAATAATATATTTGTTTTCATTTTGTCACAACAAATAATATAATGTTTTTACCCATTTCAGGAGATACCGAACAGCTTATTTCATTTTTAAATGACAAACTTAATCTACAAAGGAATACGAATCGAAGCATTTCAACAAATTCGAAAACTACCATCTGCGCTGTATTCTCGCGGTATTTAGAGACACTACAATCACAGTTGTATATATCTTATTTTAGCTATCCCAAACCTATAATTTCATGTATAAAAGAAATTGAAGAACAATAAATTTGAAAGTTTAATTCCTCATAGTACTTTTCTTATTGTAACATTATAAAACAAATTTTAATTAAAATCAGTGCACGACAGCAAGTTTTTGAAACTAAAGCAGATGTTTACACATCAATTCTCGTGAGTACCGCATCACTCACACATTTGCTTTTTTTACTAAAAGATCCACCACGGATCAGTTACCTAGAGAAAATTATGAAAATAGCTGATGTAAGATAATAAAATTCTTATTGCATCGATGCAGAAAGTGTCTCAATGATTGGTAGAGTCGTCAGTATCTTTACAATGTTGAGGAAAGTCGAGGTTCGGTCGTCAGTATTCGGTCTTATAATGACTTGAGTGGATGTGTTTATGTCTGTGTCTGGTGGTGAATTGTGACATAACACACATCCACTAGTCAATATAAGTACCTATAGAAGGTAGTAAATGGACACCGAAAAGTTGGCCAAATACTGAATATTTTCTTTACAGGACATTTGTTCCATTTGTAACTTATTGCAGGAAGAGAAACTGTTACATTTTATGTGAGAATGTCCACCACATTATTTCATATGAAATGTAAACAATGTAATATCCTTAAGTTTATAGCTTTGGTTTTATTAATCCTATCACAAATCTGAGGACTAACCAGGATTGGAAATTTAATAAGTAACACATGAAAAATCATATTTCATATAAAATATGTATTTTGCACAGGCTCGGGACCATTGCTTAACATCCCATCCGAAGGACGGTGTGCTCAAGTTTTACTAGTTATACTATAGATATAAGAAAGTAATAAATAACTTTACCTTTCTCTTGAATGTAGCCATTATCCTTTCCAAAAACGTATGTGTCCGAGTAAATATTGCCGTTGTAGAATGAGTTCTGTTGATTGGGATAAAGTGAGTCTTCTCCTTTTTCATTTTGAGGACAAATCTGCACCCATCCCTGTAAAAAAAACATTATTTAGGTATAAAAAAAAATTGAATTCAAAAAGAAATGTTTCGAAGAAGAATTTTATAACCATATAAATCATATTGAAATTAATAACTACTTCTAAGGGGGGGTTTACACGGGCTTAGTACTTGTCATTTGTACTAGTCACTAATACTAATTTTGTGATGTGTAAACAGATATGACAAGTAGTTAGTATTAGAAGAGTGGCAAGTAAAGTGAATAGAAATGGTTTCTATTTACTATCGACATGTAGCTACCACCACCACCAATTTTTCTACTCTCCACTCTACTCTCCCAATGTGAACAGTAGGTGATATTGGTTAGCAACAAGTGATAAGGCTTTGATAAGATTGTAAATGTCACGTGTCTAATTATTTTGTCGTTTATGTTGTGATTTTTTGGATTGGAGATATTCTCAGACAACGTGTATACTCTTGTTCATCCTCCGTTGCTAGCTCTCTTAAAAGTCCAACTGAACTTCCATGAGTATCTCTTTCAAGCAACCAACTTCTTGTCCATATTCGTTTTTCTTAAACTCATGCCCGGGCTTTATCTACGAGGTCATATCGCCCACTACCAGAGCGCTCTTTCGTCACTCTGGTGGACATGAGCCCGACTCTACTGTGGGAGTAAGAATAAAAGAAGAAGAATTTAGAAGTAAAAATAAAATGAATTTCATTGAAAGGTCCATGGTCTAGTGCCAACAAGACCATTTTTTGCGGGTTTTAGTTAATAATACCATTTTGTGCTGTAGATAGTGTACTATAGCTGAGCTTATTAAAAAATCTAAAATCTACTACGGTTGGAGAAATAACAAACATTTTCAAGTTATCAGCCACTTAAGTGCTGTTCGGAATCCTGCTAGGAGAAGCGCATGCAGCTACTCACAGATAAACATAATAAATAAAAACAAAGAACTTTTATTTTGCCTGATTCCACAAAAACAGGGAAGAAGGGGAAAAACTTGACTCTCTGGAACAGCTGGAAATTAATAGAACTATAAAAAATGGGAATTTTTAAAGACTTCCCCAGCCCCTAACCCAGAGGTCATGAGTCACAATCTTAGGTAATCTCGAGTAACCTGAGAGTTGTATAAATATGACAACGTAGCAAACTTAAATGTCAGTTTTGAACTTTGTGTTGACGATGTAAGCCGAAATCGGTACACTTTATGTATATATTTTTGTGAAATTAGACAATATAAAAGTTAAACTTGTAATTTTTATTTATTTTATTAGCTTTCCACGATATCGACACATATCCCAGAAATGTATTCTGAGATTGATAAACATAATACTTAGACATACAATACCCTTCCTTTTCAGTAATATTCAACGAATTTTACCCGTGTATTTTTTGACCTATTTACACTACGCAATTTACTAAAATTATCAAACCAAAACAAAGAAAAAATGATTAGTAGCATACCGGTCTTCCGTTGGAAAGTCTGGGATACTTTGGGACTAGGGTGGTGGTGGCGTAGGGTGCTGGGGATGTGTCTCCACCCCTCCCCTGGAAGGTGATAAGGCCTCCAGTCCCATGGACCGTGTCCACCTCCGCATACTCCTGACCCTCCTTCTCTCCGGGCTCTCCTCGCCAGGGGGCCGCACCTCCTCGCCCTGGCTCGATCCACAGGGTCGAGTCTGTAGGGTGAGGGATCATAGCTGTCGGGTGGGGCAGACCAACGGCTGCCTTTAGACTGAGTGGGGTCGCCAGGATTCCCCCATTGCTACGGGAGTCTACAAAAAAAAATATATATATTTTTTCAGTAAAAAAGAAATATTCTTCAATGAAATAAATACGATAGTAAAGAAAAGAAAAGATAAAACATACAGTATCTTAGAATCAAATATACTCAGCCAAAGGGAAAAGGTGATTAAGAGGGAGGATCAACAAAAAACCTCGAAAACGGCCGATATAATGAATTGAAAACCCCATAAGAACCTATTCATTTTTCGCGAAATCGGTCGAAGGGAAGGGGTGACCAGAGAAGGGGGTCGACTGAAATAGCCTAATAACTTCCGATGTGATGAATGTATCGACACAAGATATAGTATGAGGATTCAGAAACCACTAAGTAAGTAAACTATTGAGTTTTATCCCAAACGGTCGATTGGCTTTGGAGCGAAAACATAATTGATTAATTCGTTCTGTGGAAGTACACAGCCGGTGATTCACCGACGACTTTTTTTCTTCCTTGATTTCTGTTTGTATTTTTAGTATACAATTAATTAATATAATCGACAAAATAAGATAAATAGAACTATGTATTGAGAAGTGTTGGATGATTCGACCCAAAATAAAAATGGAATGATGAAATGTTGCTAACCTTTTGAATGTAAAGTTCAAGATTTGTCCATTAAACACAGGGCTGAAGAGAACAGATGATTTTCGTTCAGAAGGACGAGGCACAGAAGGTTTTGTGAAAACAAGATTACTGACCTGGAAGTGTGGTCTTCTTGGTGAGAAGCTGTCTTCTTCGTACAAGGAGCATGGCAGCGAACAGAAGGAGCATGACAGCGACCATGCTACCGAGCAGGGCCATGAACCAGGTCTCCGTGAGGAAGTCATTAGGACCTGCCGAACCCAGACCTGGAGTCTGACCAATCGGCTGTCTGAAATAAAAATGTTATGTAAGTATTTGACATTATATCTTGCGACACGAGGCGGTTCGGGAAATATGCCATGTTGCCGCACTTGGAACCAGGGATCGAGGAAAGGGGTGGCCGGCCCCGAAAGCACCATAAAGGCTGAGGAAGGCGTCTTGTCTGTTGTGTCTCAATTTTAGCCATGAGTCCAGGGCGCTTCTCGCACTTGGTTCACGGTGCTGGTGGTTCTCTTCTCATCAGGTATCTGAGGTATGCTCCAGTCTAAGTTTGGCCAGGATCACCTCTCTCCTCGTCCCAGCACTATCCTTCATACTTACTGGTTCAGGTAGCCATACGTCACTAGGTACTCGCCCTTCTAAAGTCATTAACCTTATTATCTGTGTATCTCACTAACAACAGGGTGGGAAGGGTAGATGACCAACATTTGGAGTGCGCATGTTCAAGACATGTTTCTATGCAAAGGCAATAACGTTGAGTTCTGAGATCAGTAGTACAGTAGGGTAAGTCGTAGTGGAGGAGTTACATCTCTCAATCTCTGCTGTGTAAACAGCTCGTCTACTCTGCCGAATACCGGAGGCAATTAGTCAGCGCCCAATCAAAGGAATAATGAGTCCTCAATGATCGCATTTTGGAGATGATTTTGAATCCAAACAATGAAGTGAATTAGAATTTGTATTTCTTGATTCAAAATAATTGCGTTCAACACCTAGACTCCTTTGAGATCCTCATCTATTGTTACCTAGCTAATCATGCTAGTATTAGATAGATTACCTGTGATGATTATCCTTGAAGATGTGCCTGGAAGTGGGATCGAGACGGAGAGTGGCTGGATTGGTGTAAGGACCGAGGCCTGCTCGGGTGGCCGCAGCTACCTCCACTGTGTACACAATGCCAGAGCTCAGGTTGGTTAGGAGCAGCGAGGGGGTCCCTGCGTTCACAGTCACGTTGTTCAGAAGGGTACCGTTCCCTAGTTCTCCACTTCGGACCGCAACCTGTACAACAACCAATATCCAACTAAGTACATGTGCAAAAGAAACAATATATTTGATAGTCGGAGGGTTTGGGCGTTATAGTTATTTCTAGAACTCATCACACACGTTATCCATGCAATGTGGGGCACCAATAAAATCACGATTAAATTTGTATTTACATTTTTTTCCAACCTTCTGATTCCAAAAATAAAAAATAAATTGTGTCTATGTGTGTCTGTGAACACAATAACTATCGATAAAATTAATATATCAACACAAAATTTTATATGTGTATCCAGAACCCTCTAAGGACAAGACCTATAGACTTGCTGCCAAATCTGCCAGAGGGAAGAGGGAGAAAAGGGGGAGGCTTAACACAAAAACTCTAATGCATTGACACAAAATTTCATCACGACACCGACATTCCGAATGGGGGGAGGGGGGGGGGGGGGGGTCAGAGGGGGCTCAACTCACAAATGCCAATAACTGCCGATGTAATGAATGTATCGACACAAAATTTAGTATGAGAATTCAGAAGCCACTAATGTAAGTCAAATATTGAGTTTTAGCCGAAACGGTCGATTGACTTTGGAGGGAGAGCGAAAACATAATTAATTTGCGCTGAGGAAGGCTGTGATTCACCAATGACCTTTTTCTTTTTTAGGCGACTGTGGAATTGTCACATTTATTTCAGTGCCTCGTAAGCATTACAACAATAATATAATGACGAACGTCACACACATATTACATGTTAATAGTGAAATAATGATTTATGTAACAGCTCTAGTATTACAAGTCTTCATGACATCATTGGCATAATTTAACCAAGGTAGATTATATTTTGCTAGTATTTACCTGATAGGTACGAAGGATGCCATTGTGAGCAGCCTGTGGTGGTGGCTTCCACTTCAAATAGACAGCGCTAGTGTTGAGCAGGACAGCCTCCAAGCCAGTTGGAGGTTCTGACGGAACTGTGCATAAAAAATTAATAAGTTTCATTATTATAGACAATAGACAACATTGCACTTATGCAAATTACTCTTTACCATTTTTCGTCCCAATTTTTGGGCGGTTATTCTTCACTTTGAGGAATTTTTTGAGGTTGTTGTGAGCGTGCTGTATTTAATAAAAGGCACAGAGCTGTTGCCCACTCACGAGTTTATTTAGCATAGCCAGCTTTCAGTCTAATGAGACCATCTTCAGTGCTAACTTACTTAACAAAGGTAGTGGAGCTGTACCAGTTTCTGATTGCTACTCTGTTTCTGCTTTGAGTAGCAATCAGAAACTGGTACAGCTCACTACCTTTGTTAAGTAAGTTAGCACTGAAGATGGTCTTATTAGACTGAAAGCTGGCTATGCTAAATAAACTCGTGAGTGGACAACAGCTCTGTGTCTTTTATTATTCTACACATTGTCCGGATATCACGCAAAAACGACTAACATAATAATGGGCCTTGGGGTATATGTACACATAAAATGAGTACTAGTACTTTAACGAATGATCTCATAAAATGAACATATAGTATCCAGTTAGGGGTTGTGGTCATGTGACACGTGATAACTTTGAACGGGAAGGTGGTGTATTGGCGGGACCAACACATAAAAGGAGTGTTAGAAACGGTTGATTGGATATTCATAAAATTTCATAAGTAGTATTCCTTATAAGCCAGATTCAGACATAAGCCAATTTTGCTTAGAAATGGGGTACCGAAACGTTAGATTATAACTTCTAAGTTGAGGAACGCGGACATATTGTGGAAACTTGTAATAAATGAATAAAACAAACTTATTTTTGAAATAAGTTTGTTTTATTCATTCGTTAGATTATAGATTGGAGATACTTTTTATCCTTTGTTCGTCCTAACATCATTTACTGACCGGGCAACCCGCTAGTTTCAAATAAAAATTAATACTTAAAATTTGAACTTCTGAGTTCAACTAACCATCTTCAAGGGTCCTGACAGTCCTGGAGTTGGATGGCCTGCCGTCGAGGGTCCTGTAGAAGGGAACCAGGAAGAACTGATACCTGGTGAACTTGGCCAATCCTGTGACGAGGAAGCCGGAGGCCTCCCCTGCATGGAGCACTGTTAGCATGTTTGTGGAACGGGCGGGGGGGTCCAAGCCCCGAGAATAGATGTAGAAACCCTCCACATACTCCGAGTTGAGGATCTTAAACAAGACAGTTCCTCTGATTAGTACATTATTATTTGAAGGAGGTAGAGTTCAACTAATCTTATTTGTGCTAAAGTTAAACATAAAAAATAAGATTCTTTAAAGAAAGACTTTAAGCAGGGCCGGCCCTACCTAACGGCGAGATGAGCAGCCGCAGGCGCCGGATCGGAGGGGTACCAAAATGGATCATTAAAGCCGCCGAAAACATCATTATAAACTAGGTGTGCAATACATTCTGCTGTTTGCAAAAACTGAGCTGAGTCAGGCATATCTGTATAAAAAAACTCAGTTAATGTTTTAATAATTATCAGTAACTTCTCACCTTGTATGTTCTTTATGAATATATTAGTACTTTAAATAGATTTCAATTAAATTCAATGGATTTTTTCTCGGCTTTTTGTAGACAACAACAGCTGTTTTTGCACACAATTCTTTTTACTATGCGTTCTTTGTATGTTGAATCGGTTATCGAAAAAAGGCTCAAAAAAAGTGGTGTCCGATGGTAAACCGAAAAGGGCTTCGCCCGGATTTTCACATTTAAAATCAAAAACTTCTATTTTGCTCGAGAATTTTGTCTCTCAATTGATTTCAATGGGGATTTCGTTTTTCGGTGATTATTCCTCCATGGTATGTTCGATTTCAGATTTTTTTTAGTAGTAAACCATCGTCACCGTGTCCACTACCATCGTGGCAAATTTCAATGTGATCGGTAAAGGGGTTTAGGAGAAGTACGAGTACAACGAAATACATGAGACGCCTAAGAAAGAGCTTCGTAAACTCAGCTCAATAAATGTTTATAACATTTTATTCGAAAACTATAAAACTGGATAATGTCTTGTTCCCAGAAGTTCAGAATCCCTAGTTTCAATGCAAAAATATAGAGCGTTTAGCAAAGAAAAAAATATATATAAGTCTCACCTCCCAGACAATCTTGATGGAAGTTGAAGACATGGGCTGGATGTGTGAGAGCCGAACCACATGTCCACTAGTGAGAGCGGTACGAGCCTCCTTGGTAGCAGTGTCCTGGTCCTCATCATGACCAGGACTGGGGATGGCAGGCTCCGAGGGCTGGCTCGGTGGGGACAGACCATGTGAGTTCTCAGCACGGACGATGAAGATGTAGGAGAGATTGGGAGCAAGGTGATGCTGGGTGTAGGTGGGCCCCGGGGCTTGGCGGGCCACCACCACCCAACCCCCACCTGTGCTGCTGGCCCCACCCCCGGCAGCGTCTCGGCTGAACATCTCCACCTGAAAAACAAAGGAATGATTAAAAATACAAAGGAGACTGCACAGATGAATTTATAAGGGTTGTAACATAGATTCCATGAGACCTAATACCAAGAAAGTGTTTATTTATCTTATCACCTTTATAAATTTAAATTTATGTCAGAATACATTTCTGTGATCTGTCAAATCCCTGATGACAGGGGTCACTATCTTAGGTAATCTCAGGTAACCTAAGAATTGTATAAACATGACAACTAAGCAAACTTAAATGTCACTTTTGAACTTTATGCTGACGATGGCGTAAGCCGAAACCGGTACATTTTATGTAAACATTTTTGTGAAATTAGACAATATATAAGTTAAACTAGTTGTTTATTTTTATTTATGAAGCTAAATTTAAATTGGTCTCAGATTTATATCTTTCCTCAACTTCAGTCGTTAGTTTATAGAAGTCGGTAGATGAGTGGTATGCGTGCTTGATTACTAAGCCCAAGTTCGAAGGTTCGAAACCCGACCGAGGCTCTTTTTATTTTATCTGGGGGCGTCCTTCGGATGGGACGTTAAGGGGTAGGCAAAATTTAGGACTCCCAGAGTAGAATCGGGCTCATGTCCACCAGAGTGACGAAAGAGCGCTCTGGTAGTAGGCGATATGACCTCGTAGTTAAAGCCCGGGCATGAGGTATAATGAGTAACTCTAGAACAAAACCAAAACGAAGCGTTAACCTAAACAAATTTATATTAATTTCAATATGTTTAAAATATAAATTTGAACCCAGATGGTTATTAAGATGAACTTTATGAGTTGTACATATTCTCACCTGATACCCAACGAGAGAAGAGGATCCAATCTTGTTGCTGCGGGTCCATGAAATAGTGATACTGCTGTGAGAGCGGGCCACGATGACAGGCCTGCTCGGGGCTCCTGGGAAGGTGGACGGCTCTGGAGATCTGAAGAAGGCTATATTGGGATTGGTCGGCGACTCCAGTCTCAGGAAGGCACTCCAGGTTGCCTTTCCACTCCGAGAGGAGGCAACGCATGTGTACTGACCGCTGTCTGACTTCTCCAGGTCTAGGGAACAATGTAGGCACATGAAAAATATATTATCGACATAGTTTTCTGTATTAAGATTTATTTATTTATAGAATATAGTTTAATGTTTCCCCAGCTATACGAAATATAGGGGAAGTTATATAAGAAGAAATTCGCTGGGTTTTCATGTTTTCCGAACTCCTGATTCCAAAAATGAAAAACAAAATTCTGTCTGTCTGTGAACACGATAATTCCCGATAGAATGAATGTACTGACGCGAAATTTCATATGTAAATTCAAAGCTCTATTGAATTTCAGCCAAAGGGGAGGGGGGTCAGAGGAACACTCCCGATGTAATGAATGCATCGACATGAAATTTTATATTTAAATTCAAAACTCCATAAGGATGACACCTATTAATATTCCGCAAAATCGGTCGAAAGGAAAGCGGTTATCAGGGAAGAGCAGTTCGTCTCAAATACCCTACTAACATCTGATGTAATGAAAATTGACACAAAATTTAGTATAAGGATTCAGAAGTCACTATCTAAGTCAAATATCGAGTTTTAGCCCTAACAATCGATTGGGTGTGGAGGGAGAGCAAAAACATAATTGGGTAATTCGGGCTGGGAAAGTACATAGCCGGTGATTCACCGTCTTTTTGTTTTTGTGTCTCAAGCTTTATTCAACTATGAGATCCAACTCTACTTAAATTTTGCCTACCATCCGAAGGACGGCGTGCTGTATGTTGTATGTCTATGAGAAGATCATTTTCTTTTTATTTGTGTCAGTTATTCACTAATAAAAATTATGTTGACATATAAAGTTTCAAAAGAAAATGTCTTCATATTTTCATCAACATTTATAGGATAAGTTAAATTGGTTCATTATAAAATCATATTACGATCATCTAATTCTTAACATGCAAAAAGTTCACCAGAATGAAAATCTTTTAACTTTTGACTGACCTTATTAAAAACATAATTGACGATGAAGGTTAATCATAAACTGTATTACATTTTTTATAAAAAGAGAAAGAAAAAAAAAACTTTTTCGAAGTCCGATTTTGAAGGAAACTTTTAATTAACTTCAATCACAATAAACTGACTTGTTTATACCGGCAGACTTATACGAAGCCAAGCGACCCACCCCTATCAGTCTACTTCTACTTCAAGTTAATCTTTTTCTCTAAAAAGTTTTCTTTATTACATGTAATTTGGTTTACGAAAGTCAAGGGGAGTACCACAGGACCAAAGTAACAGGACAAAAACGCAGCTCACAAATAATGGTGCATATCAATATTTAATTTTCTTCTTCATACCATTTTATGGATGTAGTTATTTATGCATATTTGCATTTTTAATATCAACAAACTTGCATTAAGGTAAGGAACACTAATCATTACTCAACGAAAGCATCTTAAAACTGGAGTTGCATAATAAAATAAGTCCTTGCTGAATTTTCATGTCCAGAATATAGCACGCAGGCTGAGATGCTATATTCTATTGTAATTGTATATATTGTATAAACATTTTTCTCTATACTTCGCTCTTCGTGATCTGAGGGCGTAATTGCCCCGTAATATCACCTTTTAAAAAGATTTATTTTAAAGAAATATAAATATAATATATTTCTTTTTGGGTTAAGTAAGAAGATTCATAATTTATATATAATATAAATACATTATTATACAGTAATTACAAAAGTTTCTGTAAGCACTCCCATCAAAAGTTTCAGCATACATATATTCTTTACATACATACTAACATCAGTATGCATGTGTTCTTTAGGTTAACTATTCTTTTTATCAATCAGAACATATTTATAAAATTGACTTCTATATTTAGTCAACTATCAGTTTTGAGTAGGTGTTTAAATATAGAAGTCGACTCAATAAATATGTTCTATAAAAGGAAGATTCTGATTGACAGAAGGAATGTTAACATAAAAAACACATGTATTATAGATACCGATGATGGGAGTGCTTCCCGAAACGTGATTGCTATTTTTTGAGAAGGCAAAACAATGGAAAGAAATTATGCAGTAAATATATATATATATATAGGTTAGGTTTTATGACTCATTCCCGGGCTTTAACTACGAGATCATGTCGCCTACTACCAGAGCGCTCTTTCGTCACTCTGGTGGACATGAGCCCGACTCTACTATGGGATTCCTAAATTTTGCCTACCCTAAATTTTTATTCACCTGGGGTAGGGGTCTTTAATGAGTACCTAACATCGTACAGGCTCGGAACCATCGCTTAACGTCCCATCCGAAGGACGGCGTGCTTAAGTTTATTTTACCTCCCAGATAAAATAAACTAAGGGCCTTGGTATATATATATTTATATTACACAAAAAATATAGGTTGATGTACATAACTGATAAGCTATTTTGATGTAGGTATACAATTGTGCGAATATCCTATCACCATGTAATGGTTTATCGGAAATAAATATTATTATTAAATACAAGACCAAAACGAGTAAAACATTTGAAATGTCCAATTTCATTTAGTATTAAAGCCGTTATTAGCATTATAATAAACAACAAGCCGTCTGCGGACCCATATCCATAGGAACTTTTTTGCTTAGAACTTAATATTCTATCAGATCCTAATGATTAATTGTTTTTATTCGAGAACACTAAAAATAATATCCATTACTATTTAATTAGATTATGTAGATGATCTAATCCGAGGGAGAACTCGAAAGCCGGTTAGTTGAAGAAAAGTAAGACAACTTTACTGTTGTCATACTCCATTCATATTTTTCACACATCTCCCACTTACCATTAATAAACAGGGATCCGGTGGATGTGATATTGACCCGAGGAGCAGAAGAGACGACAGGAGCACCATCCTTGTACCAGGTGATGACTGGAGACGGACTGCCGGCAGCCTTGCAGGCGAGGGCAGCCACTGACTTGAGAGGGAGTGTCTGATTGGCAGGCCCATGGAGGATGACTGGGGGAGGATGATCCTCTCCGGAGGTGACCCCAAGGCGAGCCTTCCATCTGTCTGAGCCGGCCTGGTTCACCGCAGAGCAGAGCACCACCACACCTGTGTCGTTACTCATCACATCCTGCAAACACGCAATGGCTCAAATTATTCTCTCACAATATTTTTAAAAAATAGGCAGATAGAAAGCATACTGTACTGAAAAAAATAATCTCTTTTTTAGTGATTCTTTAGATAGCCGTTAGATGGAGAAGCACGTTCTAATGTGAATGTTTGAAGTCGACATATGAGCTTTTTTTTTATTTTATTAAGCTCTTCTAATTACAATATACATAGAAAGGTGACAGTGATTCTTTAGATAGCCGTTAGAGGGAGAAGCACGTTCTAATGTGAAATGTTTGAAGTCGACATATGAGCTTTTTTCTTATTTTATTAAGCTCTTCTAATTACAATATACATAGAAAGGTGACAGTGATTCTTTAGATAGCCGTTAGAGGGAGAAGCACGTTCTAATGTGAAATGTTTGAAGTCGACATATGAGCTTTTTTCTTATTTTATTAAGCTCTTCTAATTACAATATACATAGAAAGGTGACAGTGATTCTTTAGATAGCCGTTAGAGGGAGAAGCACGTTCTAATGTGAAATGTTTGAAGTCGACATATGAGCTTTTTTCTTATTTTATTAAGCTCTTCTAATTACAATATACATAGAAAGGTGACATAGTGATTCTTTAGATAGCCGTTAGAGGGAGAAGCACGTTCTAATGTGAAATGTTTGAAGTCGACATATGAGCTTTTTTCTTATTTTATTAAGCTCTTCTAATTACAATATACATAGAAAGGTGACAGTGATTCTTTAGATAGCCGTTAGAGGGAGAAGCACGTTCTAATGTGAAATGTTTGAAGTCGACATATGAGCTTTTTTCTTATTTTATTAAGCTCTTCTAATTACAATATACATAGAAAGGTGACAGTGATTCTTTAGATAGCCGTTAGAGGGAGAAGCACGTTCTAATGTGAAATGTTTGAAGTCGACATATGAGCTTTTTTCTTATTTTATTAAGCTCTTCTAATTACAATATACATAGAAAGGTGACATAGTGATTCTTTAGATAGCCGTTACATGGAGAAGCACACTCTGATGTGAAATAACTAAAAATATTTTTTTATGGAAGTAGAATTAGTGACGAGGTTCTGGGTTTTGACCCTTGATATGTTTACTCACCTGTAGAGTAAGGACGGACTGTCCATCAGGGGTGACAGAGGCATAAAACCGGCCCATAGTCTCTCCAGGATAGAGCAGCGTCCTGTTTCCTTCTATGGACCAGAAGACAGATGGACGAGGGTTCCCTTCTACTCCGCAGGTGAAGGCAGCATCATCCCCAGCTTCCACTACCTGGTCCGTGGGTCGGGACACGACCACTGGAGGCGCTGTCAACAACGAAAGTTCTCAATGAATCATCAGCAATCTACTTCCCCACCTCGAAATATTTTATAATCACCTCTCACACTCTCTCTCTCTCTCTCTGAACTCTTTTCCTCCTTAGAACGTGGAAGTAAAAATACTGAAGTGTGCAAAGCAACAGTACGTAAATAGACCTAATGACAGAATGAAGGTGTTCATAATAGACAAACTTTGAAACCTAATGAGAAATATAATTTGGAATGTGAGAATTAACTAACTATTGTTAATAACATTTTTTGACACATCCTACCCTTCCAATCAATCTTATCTAAGTCTTCACTCACTCTTTTCTTGTTATATAAAACAATCCTTTCTTTTAAGAGACCTCAAAATTAGCTGTTAGTCAATATATACCCCCATATAGTTTCTAAAAGTTCCTATCGGCTGTAGTTTTTTAAGGAAGCATTTGCGAACCATAGGAACTTATTATTAAAATCACATTTCCAATAAGTTTGTGTATTAATGGTGCCATCTAGTATATTGCTGAGTCTTCACATTCTAGCATCGATATTTTGTTGAGTTTGTAACGATTACTGAGGGTCAATGTCACTGGATCCCATGCTTTTACGAAATATTTGATGAGGAGATAGATTCCAGTTTATTATTATTTTTTTTAAAACTTGTTTTATAACAAATAACTTGAATAAATAATAAGAGATATTGTCAAACACTTCATAAAAAAAATAAAGAAAAACATATATTTTTAAAAATATTGTCCACTTTACTAGTCTATTTTTAAAATAGACAATATTTAAAAAATATTTTAGATTTTTCTTAATTTTTTTATGGTAAACAGATGAATTATACAGCAATTGCTGATTTTATTTATTTGGTGTTTTTAATGATATAAAATATTTTTTGGATATTGACAGCCATTTAAAATGTTAATTATTATATAGAAAAAAATATATTTATCTGTTTATCCTAAAAGTTTTGATAATGCCTTGATAGGAGAAGCGTTGACAGAATGAAATAAATACATGCGATTTTTTGGAGATCCTAACCTTTGTTTGTCTACAAACCACCTTCATCAAGAGCACATTGCAAGGATCTCAAATCAAGGATATTCTTTCTCAACCTCAAAATTAGTACATTAGGTAAGAACGCTAGCTATTTTTTGTTTTTAAACGCATCGACTACTACGGCCATTATTAGCGTTGCGCTGTTCTGACAACTGGTCTATACTTATCAATAGAGTTACATGGAAATTTCATCATTCTGGCGCCCATGTCAGCTTATAATACGGCCTGTGAGAACGATCCATGGGTTTAAATGTTCTTAATGTCACTTACAGTGCACAGTGAGTGTGGCAGAGGCAGTGACTGTGCCAACCCCGTTGTCCGCTATACAAGAGTACTCTCCCTCATCCTCTGGACTCACTGACTCCAGCTTGAGAGACTTGTCATCCAGACTGTGGACCCTGGAGAGAGGAAGGGGGCCCCCGCCTGCGGTCCGCCTCCACATTACATCTGGGGGCGGGTCCCCCTCCACCCGACAGGAGAAGAGCACTGTGGTGCCAGCCAGGGCTGTAGCATCCTCTGGACCTTCCACTATGTACGGCTTCACTGTAACAAGTAACATCAAATGAAACACACGTAACAATATACTGTAATGTAATTAAAGTGCGACCGGCATCATTTTTATTTTTATATTATAACAGTAAATATAAAAGAGAAGCAAAATATATATTTTTAAGCTGGAAAACAAAAAAAAAATATTAATGTATATGGCAGTGATGGGTGGCGTTGGCCATATTGGAGAATGGACGACGCTATCTACAGAGAGTCTAGATGCCATAGCTAGTTTGGTAGTTGTTTGGGGTGCCTTGGTCCCTCCATTGTCCCCAGGAGTCCCCGTTTGTTGAAGTGAAGTAAAGTTCTGAGTGGTGATGACTTATCCCCCTTATTTGATTCCCAAATTATATCCTGCAGACGGATGAACCATATTTACGAAGAGCAGGAGAAGAAGTAACAAAAGGAGAGAAGAACTAGGAAGAATCGTGGAACCCATCCAAACAACGTTTAGGCACACGCGGTCAACACGTGGTTTAGTTTATTGTATGTTAATTTTTGTTTATTTTATGTAAATATATTATTTTTATTATGAGTTTCTAGATTTTAGTAGTTTGTTTCCCATGCTCAAACCTAGTCAATAGTGATTTAACAATTTAGTTTTTCGAAACTCTCTTAGCTGATCGAACTTTCGCCTTTGGTTTATAGAAATCCAATTTATATATTAAAATCAGTAATTTAAGTATCGTTCTATTAGATAGGCGATCTGGCATCCCATTAATATTTTATTTTAGTAAAAATTAGTTATACAGTTGAGAAAATTCCTGCGGGTTTTAAAGTAAAGTAAAGGAAAATATATTTTAATAAAAACGCGAAAAGTACCAACATTACAATTACCTTCATTAACCCTGCGAATTAAATAATTTTTAAACTTGCAATTGTACGTCAGCCTCTGTATTTGATTGAATATGTCAACTGAGCAGAGAAGATTTAAATGAATTAATTTGACTGATGTGGAGAAGAGAGATGAGGTTAAGCTTGATAATCAGTGGAGTGTAACGGGAGAGTAGCAGTAAATCATGAGGCTAAATGGGTGAATGATCATCACATGGCGGCCCAGGAACAACAGGCTAAATCACATCAGGAGGTACTGTATAATGTCAGTATCTGTATGCTGATCAGTTCAATAAAACACAATGTCACACACACCAGTGTCATGTTCTAGTCAGATCAAACACCTCCCAGTATCCTAGGCTAACTAACCTAATTGCTAATTGTCTATTAGGATCGGCTCTTCTTAGAGAGAAAATGGGATAATTATAGGTTTTATGGATTCATAAGCTAAACAGTGTCAGTTACAATTAAATCTTCTATTTGAAAATTGGTCTCTCTTACGTGTATAAGACACTATAGAAGTCTTACTATAAAGAGTCCATAGACATAATACACTATAGATAATTTAAAATAAAGAAGCCATCTCGGTTTCGAAACAGCGTTACTGAGCTAAAGATTCCCGGAAAACCCGAGCGAGGCCATATGGTTTTTCATCTGGGAGGTAAAAAAACCTTGAGTATGCCGTCCTTTGGATGGGACGTTCAGCGATGGTCCCGATGTCAAATACTCGTTAAAGACCCTAGCCTATGTAATTAAAACTCGGCAGGCAAAATTTAGGACTCCCACAGTAGAGTCGGGCTCATGTCCACCAGAGCGACGAACGAGAGGCGATATGACTTCTTAGTTAAAGCCTGGGATTGAGTCACAAAACTAACTAATTAACTGTAGAAACCACTAGTGTCACACGTTATATTAATACAAGATTACCTATATAATACACTATAATAAATAGTATAATAACCTAACTAGGAGGCTATTAACGTTAACTGCCTGGTTAGTAACTTTAAACAGGTTAGTAACGTTGTAGGGTTACTAACTGCTAGACGTTTTTAAAAATATGTTGTCAGGTAGTAGAAGTTGTGTGTCATTTACCCGCTCTCCTCGACATTAAATATCATTCGATGTCCGGGTAAAGGATGAAAAGCGTATTAAGATACTACTCGTGAAAATTTATAAAAACCAGCCAGCCTTCATATTACGTCTTGAGGCCCCCACAACCCCCCAATCCCGGTCCCAATTTTGAGAGCTACATAGTCTATATCCTATGTTGGGCCATCATTCAAGTACCCTCGTTAAAAGAGCTAGCACTCATTTTATGTTTCCCCCTAAATAACCTCCCTATATGTTCGAAATGTTTAAGGTATCAAGTGGCCTATGTTTGAACTGAGCATGTAGGGGGATACTACATATGAAATTTCATGAAAATCCTTTAAAAAAAGCACCCATTGTTCAAAATTTCGAGATGTCATATATATATATATCAAAATTTGACGATCCTTGAAAGGCCCATATTTAGTTCAGCCGCGTCAGATGTCAAGATCTTTTACACCATACAATCATGGATTAGATGGTTTCGATGAGGCTGTTAGGATTGCTTGTGTAGTCGAGTTGTCACCCAGCATCCACTTGTTTGGATCTCCGTGGCCGTTAGTACATCAATATATCCGGGCCACTCCTCATGGATGTGATTACTGTGAGAGGCCAGACCCCGCACCTGAGACTGCCATCCTGTTGATGAGATGGCCATCGGTTGGCCCAGACGAAGCCTTTATATAAAATGGAAATATAATAATTTAAAAACTGGAGCTTCGAGATTAATTAATTTAACGATTATCTGAACTTATATAAACAATGTAGCAATAATTGTAACAAGAGTCAAGATTTGATATGCTTCTATTTTTACACAACTTACCATGAACTCGAAGATGAGCTATAACGGATTCCTTGGTCCCCACAATATTTTTGGCAACACACTGATATTTTCCATCATCACTGGATCGAACGTCTTGAATCGCCAAATTACCACCATCCACCACTCGCATCCTAAAAAAAAAATATATATAATCATTGATTTTATTTTTAAAAAAGTCATAGGCAAATCACTACCAATGTACTTCCCCAGAATAATTAAATAAAAAGTAAAATAATAAAATAATTTTAAAAAATAAAATAAATAATTGGCACATTTCTGACAGGCGCTATATATTTTAGACGCCTGTTTCCTGGAGCAGTAGAGGGAAAGTCTAAACGTGGAATACGAATTTTTACCTCTTGTTTGTGTCCAGGTCGATGATGTGACCATTGCGCTTCCATAAGACAGTGGGTTCAGGATGACCCCGAGGTGGACCACACTCCAAGAGGGCTGTTTCTCCCTGGGCCACTCGGAGACTCTGGGGCTCTGCCCTGAAGTCATCTCGGAGTACTGAAACAAACGGAAGGATTATATTAGATTCAATAAATTATATTATAAAATACGAGATGAAACTAGTTTGTGGAAGTTATGTAATCGGTCGAAAATTCGATGTGGAGTTTTCAACTGAATTTAATGTTTTTCGTTCTCTTGATTTCAAAAATTATATTAAAAAAAAAAATCGATGTGTGTGTCTGCGAACACGATAGCTCCCAATAGAAAAAATAATTCGAAATTGTATATGTTTATCCAAAACCCTCAAAGGACAACACCTAATAATTTTCAGACGAATAGGCCAAAGGGAAGGGGAAGGACAACACAAAAACTCTAATAACTGCCGTTGTAATGAATGTATCGACAAGAAATTTCATATGTAAATACAAAGCCTTATAAGACAGACATCCATAAATTTTCAGCGGAATCAGAAGAAGGGGAGGGTAGGATCAGAGGTAGGCTGAACACAAAATACTAATAAAAACCGAAATAATGAATGTATCAAACTAAATTTATTATGAGAAGTCGGAAGCCACTATGCAAGTCAAATATTGAGTTTTAGCCCAAACAGTCGATTGGCTTTGGCGGTAGAGAGTAAACATTATTGATTAATTGTTGCTGAAGAAGTACACAGCCGGTAATTCATCGACTTTTATGAATAAGAATCCATGTGAGAATAAGTGGATAAACACACTCAGTGCTCTCAAGCAGTGTTGGCAAATTTTATTCAAGGAGATAATGAATTATTAATTTTGTTATTTCATTCAGGGATAATGAATAACACAATCATTTTTCAGTTATTCAATGAATAAAAATGCTTTTTATTTTTGTTAATTATTTGAATTAAAATGTTTAATACTGTAGGCTGAATTTTGTATTTATTGTTTTTTTTAGAAAACTTTACACACATATAAACCCAGAAATATGTACTTTATCTTCATAACATTTACCACAAAACTCCCCACGAAGGTTGAAGAGAACATGGAACCGCGACTTACCCCACCTTGAATCATATTCTTTCTTAAATTTTTTTTTTTTTTACGTCATTTTCTTTTACCATCTCTCTTAGCCATCCATCAAAATTGTCTTTCAATTCCTTTTTATTTATGTATTTTTATTTTTTCTCTGTTCTTGTCCTAATAATTAAGATAAATTATCGTCCCGAGGACCTACCACTGGGTGGCCTTCCTCTCACATGCCCTTCACGCCAACATATCAATACCATCATAAATGCTGGTTGTTGCACTCTAGCAACAGTTGTATCTTTATAAATAAAATACAAAAAAAAAAAAAAATTGTACTATTTATTTTTATTTATACTGGGACTTTAGTTGTCTGGTTTGACAGACATGTCATTCTTCAGAGCAAACTCATGAGGGATGGACTAAATAAATCAAGTTCTGACATTGATTACGAGTTATTTTAGGTCCGAGGATGGGCACTGCATCGGAGGTTGATTTGTGGTAGGCCACTGCTACCTTCGACTGACAGGACAAAATGCAATTAACTGCATCACTGCACCCTCTCCACCCCTCCCTTCAAACAAAGCTTTTCACTGTTCGGTGCATCTTTGATTAAACCAACCCAATTCAGGGAACCTAATTTTGAATCAGAAAAATATCCAGTTCGTTACAATTTAACCAAAACTCCCTCATTGTACGTACGTATGTTTTTGTTTAGACGTTATAAACTGTTACTAGGTCTACTAGACAAAAAATTTTAATTAATTCCCTCTGAATCCCCTCTTTCCTTTGTTCGATATCGCTGAAATTTGGCAAGTTATGTCCTCATTGGGTTTTGACTTCATATATAAAATTTCATGTCGATACATTCATTCTATCGGCAGTTATTAGTGTTTTTGTGTCAAGCCTCCCCCTAATGGCCCCCTTTTCTCTGGTCTATTTGGCTGAAAATCATTAGTTGTCGTCGTTAGAGGGTTCTGGATTCGCATATAAAATTTCGTGTCGATACATTCATTCTATCGGGAGTTATCTTGTTCATAAACACTTTTTTTTTTTTTCATATTCTGGTCTGGAGGTCGGAAAATATGATATACCGTCGAAAACCGGCGATTTGTCATCCTCAGGTGGTGAATCTGAATGTAGTGAAGGGGTTAAAGAAAGGGACATCTCAGGGTCTAGCTGGATGTTGACTGCAGACATTAAGATTCCCCGCCTGAGGATGACGAATTGCCGAATCTAGGTATGTAATAAATACAATTGTTCAACTGATACATCTGTATTACTTATTTAACAAATAAGTCCACTACATCCGCCTACCAACCAAGAAATAAATTAGATGAAGGTCCGGAGTTGTTATAAGAAAAGAAGTATTTGAAGAAGATGTTTCTATTTAATTAAAGTCTGACCTGAAATAGAAAATAGAGACGGAAAAAAATTGGATTGGATAGAGAAATAAGGAGAGAGATCAAATCCGGGGCTCGGCAATGTTGTACATGGGGGATGGGATCAAGTTGAATTTGACCGAGAACTTCAAAATAATGAATAACTCATTACTGAAATTCAAAAAAATAGAGTTCCGTTTCGTAGTTCACTGCCTCTCTATACCCTAAATAAGTTATGTATACTTTTGTCCTTTAGGAGTTGAAATTACTTTAAAATACTGGTAATTTTTTAAAGGATATCCATAAATAGAGAGGCGACCACTGGCCAATCAATCTGTAGCGATCCTCAGTCCTTCACACTGCTTGCTTCTGCTCCTGCCAGCAGGCGACAAACCGCCTGAACACTGGGTAGCCTGTCTCCGTCACCAGCTACCGCAGGTCCAGTCCCAGGGATGTTCTAGTCTCCGATATTCCACAGTTCGGGTCGTGAGTTTGGAGTTAAAACCAGTGAGATATCCACTGATCTGTCAATGCGAACCTGAAGATCCGGAAAGTATGCGAACGTCGTTCGGCCATCAGAACTTTGTGACTAACGTTGTTGCTATTCTCCGAAATCCATTCAAATCGAACTACGTTTTCTACAAGCAGAGTGAACGAGATACACATTTAGAGGGACAAGCTAATCGGTGTTTCAATGCTAATCTAACTTGGTGAAAAGATGACTCTGGTGTGGCTAAATTTACACTAATTACTTTATGGGATTAAATAAAAGTAATAATGGAAAACAACTGAAAAATATACAATGGATCTTTTAAGAATACGGGCGCCGGTAGCACAGAGGTAGTGTTTGTCTACTGTGTTCAAGATCACAGGTTTGAAACCCGGCCGAGGTCCTCATTAATCTGGGAGGTAATAAATCCTTAAGCACGTTGTTCAGGTGGGACATTAAGCGATGGTCGTCTATATTAAAAAAATATCCTTAACAAATATTTTAGAAACTATTGAAGATAACAATTAGAAAGTTTAACTTTTGTAAAAAGCAGTCAATTTTTTAGCAGAGAAATCTGAAAATTTTGAATATCTGCCATCTTTAGAATTTTCAAAATCATAAGACAAGAAATGCGGACGTATTAAGAATACTTATCATGTAGTATCGCAAAAGTGTCCAAACAATACAAATATATATAATTATACTGAAACTTAATTTTTTTCGAGAAAGAATTTTACCATTGTATATTCCCCAAAAATTGTGCACATATTATGTCTTAAAGGATCAATAAATTGATAGAAAATACTCGTTTTTTTATTTAGTATTTTTTGTTAATCTCCCCTTATTAAAAAAAAAAAAACTCATTTTTCCAGACAGCAAAGTAGAAACCCAGCTTAAGCCTAACTCAAAATCCCTCTCACCTCTATAAAAAAAAATCCGAATGGTACTTGGCTTATATTTTTAACCAGGCTTAAATTTTCAACCAGTTAGAGTTAACGTTGTTCGAGAAGCCGCTATGAAGTTACCTGAGTTATGAACGCTAGACAGAGAAGAGAAAGATGAGGACCTGTTGCGTCTGTCTTCTACAAGTTTATCTGCCCTTTACTTGTGTTGGCACAATTAGTTGGGTCAATGGCTTGGAACTGATATCAGTTCAACAGTTGTCCAACTAATTACGGATATTTCAGATCAGTTGGTAAGCAGTTGGTCTGATAGGATCCTAAAAAAAATATATAAATAAATGAAAACTTCTAAAAAACGACGTGTTACAGCGACTGAATAACCTTCTTTGCGCACGCTCTTATAATTCCACTCTGATATATTCAATTCTTGATAATATATGTATAAATGTGTAGTACACTAACAGAACAGTACATTTCACTACTACTATTTTATATTACACTTATTCAAAGAAATCTAAACTTCAAACATATTCATTAACAGGTGTTGTGTCAATCTATCATTGGTAACATTTACGTTTCACTAAAAACCGAACTTACTAATTATTAAAACACTATACACAACAAAATACGCGGAAAACAACATTAAAAATTAATTAAATTAATAACATTAATCAGGAAAATATGTATCCTTGAAAACTGTCAGATAAAACCTTCCATCGTGGAAACCTCACATAAGTTACAACCTCCATGGCGCCCCTGAAAACACAACTTTTCGACCAGAAAAAAAAAATATTCACTTGATTATCATCATTGACGTGTAAACATTATGTCAGACCGTCAGAGCGGTCTTTCGATAATAAGAAATGTTTAGGTTAAGATGTTCGATAACTTAAATTTGTCACAAAAAATAAAATTTGTGGTAAAAAAAAATAATATAGCAGTGCAAATCTAAAAAAAAGTATAATTATTTTAGCTATCACAAACCTATTATTTCATGTATAAAACAAATTGAAGAATAAATTTGAAAGTTTAATTCCTCATACTACTTTTCTTTGTAAATTGTAAATTTAAGAAACAAATTTTAATCAAATTTGTGCACGACAGCGAATGTTTGAAACTAAACCAGATGTTTACACATCAATTCTCATGAGTACCGCGTCACTCACACACGTTTTTTTAAATATTACTTTGGCACGTGATTATTTACAACATCATGGCACCGGGAGGGAGTTCTATCTACGAAATAAAACTCATTCCCGAACGGGAAACGTTCTTAATTTTGTACAATGTAAAATTTCACTATTAAAAAAAATGTTAATACTAATTTAGGTAGGTATATATTATATTTATATTAAATTTATTTGGTCAATATATTACTTTCTTATTTTCAATCATTAATGATTAATCATAATACACCTAGTTCACTCTTCTTATTGTAGAATTAACATAAGTCAATAAATGGTAACAAATACAGAAAAGTGTTGAACTGGATTTGAATTTTCCCAGGTTTCCGCAATAGCACCGTTTAGTTCAGTTTGAAAAATAGTGGCTATGCAACCTGCTACGTTTTTACCATAGAGTTTCCCTTTTCTCTATGTTATGCTATTCTGTGTTTGGCTATGAATAAGAGTGAACTGGCATTTAAATCTACTTGTATCAACCAATGTAGGCAAAAGCGATATTTCTATGTAGCTGTTGTTATCAACTTTCCTGTTACTTTAAAATAACTTCCAAATAACAGATTCAAGTGATAAACTGCAATTCTATGGAAACTGAGAAACCAACAACGAAACAGCTACTTTTCCGACAGACGAAACAATACGCGGAGCAGTTCAAAAGATTTGTTATTTTACAATATTTGTTGTCGGGTTCGAAGACTTCAGATATTTATCGCATTACTCCCCTTCTTAATTTTATATTATATTTATTTCATTTCTTGAAAATAAAAGTAAAATTAATTAATATTTAACATCAATAGTTTGGTTTTTTTTTTTTTTTTCAATTTGAAACTTACTTTATCGCAAGTAGTTAATGGGCTAAAAAAATAGTTTCTTCTAAGTATGTCTAAATTGTACAAATCGGGAAACACTTGGAGAATCTACAAGTAATTTATATTACGTATTTTGTAATTGGATTATATTCATGAAATAAATAACTGTGTAGTGCATAGTTTTAATTGTTACAACATAAAGCCTGTAAGCCGTAGGACATTTTTAAAAAAACATAACTCATCCTGGTTGTACAAGTAGTGACCTATCGATTTTTTCATTAGAGTTTTGAATTTTGTTCTCCAACTTTTGAAAGATTTGCACACATATCGGCCAAAGGGAAGGGGGCTTAACACAAAAACTCTAATAACTGCCGTTGTATTGAACGTATCGACATAAAATTTTATATTTGAATTCAGAACCCCGTAAGGACGAATCTTACCAATTTTCATCTGAATCGGAAGAAGAGGAGGGGGGGAACTAAGGGGTCTCATTAACCCCAATAACTGCGGATGTGATGAATGTACGAGTATCGATATGAAATTGCATATTTATAGTCAAAACCCAATGACGACATAACCTGCCAAATTAAAGTGATATCGGCGGAAAGAGAGGGAAGGGGGGGGGGGGGGGGGGGGTTCAGGGGAGGCTCAACAAAAACCCTAATAACTGCCGATGTAATGAATTTATCAACACAAAATTTAGTATGAGGATTTAGGAACCCCTATGTAAGTCAACTTTTAAATATTAACGCAAACGGTAAACTGGTATTGGAGAGGGAGCGAAAAGGTAATTGATTATTTCGTTTTTGAAAGTACATTGCCGATGATTCACCGACTTTTTTTAAATATTTGAATTCAAAACTTCATAAGAAGGAGGGGGGCTCGACACAAAATTTAGTATGATTCAGATGTCAGTAATGGTTTGGAGGGAGAGCGATTTATTTAATCATTACTGTTTATTTTTAATTTTTGGAATCAGGGAATTCAGAAAACGCAACATAAAATTTCAGTCTAATTACATTATATTCCCTATACTTCGTGTTGATGCGGAAGTAATGAGTGGTTTTGGGTTATTAGCTGCATCTACAACTGTTGAAACTGTGTTCCGGTTAACTGACTATGCTAACAGACACATTATTTTTTTTTTTACGGAAGGCAGAATGTTAAACAGTCCGTATCCGAATTAACATAAAATCTATATAAATATTGGGACTGTTATGTAAAAGATGGGACCACTTAAATATTCATAGAGAGGCTTGCTGTCCTCCAGATTCTCTCTTTGCCCGGCACTGCTTCTCTCCTCCATTCCACTTTCATCTTTCTACTTACCCGAAAAATACAAGAGAAAAACATTTTCTCAGCTTTATCCATTTTTTATTCACTTTTTAAAATCATATTTCACGGCTATCTTTTCATTTTAAGTCTCTTAATTCAGTTGTACTGGTCCAAATATAATATATTTGTGAAACTCTATATCTATTTATAGTAGTAAAGTCTTTATTAACATAATAGAAAATTACATACAAAACATATATACAATAATGTGACCTTTTATGAAGACAAACTCAATGGCCTAAGCCGTCTTGAGGAGTCTAGATTTACATAAATAATATTATCTTATAAACTTAATCACAACAAATTTTTCTTTCTAAAATCAAATAAAAATAAAATAATATACATATCTTTGTTCCTATTTCTTTATTTATTTAATTCACAATTTCTGAAATCGTATGCCTTTTTGCAATAATTTACCAGTAGTTGCCAATCTTTACCATTTAATAATTCCAATATAAATGAAGTATCTATGTTGTTTTTAAATATTTAATTTTTTAAATCATCATATTTGGGGCAGGTAATGAGGAAGTGATATAGATCTTCTTTACAGGGGCTGTAACACACAAGCATACAAAGTCCATATCTTCGGAGGTATATTTTAGTATGAAGATTCATAAGCCACGATTGTGAATCAAAAGTTTGAGCCCCGACAGTCAAATGATTAATTTTTCCTGGGAAAAGTATGCGATGATTTTTTATACCGTTCCTCTTGTACCTATATATATATATATATATATATAGAGGAACGGTATAAAAAATTATAATATTAAATATATATATATATATAGGGTATAATATCATAGGCATGAGCGCATCACATCTCACTAATAATAATAATACTGGTAGAGATAAACTTATAAATATAATTTTAATTACTAAAAAAATATATTTAAAACTTATAATATTTGTTAAATGTTTTGTAGGTTAGGTTTGGTTAGGTTTTATGACTCATGCCCGGGCTTTAACTACGAGGTCATATCGCCTACTACCAGAGCGCTCTTTCGTCACTCTGGTGGACATGAGCCCGAATCTACTGTGGGAGTCCTAAATTTTGCCTACCCTAAATTTTTATTCACCTAGGGTAGGGGTCTTTAACGAGTACCTGACATCGGACAGGCTCGGGACCATCGCTTAACGTCCCATCCGAAGGACGGCGTGCTTATGTTTATTTTACCTCCCAGATAAAATAAACTAAGGGCCTCGGTCGGGCTACGAACCCACAACCTTGAGCTCAGAAGTCAAGCACGCATACCACTGAGCTACCGGCGCCCTCAAATGTTTTGTATTTATTTAAACAAACATTACCGGTATATTAACGATGACATATAGAGTATCGATATGTCGACACTTTTGTATATACATTTTTAGGTATCTGTACACGAGCCCTAAAATTTACGATACAAAAGTAAGGACACTTTCCCGCCTACAAAAAAATATATAGTATCAAAAAACATATTAATTAGATTATATATATATGAATTCAGAACCCCGTAAGGACGAATCAAAATGAATGATTAATATATGAATTAAAAAATTTCCTGAATTAAATTATTTCCTACCTTGTACCAATGTTAATAAAAATAGTTAAAATAAAAATATAGTCTATTAGCACAAAGAGAACCTGAAACTAGAAGAGTTAGGTACGGAAGTTACACTTTAAACGTTGTGTACTAACTGCACACACACATTTTTTTCTGTTTTTCATCGCAAAGTATGTCTAAACCAATGATAAAGGTCGGAGACTTTTACATGAGGACTTCGAACTGTACAACAAGATGCAGTGGGTGACATTTTCGAGACTGATGAATCTTCATTATTTGACATGGTTAGTCATCGTTGTTGAACATAAAATCAATGGGAGAAATATGAAATTGAATTGAAGGCCCCCCTGTCGACGAGTCGGCAATATGCAGATGAACCCTATCATCTGGAATCCATTGGATTAGATCACTGTCGAGATTCAATTTCAATACAGATCTATGTTGAGGGAAAAGAGTTTTTCTGCTATCGATCGAATCTCAAGAAGGTAATGAACGGTTTGGCTCATTTTCCTAATGAACACGTGGTCCGGTGCGGTCATAAAGCGATCGCTATAATAATAATAATTATACTATGTATTCCTGTTAAACCGTAACATGGTAAATGAATATTTTACAATTTCGTACCTCAAAATAACCTAAAACTGATTACACCATCTGATATTAAATCTTAGAATGTAAATACGAAGTATATGAATAATAATTATTTTAAAAAAAAACTGATGTGGCCATAACACTTTTTCTCCTCTCATATTCATTTCATACTGTCGTTACTAGGCGTATGAAAGTAATGTCCTGGCATCAGCGGTTTTCTTAGTTTAATTGTACAGCGCGATTCTGAGAGTGACTTTCATAAACCCAGTATGAAATATTTTGGGAGGACGGAGATCTATACAAAAGTGGTTAGTACAAAAAAGTACTAACCACTTATTCATTTTTATTCTTTTTAAGAAAAACTACCGATAATAAAAAATCTTTTAAAATTTATTGTTTTTCGTTACAATTTAAACATTACTTAGAAATATTTTTTGAGGAAATTTGTTATACACTTTAGAGCGCTATTATTCCCCCCCTTTTTTTTTTGTAATAACATTTTCTAATGTTATGAAAATAAATACCTTTATTGTGTAGGGTTAGTTTCTTTTATTTTTTTTTGAAAAAAATATTTATATACTTAGTTTAGATAAATTTATTAAATATGTAAAGTAAGCAACCTAAGATCAACACTCATTATTTTTTATTAATTACAACGCTTACACAAAATCACATGCACTTCGACAGCTGCTAACATTATTCTCAAGTTCATGTATCGGTGTACCATACTTTGTTATTGTGACTCATGCCCGGCCTCACAGGTCATATCGCCTACTCTTTCGTAGCTTTGGTGGATATGAGCCTGACTCTACTATAGGAGTCCTGAATTTTTAGAGGTATTTAACGAGTTCCTGGCATCGCACAAGCTCGGGATCATCGCTTATTTCCATCTGAAGGACGGTGTGCTCAAAGTTTTTTAGCCTCCCAGATAAAAAAAGCCTCGGCCGGTTTTGAAACCCGTGATCTTCAGCTCAGTAAACAAGCATGTCTCCCACTGAGCGAGGGAAACCCGGCCGGCCGAGGCCCTTAGTTTATTTGATCTGGGAAGTAAAATAAACTTAAGCACGCTATCCTTCGGATGGACGTCCCGAGCCTGTACGATGTCAGGTTCTCGTCAAAGACGCTTACCCTAGGTGAATAAAAATTTAGGGTAGGCAAAATTTAGGAATCCCATTGTAGAGTCGGGCTCATGTCCAACAGAGTGACGAAAGAACGCTCTGGTAGAGGCGATATGACCTCGTAGTTAAAGCCCGGGCATGTTTTCTTGTTACTTCGGGCCCAAAAAAAGCACGGCCTCTAATGACTATCTGTTAGAATTTTGAAGATATAGAGATGGATAATTTGGCCGTTTTATTCTAGACAGCCTATATTTTAATTATTTAACAGAAGTTTCTTGACGAACGCTAAAACAAAATATATCTTATCTAGACAAATTTCTATCCGAATCAGCTATTTGCCCAGAAGAACAATGGACTCACAATAACATCATTCCGTGTCATAATCATTTTGAATCGAAATTACAAAAACTAATTCTTTGTGCTTCAGCTTTTTTTTTTTGTGTGTGTGTAATTAATTTAAATGAAAAAAACTTTTTGTATCGTTTTAAGAAAGTTTTTGTTATGGAAAACATGAAATGAATCTTGTAATTTTTTTGTTGATTCTACAGAGGGAGGGATATTTTTCGTTTCTGATTCAATTATTCCGTGCACCCTCTTCTGTAAGAAAACGTATTATTAGTGAAGGGTGAACGAATGCTACCGACACAAATACTTGTTTTGGATGCACGCAGAGCTTACCTTACCGTATTACATCGGGGTTACACACGAAATGCGCCTTGAAAAAACATTCAGTCTAATTATTTGAAGATTGAATAGATTTTTACATGGTTACAAGGGATAAACAGGCTAATCTTCAATAACATATTAGGAAAATAAGAGAATAACTTTTCTATAAACATGAATTTGGATATGTTTCAGGCTCATATTTCAGTAATGTCTCACAAATCTGATTGAAAGAGTAAATCTAGGCTATATCTTCAGCTCATCTCGGGTGTTAAGGTAAGTTTCCCCACAGAGATCAATTCTTGGACCTATCTTATTTTTAAATTATATATATATTTGCTGTTGATTTGAATTTAAGTTATGAAGAAAACTCCAAGACTGATTTGTGGGATGGCATGCAACACGAGTTAGTGAATGTGACTCATGCCCGGGCTTTAACTACGAGGTCATATCACTTTGATAAACATGAGTCTGACTACTGTGGTTTATTCACCTAGAAGTAGGACTCTTCAACGAGTACCTGATATTGCACAGTGTGATGTATAAAAAATACACACATTTAAATTATTAGTTAAAAAAAAATTAATTATATTTATTTTTCTATAAAATCAAAGAAGCAACTGAATTAGTAAATAAATAATAAGAATGCATGTTCTTTTAAAACAAATGAGTAGAAAACAAAACACGGCCATCAGCTGTTCTTGAATGAGTATAGAGACGAGTCGAGGTCTGGGTCAATTGTGAGACAGTCTGTGTGAAGATGAAGAGATGTGTTTAGGCTTAAGATATGATGAACTAAGTAGGAGTGAATTAACAATAAAATTGATCCGCAAAGAAGGTACTGTTATTTATTTATATGTACAAAATATATATGCCCAAAAGTATATAACTTAAATTTGAAAAATGGTCAAAATATAAAACAGAAAAAAGATTGATCTCGTAATTTCTGTTCTATTCATTTTCCCTGTTGGCCCAGTAAGATAATTTTAAAACCTTTGGATTAGATTTAATATTATTGAAAAAAATGTAAAAAAACATATGGCATCTGTTTAGAAATCCAAATGAAAAGTTTGTTAATGAAATTTATAAAATATACGTGCCTTAAAAATTGCACGTCTTGAACTTTTGATATTTTTTAGGGCCCTTTTCGGAAATTACTGTATAAATCAAAATTTAGTAAAAGACCAGAGTTATAAAATTTCTACAGGAAATGTAGTAATTTATTGTTTATTTATTTATTTAATTATTATTATTTCATTTTTTAAATTATTATTAATTCAATTATAATTGTATTTATTTATTTTAATTTTACATAATTTTTTTTTTACCACAACAGATTCAGGACGGTCACTTAATATCTCATCCGAAGGACTGCATGCTCAAGGTTTAACTATGAGGTCATATCACCTAACAGAGCGCTCATCCGTCGCTCTGGTGGACATGAACATGACTTCTGTGGGAGTTCTAAATTTTGTCTATCCAGATTTACCTGGATTGGGGTCTTTAACGAGTACCTGACCCGATACAGGCTCGGGATTATCGCATAACGTCCCATCTGAAGGATGGCGAGCTGTCTCAGCCGGATCTCCTTCCCGCGATTTTGAGCTTTGCGTTTGTCATGGATTTATTGTGTTCATCTAACTGCGAGTCTCTCCATCACTTTCTATTCCTTCCGATAAGATAAATCTTAAGTGCAAATAAGAAATAACTGGGGTTCCTAGGATAGAACCTTGGACAAAACCTAACCTGATTAAGACCTTCGTTTTCATCAATGCCATGGAAAGCTACGTTGTTGATAGAAGACAAGCAAACGCACCAATAATAAAAGTAAAACAATAATCCATCAATATTCCTTAGAGTTGGTTAATATCGTGATATGGGAAGATTAAAAACAGAGACAAGGGTGGTTTAAAGGGATGAAATACGGCGTTACAAATCGGAAATTAAAGAGGGGACCGACCATTTAGAAGTAAACGTACTGTGTGGGGGAGAGGAGTCTCTAAGTGGTATTGTGGGTTAGAGTGTCCATCGCAGTGCAGGGACTGGTAGTTAATGCACCTCTCCAAGTACTCATCCCACAAGAGGACTCCTTGACGAGGCCTCATTTCGGGGGGGATCCCATTAACCAGAGGGAGTAATGAAGCCCAACTGAAGAAGAAATAAAATCGGGAAAGCTACAATAAATCAAGAAGATATTATAGGGGAAGTTATGTATTCGATTCCTTACCCCCTCAATACAAAAATTACAAAAAAAATCTGATGTAGCCATAATGAAAGTTTCTTATACCAACCACATTTTTACATATCACTCCCACCTTCTCTAAAATTAATTTAAAAATTATTTTGAACTATTTCCTACAGATATTTATTGCACATCTTTGGGGCGCTATAATTTTGGTTGTATTAATCCTATCTTAAATATGAAGGCATTCCTAAGTTGGAAATATAATAAAAAACATTTTTTGTGAACACCAATTTTTCGATAGGACCCACCAATTTTGCGTAAATTATGAAAACGTATAGAAAAATGGAAGATGTCATTTTATGACGGTTTTCCAGCATGTATATCGTATTTCATAAAGAAATGTGCCTTCCATGTTCTCTACAATATTTATTTGGAAAGATTTTTGTTCACGTTATATATATAATGTGGAAGGTATTTACAACTTCTAAGTTGAGGAAGGTATTTACGCCCCGAAATAAGGTGAACCTAACAGCACTCATGACGTCTTCATATTTGTACTGAATATTCTTGTTTTCATGAAAGTGATTTTTTGATGCTGTGAAAAATGTTTCTAGACCTGGTCACTGTGCTCCCGTCATAGCTATTACTAAGACACAAAAATATTCCGAATTTTATGTGGCTAAGATTTTTCGTATGGAAGCTACAGGCTGCTCGAATAAAAATTTAGGGTAGTCAAAATTTAGAACTCCCATAAGAGTCGGGCTCATGTCCACCATGACGAAAGAGCGCTCTGGTAGTAGGCGATATGACCTTGTATTTAAAGTTTGGGCATGAGTCACAATAACTTACTACATATAACATTTGAACTCGCCTAGCCAATAGCTTTATTGCTATTATTCAATTACAAATTATTATTATAATTTCAATTTTCCCCAGTAAACCCTTCCCCTTCGTCCAGCTTAATGTATTTTTTAATTAAAAGAAGGTTCCAATAGATGGAGTAAAAAAATTCAATTTTGTTTAAAAAATACCATTGATACTTTCTGGTGAGGGGGGATTTGTAGAATCCTCTCCAAATGAAAGAGATGGCATCGTCAAAATAAAAATACAAAACAAAAAAAAGAAGAAATATTTATACAAAACAAAGCCATTACAAGGCAAACAATAAAACTGAGTGGTATTGCTCCATTTTGTCTGTTTGTTATTCAACAAAATCGACGTACCAACATAACTTTCATGTGAGTTCTCGTTTTTATTTATAAATTATTTTTATTTTCAATATGGCCTGTCATCTAGACTTGTCAATATTTCCCAATGAAAATCTCATATCTATTTTTCTTTCTGTATATCAAAGCAAAAAGTCACAATACACATCATTCATTTTATTATATATATTTTATTTTCCACAAAATATAGAATATAATATATTAGAATTGTTTTATTTACTATAATATTATCACAATTTTAGACGTTCACCATATTTATAGTATAATTCATATTTCTCATCATTATTATTTCTTATTGATCTCTTATGTTAACTTTGCAATATCTCATCAATTTATGGCCTATATATATTTATTTATCCTCCTCCCCTCTCTCTTGTATTATTACCTAAATTATTCTACAAATTCCATTTGTTTTCAATGGTAATCATTATTGTTATTCTTTTTCTATTCTTTTATTTAATTTAATTCAATTATTTTTTTAAATTATACATATTGTTGTTATTAGTGGTATTTTATTTTCTCTATGTTTGTTATTAGTACTTGTCTATCTATTATTATTTATTTAGTTTTCTCTCATCAAATTTGTCATTATTTTTTAAAAAATTGTTTATATTATATTTTTATTAGGTTAGGTTTTATGACTCATGCACTGGCTTTAACTACGAGGTCATATCGCCTACTACCAGAGCGAAATTTCGTCACTCTAGTGGATATGAGCCCGACTCTACTGTGGGAGTCTTAAATTTTGCCTATCCTAAATTTTTATTCACCTAGGGCCAGGACCAAGAGGTCTTTAACGAGTACCTGACATCGTACAGGCTCGGGAACATCGCTTAACATCCCATCCGAAGGACGGCGTGCTTAAATTTATTCTACCTCCCAGATAAAATAAACTAAGGGCCTCGGTTGGGTTTCGAACCCACGTTCTTGAGCTCAGAAGAAAAGCACGCATACCACTGAGCTACCGGCGCCCTCTATTTTTATTATATTAAATTTGTAAATATAAATTGTTTAGAATTAAAGCTTTTATTTTCTGTTGAATTTTATTATATTATTTGTTTTGGCACTATTTTTCACTCCTCCCTGCTAAGCCTGAATTTCCTAGTAAGTCATCATCCGACGATCCATCATATCACCAAGTGGCTCCATCTCATTGCCTGGCGGCTTTCGTCTCATTACCTAGCAGCAATTCATTGACACAAAATTCAGTAAGAGGATTCAGAAGCCCCCAGGAGGTGAAAAAAGCTTGAGCACATCGTCCTTCGGAGCCTATACAATGTCAGGTAGTCGTTAAAGACCCGTACCATAAAAATGTAGAGTATGAAAAATTTAGGACTCCCATAGTAAAGTCAAGCTCATGTCCACCAGAGTGACGAAAGAACACTCTGATATGACCTCGTAGTTATAGCCCGGACATGAGTCACCTTAACTACCCAGAAGCCCCTATGTAATTCAACTATTGATTTTTAGACCAAATGGAATACAGGTTGATTATTTAATTGATTAAATAAATCAATGGATGTAATGTACAATGCCGGTGATTCACCGACGGTTTGTAATCATACTTAAATAAGTATAATTAACAATTTGTATATTGGCCTCCATCCCATATATACTATTAGAATTATTAATAATAAATGTCTGGGCCGAGGGATGGATGAAAAATAAATGGGCCGATGTGTATATTGAAGCCATTTAGGATACAAAGCTGTTTAGGGTAGAATCTTGTTGGTCGGGAAAGGGCGAAGGGATGTAGATCCCATCAGAGAGGCCTAGGTAACTAGATAACCCTTTTATAGGAGAGAGATCGAGGCCCTTTGAGTGACGAGTCATTTGCCGTGATCATGGCAAACAAAGCCGGTTAGTATGAGAGAGCTTGTTTACCTCAATCTAATCCCTAGGTTGTCTTTATCGTCTTCTCTGATTGAATTAGAATGTAGGACACATTATAAAGACACGACAAGGAACAGAGTTCGGAGAATATAGTAACGGCTTTATGAGGGCTTTGAATCAAAGAATCTTGGATATAACTTTGTTTCCTGAGGAAGGACAATGTATTAAAAAAATAAATAAAACACACTAGCCATAAATCATTAATTATAGTTGGATTGATTTATTAAGATGTTCGACTTCTTGGTCATTACACTTACGTGTTTTCTATTATAGTTCATTGGTTTGTTTACTGTTTACCAAACTATATGGTCCTTTCAAAAGTTCTGTAGTTTTTTTTTTATAAAGGAATGTTTATTTTGACTGTAGCGTCTTTGTTATGATTCTAATTCCAATGCGACCTTTGCTAATGTAAACAGTATTGTTTACTATCTGTGAAAACAGTATAATATTTTAATCTAGTCATTGCAAGACGTTCAAACAAATTTGATAACCGGCAAAGCCTGGAATCGGAGTTAAATAAGTTTTTTGGCAGCAAAGATCCATCGTTTTTTAAAAAGGGTATTTGGGACCTTCCGTCACGTTGGGATAACGTTGTTGATAGTAATGGCGATTATTTTGATGAATAAAATGATTTTATATATATATTACTTTCTTCAATTTTTAATTACCTAAAAAAACGAGAGGAATTTTGAAAGGACCCGATAGTTTTTGAAGTGAAACTTCTTTAGTGAGACTAGTGAATCGGAATTACCTCGACCTAAAAATATTTGGTTCCACATATATGTTTCAAGTTATCTAAATCTTAATATTATTATTAATTTTATTTCTATTTTTATTATTTACTTGTATTTGTTCTTATTTATTTGTTATTTTCCTCGTATTAGTCTAGTGATTTTGTTTTATGTAAATTTAGAACTAGGTTTTGTTAAGAAATATTTCATGAGTTAGCTAACGGTACAGCCGGGGGACTCCCAAGTTTTAATAGCACCCTTTGACCTGAGATGTATTTGAAGGGTCGCTCTCTGCAAACTGACTTAGTTCATAACTAGACCTGACGATGGTATAAAGCCGAAACCGGTAGTTATATGTATATATATCTTTAGTGGAATAGACAATATTTCGAAAAATAAGTTTGTTTTATTCATTTAAAAAAATCCAACATGAAACACTAAGGAGAGGGGAATGAGTAGAGCATACATACTACGAGTTATGCTTCTAGGTAACTAAACCTGGGAAGGCAACATTTAGGACACTCAGAGTATAGTCGGGCTCGTGTCCACAAGATCGCTCTGGTAGTAGGCGATATGACCTCGTAGCCGGAGCATGAGTCACAATAACTAACTAATCAAGCGCGTACTAGTGGAAAATAGTGTTTCTAAAATTATTTTTTTCTATTTTTCTTCCCATTTTCATTGATTACAATTTTTCATTTCAGCGAATTGGAGATGCCCACTTTTTTAATGTCTTTGATGGATCCAAGAAAAGATTATAAATGAAAATTTTATACAAATTCTTAGACAATTTTGCCCTGGGCTCCCGAACTACAAGATACCTTGAATACTAAAGGAAGATTTCAAGTAGAATTACCTAAATTTTCAGCAAAAAAAAAGAAAAACTAAATTGAAGTAAATATTTGAGAAGACAAAATTAAAATTTTAAAAATTAATCAAAGTCCAGACATATTCCATCCGTTAATCAACTCAGAAACAGGCTCATTTTTGCATAAATAAGCTTCAAAATGAAGTTTATCACAGCTCAGAAGAGTTATTAAAGCAGAAAAAAATAATAGGTATTCTAATATGAATAATTAATGAGGGCGCCGGTAGATCAGTGGTATGCGTGCTTGCTTACTGAACTCAAGATCGCGGGTTCGAAACATGGCCGAGGCTCTTAGTTTATTTTATCTGAGAGTTAAAATAAACTTAAGTCATTAAAGACCCATACCCTAGGTGAATAAAAATTTAGGGTAGGCAAACTTTAGGACTCCCATAGTTGACTCGGGCTCATGTTTACTAGAGGAACGAAAGAGCGCTTTGGCAGTAGGCGATATGACTTTGTATTGAAAAATAATTGGTGAAAATTAATTGTTTTGCTTGTTAAAAACTATAAAAATGAAAATTTAAGGGTTGCATTTTCTCAGCGTTGCGGCAGTTCTCTCTAGGTTAATTCTCGGTTGGTTAGTCTTTGAAACTGCCTTTTTTTAATTCACTAGAAGTTAAATAAAAATTTTATTTTATTTATAGTTAAGTAACAAATATTTCTTTCAAGCTCAATGTTCTTTAAGGAAACAGAAATTCCAATTTTACAGTTGAAATAAATGTAAAGGATTAAGGAGAGAACAGTCTTGAAAAATTTCAAATTGGTTGAAAGAAGAAAAAAAAAAGTAGAATAGATGGGTAATGCCTTGAAGGAATAGGAACTGGAAAATTAATGGTTTTCCTTTTAAAACAATAAAAGAAAGGATTTTAGCTTTTCCGGGCAAAAAGAAAAGGAAGAAAAAAAATAAGAAAAATCTGAAAAAGAAAGCTTTTCTTTTGAAGCTCGTTAGCGGGTCACGCAAATCGGAAATTAGCACCACGATACTTGGTCTAGCATCTTTTCAATTTGTAACTGCTCGTGTTGGAGTCATCAATCCTTGAGGGAAATTTGCTTGGATAGGGGGCTTTTCAGAGCCCTAGTTTGTTTCTTTGTAAGAGGCGGCAATGTCCCCGAGACCTCATCAATCCTCAACACTCCAACATTAACAACCAATTCTTTTTCCCTTTTTTAGTGTCTGACACGTGCTGTTGCTTTCCATGAAATGGGTTTTTTCCAAATTTTCCACACCGTAGGAAAAAAAAAAAAAAAAAAAAAAAGTGAAAACCTTGTTTTCAAAATGAATTTTTCGTTTAGTTTGGTCATTTAAAATTAATGTTCTGTAAAGTGTGAGTTTCTTTTTAAGTGAACTTACTTCACTAATGGTTATGGGTTTGACTGTATTGGGGGACAGAAAATTGGGAACTAACCGTGTCGAGCGGGTAATGATGCTTTGTTCATGGCGAGTTGCTTCTGGTCGCTTGGTCTGTGGAGGAGAGTTGAGGAGGAATGGAGACAAGTGATTGCTGGAATGTTACTCTAGAGCATAGGTTCCCAAAGTGGTTCCTACGGACCCCTGGGGGTCCTTGTGGCCGCTGAGGGGGTCTGTGGCAAATTAAAATTAATTTGGGGGTGACTGGACAACGTCGGGGATCCGCAAAAAGTTTTATATAAAGTAAAATAATTGTGATCATTTTCATTATTATGAAAGTTAAAATAAATTGGTAACGATTTTTACGTCCCTAGTAAAATATTATAGATAGGTACATAAAATACAAGTAATAACAAAGCATCGCATGGTGGGAGTCGGGACGACCGCGGCCGTCTATCTATATATCTATGCAGGTTTAAACAGGAACGGAATTTCGCCGCTAGTGCTCGTGGAGACATACGACTGTTACTCACAAATATAGAGCTGAACATAAATAATCTCATATCATCTCATTAAGTTCATCATCTCATTTAAAAAAAAAAAAAAAAAATTTGTATTTTGTATTTTAAAACAAAAGGTATAATTTCAATAAATACTACTTTAAATATCAGAACGTTTTATTTATATTTTATTTTTAAGTCACCATTAACTTAGCTGTTGTTTTCCCTAATTATGTTAATAACAATGTATCTACATACATAGTTTAAGTTTAAAAAATTTGACTCTCAAAAGAATTTTCAATCATTGTACTGTTGATATTTGTCTCTGTTGACTAATGAGTTAGCCGACCACTGCTCTAGTCTAATTATTGCTTGATAAGCCAACTAACATCCAACGTCTCCAGTGACCTTAAAATTCCTTTTGTTAACGATCTCATCAAGTCCCATTTCTTAAACTTCCATTCAAAACTTTCCATAAAAATCCTTTACTACTATCCTCCCCGAAGATTGAGGCGGTTCTGTCCAAAAGATTTGTTGCATTAAAGTATGTAACTACTATTTACGGAAGTTTCATGCAATTAAATGCTTGTTATTAGGAACATACAAGGATAAATGTATGAAAAGTTTTTCCAACAAACATTTTGAAATGTTTATTCAACGTACAAAGGTACCTACTTAACATTATGCAACATAAAAATGTTTTGGTTGTAATTAGGGGGAGGGGGGTTAATTACTAATTAATCAACTAGGTTTTTACTCTCCCTCTAAAGCCAATTGACCGTTTTGGCTAAAAATCAAGGTTTGACTAACGTAGTGGCTCCTGAATCATACTAAATTTTGTGTCGAAACATTCATTACAATAGCTGTTACTCGGTTTTGAATTGTCTACCTACTCTGATCCTCTTCTTCTCTTGGGCCGATTTAACTGAAAACTAATAGATGTCGTCCTTATGATATTTTGAATTTAAATATAAAATTTCATATCGATACATTCATTATGTATGATGGATCTCAAAGGCTCGAACTCTGGATTTGTAGGCAGAAGTTCTATCCACCTTTTTATAGATCCGGCTGATACACAAATACATTCTGAGGTCGAATTCAATGTGTTAAACGTAGACTATGTTAGAAGGCTAAAAAAACTAAAACAATATACAGTAGAACCTCTTTAAGTCGAACCTCGATAAGTCGAAAACCTCCAAAACTCGAAAAAAAGTTTTGTTCCTTTCCCTTCAAGCCCCAAAACCTCCATTACTCGAAATCTCAACCCTCTATTAGTCGAAATAATCAGTGAGTCCCTACAAGCCATTTTGGTACATATTTTCCCTCTATATCTCGAACATAGCAATGTTTCATTTTACAACCTTTACAACTCGTTTATTTGAAACTTATTACTCTATAGCTCCAAGAAAAATAAGTTAGGTACCGACTTTAAGAATTTGCCGACAATGTACACCGTTGTTTCTTAGAAAACAATTTAGGAGTATACAATAAATAGGATTACCAATTATCTAAAGCAAAAAAAAATTACTGACTTTTTTTAATACCTACATATACTACGTATTTTTTATTTTAAGGATGTTTTGAAATAATTTTGATTTATAATACATATAAATATGTTTGTTACCTCTGTAACTTGAATTTTTATTTATTTCACCTCTCTAACTCAAAATTAGTTAAAATGAATCTTAACCTCTACAAGTCGAATCAAAATCCGCCTAAGTCGAAATCCTCCATAAGTCGAAAACTCTATAACTCGAATTTTTTGGCGTCTCCCTTGATGTTCGACTTATAGAGGTTCCTATGTATTAGGAATATAAAATAATAAAAACGTTCCACACGTTAAAGGTGACTTACATCAAATTTAAAACTAGAAAATTGACAAGAAAATTTTTTTTTTTAAGTAAACGGTGTAATCTAAGTGATTTCTAAGGGGTAACATTTTAATTTTATGACAAAAAATTTGTCAATCTTGGAATTTCCCTTTTCCTTTCCCTCAAGGAGGCCGATTCCACCGAAAAAGGGAAATTTCCCTAATAGTGGAAACACTGTGTACAAGAAATTTATTCAAAGGTCAAAAGAGAAGACTAAAAGATAAGGAATGAATTGAATGTTTTGGTTGAACAGAGCTGGGGGCCACTAATATTATTAAAAGTATCGTATTGTCTTAGTATAGAATGGGAGGAGCTCCGGCTAGGATCTGTTTAATATGAAATTATTCAAAACAATCTAAGTTTAAAGTTGGCCCTTCTGGCGCACTTATAAAGGAGCCCTTACAGCTCAACTCAGGCTAACAACATTTCCTTCTCTTCCGACTTTCAACAATCTGTTTCTAATGGATACAACAGCATTAGGGCAATCTTTCTCAAATGATCCCAACATTTCATTTAACCATTTTAGTGAATAATTAGTCTATAGGGTTAACCCAAAATTACATATCTATCTTTAGGATCTTATAGGGAATTGAGTTTTGAGAAATGATGTTCCTCAACTTTTGCTCAAAAAAGTGCTACTAAGGAAATCAAATAAGGCACGCCGACTACCCATATATTTTTATTGTTTTTATTTTCTGGATATACTGAAGTACAGTTGGTTATTGTGATTCATACCTGGGCTTTAACTACGAAGTTATATGGTTTACTACCAGAGCGCTCTTTCGTCGCTCTGGTGGACATAATACTTAGGGTACCTTTTAATCGAGTACCTGACATCGTACATAACGTAACGCCTCATTCGAATGGCGGCTTGCTCAAGATTTGGTACCTACCGGCCTCGTCCGAATTTCGAACCCGTAATTTTGAACACAGTAAGCAAGCTACCATTTTTCATCATGAAATGACAGTGGCGGATACAAGGGGGTAGGGGATAGAGAGGGGGGGAGCAGAAATCCCTCCCCCCCCCCCCCCCCCCCCCCCCCCCCCCCCGTGAACAGATTCAGACTGTTACTCAACCTGTCACTATTATAATAATATTTCAGTCTTGATTATTAATTCATGCCCTTCGTCAAACCAGGCAAAATATTAGCCCCCTTATCCCTCATCGTTCCAAATCTTGTGAATAGGGTATAACATCCAAATCTTGAACCAACGAAATTTTACCTTCCCCCTCTGATGAACATTCCGGATCCGCGGTTCCAAGATACAAAATGACATAAAACCTTAATTGAAGAACATGATATTTCTTATCGGTTGAGATCCTTTTTGATTTTTCATGACAGTGAAATTTGAGCAATAAAGGAATTCCAATTGACTATAGACTTTATAAGGCCCACTTGCTGGCAGTGTGGGCTAGATAGTGCTTTGGTTGTAGTACTCAGCACTGTCGCGAGTTCGAATCCCATCCGGTGGAGAGTTTTAATTCGTAGTAAAAAAACCTCTCTCCGGGACTATGTGTGTTGTGTAAACAACTAACTTCCATAAGACTGTCATTTAAAGAAAAGAAGAAAAAAAGTCATCGGAGAATCACCGGCGATGTATTCCCTCAGCACGAATTGATAAAGTAAGCATCGCTCTCTCACTCCAAAACGAATTGACTGTTTGAGCTAAAAATCAATATTTGAGTTACATAACGACTTTTAAATCTTCACACTAAACTTTGTGTCGATTCATTTTTTACATCGGCAATTATTAGAGTTTCTCAGTTGATACCCCTTCATCCTTTCGGCCGATTTCGCGAAAAACTAATAAGTTTTTATGGGGTTTTGAATTTATTAGTGGCCGACCGAAGATTCGGTTTCGGCCAGTTTCGGCCAAAAATCAGCCGAAACTTTGGCCACGCTGAAACTCAGTTTTCGTGAATGGTCGTGCGCCGTTCGACTAACTTCGGATGAGTTCGTAGCTTGTGAGTCGTGTGTGGATGCCATACGAATACTAAAAGTAATTAGTAATCTAATAATAATATTTCGTTTTTTTTCTTTTGATTTTATAACTGTTTTTTTAAATTAAGTAATTACTTGATAGTCGTACAAATTATTGTTATCGTTGTTAAGACAGATAATTAGATAATTCTTTAACCACCAAGTGCTAAATACAAGATCTCAGTAAAAAATAAATTAATCTTAAGATTATTGTGAACTCAATTAAAATAGGTACTTACTTAATTAAGGAGTCTGTACTTTATATCTAATCTAAGTGTTGATTTTTGACAAAGTTTACTTACAGGGTAGGTCTTTACTTCAACATGTTTATTATTTTTGTTCATGTTAAATTGTTAATGTAACATAAATAAATAACTATTTTTGTTACATACTTCAATTATTGTTTTTTATTTAATTTAACACGATTTAACTGTCTGTAGGTAGGTGTATGTGTAAAAAATACACTAAATTTCAGTATACAATGGAAATTTTAACATGTCTAAATAAGTTTCGGTTTCGGTTTCGGTAGCCGAATCTTCGGCTTCGGTCTCAGTTTCGGCCGAAAATCCTGTTTCGGTTGGCCACTAGAATTTATATAGTCCATAGAGTCAGGGGGTTCGAAAAATATGAATTTTTGACAGATTACATAACTTATACTTTGTGTAACTGAGGAAGTCAAATTAAAACGGAACCACTTTTCTGTCCGTTAGAATCCCTATTTTCTTGTACGATGTTTTACCTGAACTTCACCCTACATTATTTGCCATTTAAGCGCTATCACTGTAGAAAGGAAGGTGAGTTGGTCTGAAGTGATCTATGGAGGATGGTTCTCCTGAAGGATTGATCCTCCGGACCCCCATGACAATATAATTTCCTGGTCCCTCCCTATTGAGGCCCTGTCTTCTAGATAATTTATATAAAACGAGCTCTCTCTACTCCCTTCCAATCTCAGCTCAAACTCTACTAATTACTCACATTTTTCTCTGTCACCTTTAGAATCAGCTAGGTATCAGAAGAGTATATACAGGGTGGCCCAGATAAGTGGGCCACAAGTGAAATAACTCCTAAACGGTTAGAGATATCAAAATTGTGCATAGGACTAAAGTTGTAACACTTGCCAAGAGCTATAGTATGGTGTCCTCGAAAAGACATAAATGACCCTTTTAATGGCTTATACAGCCCTTCGAAGGGCGGGGTATCCTTTTGACCCTTAAGTTTCATTACATTTTATTAAAGTACTAAAGAAACAAGGAATAACTGTGCAAACTGATTTTTGATACGTCAAGTAGTTCTCGAAAAAAAAAACGTTTAAAGTTGCTCATTTTTCTTATTCTGATGTTATTAAATTCCGACTAACTTCAGAATAAGAAAAACGTGCAACTTTAAACGTTTTTGTTCCGAGAACTACTTGACGTATCGAAAATCTGTTTGCACAGTTCTTCCTTGTTTCTTTAGTACTTTAATAAAATGTAATGAAACTTAAGGGTCAAAAGAGAACCCCGCCCTTCGAAGGGCTATTTGAGCCATTAAAAGGGTCATTTATGTCTTTTCGAGGACGTCATACTATAGCTCTCGGCGAGTGCTACACCTTTAGTCCTATGCACAATTTTGATATCTCTAACCGTTTAGGAGTTATTTCACTTGTGGCCCGCTTATCTGGGCCATCCTGTATAATAATAATAATAATAACTATATATATATATATATATATATATATATATATATATATATATATAATTGGAATCTGGAGTTCGGAAAACAGGAAATTCCGTTGAAAACTCCGCATCGACTTTTCACAAAACAAACTTGTTTTCATGAAATCTGTCTATTTCTAACTAAACCTGACGATGGTGTAACGCCTAAAGTATAAATTTCTTGTGGAATAGACAAAGTTTGTCTCATTGTAATAAAAAAATTCTAAAAATTATGTAACATTTTTAAAAAACATGAGTGGGTTGTCTAGTGTCGACCGATAGTTACCCCCACCGCACTATATATATATATATATTTTTTTTCTTCTCCATACGAAGCATCAGGGAAGTTATGTAAGTACATAAAAAACGACTCGAGCTCAGTAAGCAAGCACGCATACCACTGAGCTGCCGGCGCATTTTCAATAAAAAGAATATTATTGTTCGTTCCGAATTATGTAAAATATATTAACTTAAAACAAAGAATTTATTATAATCAATAGATCAATTAAAAAAATAGTAAGTTGGCGAATCATTTTTAAAGCTCTTCCTGCAGAAATATATCTGTTTTACAGTGTTAGTCGTATTATCTACTAATACAGTAGATTTAATAGTTAAACTATATTAGTAGATACTAATCAACTATAGTTTGAGAATTTGGAAAATAGTTTTTGAGTCAAAGCTAAACATATCAGCGAAATGGGTCATATTCTATGTAGCAAGGGGAATAAATACCTTCATCATATTGTTAGTAAAAAAAAGTTGACAGCTTGACTCTCGGGACCTGCAAGAAATGAATACAGCTAGGAAAAATGGAAATTTTTATACTCTCACCTCTGTTAACGCCATTAGATTATTATTATCATTTTTTGTAGTCAAGATATAATAAAATAGAGGGCGCGGGTAGCTCAGTGGTATGCGTGCTTGTCTTCTGAGCTCAAGATCGTGGGTTCGAAAACCGACCGAGGCCCTTAGTTTATTTTATCTGGGAAGTAGAATAAACTTAAGCACGCCGTCCTTCGGGTGGGACGTTAAGCGATGGTCCCGAGCTTGTATGTCAGGTACTCGTTAAAGACCCCTGCCCTAGGTGAATAACAATTTAGGGTAGGCTAAAATTAGGACTCCCACAGTAGTCGGGCTCATGTCCACCAGTGACGAAAGAGCATTCGGGTAGTAGGCGATAAAGCCCGGGCATGAGTCATAATAACTAACTATTATGTCCAGTATTTCATATTGCCATTATTTCATTTATTTCCTATGTATATTATGTATTTTATTATAAATAACATTTCTTTAGTTTATTTGAAATTGTTGCTATATTTTTTGAAGTTTATATTTCAACCCAAATATTATTAGTTGACAGTAGGAATTCCCTCCTGCGTGAGGCCTCCATTGAGGCAGGGGTCATAGCCCCAGGTAATCTCGAATAGCCTCGGAATTGTACAGATATGCCAACCAAACAAACTTAAATGTTACGGTTGAACTTTGTGCTGACGATGACGTAATCCGAAGCGGATTACGTCATATTATGTACATATTTTTGTGGAATTAGACAAAATTAATGTCTTTTATTAAAGAGAATAACAATAAAATATATGTGATGTGAGAATAACAGGGCTTTCTTATACCAACCACGATTTTACATTCCCTCTTCCTCTCTCAAAATCATTTCATAATGGCATTACTGGGTATAAGAATGTCACTCTCACAATGAAACTCAATGCATTCCTTTCACATACCCATTAATGCCAGTAAGAAATGAATTTGGAAGGGGGGGGGGGGGGGGGGGGGGAGTTCGCTGTAAAAGCGTGGTTGGTATCAGAAAAGCTCGTAAAAAAGTCATGTTATCGCCACATCATATATTTTTAAATTTAAAGTTTTTGGTTTGATTTCATAAGGTTTAGGGAACTGTTGTCTTACGTGAAGGAATACGTATGAGAGCAAATTGGATGAAAATGGAGAGTTTTTTTTCTTCATTTTTGCAATGAAGAGGGTGGAAAACACGAAATTCCGTTGAAAAATCCGTATGGAATTTGTGACCGATTACATAACTTCCTCAATACCTACTTCATATAGCTGAGAAGTAAAAAAGAGGCGTCAAAAAAGTATTTGGTGAAAGGAAAATTGTTAATAGAAACATTGAGTAAGGCGGTGATGGTGTGATTGAAGAACGTGATTTGAAGAAGACAGATCGAAGAGTTAAGAAGATGTATGAACGGGGGTTCTGTGAGGAACGGAGGGGGAAAACAAACGATCCTAGAGGAAATGAGTGGTTTCAAACAATCGATGGGCATCAGTCAAAGAAACAGGAGTGATTTTCAAACAAATTGTCGATCTAATAACCACAAACATCCATGTCTTAAATAGAAAATGTCTACAGAACTTACTAGTAATATAAAAGATGATTACTTCGTTGAACTACGAATTGTATTACTTTATATCGCCTGCTATACGAATGTAATCGGTCAGAAATTCGATACGGAGAATTTCATATTTCTCCGAACTCCTGATTCCAAATTTTTTTTTAAAAAATGGAAAGGGGGACTAAAGGCCTAAATACACAAGAACTCTAATAACTGCTATTGTAATAATTTTATTGACACGAAATTCTATATGTAAATTCAAAACACTATAAGGACAACACCTATCAATCTTGAAAATGAAAAAAATGAAAATGAAAAAACAAATTTTATTGTGGGACATACGTCCCCTATGAATAACGACATAAGAAATAAACAAAAGAATACAAGTATCAACCAAGTTAAAATAAAAGATAAAAATAAGGGCCTATAGCAACTAAAGAAACAAAAACAGTTAGAAATAAGGATAAACAAATCATATTAAAATAAATGAGGAACAAAGTTAAAATTATAAAGTAAAAAATAATAGCAAAAATAAATATAGATGACAGGAAGGATCACTGAGAGAGAGAGAGAGAGAGAGAGAGAAAATAAATAAAATAAAATAAATAATATGTGTCACACCCCCTCATACATAAGTACATTTGTTTACAGTTATATATCCAAAACAATACACATCTAGAGTTATTCGGCATGGAACTGAAAGAAATAAATAAAAAGAAAAAGAAAGGAATGATTACTTAAAAAATAAAAGTATATAGTGACTAAAAAGAACATGTGATCCAACTGGGATGATGAGTAACATCAGTCCAGCTGTAGACTGAGAGAGTTATGGGAAGACGAGAACTATCCCATAGGATGCTAGCCTGCTAGCCTTGGGAATCAGACGTTTGATGAGTTAGGAGGTGCTGGAAGAGCAGAGGCAATCTTCAGAAGAATCAGTGAAAGGATAGAGGATTCCACTCAGAGCTTGGGGCCAACTCAAAATCCCCAAAACTGCTAATGTAATGAATGTATCAATACCGACGACTTTATTTGTTTATATTTTGTTTTGTATTAGATGTTAAGAGCTTACATAAAAACTGCGGGTACATTTTCAGCCTTTTAAGCAAATTCCGCAAAGCGAAGTTGGAAATCAAGCAAGCGTAGACTATTATACCAAAATTATTTCGTCACAGTGCAAGATTTTCCTCAACTCATTAAGCATTAATTTTATTGTAATTTCCTTTCCTTTTTTTTTTTATTTTTAGAAACTATCTACGGATAAGCCCATTAAACTTTTATTTTTTCCCTTAGTCGCCGCTAAAAAGCTACTTAAGCCAGTTTTAAGACTAAAGAAGGCTCTCCGGGAAGAGATTTATTATTTAAAGTGTTCTTCCGTTCATTTTTTTTTTTTTTTTTTCATCTTTCTTACTTAGCTGAGAGAAGATGTTCTAAACGGTGTAATTGCTTTGTCATTTATCTCAAGAAAGAAGAAAGGATAGAAACAGATGAAATGTATAATTATTTTAAAGAAATCCATTTCATATGACACCGCTCTGGCCTCTTGAAACATGCTGTTAGCTCAAAAAAAAATTGAACTAGTCGCGACTTAATCATTTATTCTATCATAAATATTAAACCTATTTTGTACATTTTTATTTCACACATTTATTTTTTTATTATTATTTTATTTCTTCTTCATTCTCTTGTCACTTATTTCCCTTTTTTCTAAAATTAATTGTATTTCAAACCTTGTGTGCATCCTTCCTTCTCTTTTATAGTCAACCATTGATGTATTATGTTCCGTCAATTTTTGTTGTTTTTTATTTTCTTAATACTTAATTTTTATTTATCAATGTGCCTAAATTTTGGCTATAGGTTTATTCAGCTAGTCTTTAACTGACTCCAGTTTATCTTTCACTATTTTTCTCTTGATTTTAATACACAAGAACATTATTGTAGATTAGTATAGCGTTGGCCCTCTAAGTCATTTACGCTCTGTGCACAGAAAACATTGGAACTTTAGGAACAACACACAGTATAAGGAAAAACTTTATAAGTAATTCAAGAAATAATACTATTTAAGTATAGCAAGTGTAAGGAGGCCATGGTGGCCGTGCGGGCTAGAGCGTAGGGCTTTGGTCGCATGGTTTCACTATGGTTTACGGGTTCGAATCCCGTCCGGGAATGAGTTTTATTTTGAAGATAGAACTCCTCCCCGGAGCCATGGAAGTCGTAAATAACTAGATAAACACATTGACATGGCTAATATGCACCGTACAAGCCAAAAAAAAAAAAAGTATTGCAAGGTGAATTTGGTTCTTGAACTCTCTTGAACACTTATATTATTCCAAAAAACTGTGAATTCCAATAAAGACACATGCACAATGTAGATAATAATAGGAAATTGTAAATAAATATGAAAAATAGCTACAATTTATTCATATAATTCAACATTACTGAACAATAGACCTGAGATAACATTGCTTCATAACATTACCTTCCAATCTCTTAATAATAACTCTTCATGATACCACATATATCATGTTAACATTATTAGTAATTATGTTATAATATTTTAACATTTCATAATATGAAATATATTATAAAACTCACACTTTTTATCGATATGATTCATATAGTTTTAACATAATGAGTTTTTTATTAAACATATTCCCATATTTTTATTTAATCATATATATTTATTTTTTTTTTTGTCTTTTATCCATAAAGATGCAACTGTTGCTAGGGTGCAACAACCAGCATCTACGTTGGTAGGTATGGATACGTTGGCGTGAATGGCATGTGAGAGGAAGGCCACCCAGTGGTAGGTCCTCGGGACGAAAATTTATATTAATTATAAGGACAAGGGGAAAAAAAAAAAAATAATAAATAAATAAAAAGGAATTGAAAGACAACTTTGATGGAATGGGTAAGAAAGAGGATAAAAGTAAAGGAAAATAATGTAAAAAAAATAAAAAATAAAATATTAAGAACGAATAGGAATTAAGGTGGCAGTAAGTCGCGGTTCCACCTCCTCTTCAACCTTCGTGGGGAGTTTTGTGGTAAGTGTTGTGAAGATAAAGTACGTATTTCTGGATTTGTATGTGTGTAAAGTTTTCTAAAAAAACGTATGTAAGTAGTTTGTATTGTGTCGGGTACTGTGTGTATCATAAGATCTTTATGAAGTGTTCTGTTGTTTATGTATGGGGGGCACTGTGTTATCAGTCTGAGGGTTTTTGACTGAAATGCCTGAATTCGTTTGATGTTAGATGTTTTTGCTGAACCGTATATCTGTGATCCGTATGTCCATAATGGTCTAAGTAAGTAAGTATAACAGTTCCGTTTTTTGTGTCATGTCTAATTTTGATCGTCTATTTAGAAGTCCGTAAAGTATTTTGAGTCGACGGTTCAGCGTGTTTCGTGTGAGACGTGTGTGAGGATTCCATGTCAGTCTTCGATCCAATGTCAGTCCTAGGTATCTAAAAAAGTTTTCTTATGTAATAAAGGCTTTTATTTTTTTCAATTAATCTTTGTTAATTTTCTGAATTAGGATCCTTCTTTTCTATCACACTGATAACCCGATGCACATTAAGCTAACCTTCCATACTCTCCGTACTGTTATTCTGTGGTACTTACTTTCTTATTTTCAATATTTTTAAATACACCTCTTTAACTGTTCTTATTGCACATAAATTATTATGATATATTATGTTATTCTCTGATTCTTTTCTAGTAGAATGTCGCCAAGTCATCTTCGGTAAAATATATTTAATTCCATATTCTGTTTTGAGTATTACTTTTCAGACTGTTTTAATGAATGTACAATTGTGTTTACGGGTCTTTCAGATTTCTGTTGCTTTCCAATTATGAAAAATGAACATATTTTGACCCATTCACTTCCCAAGCCCAAGTGCAAAGATCACCTCATAATACTGGGACCATACACCGTCCCACCTTTGGTCATAGATCATAGTTTTCATTATCTCGAGGTCATAGGGGGGGTCCAGTTATTTACCGGATCTTGGGAATAAATTCAATTTAGAGGGCCCATAAGTCAGGTGGGGTGGCGGTTAGGGATCCGCCCAGAGAAAGGGCGAGTGGGTTGGGTTTATAATCCAATAATCTTCTTCCAAGAGTCGGAGATTAATCAAAGGATTACCGAAGAGGGCAGAGAGCCTGGCTTTTGGGATCACCAGGAGATTTGGGGGCAAAAACCAGAGCTCAAATAAGGAGCCTCTTGACAAGAAAAAGCAGCTTTATTTGCATTTTTATCTTCGTTAATTCCTCCAGAAACCTTTTGAAATTTTTCATATTTCTTCTTACATTTCAGCAACCGACTTGGACCGTCTTTTAAGAAGAGAGGCTAACCTTTTCACGTTGCTAGACCACCGTATATAATAAATGGAAATGCTAAAATATAAATTATATTCCAGTTGGAAACCCGGCCGAGGCCCCTAGGTAAATGAAAATTTAGGGTAGGCAAACTTTAGGAATACCATAGTAGAGTCGGGCTCATGTTCACCAGAGTGACGAAAGAGCGCTCTGGTAGTAGGCGATATGACAAGGCGATAGTTAAAGCCCGGGTATGAGTCATATAACCAACTCTGTACTCTCGTCTTCTTCTCTAGACTGTCCTTGACATGAAATGCGTTCATGAAGAATTAGTGCTATTTATTGGCGAATGTATCTTCCCTTCAGAGACAGTATGAAACCTGGAAAAATGTTTTCATCATTTTGTGATTATATATATATATATATATATATATATATATATATATATATATAAACTTTGATTAACCGTATCTCGATTATCCGTGTTCGGGATTAACCGTGGTGTGTAAGCAGTAAGTATAGGTTCATAGAAACTTGCGAGGCTGATACAGAGGACGATGAGAGTGACAATGATGACAGTTTTGGCGCTAAAGAAGAAAACATTCAGACAAGTCAACCAATGGGAGCAGTTAATGTCCTCCGCGAACAGGAAAATTTGAAGTCATGAATTTGAGAAAAATTAGAACTGAAGTAAGGAAAATCATTTCAAACCGCAAAAAACAAAGAAGGATTACTTCATATTTCAAGCCCTGATAACGTTTTAACATGAAAATATACACACATATGTATGTATTTCGTTAAATAAAAAGTGTCGATTAACCGTGTCGAGAAAACATTTTTCCAGTTTTCATACTCTGTCTGAATATATATAATACTAGCTGTAATACCGGCGTTGCCCGGGGAACTTAGACTTTTCTCCTAATTTCTCTCATTCGAATTATATTCAATTCTTCAACAGTACATTCATGTTGATATAATTTTCAATTATTCATATGGAATAAGGCTGATAGTCCTTCAACGGCAGACACCCCAGCTAGAATGTAAATTTTCAAAAACAAACATTACGAAAAAAACATTTTTAATACTGCTGAAACATTTTTTTCCCAAAACAAAAAAAGATTGAAAATGTATTTTTTATACGAAATACATACACGACGATATTCACATGGTAAGGTTAAGGTAAAACGAAGTCTCAAACACTTTCGATAATTTTAGTTCCATGAGAGAATGCACAAAATGTGGGGTGGGTACGGGGGTAAGGCAAGGGTAGGTTAGAAAGAAGTCTGAAACATCTCAGGTGGTCTGAAGAATCTAATACAAAAAGGTTTTATGCCAGTTTATGTAATAATTTTTGTTCCATAAGCGAATGCACGAAATGCAGGGGTGGGGTAAGGGTGGGATAAAACTATGTTCTAAACCTTCTCGGAGACTCGACGAACATAATTGCTGAACATAAGAACAAAATGGGATCGAAGTTTAGGAGTCTATAAAACACAAACATACAGACATTAGATTTTAGGTTAGGTTAGGTTTTATGATTCATGCCCGGGCTTTAACTACGAGGTCATATCGCCTACTACCAGAGCGCTCTTTCGTCACTCTGGTGGACATAAGCCCGACTCTACTGTGGGAGTCCTAAATTTTGCCTACCCTAAATTTTTATTCACCTAGGATAGGGGTCTTTAACGAGTACCTGACATCGCACAGGCTCGGGGCCATCGCTTAACGTCCCATCCGAAGGACGGCGTGCTTAAGTTTATTTTACCTCTCAGATAAAATAAACTAAGGGCCTCGGTCGGGTTACGAACCCACGTTCTTGAGCTCAGAAGTCAAGCACGCATACCACTGAGCTACCGGCGCCCTCTCATTAGATTTTATATATATATAGCTTTGGAATAATTCAGAAAATTAATTCATGATAATCAATTGAAACATTTCAACCCTTCAACGAGCCTATGATCCTCAATTCCAAATCTGACAAGCCTATGACGTTGAGTCAATTGAACTCTTCAATGAGCCTATTAGTGTCCAGGCCTAAATCAGACAACCCTTTATACCTGATCCTAATGAAGCTATGGTACCCAATTCAAAATTAGGCATCTGAACTCTTCAACCAGACTGTAGTGCCCAATTCTAGGCCCCTACTGGTCATATTTCCCTATCATCTTGGTTCTACTCTGCCCACATAGGCCACTTTTCTCTTCGTGTCAGGTATCCCTAGGGCTACCTTCCAACGAATCTGACCAAAGAACTGGTCAACTTACAGAGAACCCCAACCCCTAACAAGACCCTGTCTATCTCTATAATTACTTCAGTCTTCTACCAAGCCACAAAACCGCGCTCTTCTGGTTAATTTAACCAAACTACCCCTTAATTAACCAGAAGAAGACACCCTATCCGTCTTATTTCACCTTGCACCAGAATCTAATTTCTTCCTTCAATGGAAACCATACTTGAGGAGTGTCATTCCAAAACTCGACCTGACTTTTAATCATATCTCAACTTGAATTGATTGCCCTAGTCATTTCAGAAAATATAAGATTAATTATAAAAAATAATAGAGGGCGCCGGTAGCTCAGTGGTATGCGTGCTTGACTTCTGAGCTCAAGGTCGTAGGTTCGTAGCCCGACCGAGGCCCTTAGTTTATTTTATCTGGGAAGTAAAATGAACTTAAGCACGCCGTCCTTCGGATGGGACGTTAAGCGATGGTCCCGAGCCTGTATGATGTCAGGTACTCGGTAAAGACTAATTTAGGGTAGGCAAAATTTAGGACTCCCACAGTAGAGTCGGGCTCATGTCCACCAGAGTGACGAAAGAGCGCTCTGGTAGTAGGCGATATGACCTCGTAGTTAAAGCCCGGGCATGAGTCATAAACCCTAACCTAACCTAAAAAATAATAAGATTAATTCCAACAAAGATGGAAGATGGGTTAGTTTGCCGTATTAAGGATGCATCTCTGATCAAGTACGATACACTTTAAAAAAAAAAAGGTTTCGAAACGCAAAATATTATTAATAAAAATATAAATGAAACTAAAAATGGAAGATAGAGGCGGAGAGTATCAGCTCAAATGCGAATCGTGCAGTTAGTTTTATATAGGTAAATCAGGACGTAAATTTAAAGAGCGGTTCAAAGTCACTCCCATAGTAGAGTCAGGCTCATGTTCACCAGAGTGACGAAAGAGCGCTCTGGTAGTAGGATGTGACCTTGTAGTAAAAGCCCGGGCATGAGACATAATAACGTAACATTTATTTCATTCTGATAAATCCTAGCCTTTTCACACAAAGTTCAAGAGGTTTCTTATTTTGTTTCACTTATTTCCTCCATACATTCCGAGCTATTTCGATAAGCCTCCACAAAAGACTTCTAGAACTAGAACTATTTTTATATTATATCTATTAAAAATTTTTTTTTTGCTCTACTAATATTATTTATGCAATTAAAACAGATCTACATTAATGAAACAAAAAGCAAGTTCGTTGACTGTCGACAAGGCGATTGTAAAATGCATTAACAACGGGAAATATCAAGCGGAAAAAACGACATCAGCAAATGACACAATTGCTGATCTGAAACTATTAGGGGAAAAAATAAAGAGACAAAATGTCGGGCATTATACATGAGGTGTCATTTTTCGCTGAGGAGGGACAGAGGGTGCTCCCAAAAAACTTTTTTACTAACCAGCAGCTGTTTTTTTTTTTTTTTGGTTGAAATGTTGGCTGTCTTCTGGAGCGAACTTGATTGACTTGGAGGGGAGAATCGTAGCAAAAAGTTACCTCGTTACTCCCCACAAAAAGTGACAAAATGTCAGCATGCTAGATGCTTTCTCCATATATAATGAGTATAATGGAATTTTATTTAATTAATAAAATTTCCATTACGGTCATTGTATATAGAGAAGCATTCTAGTGTGCTGACGTGATTAAAATTATAATTATAAATATCATAAAGCAAAAATACTAATGATTAAATAATTTGTTTTTCCATAGGGCAAACGATTTTTGCCTAATTTATGTATCAGACTGAGCAATAAAGGTTTTTGGATATCCAGGGCCCTTTTGAGGAACCTGAAGCATAGGGTCAATGCAGACAGCCATAGGACGCTGAGGTCGAAGGAGCCAGATCACGAGGAAGACGAAGCTGAAATGGACTGACCTGGTGAAGAAGGATGTCGTGGATAACCATGTGGTGATCTGGCGACGTATGGGGAAACACAGATCGCGGTAGAGGAAGCTAGTGTGGGCGACTAAGGATTGGCAATGGAGATACTGTAAGTATCCAAAGATTATTAGCATTTATCTGAACTTCGACACAATATGTAGTTATTTTTGCTGATAATAGACATAAATTCAGTTGTCTCATAAATTCATATTAGAATCGCATGAATATATTCTGTACAAATATAAGTTAAAATGTCTCATTTTCATAAAGATACAACTATGGCTAAGTGCAACAAGCAGCGTCTGTAATCTATCATGCATACAGATACGGTGGTGTTAACGACAGACCAAAAAAATACATTAGCTAGGTCCTCGGAACAAACAATTTAATTCTTTGTCTTTAGGAGTGTTAAGCCTCAACCTAATACCCCTTCCTTTGGGCCGATTTGGCTCAAATTCTATAAATTCTGTCCTTATGGGATTCAGATCACACATATAAAATTTCGTGTTAATACATTCACTCTATCGGCAGTTATTAGACTTGTTGTGCCATCGTTAGAGGGCTTTTTCTTTATCATATTTGGAATTTGGAAGTCGGAAAACGTAAAAATCCGTTGAAAATTCCGCATCAAATTTTTTACCTGATTACATAACTTCCCCTATACTTCGTATAACTGGTGAAGTAGAGAACAGAATGTGTACATTAACAGTTCTTAACAAATCTGCTTTCGTAATTGTAAAAAAAAAGCAAATTGAGAGTAATCGTTTTCAAACAAAATTTTGAAAAAGAAAACAATAACAAAACAGGGATTTTACATACTGAATTTATTGAAGAAAAATGGGACCGATTAGAGAGGAACAGTCAGACTTTGAAAGCTGATTACAGTTGTTGTTTTGGCTAATCCAGACGGGAAAACCATTAATCAGATCAATGATTAATTACAGAAGTAAGGCAGAGTCAGGACCGATTAATAAGTTGGACCATTAGTCAGGGGGTTGACTTAGACACCGACTAAATGATAAAACAGATTTGTACAAGTGGGAAAGGGACAGAACTTATTATTTGAAGAATAGGAAATACAACGGTGACAGAATCACAAAATGATTAAATGGAGGGAACCTGCTGAAAAATTAATCGGTTTTACTTCCCCAGCTGTGAGGAGTATAGGGAAAGTAATGTAATCGGTAAAAAATTCAATTCGGAGTTTTCAACGGAATTTCATGTTTTCCGACCTCTAGATTACTAACGTGAAAAACAAAAAAAGTTTCTGTGAACACGATAACTCCCGATAGAATCGACAAAAATTTATATGTGAATCCATGACCCTCTAACGACGACACCTATTGTATTTCAGCCAAATCGACCAAAAGGAGGGGGCATTAGGAGGAGCGACGTCAGTGTGCTTGGACGTGTCGTGAACTTGTGTATAATTGTTGTCTAACTTCGTGTAAGAATGGTATGTTCAGGTCAGGATGTAATGTTATGTTCGAAACGTAGAACCCCAGAGCTGAATGCCATATGTCCAGATAAGTCTGAATATAGTCTCCATAACGTGTTTATTCGAAGTCAGTCGTTTGTCATGGTAGAGTCCTAAGCATCATACGTCTCTTTTATTAAAGTGTTGATAGGTTATAAAAAAATTGGTGTTATAAACAGATTACTAAGGACTTCAAGAGACAGGTAATATCTATTTAGATCTTATGTATCTCTGGATCAGTTGCATGTGTTGACTGGCCTTGCGTGAGGACAATTGGTGTCATGAAATCTACATGAACTCGAACACATATAGTACACATACAATCTCAAGGAGACTGTAACTACGACTATACCCTGATAACGTGTCTGCCTAATTATTCAATTTTTTTTCTAATTTATTAAAAACAGGAGCTTTCTCTTAAATCGTCTGACTGAAGAATTTTGAATTCATTCCAAATTATTGTAGATTTGTGTCTCATAAAAAATTACGCACTGTGGCTATTCGAAAATTTATGTGTAAATCCAGAACCCTCTAACGACAAAACTTTTTTTTTTCAGCCAAATCGACAAAAGGGAAAGGAGTAAATGGGGGGGGGGGGGGGGGGGATGTACATTGCCGATGATTCACCGACGAATATTATTTTATGTATAAATAGTCTTGTTTTCTTTTCTTATTATATTATTTTGTATGTATACATATTATTGTAATCGCACATACATTTTATGTATTTATGGCTTCTTGTAGCCAGATGTAAATATACAAACAAGAAAAAGAAAAACGTAACTGAATGATGGCAGGTACATTTTTTCCCATCAAAATGTGATTGAACTGAAGTGAAAGTTAGGAAAGAAGCAATCCACAGTCCATTTCCTCATTAACTTCTTCAATATCCGGGCCTGGGTTCCGGTCAATATCCACCATCGCGGCTGGTCAGAAGGTAAATAGTCATACCACAGCAAATTTATAGCAGTAAAACTGCAATTGACTGTCCATATAGCAAATAAAAAAAAAATGGCTGATCGTTAATTCGGAAGTGTTTTTGAAGAAAAAGAAGTTGCATAAACACAAATAAAAAAAAAATTGTAATTTTTGAATCGTTTTGTAAATTTTTTTGAAATTCCTTTGAAGTTTTTAAGAATTTATTTATCCATTCAATCTACCGGTCGGTTTAATTATTTATTGTCTTACATAGGGACTTCAGAATCGTACTAAATATCTCACAGGTTGTCAAATAAAATGTAGTATGCCCTCTCACAGATTTTTATTAAAAGTAGCTAGCCGGCTTTCGAGGTTTCCCTCATCATCAGGCAGTCTGATAAAAAATTAAAAATTTTTGAATGAAAACTAAATAATTTTATTATATAATTTAAAATATAAATTGTTAAAGTTTCTAGATTGTTTTATTTATTTATTTTTATTATAAAATTATTTAGTTTTCATTCAAACATTTTTTAGTTTTTTATCAGACTGCCTGATGATGAGGGAAACCTCGAAAGCCTACTACATTTTTTTGACAACCTGTGAAATAATCACTTCTCACTACATCAGCCATCTTCATATTAACGTACTAAATATCGTGTAGAATTTAATTTTTTTATTTTTGGAAATAGAAAGTTGGAAAACATGATATTCCAATGAAAACTTTTATATATATAATATCTGACCGATTACATAACTTCCCCTAAACTTCGTTTAGTTGAGGATGTAAAATTTACTTAAGTCTAATAAAAATATATTTGTTGTGACTAAGGGGGGCCCCCTGTCAAATTAATTTCATACTGGCATTACTGGAAGTAACGTGTAGGCGTCAATGATTTCCTTTGTGTTATTGTACAGTGAGATTTTCTTATAGCCATTAAGGACAATATGAAATGATTTTGAAAGAATGAAGGGGAAGGGCCAGTGTTCAGAAGTGGTTGGTATAAAAAAGATCTGTTATGACTGCAGCACATATATTTTATTTTTTATTATTCTTAATAATAGTTATTGTAACTCATGCCCGGGCTTTAACTATGAGAACATATCGCCTACTACCAGAGAGCTCCTTCGAGCTGTTGATGAATTACAGTTGCATTTTCACCAGAGTTCTGTCTGGGTCACAAGAGATAATGGGGCGGCACCCCTCTTTAAAATTTCAACATATTAACTGTGAAATCAATAGAGGGCATTACCAGCCTTTATTTCCAACCCCAATGAGCCGTATATCCGTAAATATTAGGAAATAAACACAAACGAACACTCAAAAAGATTAGAGAACAAAACCATACATGGCTTCCATTTTTTAAAATCATTTTTGTTATCAATAATGTCAGTAGAATGTCTTTATGTTATTGACATAAAATATTGCAAATTATGTTCCACAAATTTCCAAAACCAGTGTTTGACACAAAAATCAATAGACTGTGGTAAAGAAGAAATTATTGTTAAATAAATTATAAGTATATAAATAATAAACAATAATTGAAATAATAAAATTAATAATAGTTAAATAAACATTAAATAATAAAAATTACCACATTTCCTGTAGAAATTTTATATCTCTGGTCTTTTACTAAATTTTGATTTCTACAGTAGTTTTCGAAAAGGGGCCCTAAAAAATATCAAAAGTTCAAGACCTGCTATTTTGAAGAAAAGGCACGTAATTTAAAAAAAATTCATTTAACAAACTTTTCATTTGGATTTCTAAAGAGATTGTTTTTCTAAATTTTGCAAAAATATTAAATCTAATCCAAAGGTTTTTAAATTATCTTACTAGGGGCAATGAATAGAATGGAATTTACGAGAACAAACAATTGGGTTTACTTACTTAAACTACATGTAAGGTAATCTTTATTTATTAGTTATTTAATGAGATATATACTGTTTTATATAGGTTATTTTATTACTACTTTCAAAATGTGTATTTTTATTATTTATTTATTATTATTATTTTCCTCTCTTTCATTTATGTTTAAAAAGAAATTGTTTCCATCTCTTTTTCAAACTATTATAAAGTATCCTCGAATTCCTTCTACATTGAAAAGATACTGTCGACTCTATTATTCATTAGCTACAATCGTTCGAGCGCTCACAAATTTCCAATCATATATATACACACACAGATACTTATTGCAAAAATGGACAAAACGTATTTAGGAGACCTTGAGACGTGAAATTTAGTAAAAAAACTCGGATTTTTGCACGAATACAATGCTTTCTTATACTAAAGATATAAGAAAGTAAAAAAAAAAAAAGTATTTTAGTAAATCTATTTGGAGGAAGTGGAATGCAGGAGAGACTGATGGGAAAGCTTTATTATGTAAGCAGACCGCAGGTGAAGCCAACGTGACAACCGCTTCAATAAGTGTCAATCCGGGGGGATGTCACCTTTCTCGGAGGCTGACAGGCAAAAAGGAGAGAAAATATATACAGAAGATTTATTATTTTATAAATATAGACATATTTATGTAATATTCAGGTAAACTAACTAAATAGGGTTAGGGTTTATGACTCATGCCCGGGCTTTAACTACGAGGTCATATCGCCTACTACCAGAGCGCTCTTTCGTCACTCTGGTGGACATGAGCCCGACTCTACTGTGGGAGTCCTAAATTTTGCCTACCCTAAATTTTTTATTCACCTAGGGCAGGGGTCTTTAACGAGTACAAGATTCTAAAATATTATTACTAGTGGTGTGTTCAGTTAGGCACCACACTATACGAATGATGACACGCAGTTGCATTGAATGTCGGATCTACTCGAGATTAGAAGACAAGGTTTTTTTTATAGATTCTTTGCCTGTTAATTATCTAGTCATCCCATGAGCAAACTCGGTTTTACGAAATTATTTTAGTTTTCATTCCTATGTTATTGTCTCTAGATTATAATTTGTGTATGAACAGTGTTCGAAAAGTGATTAATAACTCACTTTTTGATCCTACTAAGGTGGGGAAAAACAGATTTCTTCTGGGCACGGTTTCGGTTGGAATGATGAACGAAAATTGAGATCACTTTCCCCCGGGACCTAACTACATTTTATAGTAGTTTTGAAACACATATTTTTAGTAATTTCCTTGATTTGATTTGACAAGTTCTCAGATTTGAGGTAGGATCAATACGAAAAAAGTTATAGCTCCCCGATGAATGTAAACTAAATGTCTATAACGAATATATCTAATTGTAATTTTTAAATCGTAACTCATAGCAACGAACTTTAAAATATGGTTTATTTATTGGTATTTTTTTTGAAAAATTATCTTGAGAGTAGACATTCTTATACCCAGTAATACCAGTATGAAATAGTTTTGAGAAGGGGGAGAGAGAGTGATCTGTAAGCGTGGTTGGTATAAGAAAGTCTTGTAATGGCCACATCACAATTTTTATTACTTATATACTAATTTCTTTTGGTTTATTCTTTTATATATTTTTTATGAGGATGATATGATATGATTTTTAAGGGCAAAATACTGCAAGGTTATCATCGTCCTTCAAATGTAGCTATAAAAATGTAGTAAAAACTCTATATAACAAATAGATAAATAAAAAATACTATATGTTATAGTACAGTCCGGATTCTTTGAGAAAGGGAATTAATTGGTTTATAACAGACTTGTCGTCCCCGAGAGCCTCCGACAGATCGCGTGGGATGTTGTACTTGTCCATGAGATGCTCATAGGCGCGGCACTTCTCTATGATATGTCTGACAGTGAGGGTGTAGCCGCAGGCGGCACACTGCGGGGGCTCCTCTCTAGACATGATATAGCCGTTGGTAAGTCTGGTGTGGCCCATCCGGAGCCTTCCCAACACCACCTCCTCTCTTCTGTTGTCTCTCGATGAACTCTTCCAGGGTTGTACACTCCGCTTCAACAGTTTTAGCTTGTTCATATCCACTTCGTCCCACATGCTTTGGTAAGTCTGGTGTGGCCCATCCGGAGCCTTCCCAACACCACCTCCTCTCTTCTGTTGTCTCTCGATGAACTCTTCCAGTGATGTACACTCCGCTTCAACAGTCTTAGCTTGTTCATATCCACTTCGTCCCACATGCTTTGGTAAGTCTGGTGTGGCCCATCCGGAGCCTTCCCAACACCCCCTCCTCTCTTCTGTTGTCTCTCGATGAACTCTTCCAGGGTTGTACACTCCGCTTCAACAGTTTTAGCTTGTTCATATCCACTTCGTCCCACATGCTTTGGTAAGTCTGGTGTGGCCCATCCGGAGCCTTCCCAACACCCCCTCCTCTCTTCTGTTGTCCCTCGATGAACTCTTCCAGTGATGTACACTCCGCTTCAACAGTCTTAGCTTGTTCATATCCACTTCGTCCCACATGCTTTGCCAGTCCCAGTGAATGTTGGCTGCTATCAGACGAAGTAACTCATTGGGAGTCAGGGGAACAGGACAGACTTCAGGGAGATCTTGTGCATCTTTTGCTGCTTTGTCCGCTCTTTCGTTGCCAGGAACACCGGTGTGAGCAGGTACCCACACGTATAGCACCGTTTTTTCCTGCCTGTATTAACATGGTATGATACCTATGGATTGGGAGCCATGGTGGCCGTGCGGGCTAGAGCGTAGGGCTTTGGTCGCATGGTCTCACCATGGTTTGCGGGTTCGAATCCCGTCCGGGAGTGAGTTTTATTTCGTAGATAGAACTCCCTCCCGGGGCCATGGATGTCGTAAATATAACTAAATAACTCATTGACATGGCTAATATGCACCGTACATAAGGCCAAAAAAAAAAAAAAAAAAAAAAAAAAAATACCTATGGATTTGGTAAACTAGTGGATGATTGGGGAACATGTTGTTGTTTTTTATGAGGAGATTCATTTTGTATTCACTTCATTTTATGTTTTACTAGTTATGTCATCACATATGTGTCCAACTCTAAGGCCAACCTCCACATTAGGCAATTCCGAAGCGACGCGACTGATACTCAAGTATCAGCCATTTGAGTTGCCTGTGGGTATAATACCTGTAGGCAACGTTTCTCCTCACACTGAGGATACTGTGCAGCGACTAGAATCTCTTCAGTCTCCATGTAGCCGTGGCGAGAAGCTGAGTTGTTCACCATGTCAAGTGAAGATTCTTCAAGTGATGAAGATGTCGTTGTGTCTTATTATTATAGAAAAAGGAAATTCCAAAGATTATGGCGCCATCCTTACATCGAAAGGAATGTTAACTGTTTGTTGGTGCTAAAGAGCTGGAAAAGTCGGATTCCAAGTTCGTAGCATTCTACCGAATGACGAAAGAATCATTCCTACACTTGATTGGCATTGTTTCTTCATCCATAAGACAGAGGAACACACAAATGCGGGACGCAGGAGACTCAAGGGACGGGCGACCTTCCTAGCAGGTCGCTTGAGACTGGTAGGATACGGGTCTCCTGGGAGTGGCGTCGTTTGTGTCTCCCCACCACTCAACATAGGAAGTGACTTGTAAGATACCCTCAAGATACTTGAGTATCAGTCGCGTCGCTTCGGAATTGCCTAATGTGAAGTTGGCCTAAGAGTTCATAGCTGCTTGTTCATAGCTGTTCATAAGCTATCTTAATCTATACATTTCTTATGTATCCTATTTACCATGTTTTGAGTGTCGGAATTTATACTAAAAGTATAAGAAAGTAGAAAAAGGAATATTTCACACTTCTTCCCCAGAAGAAAATTGAAACAGGAAACTTGGCTGAGTGTTGTTGGTAAGTTAAGAGCCCAAACTGTTGAAAGATCATAAAGTCAGATTTTCATTATAAGTTTTACACTTGTCTACCGAAGGTATGTTTTGTTGTGTTTCACCTTCTTTTTATTAATCCTTTCTTTAGTCACCTGCTTCTGAGAAATGGCAATTTTTTTCTTTATTTTTTTTTTTGTTGAAACTCCCCCTCTTTTACAAGATGGCCCCTTAAAACTCGGACCAGCCTCCTGTTTTATTAAATAAAGCAAGTGATTTGTAAAACTCTTTTCTTTGCCTTCCATTTTCCTCAGGAAAACTCCGACAACTTTAATATCTCTATTCCAAACAGCTGGAAAAAATAAATAAATAAGCATTCAAAGAAAAGCATGCGAATGTTCCATTGGACAGATGTAACAGGAAATTTAAATGTTCATAAAACATTAATTTCTCCTACAATTTTTAAAGAGAAAAATAAAAGTTCAAATATACTTCAGGACTTTAGTCACGTTCACGCAAGATAAACAATTTACTAAGTCAGTATTTAATTGTTCTAAAGTCCAAAACTTCCAAATTTATGTTGAAAAATGTAACTTTTATTTCATGAAGGTGGTATAAAACAAACAACTATTTGGCCTTCGGGCTCCCAAAAATATATTCAGAATATTTTAAACATTATCAACATTTTTGTGACAAAAAAAATCATTAATAACCATTATAGTTAGTTATTATGATTCATGCCCGAGTAACTACAAGATACATGCCCTCTTGGCTTGTCCATTTACCAGCGCAGAACGCGAAAGTATGTTTAGTGTGATCATACAAAACAAGATGGTGCTCCCCACTACAGTCCAATTAATAGTGCCTCGAACCAAAAACCAAGACATTCTTGATACATTTCTGTACATTATATTGTTATATAACTTTACATTGTAAATAAATGGCTGATAAGCTAACTCCATAAGGCCACAAACAAAAAAAAAAAAAATTACTAGGTCATATCGCCCACTACCAGAGCGTTCTTTCGTCACTGGTGGACATGAGCCCTACTCTACTATGGGAGTCATAAATGTTGCCTATCTTAAATTTTTATGAGGGTGGGGGTCTTTAACGAGTACCTGACATCGTACAGGCCCGGGACCATCGCTTAACGTCCCTTCCGAAGGATGGCATGCTTTAGTTTATTTTATCTGAAGCAGCGGCCAGGTTTCGAATCCGCAGTTCAGTAAGCAAGCACGCGTACCACTGAGCTACCGGTGCCCTTTGGTAGGCAATATTAAAATCTGATTAAACACCATGCGACATGGTAACTAACATTCCAACTATTGATATGGTGGCCGAAAGCGTAGGGCTCTGGTCGCATGGTGTCTAACCATGGTTTGTGGGTTCGAATCCCGTCCGGGAGTGAGTTTTATTTCGTAGATAGAACTCCCTCTCGGGGCCATGGATGTTGTAAATAATTAGATAACACAGAGATGGCTAATATACTTTGATCATAAGGCCAAAAAAACTGTTGATATAGTTACCAGGTCACAAAGTGTTTAAAAGATCAGATTTACCTATAAAGTTACCGATAAATGGTTTACTTTCTCGCAAAGGTTTTGATAATGCCTGATAAAAGTGAATTGTCTATAAAAATAAAATAAATATATTTTGGAGAGACCGAATAATTTGTGTAAAATACGTTTTAAAAAGTGCATGGAAATTTTTTTTTTTTTTTGAGAATTGGAAAAAAAAGGTTAATAACAATATATTTTTATTCTGGTCCTGTAATGGCATCATTTATTATTATTGTCATGTTTGTCCGATTTTAAGATTTAATAACTATTTACATATCGCACATCCCCAATAAAAGTAGAAAACTCAAACAATCAGAAGTTTGTAGAAGTAGCAAATGAAAATAGACAATTTTCAGATTAGCTAATTTTCAAAATAATGTTTATACAAATGTTTAATTCTTTTTAGGGCATTAGTGTATACACAGACTATTCTTTGTATACATATGACATCCATTTTCTGAGTTATGACATTACGTCTTGATCATTAGAATAAATAATTATAGTTTTTTTCCCCCAATTTTCATAACTTACAGATAACGCATGTAAAAAAATTATTATAATAAAAGGTTATTACGTGATCACGAAATAACATCATTATTCTTTATTAATTTATAGATATTGTTATGTTGAGAATATTATTCTTCCCAATAGTATGAACTTTAGTGAGAATAAACGAGAAAAACTTGCAATGTGTTCACGAAAGGTCTTTTTTTACTCGTATAAAAATCCCTAGCCTAGGTGAATAAAAATTTAGGACTCCCATAGTAGAGTGTGGTTCATGTCTACCAGAGCGACGAACAAAAATTTAAGATGTGTAGGTATGTAGTGAATATTATTCTGCTCAATAGTATGTAAGAAAATAAGAATAAACGAAAAAAAATCCTTAAAACTTAGATTAACAAAAATATATGTACAGTTACATATTTTTATATTCATAAAGTATGTTACTGTATTATATTACCATGTTATGGTTTAACGGAAATAAATATTATTATTATTAAAGATGAGATATTGACATTTCATAAATTCCCCAAAGTTCCCCAGTTAGATTCACTTTGGACTGGATAAAACAGATAAAAGCTTTCCACAACTTGCCACTCCTTGCACACTCTGTTTCTACTTTCTTTTCTTTGGCCCAACTTGATAACCTACTCAAACTCCCTTTTCAATGTAATGTCAATATACAAAAACCATAATTTAAAATAAATAAATAAAACTTTTCTTTCTTGTCACATTCTTGCCGTCTTTTGTCGAATAACTAACTATATTTTATATTATTTTACTTTACAATTTTCAAACACAAATTTATTGTTATATATAAAAGGATTTGCTGCGCAGTTTTCAACGGTATTTCCGGCCCCTAGATTCCAAATACGAAACAAAAAAAATGTCTGTCTGTGAACACGATAACTCACGATAGAATGAACGTATCGAAATTTTATATCCGAATTCAGAATGCTCTAACGACGACACCTATTGTTTTTCTGTCAAACGGAAGGGGGACTAGGTGAGAGGCTTAACGCAAAAACTATAATAACATCCATGTAATGTCTATGTAATGAATGTATCGACACAAAATTTTGTATGAGCATTGAGGAGCCTCTATGTAAGTCAACTGTTGAATATTAGCACATATGGTCAACTGGTTTGGAGAGGGAACGAAAAATTAATTGATTAATCCGTTCTGGGGAAGTTCATTGCCGGTGATTCACTGACGTGTCCCAGCAAGAAACATAAAAAGTAATATCTTCGAATAGCGAAGCTCTAGTAGAAGATTTGTGTTTTTGCAGAATTCATAATACAAAATGATGAGACCAAAAAAGTACAATTTTCAGTAAAAATTAATATTCTCTGAACCATAACCATTTAAGAAAAATTACAGGGAATAATAAAAAGATTTTACGAATATAATAGTTAAGAAAATTTAATTATAGAATATTTATTGCATCTTGGAAAATTCATTCTAAAGCAGGAAGCTTTTGTTTATATTACAGAAAATTACTTTATACAAATTTGTACAGTTCATAGATGAAAATAATGCAATTTTTACAGAAAAACTATATATTGGAAACTTAGAATTAGTAAGTAAGATAAAACTTAAAGAAGAGATCGGGAACATGAGAAGTAACAGAAAAGGGAATATGGTAATAACTGAGTTATCATCTAATAACAATAAAATACAAATACAGTTAAAACCATCTTCAAGAAGGAAATAGCACTGAAGAGATAAGTTTAAAAAATTGTTTTAATTGTGTTTATTAGTTCTATATTATTGTCAAATCAAATTAATTAATAACCTCAGTTACATTCTAAAGAATTTTTATACATGTACATATATAAGGTGAGTCGCGTCGGACTCCAAGAGTCATATTTTCATTTGTAGTTTTCATAAAAGTTAGAATTTTTCAATGGAAAATGTTGATTTCCTCATAAATACTGTAGTTAATAATATATCTGTATATCAAAAATAACTGATTACTTAAAAGAATTTTAAAAAATATTTTTAATTTTCTAACGCATAAGGTGAATCTTCTAGATTCTTATGATTTATATTTGAGTTTACCTAAGATTTTTAATAAAATACTTTTCTTGGCTGCACTGCAGGCGTTAATTATAGCCTACCATAACCTTCCCACTTTTGTAAAGTACTGAAAAGTCTTGCCTATACATCTCTCGTTTTGGAATAGTGATAATATTATTTTTTGTGTAGTTTGTTTTTTTTTTACTTATTGTAGTTTTTTTATTCTAGTAACCATTTTCAGTTGTTTTTATTCTTGTATTTATATTTTATCTATTGGAGAAGATAATAATAATAAGTTATCTTTTTATACAGGAAGTAGCCGATGCTATGAATGGACCCACACATGAACCCTTCTGAAATTTAGACTTCAACAAAAGGTTCGAGGCAAACTCTTAGTATTTTTTCCCCCAAAAAAGGATGATGCTATGTGCAGATTAAAAAAAAAGGTAAGAATCAAGAAACTATTATACAGATATCACGTTTTTGGCTAACTTTGAACTGCTATATATCGGGACCATTAATTTTTGAAAAATCTAAAGTTTTACACAAATCCTGAGGTACTAAGGGAACATTCTCACAAAGTTTGAACGCTTGAAATATGGAGTATATATATTAAACAAAATTGAGGTAGAATATTCATACAGTATACTATATATATATGATACAATATTGTATGTAAAATGAGTTGGTTGGTTAGTGCTTTTGTTTATCCATAATTACCAAGGCAGATTAAACAATAATATGGCTGCGTTGGGATGCTTCATTTGCTACATAATTATATCGATCTACTAATTACGTTGGATTCCTGCGGCCCTTGGATTGCCAATACCAAATTTTCGCCGACATTGCTCCTCATTCTGGCTAGTTCCTGAGGATTAGAGTTAAGACGAGGGGAAGACAGATTATAAAAAAATATAATTAAAGAAAAATTGAAGCGATGAGAACCAAAAAAAATATATCGCATGTGTTTCTCCACCAGCTATACCAGTGGTCGGCAAACTTATTAGCCAAAGAGCCAAATATGAACATTACAACAATTAAAAAAAAAAAAAAAAATAAAGCCAAATCCGTTTGTTTAGTAAACTTTTATTACACTGAATAAGTAGTACACTAAATAAAACTAAATTTCATACTTAATAAATATTTATTAATGCTTACAATGTGCTTGCATCTCCTTGGAAAGTTTGAGTAAGTCAGGTTTGTATGTTGTTGTTTTTAATTTTAGGCATGATTCAAAGTTCTCATCAATAAGACGACTTCTCAGTTTACTCTTGATAATGTTCATGCTTGAAAAAGATTGTTCGCATATATATGTAGAACCGAAAAGGGAAAGAACAGCAAACGCGAGCTTTTTCAGCTGATCGTAAGAGTCAGGAATACTATTCCAGGCGTTGAAAATGATCAAGTCTTCCTTCTCCAGGTCATTCAAAGCAGATCACTTGTGTTGTGCCAGAGCCGCACTTAAGGAGCCAAAGAGCCACATGCGGCTCTGGAGCCGCACTTTGCCGACCACTGAGCTATACGAAGTATAGAGGGAACTTATGAATCGGTCAGAAATTCGATATTACGTTTTTAGCGGAATATAAAGTTTTCCGCGCCCCTTATTACAAAAATGAAAAAAAGCAAGTTCTGTGACCACGATAATTCCTTGTAAAAGTAATGTATCGACACAACATTTTATATTTGTATCCAGAACTCCATAAAGACGACACATATTAACTTTCAGTGGAATAAGCCGAAAGGAAGCGGGTCAGAGGGCGGCTTAACTAAAAAAACCAATAACTGTCGATGTAATAAATGTATCAACATAAGATTTCATATGTAAATTCAAAACTCCATAAGGCGACATTTAATTTTTCACGGAACTGGCCGAAGGGAAAGGGATGTCAGATGGGGCTCAACAGAAAAAGCCCAATAACTGTCAATGTAATAAATGTATCGACGTGAAATTGTATATTCAATTTCCTAACTTCATACGGACGACACCTATTAACCTACAGCTAATTTACCTACTTTAAATTTTTATTCACAGGATATGGGTCTTTAAGAGTACCTGACATCGCACAGGGTTCGGAAACATCGCTTAACGCCCCATCCGAAGGACGACGTATTATAATATTCTGTTGAAAGCAAGAAATTCGATCTCGGATTTAAGGACTGCAATACTTCCTTATACTAAAGGTATGAGAATGTAATAAAAATATATAAAATACATAAAAGTTAAATTAAAAATTTTAAAAACCCCGGACACAATAACATTTTGGGGCTGGACGACGTCGACACACCTGCAAAAATCCTGATTTTACACAAACGACATATCCGATTTCCACCAAACATGTCTAAAAACTATCTCGCAAATACCAGCTTTTGAAACAAAAAAACCGCTTTGAAATCGGTTCAGCCGTCTTGGAGCTACGATGCCACAGATAGACACACACACACAGACAAAGGCTTCAAACTTATAACACACGGTTAAAAACATAATATGTGAATATCTAGTTTTAAACCTACTTAAATGAAATTCATTTATATGCGTGACTATTACAAACCTACAGAAAATTTCATAAATATAAGTAAAGATTTAAGACATAATGAGAGACAAAATGAAGACTAGATAAGAACAAAAAGAGCCGGGAGATTGGGAAGACATTGTGGGAAACACGAAGTAATAGTGTCTGGTCACGTGACCTAGGTAGGTTTCATCCCAAAGTGCAGTCAGAAATATGACTGTGGACAGTTTACTAATGGGTTGTGACACGACAGTCTATTTTCCACATAACTAGTTTTATTAACTGGTTAGCGTCTTTTTGTCAGTCTCACGAGATTGTGGAGACTTTAATTATTTAATTTTTTTAAAAGAAAAAATAAGTTTTTTTTCTCAATATTTACTTTCTCAGCTATATGAAGTATAGAAAAAGTTATTAAGTGTCCAGTAGGGAGCCATGGTGGCCGTGCGAGCTAGAGCGTAGGGCTTTGGTCGCATAGTCTCACTTTGGTTTGCGGGTCCGAATCCCGTCCGGGAGTGAGTTTTATTTCGTGTATAGAACTTCCTCCCGGGGCCATGGATGTCTTTAAATAATTAGGTAACAACACCATTATAAGAGTCATGGCTAATATAATATAAAAAAAAGTATCCAGTAAGTATTTTCAGCAAATAGGTCCAACACTTTTTCAGGTGAAATTAATTTTTTACTATTTCTTTCTCGTTCAGCTGATAGCACTAAATGTACTCTAAAAAACAATTATTTTCCCTTTTTACGGCTTTCATTGAATACATTCTAAAATATGCAGTTAGTCTTAATAGTCTTTTTATTTTAGGTAAACATTGCATCATTTTGGGAGAGATTTTAAAATTGCCGCGCGTTTTGTTGTGCGACGCAAGATGATGCTTTCGGTAAACTCTCATATTTCGCCGATTGGCAGTATTCGTTAGAGTCCAAACTTTAAGAAAGCGTAATTTGAATTCAAATAACGTTTGACTGGGAACTGAAGCTTTCTTATCCTTGTCTTGATTGTCATGTTTGTCTATGGTGGAGTTGTCGTCATATATTATAATTTTTTTAAATTAGCTACATTAGATCACAATTTTCTAGGCGGGCACCCCCCCAGCTAAGCCCTTTCTGATCCCCTATTCCAAAAATTAAAAAGTGTGTGACTAAACTTAAGCAAGTAGGATGTCAGGTACTCGTTAAACACCCCTGCTCTAGATGAATAAAAAATTTAGGGTAAGCAAAATTTAGGACTTCCACAGTAGAGTCGGGCTCATCTCATGTCCACCAGAGCGACGAAAGAGTGCACTGGTAGTATGCGATATGACCTCGTAGTTAATAGCCCGGGCATGAGTCATAATAATTAATAATAATAATTATTAATTGTTTTTTTTTAGTTGAGCCCCCTACTCTGATCCCCTTTTCCGTTGTCTGGTTTGATTGAAAATCAATAGGTGTCGTCTTTATGGAATTCTGTAAACGCATATAAAAAAATTTCGTGTCAATATATTCATTTCATCGGGAGTTATCGTGTTCACAGAAACACACAAATATTTAAAATGAAATTCATGAAATCTTATCATTGAATTTCAGACCGATTACATAACTAGCCGTATACTACATATAAATAAGAAAGTGGAAATGTTATGTGTTTCTATTTCCATTCTCCCCCTTTACTTGGGAATGGTACAACTTGGTGGCCCCCTGGGACTGCACAAAGATCTGTCATAATCCGTCTTCAGGTGATCTGTAGCTACGTCACTTTGGTTTATCTCATTTCCTCAGCCCTTGGAAGACAACAAATTAACTTTCGTTTGTCCTCCAATACGTTCAGAGAAGGTTTCTGGCAATCTTAATTTTATAGAATTTCTATGTATTTTTTTTATTATTAAATACTATTTATTTCGATTAAACCTCACTAGGGTAATTAGATTCGTAAAATACATACACCAACCTGTATTAAATCTTAGAATATATACAAATATGATAACCCTGGCCAAAACCTGGAGCACGGCCGTTCTTCTGTTGGGACGTTAAGCGATGGTCTCGAGCCTGATGTCAGGCTACCTACTCGTTAAAGACCACCACCCTAGATGCATAAACCTAGGCAATATTTAGGACTCCCACAGTAGAGTCGGATTCATGTCCACCAGAGTGACATAAGAGCTCTCTGGTAGTAGGCGATATGACCTCATAGTTAAAGCCCGGGTATCAGTCACAATATGTATCTAACATATGAGAATAATAATAATAATTATAAAAATAAGTAATGTTTAAATAGTGTAATGAATAGCAACAAATTTTAAAATAAATTTTTATGGAAATCTTTATTATAAAGGACAACTAATAAAGAAAAAATAAAATATATGTGGTGACAAAATCGAGATTTGATTTTACCAACCACTTTTTACAGACAATACACTCTCTCCTCACCCTCCACACTTCTTAAATTAATTTCATACTGGGTATATGAAAGTAATGTGGTTTTATTTTTTACACTCAGTAATGAGAGGAGTGAGGGGGGAGAGGGAGAGAGAGAGAGAGATCTGTACAAAAGAGGTTGGTATAAGAAAGTCCTGTAATGGTCACATCACATATAAGGTAAGAAAACACCAAATCTGAAAAAAGACCTTTGGAACAATTTACTGAACACAAATTGGATTTTTTTTCAGAAATTATAAAAAAAATTAGTAGTCGGGCGTCTTTTTTATAGTTTTTTTTCATGTATTTATATTTATATATAAAGAGATTGTTCGACTACGGATTTTGCAAATTTTCTTCATAATTTTTGAAAAAATCCAAGGCTTGTGTTGCAGTAAATTGTTCCGAAGGTCCTTTTCTCAGATTTGGTGTTTTGTTACCTTTAGATACCACATGCTATTATATACATTTTCACTTTTTTTCAAAATCGGATTTTTGTTTATTTTATTTCAAATATATAAATAAAAATGTTTATTTTCCAAGGGTTAGGACTTTTGTTGCTCTGTAAATTTACCAAGTCAACCTAACGAGTACACATGTTTTTGTATTATTTTAATGATGAGAGTATACAATATTTTAAAAATGATGCATTTAACTTTTTCAGAGTTAGGTTACGTAACCTCGTTTTACGGTACTAATAATTTTGGATAAATAAAATACAATAGTATCATTATTATTGAAAAACAGTCCACAAAAAATTCGAAATCCTGAACAGTGGTAAGAAGCTAGAACACAGTCTGACTATTGTTGAAGACATAATACAAGATGATAATAATTTCAATTAATTATTGTGATTAGGTATTGACTTAGTGAGGACACGATGGGATATTAAAATAGGAAAGATCTGGTTTCTGCAGGAGGGCAGTTAGTGAACAAGCTAGGCTAACAAGATATGGTTGGAATCACAACTTTTGAAATTAAGTAAAAAATAATTTTTTCCTAGGACATACATATCCTAAAAATAATAACATAAGAAATAAACAAAATAATACAAATATGAGCCAACTGAGACAGAATAAAGAAAAAATAAAGCCTCTAAGAATTAATATTAAATGTTAATGACAGGTAATTGAGTGGTTGACGCGAAAAAGGTTCTAAACGCCAAAATAACACTTCCTTCCTCTGCCATGTGGAGAAATACTGGTGGCTGTTAGAACCTTCTTCATGAGGCTCAACGCTGACGTGGGCTCAACACTACCAACTGCTGCTGTAACGGCAAGAAAAAACTTCCCTACACAGTCCTAGAGACCTATAGAACCTGATTTCACAGAAATCTCATTTTCGACTAAAGTGGCTCTTAGAACCTTTTTTTGCGTCAACCACTCAATTATTAAAACAATGAAAATAAAATAGTGAAAAAAAAAAGAATGTAAACAATAATGAGTTAAATATGAATTATAATTTTCGGAGGCAACAACATTTTTTTTAGTCATTTGGGTCATTTTGAACTCATTACAAAAGAGAGACTGCGTCCTGAAAATTTTGCACAAACGTGCGCCGTTACACCTACTAGATTATTTTTTTTCAAATATCTTGGTAAAAAACGAAAAAAAAAAAAAATCAATTAAATGTTTGCTATCCCTCCAAACCAATCGATTGTTCGAGCTAAAAAATCAATAGTTGACTTACATAGGGACATCTGAATCCTTATATTAAATTTCAAAGGTTTTATGTTAACCCTCCCCTCTAATCTCCTGATCGATTTGACTGAAAATCAATATATGGGGTTCTGAGTATATAAAGTGTGTTGATACATTAATTCTATCGGGAGTCATCATGTTCTCAGACACATACAAACATGTTTTTTTTTTTTTCATTTTTGAAAATCAGTTACATAACTTCTGCTATACTTCGTATAGCTAAGGAATTAAACAGAGTGTATGCTCGCTGTTTATTTATTATTTTTATTTTTGAACACATTTTTTGTCACAACTTTTGTTTTTTATTAGGGTGGATTTTTCTCTTATACTAAATTGAATTAAATATTCTGTCATTACGGAGGACAATTTTTTACATATAGAGAGAGACATGGCTTCATTTAATTAAAATTATTTTTTTAAACATCAACCAAAAATATGTAGAGGAATTTTCTACATATATATGCACAGCAGGATAACATAAAGCAACAGGACTTAAATCATAATGAGAAAATAATTTTTTTTTTTACAAAACAAGAGGAAAAACATGTTCGTATATGCAAATATTTGTAATAGAGGAGAAAAAGTTAATACAATAAAATAAAATTTAAATTTAAAAAGTAGAAGGTTTTAAATGGCCAGGGGAATAATCCTGAGAGATGAAAATGAAATATTAATGGAGATGGCAGTAAGTTAGAGGGTCAAACACGAGGACTTAACGTAGCGGAATACAACATGTTGTCGGGCGGGTGGGGCTGTCTGTGTCATTTAGCGCTAACAACACGTCTGCATTATTAACGCCTCGAGTGGACATATCCCTCAAATCGTTAATGCACTAATGGGGTCTGCACTCTGAGCTAGGATCAGCACGGATCATTCGTCATGATCCTTGGATTTATCAACTTTGAGCACAGAAGGAGAAGGTGTATTTGTAAATTTAACTTGTACTAATCTAAAGTTCATCCTTTTTGGGAAATTGGGAAATTTTTAGAGGAGAGGGGGAAAAAGAGTGTGATGTGTAAAAGCATGGTTGGTATAAAAAAGTCCTGTAATGACGTCATTACATATATTTCTTTGAGGGTGCTGGTAGCTTAGAGGGTAAGAAAACCTTGAGCACGCCGTCCTTTGGATAGGATGTTGATAATGCTCCCAAGTCTGGTGAATTGTCAGATACTCGGTAAAGACCCCTACTCTAGGTAACAAAACTTGAGTAGGCACAATTTAGGACTCCAACAGTAGAGTCGGGCTCATGTCTACCTGAGTGACGAAAGAGCGCTCTGGTAGTAGTGAAAACCCGGGTACGAACCACAATAACTAACTAGCTATAATAATTATTGTTAATTAAACATTTTTAATAACTTTTCCGGAAATGTATTCTTCATCCTGGAATATGTCCTCTAAGAATAATAACATGAGAAATAAACTAAAGAATACAAGCATCAACCAATTGAGAAATAAAAAAAAAAAAAAGAGGACTCTAAGAGTTAACTCAAAAAACAATAATTATTACTTTACCTACTATATTTATTATATACTTTATTTGGCGCCGGTAGCTCATTGGTATGCATGCTTGCTTACTGAGCTCAAGATCGCGGGTTCGAAGCCCGGTTGATGCCTTTACTTTATTTTATCTGGAAGGTAAAAATTTAAGCATGCCGTTCTTCGGGTAGCACGTTACGCGATGGTCCTAACCCTGTACGCTGTCAGGTACTCGAAAAGACCGCCTATCCTAAATGAACAAAAATTTAGGGTAGGCAAAATCTAGAACTCTTACTGTAGAATCGGGCTCATGTCCTCGAGAGTGACGAATGAGCGCTTTGGAGTGACCTTGTAATTAAAGCCCGGGGCATGAGTCATAATAACTAATTATACTTTTTTTTGTCTACTGTGTAACAATATCATTTTTCTACTCATATTTTCAAGTATTTATTTATTCATTTCACTTTATTTTTCATCAGTATTGTTCTAATGTGTGTCAAACTCTAAGAGTTACTATCTGTTTATGTATCTAATTTATAAAGTATCTTAATGTATACATTTTCACGACGTATCCTATTATCATGTTATGGTTTAACGGAAATAAATATTATTTATTTCATTTTCATTAAGTGTTATTTGAAGGTCAACGGAAAACGAATGAAGTGACCATGTAAAAATCTAAGCCCCTGTTCGGGCGCCATTGACAACTTCCAAAAGCTCTTTTTGAAGTAGACCAAGTTTGCTCATTCCGAAGACAGCCCTCCTCCCACCCCACAAAGAAGAAGGAATCCAAGAGCCTCTGGTAATTGAGAAAGTCTTAGGTAGGAGAAGAAGAAGAAGTCGAACTAAACTGGAATTAACATGGTAGTTGTGTGTGTGATAAGGAGAGGAAGAGGTAACAAGTTTTAGAGGGGAGGGGGGGGGGGGGGGCCTCAGGTGCTGATGAAGAAACTGGCTATCACTCTTCTCCCTCCGCCCCCTCAGCATCAGCATCAGCATCTGTCTTCATCAGCCCCTCTGATAATTATCCAAGACACAATCTGATTAGTTTCAAATTGTAAGTTAGAGTAGCACTGGTCCTTCATATCACAACTCACAAAAAATCGGTAAATCGGATGTACTTCCCCAGTACGAATTATTAAATTAAGTTTTCGCTCTCCTTCAAAAATCATACGATCGTTTGGCTGAAAATCCATAATCGTTGACTTACATAGGGGCTTCTGAATCCTCATACTATACCTCCTCCTCTGATACTCCTTGGCTTCGGCCGATTTCGTGAAAAAAAAATCGGTACCGTCGATATATTCATTACATTGGCAATTAATATAGTTTTTGAATTTAGCCTCCTCCCTTGAACCCACCTTTTACTTCAGGCGATATTGCTAAAATTTGACAGGTTATATCCACATTGGGCTTCGACTTCAAATATAAAATTTTCTGACGATACATTCATTACATCGGCTGTTATTTGGGGGTTTTTGAGTTGTGCCTCCACTCTGATCCCCTTTTCCCCTTCAGACAATCCTGCAGAAAAATTATTTCATGTCGCCCATTCGCGGATTTGAATTCACATATAAAATTGTCGATAAATTCATTGCATGGCAGTTATTAGACTTGTTGTCTTAATCCCCACCCTCCTACTAATGTATTATATATAATATTTTTATTTATTTAATTTTTTTTATCTCTTTTATTTTATGGCTCCTTATATTTATTTACTATCATTTATTATGTATATATTTTATTTATTTTTATGTGTTTACTATTAGTTTGTGCGTATTCATTTCTTTTTTGCTTATTATTTGCTTTAAATATTCTGTATTACTTATTACTTCATCATGTATTTTTATAGTCAACACTTCTCCTTATTGTTTTTGTACAGATTGTAGAAAATAAATAATATTAAAAAAAAAAAAAAAGACTTATTGATTAAGCCCTCCCCAATATTAATCCCGTTGGCAGATTTCTCTAAAAATTAATAGGTGTCGTCCTTATGGTGTTCTGGATACACATATAAAATTTCGTGTTGATACATTCATTCTATCTTGAGTTATCATGTTCGCAGATATACTCAACTTTTTAGAATGAGGATGGAAACATTAAATTTCGCTGAAACTCAATATTGCATTTCTTTCCGATTACATAACTTCCACTATACCTTGTATAGCTGGGGAAGTATACAATTAAAAAATATATATATAATTTTCCAGGAGTAACTAATTTTCCAACAGAATATTTTTTCGGACGACTTCGTTCTCTGAGTTAAATGTTCCGGGCACTTGGTGCTTCTGGATAATGTAAATATTTTATTTTTATATTTCTTTATAAAATAAGTTTTCATTCTAATTAGTATATAAGTGAATATTACTATATTTTGTAAAGAAAGTTGTAATTATTCTAAAATTTAATACAGTAAATTGAAGTAGGTCTGTCGTTAGTAGGAGTTGTCCTCTGGCTAATGATGTGTAGTTGACAGTTTTAATGAAGAAATGTGAGTTGTTTTGAGTGCGGCCTCTGATTGTTAATTTAACATGATTAATGATATCTTTTGGATTCAATTTTGGAAGTCAGCCCGGTTACTGACAATACAGTTTTTCTTTCTTTTCCAAGTATTAAAATAACAATTTCAATAAAAATAAATATACATACATACACATATATCAAATTAGTCATTGGAAAGTTTATAGAGTGGTCCGGTGATGCCGTCTCTAGGTCTCTTTGGATGGCTCACTGGGTCCTCTGGGGGCCTGGATTGTCCCTTTGGTTCTTCTTGGCTTACCGGCCGGGGGCAAAAAAAAAAAAAAAAAAAATTAAATGAATTTTTAATTTCATGGCCAATATGCACGAAACATCAGGCCAAAATGAAGGGGAGAGGGGGGGGGGGGGGGGGGGGGGGACTAGTTTCAGTTTCTCTTTGTGCTAATAGACTATATTTTTATTTTAACTATTTTTATTTACTGTTAAGTTTACATTAATTTATTAACTTATAGATACTGCCATAAATATATTATTATAAATATGATAGAGATTAACTTATTGATAAATAAAAAAATTAAGTGTTTTGTACATTTGTCTTTGGATGGAACATAATTTTCGTGTGTAACGCATGATACGATGGGCTTCTGATAACTAAAGTAAATGCGATTATTGTAAAATGGTTTTGGGAATTGAATAATAGAATAACGGATATAAAACAAAAATCAACTACTTACCATTTTATTTCCATTTTCACTTGTTTTTTTCATTGTATTGTGTACATTTTATGCGATACACAATAAATTCAACACAATAAGTACCCTTCCCTTATACGATTCTCAATAAGTGAATTTAAAGCGTTGCACACTCAAAAAAAAAAAAAAAAAAAAAGTGCATTAATTCAAACACAAACAGATAAGAAATACATGTGTTGTATTAAAGCAGGGAAGAGGGCGCCAGTAGCTCAGTGGTATGCGTGCTTGACTTCTGAGCTCAAGGTCGTGGGTTCGTAACCCGACCGAGGCCCTTAGTTTATTTTATCTGGGAGGTAAAATAAACTTAAGCCCGCCGTCCTTCGGATGGGACGTTAAGCGATGGTGTCGAGCCTGTACGATGTCAGGTACTCGTTAAAGACCCCTACCCGAGGTGAATAAAAATTTAGGGTAGACAAAATTTAGGACTCTCACAGTAGAGTCGGGCTCATGTCCACCAGAGTGACAAAATAGCGCTTTGTTAGTAGGCGATATGACCTCGTTGTTAAAGCCCGGGCATGAGTCATAAAACCTAACCTAACCTTAAAACAGGGAAAGGTTAAATCATCAAAAGTGAAAGGTGCGCGCAAGTATGCGCAGTCTGCTCAGTGGTCGTCAAGAATTTTACGATTTTTCATTTGCGTTTTGGAGGGGGGAAACGCTGCATCAAAACGTCCTGCTATAACTAAGCAATGAAGTTAAGCTTCAAAAAGTCTACTTCGTATAACTGGAGAAGTAAAAGTGAGCAAAAATGAAAATATGGTTTGATTAAGTCTTTTTGAGGTCAGAAAATGATTGAATTATTAAGTTTAAGTAGGACTGACATTTTGTGAGGGGGGGAATCGACTAAGGTCATTCAGAAGGAATGACAGTAACTCAATATCTCATCTGTTTAGTGATTTTGTGTCATTCAACAAGATGTTATACATATTTGATGATACCAGGAGGAAAGTTTGCCAGATAGACAACAACACAGAGCCTCCTCATTAAGCATTAATGGTCAATAACTGTCTATGGATGGTGACAATTACAGAAGTCATTTCGGACAGTCCACTTTACAGTTGTATTATGACGCTAATGACTCATAAAGTGACAGGTAGATATTGGCGTTTTATCTTGTCATTGTTTTTATTAGTTGGATTAGGCTGCGCGCTATCTCAGTGTAATTTTGGATACACGTCTAACTTGGAAACTACACATTAACAAAAACTACAACTTGGGGGGGGGGGGGGGCGCAAGTTATGATTACACAACAAATAAAAAAAATCGGCGAATCACCGGCAATGTACTTCCCCAGAACGAATTAATTAACTTTTTGCTCCGTCTCCAAACTAGTTGACCGTTTGCGCTAATATTTAACAATTGACTTACTTTAGGGAGCTCCTAAATCCTCATACTAAATTTTGTGTCGATAAATTCATTACATTGGCAGTTATTAGGGTTTTTGAATTGAGGCGCCTCCTACGAACTCCCTCTTACCTTCAGCCAATATCGCTGAAATTTGACAAGTTGTCCTCATTGGGTTTTGACTCTAAACATGAATTTTTTTGTCGATCATTCATTACATAGGCAGTTATTAGGGTTTTTGAATTGAGGCGCCTCCTATGAACCCCCTCTTCCCTTCAGCCAATATCGCTGAAATTTGACAGGTTATGTCCTCATTGGGTTTTGACTTTAAACATGAATTTTTTTTGTCGATACATTCATTACATAGGCAGTTATTAGGGTTTTTGAATTGAGGCGCCTCCTCTGAACCCCCTTTTACTTTCAGCCAATATCCAATATCGCTGAAATTTTACAGGTTATGTCCTCATTGGGTTTTTACTCTAAACATAAATTTTTTTGTCGATACATGCATTACATCGGCAGTTATTGTTTTTTTGTTTTTTTTTTTGAGTTGAGCCTCATCTGATCTCCCCTTTCTTTCTGCCGATTCTGCTGAAAATTGATAATTGTCATCCCTTATGGGATTTTGATTTTACATATGAAATTTTATATCGATGCATTCATTACGTCAATTATTAGGAACTGGGGAAGCAAAAACAAGTTGTGTGAAATTTTGAGAAGACTTCAGTGATATTTACCCTGTCCGGAAATTGGCTAAGTGTGCTATCTACTACCTGTTTTGACTAAGGTTTATCGCTTCCTAATTACCATCTGATAGCGAGTTGCGAGCGGATCTAGCTCCGCCAAGTTACGACCCAGAAGGGTAAGTTCCGTGCCGTGACTCCACTCTGTTAGTTCACAAGGCTCTATATCCGCTGCTACAGGAACTCTCTCTGTTTCAGACCCACTTCCCTTGTGTCTTCTGTCTCCCAACCTCTTAACCATTTCTCTCTTCCATCCGAATATTTGTTGTTCCTGTAGTAGTAAAAAGTTATAGGATAACATATATGTTATATATATAATAACTTGTCAACAACAATAGAGTACAATAATACAACTGAAAAGTTTCTATAATGTTTATATATTTATTATTATATATTATTTGCTGATTGGATTTTTATGTCAATCCCAAAAAACGCTCAGAATTTCAATCTACATTTGTGGGGCGTTATTGATCTCAAATCTGAAGGCATTTTGTCAGCAAGACATGTTTGTTAGAAACCAATTCTTCGAAAGAACTAACCATTTTTGAAAAAAATCAATCGAATGTCTGAAAAGATAAATTATAGAACATTTTAGAACGGTTTTCGGAAATACCAAAAGTGGTTGGTATAAGAAAGTCCTGTTATGTCCATTATTTTATTTTTTATCCTGTTTAATAAAAAATTACCAATAATAAAAGGGAGGGCGCCGGTAGCTCAGTGGTATGCGTGCTTGACTTCTGAGCTCAAGGTCGTGGGTTCGTAGCCCGACCGAGGCCCTTAGTTTATTTTATCTGGGAGGTAAAAATAAACTTAAGCACGCCGTCCTTCGGATGGGACGTTAAGCGATGGTCCTGAGCCTGTACGATGTTAGGTTCTCGTTAAAGACCCCTACCCTACCTGCCCCCTAACCAATAATAAAAATATATTTAAATAATCTTTGATAAGCGTTACAATGAATAGAATAATTTTATTTGTCGGCATTCAATGATCTAGATTTTTGACGCCGTACAAGTGATGAAATTAGATCGATGATGTGGCTAGTTTTCATTGTGAATAGGACGGCTTCTATAGGCGAGTTGTCTTCGAGCTTCTCATGTAAGTTTCTTGTTCGTAAACCCATGGTTACATGCGTTACAATGTAACCTTGAAATAATTCCTATGTAAATTTATTGTACATTATTTAAGGCACTAACGCTTTAGTTTTATATCAAATCTGAGGATATTAATGATTGGAAATTTAATAAGAATATTATTGGTAAGAACCAAATTTTCGATGGGACAAACTGTTTTCGTGTAAATCAAGCAAACGTAAAAAAAATATGGGTTTCAAAACAGCTTTTTAACAATTTTCGCAAACTCAGCAACCTTCAAAAAATGTAATATGAAATGTACTTTTTAGTTTTCTCTACAACTTTCATTTGTAAAGATTTTTGTTTAGGTCATAAATATAATCATTATCTTGGTGAATGTACTTAGACCCAGTGAATAGTGATGACAGTTTTCCTCTGATTTCAACAAAACTTTTATCAGATTGAAGTTAGCACAATTGTTATAGAGTTAGAGTGCTCATAAAGTTCCAATCACAATCAGCCGAACCAACAAATAGACATTATCGCGAAAATTGAGGGGGGGGGGGGGGGGGCTTTCGATAGTGCCTGTAGCGCAGCTGTTGTGGCAGTTCGATAAGCTCTTGTAACCCTTAAAAGGGCTACTCTCAGGGCTTGCAGCAGAATCATGCGCTGCCGCTTCGTGGGGCGAAGCCACCAACCAGCAGTAGCGTCAAAACGTATTCAGGAGATCTTGAAACGCGAAACTCCTCTGAAAACTCGATTTCGGATTTTTGCACAATTACAATTACACTTTTACTAAAGTTATAAGAAAGTAAAAATTGACGTTCATTAGCTTAAAGGCGAAGACAGTATACGGAGAAAACTATATTCTTGCGGCAAGAAGATATCTTGTTGACATTATCTTCTTACAGAATTAAATTAAATAACATTACCCATACTTTGTATATCTTGGATAGTAAAACTCTATTCTGATCGAGAGAATCACCTAGTGATGTCTAGTATACCCTATCACCGACTGGTGTCTACTATTCCCTATCACCTAGTGGTGTCTACTATTCCCTTTCACCAACACAAAATACAGAATAAAACGTTTTTGTCGCAAGAAGAAATTTGCTTTGCCGCAAGAACATTTCACTGTCGCAACGATTCACTTTTTGCCCATTGTGGGCTTTATACTTTACACTTAAATACTTGCAGGGGGGAGCTAATAAGCCCAATGTTCTGCCTTTTGTATTATTAGTCTAACGACATACAGACAGTTCCCTTTGAATTCGCTTGCTTGTAACAGGGAAGTTAGAACGTTCTCCAAAAGTGATTATTGAACCCCGTCTTCGTCTTGCGGGTGGAGCAAAGTTGGACTAATCTGTGATAATGTCCTCGTTTAGGATTGAAGGAAGGGGTCTGGTCGAATCCTGACCATCCTTTGTAGCGAGGAGGCTCTTTGGAGCGCACTTAGGGATTCTGTCAGCACCTCCAGCTGCCATAGTCCATGACGACCATTAGAGCTTTCAGACACAGTCTTGCTAAACAGCCTTATTAGCAGCTTGTTACTTGGGGGGCGGCATTTCAGTGGCAACTAGCCTCTCTGGCTCAGGGTTGAATTAGGAATGTCTCACGTGAGCCTCATTTGGTCTAAACCACGGATGGGCAACATCTTTCATGTGCGGGCTCTACCGACAAAGTACTTCCCCAGAACGAATTAATCAATTAAGTTTTCGCTCCCCTTCCAAAACTAATCGACCGTCCATTCATTACATCAGTATTACGATTGCTACCAGTTTATTAGATTATTGGGGAATCATCAAGGGTATACGCAAGCTACCACCTTATATTATAAGAGCGCAGTGGGAGTAAAAAGGGCGTAAGGGGGAGCGGTATCGTAATAAAAAGAAGACAAGAGAAACAGGCAATATATGTATTGTACTTACAGTTGAGGTCCAGGCATGGCTGGGCATGTATACAAGTAAATAACTGGATACAAATAATATAATATAATCGACATACAATGAAAAGTAAGAGATTAACAATAGTGATTGTCTCTAGTACAAGTGAGAGAGTGAATTAGCTCTGCCGGCCTGGGTATTTATACTGTCATGGGATGGCCTAGACTGGCGTTCTGGAATCTTCCATAGAGAATTGGATATGTCCATATCTAAGGTATTTACAAAGATTTTATTATTTATACATATACATCCTTAACATTACCTTATATCAGCCTTAATATGTATATTGTCAAAACTAAAATCTAGACAAGGGGTCCATAAGTTTTATAAGGCCTATTTGTTCTATTTGGATCTCAATGTTCTATATTACATCATCCAGATTGTTTGATCCATAACGGTATATGTCCCGATATACAAATTATTAATTTCCCCTTGGAATAAATGTATATTTGGTGGGATATAGGGGATTTTGGGGACAAGGAATATTATCATATATGTATGGTGACATCAGTTACTAGGATTTTTGAGTTGAGACCTATTCCCTTCTAGTTTGCATATGTAATTTCGAGTCAATTATTTGAATACAATGGCAATGACTAGAGTTGTGTTAAGACCGCCCTTCCCTTTGTCTGATTTGACTGAATGTCAATAGATGTCGTCCTTATGGGGTGCTGAATACACATATAAAACGTCGTGTCGATAAATCATTCTATCGGAAATTATCGTCTTCACAAACACAAAAAAATACATATTTTTTAATTTCTTCAACTATACGAAGTATAATAGAAATTATGTAATCGGTCAGAAATTCAATGTGGAGTTTTCAACGAAATTTTACGTTTCCCGACCTCTCTGAGAACGACACCTACTGATTTTCAGCCAAATTGACCAAAGAGAAGGATGGGATTAGGGGGAGATATAACACATAACTCTAAATGCCGTTGTAATGAAATTATTGATACAAAATTTCATATTTGGAATCGAAACCTTATAATGACAATGGTATTGACCAAATAAAATTTCAGCTAAATCAGTCGAAGGGAAAAAGGGGTTCAGGAGAGAGAGCTCAACTTCAAAACGGTAATAACGACCAAAGTAATGAATTTATCGACACAAAAATTAGGAGCCCCAATGTAAGACAACTATTGAATATTAGCGCAAACGGTCGACTGGTTTTGGAGGGGAAGCGAAAAGTTAATTGAATAACTCATTCAGGCGAGGTTCAGGAAAATATGAAATTCTTTCACAGGTTGTCAAATAAAATATAGTATGACCTCTCACAGATTTTTATTAGAAGTAGCTAGCCGGCTTTCGAGGTTTCCCTCATCATCAGGCAGTCTACAAGAGAAACCATCCTTAATATAATATAAAGGCAACAAAGATAAATATATTAAATTGTATAAAGTTAAACATTTTTTGAAATAACCATACCTGATCAAAATTTAAAATTTTTTCAAAAATTTTGAATGAACACTAAATGATTTTTAACTTTTTACAATTTAATATATGTATCTGATGATGATGGAAACCTCGAAAGCCGGCTAGCTACTTCTAATAAAAATCTGTGAGAGGTCAGACTATATCTTATTTGACAACCTGTGAAATAATCACTTCTCACTCCATCAGCCATCTTCATATTAACATTAAATTCTATTGAATAATCAACATCGATTTTCTAAATTCCCTTTATTCTGCGTGTAAGTGTTGAAGTAAAATGTCACTTATCACGCCTAAAAATTCCTTTTATTAACTTACTGGAACTTGAAGTTCCGGAGACCTGCGTGTTGATGACTAATAGTCAAGCTAATATAACCAAGCATGTGCATATTCATGGGGTAAAGTGACTTTCTGCGTGACTAGTCAACATTGCTTTGACTAATTATTATATGTACTGTAGAGAATGTTATTCTAATGTCAACAGGTGAGTTCAAGAGATTCGTAATAGTTAATGTGAACTCCCAATGGAGGTAGATGAAGGCACCTCTTCTCAGTATGAGCGATATTTAACAGTATTGATGATATTTAACATTTTGTGCAGAGTATATTTTAAAACACTTAATAAAAAAAATCGAGGACAATGTTCTTCCCTAGAACGAATTAATCCATCTTTGTGCCGTCCATAGAGAGTTTTGGATACACATATATAATTTTATGTTGATACATTCATTCTATCAGAGTTCACATACACACACACACAAGCAAAACTGGACTTCGGAAAACATGAAATTCCGTTGAAAACTCCGCATCGTATGGCTGGGGAAGTGAAATTCTGTATGTCTTTGTATGTGTCTGTGAACCCGATAACTCCCGATAAAATGAAATCTATCGCCACAAAATTTTATATGTGTATTCAGAACCCTCTAAGAAAGACATTGATTTACAGACAAATCAGCTGAAGAGAGGTTTTACACAAAAACTATAATAACTGCCGATGCAATGAATGTATCGACAGAATATTTAGTATGAGAATTCAGAAGCCACTACGTAAGTCAAATATCGATTTTATCACAAGCGGTCAATTGGCTTCGGAGGGAGAGCGAAAACGTAATTGAGTGATACACCGTCGACTTTTCATTTTACTTTCTTACTCTATATTTTATATTCTTATACCTATGGTATAAGAATGTATTGTAATCGTGTGAAAATGCGAGATCGAGTTTTCAACTTATTTTCACGTTTCAAGGTTCCCCTGAATACGTTTTGATCATATTTCGCGATGATGTCTGTCTGTGCGTGGGTATGTGTGTATGTGATTGAAACGTTGTGAGCAACGAACCGCAAAAACGATCGTAGCTATAAACTTGAAATTTGAAATGAAGGGGTCACATGTTCTAACTTAGGCCTGTTTAGATTTTATCCGAAATCGAAACTGAGACCACATTCCCGCGAGACCTAACTACATTTTACAACATACAGCTTATGTTTATAACCTAATGAAAATTAGTTTTGAGTAATACTTATAAAAAATAGTGAAATACATAATTTTTATGAAATATTATTTTTTACAGGTCGTCACGTTTTCGAGATATATACCCATCTTAAAATTTAGTTTTGAAACATATATTTTTGCACATTTCCTTGATTTACCCAAAAACGGTTAGTCCTATCGAAAAATTCACTCTTACTAGAGTTTTTCCTTATAAAGTTTTCTATCGCTTATAAGTCATCAGATTTAAAATGGGATCAATTCGACAAAGGTTATGGCCCCCGAAGAATGCAAACTAAATGTCTATAAGGAATATATTCAAGTAATTTTTAAATAGTAACTCATAGTAACGAACTTTAAAATAAGGTTTATGTATTGGTATTTTTTTTTTGTTGAAAAATTATAAAAAAAATATGTGACGTGGCCTTTACAGGACTTTCTTATACCAACAACGCTTACAGATCACTATCTCTCCCCTCCCTTTCGCGAAATCATTTCATTTTGTCTCTTTGTACAGCGTTATCTTGAGAGTCGACATTCTTATACCCAGTAATGCCAGTATGAAATAGTAATATATAGAGTAATCTGTAAGCGTGGTTGGTATAAGAAAGTCCTGTGATGGCCACATTACATTTTTTTATATTGTAAGTATAGTTTTGTTTTTAATATATTTCAATCCATCTAACCTCTCAGTGAGAAATCCTTGATACATAATATATTGGGAGACGAAGGGAGTGGTATATAAAGGCGAGGTGGGATGCCAACACGCCAGTTGGAGAAGAATATAGAAGAGAGGCGTGTATTGGCAAGTTCATGTGAGCTACACTACACCATCTCTCCATGCAGAGCACGAGATCCACAGGAAAATTTCTCCCAGTTTATAACTTAAACAAAGAGAGAAGAAAAGTTTAATTTAACTTTATGAAACCTTCAGGAAAGATTTCCTGGGTAGGTTAAATGAACTCGACGTCGGGGTATCGATAAGACATCCAACGTTATTCCCTGAAACGGCAAAATGGCTGATAATAATTACAAAATTTATAAAAACTGATTTTGGACTATTTTCAAATTTTACAACCATCTTGAATAAAAATGACGACAAATGATACACAAAAATAATTATTATACTTAATTCTTAACATTTTTGTGAACCAACGTGTTCATGAGAAGTATTCCTTGACATATCTGTTCATAAAATTTATGACAAATAATGGTTTTTCACTTTACCAGCTAAATGAAAAAACAGGGGATGTTATGTAAATCTGTCAGAAATTCGAAGTTGAATTCTCAGCGGAATTACATTTTGTACCGTAACCCTAATTCAAAATGAAAAAAAAAAAGACGAGCTCTGAATTAACATATGACATTTTTAATGATATTTAACATTTTTGCAGAGATATTGTGAAACACTTGATAAAAATAAAGAAAACGTATGTTTTTTAAAAAATATTGTCTATTTCACAAATAATATATAATATGGAAGTGGTTTCGGTATTGCTACCATCTTCACCCACGACTTAACAAATACTAAATTGAAGTTCCAACTAGGTAGTTTACAATCCAAACGGTAGGTAGGTATCCTTTTTCAGCCCCTACAGGGTTTTCCTATCCCTTCGTACAATTAATATTTGAAATATGTAAAAACATAAAAAAATATATTTCGTCCCAAATTGAGATCTTAAAAATAAAAAATTTAAAATAGTATGTGTTGATTAAATAAATATATCAAATGAGTTAAAGATAACAAATGTTAATATATGAATAAAAATAAAATATAAAGTTTTTTGAGAGAGTAAGTTCTGTAGAGAGAGTAAGTGTTAAGTCGTGGCTGAAGATGGTAGCAATACCGAAAGTACTCCCATATTATATATTATTTGTGAAATCGACAATATTTTTTAAAAAACATACGTTTTCTTTATTTTTATATGACATTTTGTGTCAATACATTTATTATAACGATAGTTGGGAGCCATGGTGGCCGTGCGGGCTAGAGCGTAGGGCTTTGGTCGCATGGTCTCACCATGGTTTGCGGGTTCGAATCCCGTCCTGGAGTGAGTTTTATTTCGTAGAATTAGGTAAAACACCATTATAAGTGTCATGGCTAATATGCATCGTACATATGGCCAAAAAAAAAAATAATAAAAAATAAATAAAATAAAATAATAACGATAGTTATTGGAGTTCTTGTGTTAATCCCCCCCTTTCCTTTGACCGATTTGGCTGAAAATCAATAAGCATCGCCCTTAGAGGGTTCCGGATACACATATACAATTTCACCGGGAGTTATCGTGTTCCATTATTTGAATCAGTCGGAAAACGTAAAATTCCATTGAAAATTTCACATCAAATTTCTGACCGATTAGATAACTTCCCCTATACTTCGTCTATAGCAGAGGAAGTGAAATTCAATTAATTCGAATTAATTAAATAACATTCAATTTGGACAATCTGGGATAGTACACATACCGATAGGTTGCAGTGATTGTTGAATAAAATAAACAGTTATGTTACGGTAAATGTCAGTAAAGCGTCTAATGTTCACATTCCCCGGTCAATGTGCAATTTCCCATAGCCATTTGGTGAAAGTGAATACAACGATATATTACTAATGAAATGTACATTGTTACACACAAATGTTACAAATACAATATATACGTCAGGAGAGGTTCTGCTTCACTAAAAAAATCGAAGAGAGGGTCAAATTCTTTTATGGTAAGAACAAATAATATGTTGACCCTCCGGTCGGTTCTTTTAGTGAAACAGTACAGGTATTATAATCTTATTATTCTTGAGGGCGCCGGTAGCTCAGTGGTATGCGTGTTTGCCTTCTGAGCTCAAGGTGTGGGTTCGTAACCCGACCGAGGCCCTTAGTTTATTTTATCTGGGAAGTGAAATAAACTTAAGCACGCCGTCCTTCGAATGGGATGTTAAGCGATGGTCCCGAGCCTGTACGCTGTCAGGTACTCGTTTAAAGACCCCTGCCCTAGGTGAATAAAAATTTAGGGTAGACAAAATTTAGGACTCCCATAATAGAGTCGGGCTCATGTCCACCAGGGTGACGAAAGAGCGCTCTGGTAGTAGGCGATATGACGTAGTTAAAGCCCGGGCATGAGTCATGAAACCTAACCTAACCTTTTAATTATCCATAACAGACCTACTATAGATAACCTCTTTTTTTCCTGTTATTAATCTTTCACGATAGCCTATCGGTATATTTCGACAATCACCAGCGAATGTCCGAATAAAATAAAATAAATATAAATAATTTTTCAGACTTTCGATGACATAGTTGCCAAATTCTGCCGGTGATTTCGCATCAATTTCTGTTTTCCCACAATAATATAATATATATATAAATAAATTTACTAAAGTGCCTAGATGTTTAATATGAGGGTAAATTCATATCAAAAATCCCTCTCTCAAATGTGAAGATGAGATCTAGAGACGAGAAGCAAGCTCCTTCATAAAGAAAGTTCGCCTAAGCCAGGGGTACTGATCCAGGGTTTAGAGAAGATTAAATATTAGGGGGCTCAAATGAGTCCAATCCAAAGAGGCCAACATCATCTTCACCAACATAATTAGATAATTTATAGCTGGATTTGGAGAGGGACGCAGCATTAAACATTAATAATTATTTAATAAATCAACGAAAAAGTACTCCAACATTAAAAGTTAAACATATATCTGTATAAACGTGGTTGGTACTTATATCTAGTAATGGCCATCTCACACATCTACATATATTTTTATTTATTTTTTAATAAAAACTATCAGTAATAAAGATATATTAACATTTGTTGCAATATGTTCACAATTTAAACATTACTTAGAAATAATTCCTACAGAAATTTATTTCACATTATTTCAAACATTATAACGTTAAACGTACTGTAGTCTTACCTCAAATCTAAGGACGAATAAGCTATTGGAAATGAAGCGATTATGCGTAGCGAACGTCTAAAAAATAGATTCAAAATAATATTCCAGGACAGTTTTTGGGATGCATCTCGCAAATCGAGCGATTTTCGAAAAAAAGTATTTTACGTAGAATGTGCTCTTTAAGTTTTCTCGACAAGAATTATATGATAAGATTTTTGTTTAGGTCATAAATATATGTGGTATTTTGTAAAATGTACTTTTTGTGTTAAGCCTCTCCCCTAATCTCCTCCTTCCCTATAGCTGTTTTGGCTGAAAATCAATAGATGTCGTCTTTAGAAGGGTCTGGATATACATATGAAATTTCATGTTGATACATTCATTCTATCGGGAATTAACTTGTTCAAAAACATATAGACATTTTTTTTTTCATTTTTGAAAACTGGCGTTCGGAAAACTTGAAATTTTTTTGAAATTTCGCATGGAATTTCCGACCGATTACATAACTTCCCCTATACTTCATATAGCTGGGGAAATAAAAAAAAATAAACGTTTGTTTAAATATTATTTAGAAAATTAATCTGAAAATTGTCAATTTTCATTCGCTTCTCCTTCCATCTTCTTATATGTTGCCATCTTAAATAAAGTAAATATGCCATATAAAGCAAATAAAAACGTTACAGAATATAAATTGTCCAGTTTGATATAATAAATATATTAAATATGTGATAGTAAGATGTTGTGGGACTAGATTTGTAATAGAAATAAAATACGTTGTCTTCCCACTGTTTTATTTATTCCAGAACCGGTTTTCGACGCAACAGCGTCATCATCAGTGGTTCATCTATCATAGAATAACAAAAATATACAAATAATAAAAAGTATAAATAATTCCTAAAGCATCAGGGTACAGAGTAAAATTATATAATTAACTTACCCCACCCACACAGCACAGCGGTTGGAAGGTAACTGGCATAGCTCTAAGGGATGGGGATAGCCAGGTTCACTCACTCTCTCAACATGCAAAAACCATTCATTCTAATATCTACCATTCATTCTAATAAATACAATAAGTTATTTACTGTTTTATAATTTAACTCTGTACCCTGATGCTTTAGGAATTATTTATACTTTTTATTATTTGTATATTTTTGTTATTCTATGATAGATGAACCACTGATGATGACGCTGTTGCTTCGAAAACCGGTTCTGGTATAAATAAAACAGTGGGAAGACAACGTCTTTTATTTCTATTAAATATATTAAACGTTGAAAAATAACTTTTACATTTCTGATTGAATTGTAAAGCAACAATTTCAATATTTGAATTTTATTTTAATTTTAAATTACCCAATTTTCTGAGTCAATTCACATAAGTAACTTTTTTTTTTATTTTTTTTTTCAATTAAGTTAAAAGTATCGAGTTCAAATATTTGTAAGCACTCCATGAAAGCTGTGAACAATTCACAAACGGACCAGAGCTGGGGCTTTTGAAGCTCTCAGCTTTGTGTATCAGCCACCAAAACACAATCCCCCCCCCTTCTCCAATTAAGTTGTTTTTTGTGTTTTGTTTCAGTGTTTTTAACCTATTTCTCTCTTTACACTCACATTCCTCAGTGGAACAGATACTCGTACTGAATTCTAATGAAAAGTACAGAGAAAACAACACCAGATCCACTCCACTCATTCTACAAAAGAGAAAATCCTATGAGGGTCTAACAGGACAGGAGAGAAACACAGGGTGACTGGAGTTTAATTTATCTTGTTATTTGTGTACTATACAAAAGTTTATTTCATGGGCGCCCCCGGATCAGTCTTCTATGGAAGCAGGACGAAGTTTGATGCTGAATCTCAGAGTTGTCGGTGTGTATTGCCACAGCTTCAATTAATCAACTAAGTTTTTGTTCCCTCTTTTCAATCCTCATACTAAATTTTGTGTCGATATGTTCATTATATCGGTAGTTATTGAAGTTTTTGAGTTTTCCCATTTCCTTCATTGTTGCAAATTATTAGTTGAGCTTAAGAGGATTTGAATATACGAGTAAGTATAAAATTTCATATCGATACATTCATTACCTTGGCAGTTATTAGATTTTTAGAGTAAAGCCTCCGCCCTTCCTCCGTCCTTTTGGTCAATTTGACTGAAAACCAAGAGATGTCCTCCTTATGAAGTTTTAGATACATATATATAATTTCGAGGGCGCCAGTAACTCAGAAGTATGCTTGCTTGCTTACTGAGCTCAAGATCTTGGTCTCGAAACCCGGTCAAGTCCTTTAGTTTATTTTATCTGGGAGGTAAAATAAACTTAAGCACGCCATCCTTCGGATGGAACGTTAAGCAATGGTCCCGAACCTGTACGATGTCAGGTACTCGTTAAAGACTCCTTACCCTAGGTGAAAAGGTCGGGCTCATGTTCTTCAAAGTGACGAAAGAACGTACTGGTAGTAGACGATATGACCTCGTTATTAAAGCACGGGCATGAGTCCTATACAAAAACATCATATCAAAAGATCTTTCAATCACATTTTCTTTACAATTTTTTTTGAGGATCATTGAAGAATTATGTTAAAATTCGTTGCATTATTATATTGGTGTGTAAATAAATTTTGGTGTAATCTCATTGATATAGTTCTTTATTGGTTGATATCCATGGCGCGGTGTAATTTTTCAATGGGCAAAAACAGTAAAAATGAATTCTTAATCTCTATTTAGTGGTTGACATTAAATTGACAGAATTAAGCCATCCACATTTCCTTCATATAAACAATATATTTTTTAAAAAAACATACCTCTGCTGCTTAGTTTCAGAATGATAGATTGACTTACCTGGAAAAAAAAAATGTAGTTTAATGTTTTTCATATTATTACGAGAAATATAATTATAAACAATAATATAATAAAGTTTGATATTATTACAAGAAATTTATAATTTATAAATTTTATTTAGCAGTTACGTTTTTCACATAATTACTACGAAAGGTTTACTATAAAGGTTTTTCGAAAATTATTTCATGAATGAACTTTAATATTTGATACATTAAATAACGGAAAATAGAGTGAAATAATTTCCAGAAAACATTTATAATTCGTGGTAATTATTTTCAAATATTTCATTATTGATTATGAAGCATTAGAGTAAAAGGTGGGTAGACATTTTGAATGAGTAGCCAGTCAAGTATACCAAGAAGTGAACTGCCTGACAGTCTTTGCCGAATTCAATCGACTTATACATAAAATTTCAATTAATATTATTGTATAATAATATGGTTTTGTTATTTTGTGTTATTGAGAGACGAAAGAGCGCTCTGGTAGTAGGCGATATGACCTCATAGTTAAAGCCCGGGCTTGAATCATAATAACTAACAATAATATTTATATATTACATTTCTACTGTATTTTCTCTCCTTGATTAAAGCGTTGCATCGAGCTACTGTAGCTGGGAGATCTCTAACCCCTGAGAAGACTAAATGAAACAGAAACTGTATTTGTTCCCAATTAGACCCGACCAGTTCGTTAACGAAGGAAAACATTTATCTCTTCGTATTTTTTTTTTTTTCCTCCATGTTTGGAATAGACAATTAAAGTAAATGTAAACCTAACAAGGACTATTTTTTAAAAAACGTATCTTTCAGAATAATTTCTGATATTGAAGCTTATTTCTATTAATTCAGCTTAGGAGGGCATCAAGTGCAAAAATGGTTTAGTCCAAAATTATAAATTTTGAGATAACCAGAGTTATTTAATGAGAAAACAATATTGTTTCGTGTTCAACTGCATACACTTTTTGTTTCAGTCTAAAGAAAGGTGATAAAATATAGGTCAAATCAGTTCATAGGTAGTAGTAGTAGTAGTATTTGGGTTTTTGTTTGGCACGCAACAGCCAGGGTCATAGCGCCAGTCTAGCGTATTTTGCAGTATCGCTCACTATATCTATATATATATATAGGTATATATATATATGTATTTTTTTTTTTTCCCCCTTTTTTTAAGAAAATAATAGCAAAAAAATAAGAAAAATAGGTAGTCATAATATGCAGTCATATAATTGGAGGCAGATCAGAGCGGACCGGGGAGACAACATGATGACGGACCGACCATCCCGGGGCCCAGCCAAGAGACTCTAGGAGAACGGCACACTTCCGCTGCGATCTGGGAGCAGTCACAGTGAGATCTACGTAAGGAGGCCAAACACACAGCCATCACAGTGTAGTTGAATTTTTACGACAGAGCTGCGAAGCATATCTTATAAGTCTATAGTCCTATGTACTAGCTGACAAAGCATGATGGATGATAAGGAATAAAATTACACACACCTACTTTTTTTTTTTTTTCCATTACCATTCTTTTTACTGATTTTTTATATATATTCTTCCTTGTGTCAGTTCATAGGTTAAATCAATAAAAATATAATAATAATACTTAAAAAAAGATACAAATAGAAATAAAATAAATTATAGTATTTATATATTAATTTATTTTATTTATTTTTTTTTTTTATGTATTATTACTACTATATTGTATTTTTATTGATTTAACCTATGGACTGATTTTACCTTCATTTTCTCACCTTTCTTTTTAGGCTAAAAAAAAAAATAGTGTTTGTAGTTGAACACTAAAAAATATTATTTGTTTTCCTATTGAATATCTCTAGTTAACTCAACTTATTACTTATGTAACAAAAAATAATGTTATTATTAATGAAAATATTAGAAAAATAAGTATATTGGACAGAGCTTCTGTGAAGACTGCCCAGAATATAGAAGTTAAAGATATCTATCATTTATTTTTTTATATGAACACGATTTTATTCTGTTTGTACAATATGAAAAAAAAAACTGTTTCAGAACAGAGATTTTTTTTAACACTCATTTTAATTGGTTTAAATTTTTTTATTACCTTCAAGAAGGGCATTAAAAAAATAATAATACATTCATGAGTTATATTTTTCCAAAAAGAGAGGAGCAATTCGAAACTTCGAACCCTGCCCTCTATTGGGAAGTCGAAGTAAAGAAGTTATATCATGAATTTTACCTATTTAATTTATTCTATGCATGGCAGCTACGATTTCAAAAAAGGTAGCTGTTTGGTTTGGTTTTGGTTTTATGACTCATGCCCGGGCTTTAACTACGAGGTCATATCGCCTACTACCAGAGCGCTCTTTCGTCACTCTGGTGGACATGAGCCCGACTCTACTGTGGGAGTCCTAAATTTTGCCTACCCTAAATTTTTATTCATCTAGGGTAAGGGGTCTTTAACGAGTACCTGACATCGTACAGGCTCGGGACCATCGCTTAACGTCCCATCCGAAGGACGGCGTGCTTAAGTTTATTTTACCTCCCAGATAAAATAAACTAAGGGCCTCGGTCGGGCTACGAACCCACAACCTTGAGCTCAGAAGTCAAGCACGCATACCACTGAGCTACCGGCGCCCTCCAAAAAAGGTAGCGGAATAAGGGAAGAAAAAAAATGAAATTTCCCTTACAATATTTGACGGTGTATTGGTGGTATTGCCTCCCAATAATTCGAAGGCTATTCTAAGAGTTTGGTTATAGAAATGTTGGCTTGCATTTAGTTTTATGCCCAGGCGACTATTTAAAGTCTCGTAAAGCCTTTCAGTAATTACTACCTTGAACAACGCTGGCCACCACAGCTAGTAGGTACATTAAGCAACCCTTTGAAGGATTTGATGATACAAGGAGTTTGTTAATTATTTTATTTCTATTTTCATAGCTCGTTTAGACTTAATCTGCTCATCCGTGTACCAATTCAATTTGTTTAGTTGGAGTGTGGGCTTCATTTGTAGAATTTGCAGATCAAAGGGTTAGCTTTTCAAATAAAGTTGGACTCAATGGTTATTCGTACAAAGCGCTGTTCTCTGAAGCTTATTCATTCATTGGGTAAGAAGATATTGGCATTGAATAATCCGATTCACAGTTCTGAAAGATAAATATCTCTATGTTTTCAGTGTTGATTTGATATTATCAATAGGATTAATATCTTTCATTAGACCTTATACGAACTAGTAGGTTTTCCGACGTTGTCTGCGTATAACGTATTAAATTACTTTTCCTGTAAATGATTAATAAAACGCGTAATCCCTCCAGCTGAATAAACAACACACATACTTTCAAACTCTACTCAAAACCCTCGACATGAAATGCCACACATGATGTCATAAAAAGAAACTAGCGTTTCCCCATCTTTTGTGTTATTGAGAAATTTCGTATGCAACATTTTCAATATAAATATAAAATATAATACTGAAATGACTTAAATATAATTATTTAATAAAAAATGGAACACTTACTCACAAAATATAGCCTACTGAAATGTGAAATGTTCCTTCACAGTTATAGATAATTTACTTGAAAAAAAAGAGAATGAAAAGTGGAAACAAAAATTAAATACTTAAGCTAGGAAAATTACAATTATTAAATACAAAAAATATCAAAAATAAAAACTGACCACGCTCAAGCCAATGAGGAAAATACATATATATATATGTATATATATGGGGACCGTGGACAGTTTATATATATATATATATAATATAAAACGTAATGTGTTGGCACACTTTCTTATACCCTCGTATTTTTGTTTTTATTTCTCCTGAGGAAACCTCGATAATTCGAGTTACAGGGGTTTGTTTTTAAGTTTTAGAGTTTCGAGATATCAAGGTTTGATTGTTTCCTGTCAGCTGGAAGTATGACCCTTTTTGCACAAAACCTCTGTTCTTTCTCTTTTTAAGATCCGAAGAAAAACTATTTTTTTAAATATTGTCTATTTCACAAAATATATGTTCGCAATACCGATAGTACTCCCATACATATATTTCATATATTTAGGGAATGGACAATATTTTTTAAAAAACGTACGTTTTTCTTTATACTTCTTCAATAAGTACGTCGTAGATAGGTGTATAAACACGGCCGAACCTTCACCACTGGTTACCTACCCAAAGTACCGGTGATACGAACCAGACAAGCTTTTTAAACTTGTAATAGATATCACAATATCTCTGCAAAAATGTTAACTATCATATTGGAGAAGTGTTTAATAGTGATTATGCGACTACACATGCTTATGTTAGAATGTTAATGGGATCACACACATACATTTAAGAAACCAATAAAAAAAGGTGTTTAAAAAAAAAATACTAATCAGTTCCAATTATGAGGTGCGTTATAAAAAGCGATTACTTGTATATAAGAGCATGGATAATTGGTTGATACTAAACCTGGGACGAGGAGTGTGTGAATGGGCTCATAAAGGCAGTCCATAAGGTCAAAAAACAAATTGAATGGCACTCTTCAGCGGGGAAAAAGGTCGAGGGGTGAGAGAGTCAGTCATAAAGATGACGACTCAATATTGGCACTTTATGGGAGTTTAATGGCAGACACCGCCAAGGTGACAAGAACGAATTGGTCGTGCGACCAGGGGATCAAACCGTACCTTGAGACGACTCAATCAACTGATCTTAAAAGGAGAAAGAACAGAGGTTTTGTGCGAAGAGGGTCGTACTTCCAGCTGACAGGAAACAATCAAACCTTGATATCTTAACTTAAAAACCCCCTGTAACTCGAGTTTTCCTCAGGAGAAATAAGAAAAAAATACGAGGGTATAAGTAAGAGTGCCAAATCATTACATTGTTCTTATTATAATGCCAGTATGATATGAAATTGAGAGAGGGGAGGGGGAGGGAAAATGATCTGTGGAAAAGTGGTTGGTATGCCGAAGTCCAGTTATGGCTGCATAATTTTACTAAATCTGGCAAATTACAAAATTTTATTTTCCATTTTTGGAAAACTTGAAATTTTGTTGAAAATTCAACATCGAATTTCTGATTAATTAAATAACATCCCCTATACTTTGTATAGTTGGGGAAGTAAAAAATTGTGGTCCTGAATGAATTAATAGAATTTAATTGTAAGTAATTTAAATAGGTCGATTAATTTCAACATATTTTTGTGGCATCACTTCGTAAGAGGCTCAGAGGTAGAGTGATAATAGATTTTTAATCTGAATGGTAAAAATACCTTGAGCATGCCGTCCTTTGTATGGGACGTTGATGTCTACGATGTCAGGTACTCGTTAAAGACCTCTACCCTCGAATAAAAAGTTTTAGAGTAGGCAAAATTTAGGACTCCCACTGTAGAGTCGTCGAGAGCGACAAAAGAGCGCTCTGATAGTAAGCGATATTCCCAGGCATGAATCTCAATAACTAACATAGTCGCTGCGCCTTCGAAATCCGCTATTCACTATCTAGCAAAAATTTGGAACATATTGATGATTTTTTTTTTCAAGATGAATCAATTGAAACGAGGATCCTGGTTGTATTATATAGTGTTTTGTTGGTAACACTGACATATTTTATCCGCTATGGGCTGAAAATGCCGTACTGATGGTTAATGTAGTGTTATTCCTCTCTTGTAATATTTAGTAAAAGACACATAGCTGATTGTGAAGAGAAAGCGACGATAACCACAATTGTTAAAGTTAAGTATTATATCAGTGGTTTTCACACTTCAAAAAATAAAATTATTTTATTATTACTTATTTCAGATATTAATATTAGTCAGCTTTATTTGATTTACCCTGAATAAAATTTCTGTTCTGAATAATAATGTTTACCCTTCTTGTCTTACAATTATTTCAATTTGTCATTCCGCACGAATCAAAAATATAATAATTCAAAATATCTCTGATTCATTAATTAGAATACTAATTTTAAGTTATAATTAATTTAAACAAAGTCAACATTCTGTTCATTTTAAACATTATTCATAGTTCTCTCAATAAAGGTAACCAGACAGATAATCAAATACAAAGAAGATATATAGAGGTAAATATTTCAAGAAAATGGAGAAAATTTTAAATTAAATAATGACAATAATCTGAGAAGTTTTCCCAACATTTTCCTTCTAATTGAGTTTCATTTTCCGTGTAATTTCGTCTTCTGCCAACTTCCATTAGCAAACTATTTATCTTCTTCTTCCAGTACAATAAATTTAATTCGTAACTTTTGTAGAAGATTTTAAAATTAAATTTGAATCAATTTATATCTTAATATTCTGTTAAGACTTACAAACATACTTTTGGTTAGATAAAGTGTTCTAAATTTTGATCGGTTAGGGGTTCATGAATGGACAATTATTATTATTTATTTATAGTTATTTTAAAATTTGAACACATGAGGTTTAGGCGCACATGAGAAAAGGAATAATTTATTGTAAATTGATAAATATTCTTTGGATTGGGCGGTGTAGATTTAACACTGAAAAGCTTCTCCGCACGGCAATAGTAATGCACACAGTATTCCCAAGGTCGGACGTAAATTGTGACGGAGGATGAATATCTGTCCCGAAATTGAAAACGGAATAACCTTCCAAGTGTCAAATATTAAAGTTTTCAGGGAAGAAATTGAAAGAAAAAAATATGGATAACCATTAACAACTTTTTTTATTGTATTTCTTCAAAACTGACAACATATAAAATTTAAAAATCAATATAACAAAAAAAAAAATGTGATTATACATTTAAAAAAATATTTTTTATAATTTTACTTTAAAGCAAATATTTTTGTTACTTTACTTATTTTTTTACTATACATTTATGTCCTTGTTTTTTAGTACTATTCTCAACTTTTTGATTTCAGCTGCTTTTGAACGCAGCAAGAATTCAAAACTATTTATTAGCTAAAATAATTAAAAATTAAAAATCGATGTTTCATATCCGAAAACATTATTTGATTTATAGCTTTAACTCTGCCCAAAAAATATGAGTTCCTCCATAGATATTCTCCTTTAAGGTCTGTCCAATCTACCTTTTTTTTTATTATTATTATTTATTATTTATATACTAATTTGTTTTATTTTTCTTGTTATATTGTATGTATTTTTATTAATTTTTTTTTCTCTTTTCTTATGAGCCTGTGGTTTTAATATGATAATAGTTGCTAATTTTAATTGTTTAGACCTGAAACATTCTATGTTCCTGTGGTTAGATTGTTTCAGTTCTAAACAATTTTTTTTTTTTTTCTTTATTTGCAATCTATATACATTTTATATAATGAGCAAATATGTTAACTCTATGCTTAAGTGTTTATGCCACATGTTGGGAGAGGTCAGCCAGCGCTGACACTCCCTAGAAACTAGTTCAATGGTTAGTTTTCCCTTAGAAGATCTCGAGGCCCCACCTCCTATTCAGACGGCGTGGAGGATTGTCAGGATGGGATTGAGAGGATAGGACTTGTGCAAATGGGTTAGGATGGAATGAAAGTTTATTGTGGAAATTTAAGGATCGGGATTGGACGAGTTCTTGGACGGTTGGGATGTTTAGGTCTTCATGGAGTAATTTATTGGTGACGTAAACCTAAACAATTAAAATCGTAATTTTTGCACTTAGGTGCTTATTCATTGTTAGTCATCAATGGACAACCAATCTCACAATTTGGTTGTTGTCATGAGTAACAGTATTCGCGAAACTTTTATTAGAAATTTCTTTCTAATAATAAGTATGATCTAGACCCCAGATTCTATGATACTACATTTTGCAGGATTTTGAAATCCATATTCAAAATTCGTTGCTAAAACGAGTCTAAGGATTCAAAGACACTATTTTATAAATAAAAGAAGTTAAAATTATTTGTCAACAACTTATTGTTTTACTATTTGACACATTTTATTGACGTTTTATAATGCAATAAAACAACAATTTAAGACGTGAGATATTTTCAGAATTAATGTCTCTTCAGCAATAAAGATGAAACAATAAAAATAGAAGAGGACCAGGAAAGCCATAGCAATTTCTTTCTGGTTTCACTTTGATGGTAATAGTTGAAGTCGAGTTTGACTGGGGCCGGCAGCACCAGTTGTATTGTTAATTTCACATAACCCATACCATGTACCCATACATAATCGGTCAAAAATTCGAAGTGGAGTTTTTATCGTAATTTCGTATTTTCACATCTCCAGATTCCAAATAAGAAAAAAAAAAATGTATGTCTTTGGACACGATAACTCCCCATAGAATGAATGTATCAACATAAAATTTTATATGTGAATCCAAAAGTCACGACATCTATTAATTTTCAGCGAAATCGACCAAAAGAAAAGGGAGGGATTAGGGTGAAGGATAACTTTCAGTAGAATGTAGACACGAAATTGTAATTGACGGGGTCAGAATCAAAATGGTCCAAGTGACATTTTTGAAAAGTTGTTGTAAGTGCATAATCGGGTACAAAAATGATATTTTTGTTAAGGAAAAAAATTGTTCAAGTGAAATCCTAGTCAGTGCTGAGATCTGTGACATGAATAAGTAACTTAAACATATCAATAGTGACCTTGAAATTAAGATTTTTATTCAATTTTATGGTTTGCTAACGGCAACTATCACCATAAAAGCATAAGACAAAATATTTCAGTTAAGAATTTAATGCACAGTTTCTTCAAAGTTTTAAAAATATCACTTAGACTTTGATTCTAACCCCGTCAATTGTATATCTAGAACCTGATAAGGACAAAACCTAACACTCTTCAACGGAATTAGCCGAAGGAATGGAGAGGATTCGGGGCGGCTTAACATAAAATCTTTAATAACCTTGTAATGAATGAATCGACATGAAATTTCATATATAGATTCAAAACTCTATAAGGATGACACTATTAATTGAATCGTCTGAAAGGGGTGGGGGGAAGGAGGGTACTACACAAAAAACGCAATAACTGCCGATGTAATGAATATAACTACATGAAATTGTATATTTAAACTTAAAACCCTATAAAGACAGCACCTATTAATTTTTAGCGAAATCGGACGAAGAGAAAAGGCGGAAAATGTAGTAATGAGGATTCAGAACTACCTATGTGAGTCAACTGTAGATTTTTATCCCAAACGGTCGATTGTTTTGGTATGGAGAGCAGAAAACTGCAACAATTGATTAATTTCATTGTTAAAACCATTTATGTTGTTATTGTGTTTTTGTGTATGGACTATGAGGTGGGAAAATATGAAATTCTGTTAAAACTCCGCATCGAATTTTTGACCGATTACATAAATTCCATACAAATAACTCATTGTTATTGTGACTTATACCCGGGCTTGAACTACGAGATAATATCGTCTGCTACCAGAGCTCTATTCGTCGCTCTGGTCAACATGAGCCCGAATCTATTCTGGGTGTCCAAAATGTTGCCTTGTCTTTAACGAGTACCTGACAGCGTATAGGCTCGCGACCCATCCAAAGGACGATGTGATCAAGATTTTTTTACCTCTCAGATAATCTAAGAGCCACTGCTCGGATTTAAAACCATATATTTACAGTAAATAGCTCCTAAGAAACCTAAGAAAGGTGTGAACTGGCCACTTCACTTCTGCCCTTCGCTAAGTTTACTTTTACAGAAACCTGGTTTCCTCTTCCACATAGGCTACCGGGTTTATTCAAACACTTATGTTAAGTAGGTTTGTACGGCAGTCTTTTGACCTCCCAATCTATGTTATGTTTGTGTTGATTCTGAAAGTGGGGCCCAGGACAGTAAGATATGTGCATCTATTAAAGAGACCACACTTTAACGTGAGAATCAACGAATACATATTGTTTCAGTCTAATGTATTGAAATTTTTTGAAAACCTGAAGGAAAAGAAGAAAATAAGAAGGGTAGATGTCGTTTTGTTCATTGACTTAGTTTTCTTTGAAGGACGCCGGCAGAGATAGCGTGCTAGCTTAAAGAGCTCCGAGGCCCTTAAGTTTTTTATCTGAGAGGCGAATAAACCTTGAGCATGCCGTCTTTCGGAGTGGACGTTAAGCGGGCTCATGACGGAAGAGCGGCGATATTTCATAGCTAAAGCCCGGATCATAATAACTAATTTTTCGATCAAATTAAATGTTTTCTCGTAAATCAACCGAACGCGAAAACAATAGTTTACAGAACATTTTGGGACACTTTTAGGTATTTATCTCGTGAACCGGGTGACCTACAAAAAAATAGTATTTCATATACAGTAGACTCTCCCTTATCCGGCGCGTTCCCTTATCCGGCGCTCGCAAAATAATAACAAGTTTGTTGAACTAAAATTAACATTCAATTATTAGATTATCAATTATATGAGCCCCGTGTATTTACGAACACATAATAATTCCGTAACTCACGAATCTTATATATTTTTATTGTACATTGTATTTATAATGAAGGTAACGCTAATACAATATTTTATTACTTCACTAATATCCTATAAATAAATTATAATAAATATATAGTCGAAAAACAAACATTTATAAAAAAATGTTTCCTAGAATAGAAAAACAAAGGTACCGTCCCTTCCGTGGCACAACAATATCGTCATCGGGAAATGAACACTTAACTAGTAAAGTCAAAGTTTAATTTTTTTTCACAGAAACCCTTCAAAATGTTTTTTTAATGCTTGGGTAATTATATGTACGTACATATAATAAAGCTATGTTCAGTATGTACCTACATATTTGTCAATTTAATAAATGTTATCAACAAAATACATACGTGTTTTATTCCTTAGTTCACCTAAAAACACTTTTCTTTATGCTTTGATTGATATATTTTTCCTCATTAATTGATGATTTCCGTTATCTACAATTGCTTCTGATAGAGCACACAAAATTCCAATCACACACACACACGAATTTTCGCACGATTATAATACTTCCTTATACTAAAGGTATAAAAGAGTAAAAATAAATTAGAAAAAAAAAAAACAGGATTTTTTATTTTTACTGTTTTTGAATTCCCTTCAAAATGTTCCTGTGTATTTAAAATAAAATGAAAGAAGGTAAACGATATATCAGACCTGGCATCAGGTTAAATTTAAACGAAAAAAATAAATAAAAATAAAAAATAACGCTGCTGAAAATGGGCTTGAATGTTTTGTTAAGTGTGTTCCAGAAGTCAAACACATACCATTCATACATACTGGAAATTTACTCTAAAAATATTCTGAGAGAAAAATAATAAAGAATGTAACCATTTTTTTGGCATTACATAATATCGTTAGCTGAGGAGAAAAAGGTTGTATCAGTAATTTTATGAAAACTGAGTCATATCTGAATCTCATGTATATGTTACGGGTAAAGTTAGATTAACGGTTAAACCTAGGATTACCCGGGTAAACCTAGTAGTACCCCCTGCCGCTTGGTTAAAGTTGGGTATACTAATAATGACAAGGCCATTAGTGGACGTATGTTCCACTATAAAGATTAGGTACTTATTAATTAGCTCGACCACACCTCAATTTCCATTGTTGTAAGCTGTCTAACAGCGATAATCATCCATCTGGGTACATAAATTCCTAGAACAAACATAAATCGAAATATTACAAAATTTGGGGGCGTATTTGCCGTCGTTCCTATATTTGAAGTAGTACAGGTTCTAGCTTTAACATATACTTTACCCGGGTAAAGCCCGAAACGTGAACTATTTCAATTATATTTCGGACTTTAACCAAGCGGCAGCGGGTACCCGGGTAATCCTAGGTTTAACCGTCAATCTAACTTTACCCGTAGCATATTTACTGACAAAAATTTCTTCTAGAAAAATGGCAAATCGGAAAAAAATCTATACAACAGTAGTCCCATTGATTAGGTTGTATCGTTTTCATCCTCTATAACGATATTCTATAGATAAGAACAAAGTAATCTGGTTAAGAACTGATCAACAAAACTAACAGTGATGTCATAGCTTTATGTCATTTAACACATATTTGTTGTCATCATTGACAAATGGCCATGTATATCAAGAGGCTTATCTCTCAAAATTCTTCTCCCGATACTCAAAAATATATATATTTTTTGAGTGGAAAAAAAATTGTTATAATACTTTATTTTTTAAATTATATTTTAAAAAAATCGTCGGTGAATTACCAAGAATGTACTACCCAGAACGAACAGTTGACTTACATAGGGCCTACTAAATCTTCATACTTTTGTGTCGATAAATTAATTACATCGGCAGTTATTAGGGTTTTTAAGCTGAGCCCACCCTCTGATCCCGCCTTCCTTTCTGCCGATTCCGCTGAAAATTAATAAGTGTCGTCCTTATAGGGTTTCGATTTCACATATGAAATTTTCGATACATTCATTCTATTGGCAGTTATTAGCATTTTTATGTTAAGCATCCCTCCTAATCCCCCCTTCCCTTCGGTCGATTTGACTGAAAATCAGTAGGTGTTGATGTTGGAGGGTTCTGAATTTATATATAAAATTTTGTTTTGATACATTCATTTCATTGAGAGTTATCGTGTTAACAGACACCTATTTTTTTTCATATTCGGAATAACGTCGGAATCGTTCTAGATAATTACATTGCCGATGAATTACCGACAACTTTTTACCTTTTGGTCAGTCACTGTCAATAAAGTTAAGACATGTTTTTTCAAAATCCATTTGAAACTTACCTACTTTGGAAGTATACTTAACAGTTGTGAACTTATCAGGATAAACCAAAGTGGCCGTTAAACTCAAAAATGATGAAACTCACCTGAGAGTTAAAACTCACCTAACCGCCTTTGGGAAAAAACCTTAAAACAGCATTAAGAGGCTTTAAAAACTTCCCATATAGCCCCAAGACGAAGAACTACTTTTCCAACTTGAAGAAGAATTAACCTTCTCTGGGGCAACGATTTTTCTCAAGTCCCTAATAAGTTGAAGGGAAAAAAATAAGAAAGAAAATTCTCAAGAAAATAAAACTACTTAGTCTTAGTGTCTCGTTACTTTGTCTTAATCAATCTTTGAACTTTATCCTCAAAGTTTGTTTTAATTGAAATTGAATTAAACTTAATTAGCTAAGTCATTTTTCGTTAATTATTCAAAAGATGGCCTATACTTTTAAATTAGAAGACTTCCTAGCAATAATTATAATTATTATTCCATAAGTTAAACAGTTTCTCTGATAAGTTTATTGAAAATGCAAAATCGACAATTTTCTTCCTCATTCAGTAAAAATAATTACACATTACAGCGTCCATTATAGAAACTTCTTTGTTTACTTCCCTAGCTAAACGTATAGGGGAAGTTATGTAATCGGCCAGAAAACCATACCAAACTTTTGTGTTTTTCGACCCCTAATTTAAAAAAAAAGTCCTGTCTATGTGTACCTGTGAATACAATAACTCTCAATAGAATAAATGTATCGATACGGAATTCTAAATGCGATTTCTAAACAACATATGGACGACACCTATGAATTTTCCTTGAAATCGGCTGCAGGGAAGAAAGAATTCCAGTAATTCGTAATGAACATTCGACGGAAAATTTAGTATGAATCAGAAGCCCCTACGTAAGTCAACTATTGATTTTTAGCGGTAACTGTGGTTCGTTTTTGGAGGGAGAGTGAATACCTAAACACGATTAATTTTTAGAGATTTTTTCGCCATAGATCTTGTGGAAGTTCAATGTAAAGACTACCGAATAAAACACTAAGAACAAGTCAAAAATTATTATATTTATATGAAAAACACAATATATTTCGCTGGTTAGAGCATTGTCAAGTGTACAGGAAACAGACTTATGACTGGTGTAAATATTTATTAAAAAAATATATATATTACCACCAGTTATATAATTCTCTGTATTCTGTACACTTGACAATACTCTAACCAGCGAAATATATTGTCTTTTATATAAATATAGTGGAATTTTTGACTCGTTCTTAGTGTTTTATTCAGTAGTATTTACTATTAATTCTGCAAGGAAGCCTTTTTTGTTTTTTTCTTATTTTCAAACAAACTAGGCGTAGAGGTGAAATAGGTCTTTGTATTTGTACTTATTTAATAACTATCCATGGTGCTAGGGCCGGTTGTAGGACCCCGCCACTCGCCGGAGCAATCGGTTGGGTCCTTCAACCTACCTGATTGGCGCTTGCCGAGAGAACAATTTGTTTTATGGCTGCATTGCGCCGGGGATGTGTTGTGAGCACCAAGCCGTCATCCTCGGAGCCACGCTATACTGCCTTTATTACCCTCCGCCAAGAGGCGACGAATCGACTGAACTTTGGGTAATCAGCTTCCGAGGGTTCAGTTCCAAGTATGATCCTGTCCGGCGTATCAACTCCAGCCTGGGCCTGTCGTACAGGTTATAATTTGGTCCTCCTTTCGCTTAACACCACAATAATCCCTAGAGAACTGAACAATTTGTTGGGACAAAAGGCTAATAGAGCAGCAACAGAATCGGCCTTGCAGAGGGGTTGCCTACGAAGAACTTGTTCATTTTGCAATTATAAAAAAAATAGGATGACTGCAATTATTTGTGAAAGTGCAAAATCTTTTAATCATTAATTTACACCACTCTGCTTACTTTACTACCGTTTCCATCATTACAAATATAAGAGAGGTAATTTATTATTATATACATATTACAATAATTATGTATCATAATTAATTGTTTACATTTAAAAATATTCTATTTACGTCATTGTTTTTATAAAATTAAAAAGATTGTAATAAAATTGTTTAAAATATATTTGGTTTTGATTCAAAAAATCCTAATAATCCCATGATAATGAATATTCATGTTTCAAAGAAGCAGTGCCGACAAATTGAGAAAATAAGACAAATTTTTAACGTTATAGTAAAAGTTTTTCAGGACTTGTTGCATTTTCAGATGAACAGGTTAAGTTTAAAGCATAATGAATTCTCTGCTTAAAATAGGAAAAATAATTTGTATAATTTTCCTTAGTTTGTCAAATAGATGAGTCGCAGTATAAATTTATTCAGAAAAATCATTAAACTAAACATTTTATTCTAAAGATAATCTCAAAAAGGAAAATATAAGAAATTTAATGTCTGAAAATGTAAATTTGGTAAGACGTCAGCTTTTAGAGATCCTTACCAGCTTCTCGTTGATTCTAAGTCTAATCCTTCACCAGTTTTCATTAAATTTATCAAAGACTTGTTATTATTTTAGACACAATCTAAACCTGGAGAGTTTTCACATTGACACAAAACATTTCAAATCAGTAAAATAAATTCTCTAATACTGTCAACTGGTCAAGGAAATTGTCTAAACTGACGTTCAAATCCTGATTTTATTTACTTCCATGTTCTGAAGGAACAAATGGAAGTATGGTGATAGGGTTGAGAATCCTGTCCGAGATAAGGGCAGATTCTTAGTGTACTATATCTTGAAACAAAAAATATTTCTATCGTTCGCGATATATATATATATCGCCCACAAATTTCTATCAAATACATACACACACAAACACAAAGACAGACAACCGCAAAAATGGACAAAACATATTCAGGTGAACTTGAAACGTGAAAATCCGTTGAAAACTTGGTTATAAGTAAAGAAAAAATGCATCAATTTGAATGTTTCTTGGAGTGAAATCCATAATTATTTGGTTTAGTGAGAACTTAAGGCTTATTAATTTTGGTGCCAATCGTATCGGTGGTTATGTTATTTTGCAGACACTTTTTTCACATGTTATGAACTACTTTTGTTTACAATAACAGCTAAAATGAACGTAAATATTTAAATGTAAATAGAAATATATGTTTTCAAATTCGAGGAAAACGAATAACAAATTATTCATAAAAAATGCGTGATCAATGTTTACTTATTTACAAATTAATAATTATGATCACTAATTATTTAATTATGATCAATATGATTTATATATTACTCATTATACCCCACTTCTTTGCTCCCTTTCTTTACTTATTTTTCATACTAAAAATAACTTTAAAAATAGACTCACTACTCCTTTTATAACGTACTTGTTAAGCTAGGGCCACACTATGGGCCAGGCTGGCCCAATAGTGCCTCTGGTCTATGATGGGCAAGTAGTGTGGCCGCTACACCAATGACCAATATTGCCCAATATTTGACACTGGCCCATACTTGCATATTTGTCGAGCAGGTCGACAAATATTGCCCAACTTCCAGGCAAGTCAAAGGAGCCGCCACATTTGGCAAGCCTTTTTTTGCAACTGGCTACACTGCTGGCCCAGCTGTCAAGAGAAGGTTACACATTTCCAAGGTTATAATTTGAAAAGTGTTTGTGTTTCGTTTAATTTAAAATCTTTAAATAGTTTTATTAATTTAAAATCTTTAAATAGTTTTATTAATTTAAAATCTTTAAATTAAAAATTGAACAAGTAAGTAAATATTTGTTACATAGAAATAATTATTCAAATAATAATTTAGTTGAAAGGACGCAATTCTTACTTATGTTGGCTTGTATGTTTTTTTTTTTTGTAGAAATGGAATGGAGTAACGAAAAAACTCTCAGATTTATAGAGTTATATGAAAGTTTTCCCATCTTGTGGGACTCAAAACACCCGGAGCACAAAAACCGCAAAAAAGTACATGATGCATGGACTGAACTGCAAACATCATTTGATTTAAATATTTCTGTCACTCAACTAAAGAGCAAAAAAGAGTCGCTCATGTCTAGCTAGAGACCACTTAGAAAAAAAGTGGTAGAGTCTGAGGGGACGGGAAGTTCACCATCTGAAGTTTATATACCCAATTGGTTTGCATTTGAAGCTATGGATCGATTTTTGCGTGCAAAAGGTCTTAAAAGGACATCCATAAACGTCATATCGTTGTCACATTCCATCATAATAGAATTCAACAATTGAGTAAAATAAAATTTACAATTTGGTTTAAATTATAAATAGAAATCAGGTTAGGTTAGGTTTCTAGAATGTATCAGTATTTGCCAATGAACTATACTGGGCCAGCCTTGCCCATTGTGTAGACAGCCAGTATTCTTCGGGTTCCAATTCAAGGGGGCGGGGCCAAGTAGAGCCAAATATTTGCCAAGTGTTACTGGCCAAGGCTGGCCCATAGTGTGGCCCTAGCTTAAAATGAATAGGTCCAAAGATTACTTGAGAACGAAAACACACTTATAACCTCCCTATTTCAGTCAACAGTGTAGCCACTGCTACCCATAAAAATAAAGATTAATATTAAAGATTTATGTAAATTGAATAAGTAATAATAGGGGTTGCTGGCTAGATCATAGCCATATTGAAAATTTGGGGTTTATGTGCGTTACCGGTTTTCATTAAAATTTTATAATTATTTTGAAGTGAGTTTTCATTTTTATTATTAATTATTTCGTGGGAGAGACTGTTATTTTTTGAACTTGTATCTGCAAACATTGAATCACAATACCGTTTATCACTTAATTGTATAATAAATAAAAGCAATATTTTGCAGAAATCCAGTGATATAAAAGCAATCACATTCCCACAGAACAGTAAAACAACATAGTAGTTATGCAATAAAGCACAGAAGATGATCATACTGATGTCATATGTGTACCTAGTGGTCCTTTCAAACATTCAATAATGAATTATTTAGTGGGTTTTCAATAATTCATGACAATGGATGTTCAGTTTTTAGTATAAGGAGACGCTGATCAAATGATATGCCGCCGAGTAGGATCTGTAATCCAGAGTGGAAAATTCAACCGGGGCTTGGGGTGAATAGAAAGCAGCAATACACACGGCAGATGACTCTTCACACGGGGTTAAAGCAAGCGTAAAGCCCCAAGAAAACATGTCAACTCAATGACACTATTGTAACCAAGTCAGACCCTCAACTGGGTAAGGGATATACAAACTCTTCATGTACAACCGATGTTATCGTTCATATTCTGTTGAATAATGAAAGAACAATGTTACTATAGTGGCTGCTTGTAGAACTAATGAAAAAATGATAGTTTGAAACCACTGAATGTACAGGACATCCCATAAGTAATGTCGGTTTTTAAATAAGTTGGATGGGGTTGTGTAAAAAAATGTGAAAAATGTTATCAATTAACAATGTATTTTACCTCACTTCGTACAACGTTTTTCCACCTAATTTTCAAGTCTTCTATTCCTTTATTTAAAAAATCTTTCCCTTTTGAATTAAAAACTTGACTCACTATCATTTTCACTTCTTCTGACGACTCCGGAAAAGATGGTAATCTGAGGGGGCTAAATAAGGCGAATGAGGTGGGTGAGCCATAATTTCCCAACCGAAGCCATGGATTTTTGTAATCGTGTCTTTGACAAACAAAATTTCACGCCTACTCACTAAAGAAGGCCGTTTTTCTGAAAGAGCTTGATTTAAACGGTCAAGCTGTTGACAGTAGAGCGAGGCTCGTCTACAAGATCGAAATGTCCACCACGAAATTTTTCAAACCATCGTTGCACCTGCCTCTCACTTATTTGACCCTCCCCATAAACTTCCTCAATTTCTCGATGCGTGGGAACCTTTTTTCGCCTTTGTTAAATTTCCATAACAAAATATGCCGAATATGTTCACTAGTCACTTCCATGGTAAAATGTGAACTGAAGGCTTAAAGAGGTATTCCTCAGTCAAAACAATATAAGTTAATTACTTATTAATACCTATTTAAATATTATCGGTAAACAAATCATCATCGTAAGCAGTTGGCTTTAATTTTGTATACAAACAGACAATAATGAGAAACCGACATTACTTATGGGATGACCATGATATGAAAATTATTTCATTTGTTGTATGTTTTGAGGAACACAGATACACCAGGCTATCTTCCCATTAGTGTGGGATTCAGGAATTCGTCGCCATTTCTCTCTGTCACTCTCTTGGCCTAGCCTCCCGTTCGTTGGTTTCACCTTCTTCATATTTTAGTGCTTCCACTAACCACAGCTCTTCTCAACTCATATTTACATGACCTCTCACAAATTAAGTCCAATGTAGGACCCCTCACAAACTCTTCACTAGAACCATGTTACTAAAGTTGTGTTATTACTTAAAAACTTTGTGTTTGGGATCCTCGAGTGTGCAATTTATTGTATGATAAATACAAAATTTGTATGTGTTTGAGATCCTCGAGTGTGCAATTTATTGTGTGATAAATACAAAATTTGTATGTGCTTGGGATCCTCGAATGTGCAATTTATTGTGTGATAAATACAAAATTTGTTTCTGTTTGAGATCCTCGAGTGCGCAATTTATTGTGTAATAAATACAAAATTTGTATGTGTTTGGGATCCTCGAGTGTGCAATTGATTGTGTGATAAATACAAAATTTGTGTGTGTTTTAGATCCTCGAGTGTGCAATTGTTTGATAAATACAAAATTTGTATGTGTTTGAGATCCTCAAGTGTGCAATTTATTGTATGATAAATACAAAATTTGTATTTTGCCCCCTCCCCCTCCCCAGTAATAACCTGCTTCCCTTTCGCTGATTCGGCTCAAGCTTGATAGGTATCCTCCTTACGACAATTTACATAATGTATTCATATGAATTTCGTGTCGATACATTCATTAAACAGGCAGTTGTATGGGTTGCCACTCCTCCTCTAATCTCCCCTTTCCCTTTGGCTGATTTGGCTGAAAATCAATAGAGATTCATTAAATCGGGAGTTATCATGTTCACAGAAACACCCATGAAATTTCAGTGAGAATTGAATTTCTGACCGATTACGTAACTTCTCCGTTGATTTTTACTAGGTAAGAATTTGTATTTATTTATTTATTGTTTATTTGGTATATTTACAATCAGTTATAATATAACTATAAGTAAATTTGATAACAGTGAGAATGAAAAAAAAAAAAAAAAATTAATAAAAAAATTACAGAAAAATAAATAAATAAATAATAAATAAAAAAAATAATAATAAATACAATGGCAATATACACAAATTAAGATAAAATATGTACAAAATAAATAATATATACAAAATATGTACAAAATAATTATAATAACAAAATAGCTTTCAACTCGAGACCCCTCGAAACACTTAATGGAGGCACGGGAGGCCACAGGGGGTGAGTGATCCCCCCGCCATCTAGTTCTACGCTGGAGGTAGATCAAGAAGGAAAGAAGAACTGAAAGTACGAGTTCATGAGGGGAGAAGCTGGTCACTACCAGCACTCCCAGTTATATATGCTATCTTAACCTAGCAGGTCTCTCGGCCAGCACCGCCTCAGCCTTCTGGGAGGATTATCTGGGTGGGAGCGGGAGGACAAGTGTCGAGCGACGGGATTGACATGGAAGGAAAGGTTAGAGTGGAATTTGGAGAAGCGGGACTTGATGAGGTCAATAACAAAAGGAATTTTAAGGTCATTATGAAGGGTAAGGTTGGACACATAGAAGGGTGCATCGACAATTGTTCTTAGGACTTTGGATTGGAAGGACTGGATACGCTTGATGTTAGATGGTTTAGCACAACCCCATAGTTCCAGTCCGTATGTCCATATAGGTCTTATTATAGTCTTGTAAATGGTCAGTTTGTTTTCAATAGAAGGGGGGTAAGAATAGAGAGCAAAGGTAAGAATAGAGAGCAAATTTTACCCACAAAAGTGATGCCATCTCCCATGGGTTTTTTATCTAGGTTATAACCTCGGATGGGACATGTCCACCAGAGTGACGAATGGGCGCTCTGGTAGTAGGCAATATGAGCTCGTAGTTAGAGCTCGTGACTCTTTATCTCAAAAACGCACTCAACTGCTGCCCATTTCGAATTTAATAACCTGCCTCCTCTTCAGGAGTTCTACTTAACTAATGCTATCCTGATCGAAGCGACTGATGGGGATAATACCGTACACTGTATACGCCAGCGAACCAGACATTTGTCAGGTACAATCGTGGTCTGAGTCAATGGGTTAGTGGCTGCAGTACTAACACCTGACAAATGAGACCCCACTTTGGTAACACGTACTGTGGTTAACAAACACTCGACAAGATCTATCAAGTGTTATTAGACAGTGGTAATTAATAAACTTTCTGTATACTTTTTAATCAAGCGCTACATAACACCCTGTCTACTCTTTTCCCTTATCAAAGTAATTTAATTACTTGGGAAACCACTCATCTCCCTTCTCAGACAATCAAATAACCACACTTTACTGCCTTGGAAACGAGGGAGGCTCCATTGAGAATATATTACCATTTTGTATTGCAGTTGGTTATTATGACTCATGCCCGGGCTTTAACTACGAGGTCATATCGCCTACTACCAGAAAGCTCTGGTGGACATGAATCCGACTCTACAATGGGAGTCCTAAATTTTACTTAATTAAATTTGTAGTACTCATAGTAGAGGTCTGTAGTACTTATAGTAGAGGTCTTCAACGAGTATCTGACATCGTATAGGCTCGGCTCCAACGCTTAACGTCCCATCCGAAGGGCGGCATGCTTAAGTTTTTTTTTACTTCCCAGATTAAGTAGGACTCCCTGAGTAGCGTCGGGCCACCAGAGCGACGATGGGGGTGCTCGATCGCCTGAGGGTGTCGGTCACTTCACCCTATTGCGTTGGGGGAAAACAACGAGTTCTTCGGCTGTGGACCGGCTCGATGGCTACGGTCCACAGTCGTCCTTGGTTTCCGGCGCTTTACGCCGAGTGAACTCGGGATCTTTTCGGGGTTTCTGTTCTGCCTGCGTCCCAGAACCGGGGGCAGCCGCCACACGCCTGTCGGCGGGGCCCCCGGCACCGGGTTAGAAAGCTTTCTTCATTCTCCACCACGAGGAGACGAACCGACCAAAAACCAGGTAGCTAGCCTCCGTCATCAAGTAATAAAGCCTGGGCATGAGTCATAATAACTAAATAAAATTTTACAACAGGCACCTACCGTTAATAAACCTGGGTAAGCGACATTTAGTAGGACTCCCAGAGTAGCGTCGGGCTCAAGTCCACCAGAGCGACAAAAGAGCGCTCTGGTAGTAAGCAATATGATTTCGTACTTAATGCCCGGGCATGAGTCATAACAACTAAAATTTGGTATGAAGATTCAGAAGCCCCATCTATGTCAACTATTCATTTTAGCGCAAGCAGATTGATTTTGGAGGGAGAGCAGAACATTTCTGGTGATTTACCGACCATTTTTTTTTGCTTGCAATAAACCATTCTTTAATTATACCGTAAAAGGGTAGTCCAGGAACTAAAGAGAATTTATAATACTGAAATAAAGTAAAAATGGGAAATGGAAAACAAACATTTTATTCAGCAGGTACTTTAAATATAATAATAATAAATTTGAGTATTTACTCAGAATTTTGAACTATTGAATTTAAAAAAGAAGATACTTTCATTAGTGATTAATTTTCAAAATGGAAAGTTAAAATTCAAATATAAACCTACAAACGTTATAAAATTCATGAATCTTTCAGTATTTTTAGAAAGGATTTTGGTGTAGCGATAAATTTCAAATTTTAACTTTTTAATGAGACATTTGATTTGCATAATTAATTCAATTATTATTAACGAGCTTTAAGTGTTTCAGTTAATGCTTTCTCCATGCATCAATCAATTGGATTGGCTGTAAAAAAAAAAATGCGGTGGATCTTCCGCAATGTACTTCGCCAACCCGATTTAATGTTTCGTTCTCTCTTTAAAACCAATTGTTTTGTCTTAATATTTATAGTTGACTCATACATAGGGACTTCCGAATCCTCATACGAAATTTCGTGTCGTTCCATTCATTGCAACAGCAGTTGTTAGTTTTTGTGTTAAGCCTCCCTCTAATCACTTTGGCCGATTTAACAGAAAATCAATAGGTTTCGCCTTTTTTTGGAGTTCTGAACACAAATAAAAAATTTCAGTGTGGATACATTCATTTTATCGAGAATTATCGTGCTCATAGACAGTCAGGGAATTTTGTCTTTTCATTTTTGGAATCAGGGTGTTGGAAAACATGAAATTCCTTTGAAAACACAACATCGAATTTCTGACTGATTACATAACTTCCCCTATACTTCGATATCTGGGAAAGTAACACTTTTCCCCTAGGTAGCGAGTGAAAGTTTATTTGTTCAGTTATTATCATTTTAAGTTATAAAGACCGGGCATGAGTCATTATAACCAACTAAAACTTTGTAAAAGGTACTCGTTAAAAAACCCTACCATAAATAAACCTGGGTAAGCAACATTTAGTAGGACTCCCAGAGTAGCGTCGGGCTCTTTCGTCGCTCTGGTAGTAGGCAATATGACCTAGTAGTTAAAGCCCGGGCGTGAGCCATAATAACTAACTAAAATTTTAGTGTATTACCGTAAATAAACCTGGGTAAGCAACATTTAGTGGGACCGCCATGGTAGCGTCGGGCTTATGTCCACCAAAGCGACAAAAGAGAATTTCTGACTGATTACATACCTTCCCCTGTACTTCGTATGTCTGGGGAAGTAAAAACACTTTTCCCCTAGGTAGCGAGTGAAAGTTTATTTGTTCAGTTATTCATAGTAATTATATCGGAGTATTTCAGAAGAAAAATTTGAATATGAGTTACAAGTCTTACACTTAGGAAATGGAAAATTTTAATTTTCATAATGTAGAGGAGGTAAATTTATTTCCATTTTCATCACTCAGAATAATCAAATTGGGAACATACATTTTCCATGAAGTATGATTGTATTATTTACATTGTTAAAAATATTTGCTCATACAAATCACAAAAAGTCTGTGAAATGTATGCAGAACGAGTCGAACATCAGCCTTCCACAGTCATGACGGCCAAGCAGCACAGCAAGCTCATGCTGGTACTGAAATCAGATCAAAGCTAGTAAGGGAGTGTGCAGCCAGTTAAACAGGAAACTACAAGAAAGTTGGACTCTACTGGCTCCTCGGGGATTTAAGGAAACGAGGATGCAGACCGACTGGTCAAGGAAGATTCAAATAAGCCCTTCATGGGGCCATAGCCAATACTAGGAATATCCCGGGAGGCATACCGAACCCGGATTTGAAAAAAAGTGGACTATAGAACCTTTCGAGAACTCATGGAGAGAAATAACCACATGCAGACAGTAGAAGATGTTCCTGGGTTGGGATCCTGAACCTCAAAAGAAGCTTCGGCAAATAATAGGAGTCTTCCAGGACTCGGTCCTTTTTCTCGCTATATAAGCATTGTAGGAGTCAAGGATAGTCCCACTTGTGATGTGGAGAAGAAGACAAGACGACAGTTCACTTCCTGAATATATGCCCAGGAAATGCTTAGACGAGATTCCACAGAGAAAGATTTTAGAAGATTGGACTGGACCATGGGAGTATTTTCAGATTCCCTTAAGAAAGTGGAAGACTTGTCTTCATGGTTTAAAAATTTTTTCAAAGCTACCTTTTAGTACGGTTTTCGGCAAATATCTCGCAAACGAAGGAACTATTCGAAAAAAGTATATAATATAAAATGTATCTTTCAGTTTTCTCCACAACTTTTATTTGAAAAGATTTTTGATTAGGTCATAAATATATACGGTAAATTGGAAAATGTATTTTGTAGGCCCAAACGCAAAGTGGTCTCAATTTTCGTCCAAAATCTAATCATAACTAAGTTAGCACATGAGACTTCTTCATTCCAAATTTCAAGTCTATAGCTATAATTGTTCCTGCATACAAAACACAAGACAAAACACACACACAGACAGAAAACATTGCAAACATGGTCAAAACATATTCAAAGGAACTTGAAATGTGAAAATCCGTTGAATACTTGATATCGGATTTTCGCACAATCACAATACTTCCTCATATAGGTAACAATTTCGTACATATCACATAATTGAGGGCGTCAGTAGCGTGCTAGCCTACTGAGCTCGCGGGTTCGAAACCAGACCGAGACCGTTAGGTTTTTTTTATGGGAGGTGAAAAAACCTTGAGCGCACTGTCCTTCGGAGGGATATTAAGCGATGGTCCCGAGCCTGTGCGATGTCAGGAACTCGTTAAAGCACAGTAGAGTCGGGCTCAGAGCGACGAACAGGTAGCAGGCGATATGACCTCGTAGTTAAAAGCCTAGGCTATAATAACTATCTAATATATAAATTAGTTTATCAAATTTAATAATTTAATCTTTAGTTTCAGTTTATAATAAGATGGAAGAAAATATTTCAGACTTAACTGAACAGCCTCAGGTTTTCCTACCCCTACCATAAGAAGAAGGCAAATTCACACAGAAAACAGAGGAAGAAACCAGCTGATCAAAACAAGATGATACGGTTAGCTGGTGGAGATCCCACGTTCCCCTGAGATGGAGAGGACAGGTGAAACCGGGCGTACTCCCACCTCACCCACGAGGTAACGAGACACCCCCATGTTGATTGGGGTGGAAAATTTGAGAGATACCTCGGGGGGTCACAATTTGAAGTAGGATCACCCCGTTTAGCCCTTGGAGCAAACATTTTGAGGTAAACATAGGTAGTGAGAGCAATGAGATCCTCCTTGGCTATAAACAATAGCGCAGTTCCAATAGAGATGCATATCGATACGCAATATAACAATAATAAGTTATTTATCTGTGGAGTGAGAAAAATAGGACAGGACGTTAAGTGATGGTCCCGAGCCTGTGCGATGTCAGTAATTCGTTAAAAACCCCTATCCATGTTTAGGGTTGTGATAATTTAAAAAAAAGAATGTGAGATAAAATAAATAATTAAAATAAAATTTAAAATAAGTAAATAAATAATAAAATTACCACATTTCCTGTAAAAATTATAGCTGGTCTTCTACTTAATTTTGATTTCTACAGTAATTTCCGAAAAGGGCCTTAAAAATATTAAAAGTTCAAGACGTGCAATTTTGAGGAGAGCACGTATTTAAAAAAAAAAATTCAATTAACAAATTCTTCATTTGGATTTCTTTTAAAAATACTAAAGAGATGCCATCTTCTTTTCCTAAATTTGCAAAAATGTAAAGTCTAATCCAAAGGTGTAAGTTATATTACTGGGTCCACAGGGATAATGAATAGCATATAATTAGAGAACAAATATTGGGTTTATTTTTTCCTACCGCCATCTTAGCTGCTGCTGACCTTCACATACACGCCTCATTTACACTACAACACCATCTCACACAAATTGAAAACTGGTGCAACACATGGAAAATCAAACTAAATACAGAAAAATCACAGCACATCACATTTACACTTCGACGAGAAACATGCCCCCCCGTTTTCATCTACGACAAGCCCCTCCCTCAAACTAATACTGTACGATACCTAGGACTGACATTGGATCGAAGACTGACATGGAATCCTCACACACGTCTCACACGAAACACGCTGAACCGTCGACTCAAAATACTCTACGGACTTCTAAATAGACGATCAAAATTAGACATGACACAAAAACGGAACTGTTATACTTACTTACTTAGACCATTATGGACATACGGATCACAGATATACGGTTCAGCAAAACCATCCAACATCAAACGAATTCAGGCATTTCAGTCAAAAACCCTCAGACTGATAACACAATGCCCCCCATACATAAACAACAGAACACTTCATAACGATCTTATGATACACACAGTACCCGACACAATACAAACTATTTACATACGTTTTTTTAGAAAACTTTACACACATACAAATCCAGAAATACGTACTTTATCTTCACAACACTTACCACAAAACCCCCCACGAAGGTTGAAGAGGAGGTGGAACCGCGACTTACTGCCACCTTAATTCCTATTCGTTCTTAATATTTTTATTTTTTTTTTTATTCTTTTACATTATTTTCCTTCAGTTTTACCATCTCTCTCACCCATTCCATCAAAGTTGTCTTTCACTTCCTTTTTATTTATTTATTTTTTTTTTAAATTATTATTATTTATTTATTTTTTTATTTTTCCCTTGTCCTTATAATTAATATAAATTTTCGTCCCGAGGACCTACCACTGGGTGGCCTTCCTCTCACATGCCATTCACGCCAACGTCTCCATACCTACCAACATAGATGCTGGTTGTTGCCCCCTAGCAACAGTTGCATCTTTATGAATAAAAGCCAAAAAAAAAAAAAAAAAAAAAATTTTTTCTTAACCTACATTATAAAATTAAAAACTAAGATTGGAAATAAAAAAATGAAATTATTTTACAAAAAGAAATCTTACGAACTAATAACTTAAAACTATATCAGTCTTTTTTCTGTTTTATAGTGGTCATTATTTATAATTCTTTTATATTTTAGGCATATAAACATAAGGTAACTGGTTACTGAAGCAGATACTCGTCGAGTATCTAGATATATGTAACGAACAACGCTAATAATTAGCAATATGATACAACAGAAACTTACAGGAAGTAACCAGAGATACCAACGATTAATGTATCGATGTCCTCAAAGTATGCGAATAAAAATCAAGTTTGTGTTTATGCCATGCATTGGGGTGATTAGTATGAAAATACTTACTGATAAGAACAGACAATTTGTCAAATGTTCAGTGGGAACATTAGCATGTGTTTGGAAGGTCGTGTTACACACACCATAAATCATAATTAAAAATGAATCTAACTACAGGGTAGGAGGTGTGCTGTGAAAGACAAAGTCAAGAGAGGTGTGTCGCCTCTGTGGAAGACAAATGATACCTAGCTGGTGTGTGACTGTGCACGGGTAATCATAATGATTGTATGAGAGACCGATAGGGGGAGAGTGGCAGAGAGAGTGAGTGAGAGAGACAGATTGGCAGCGAGAGAGTGAGAGAGACAGAGTAGCTGTGAGAGACAGAGAAGCTGAGAGAGAGTTGCAGAAAGAGCGTGAGTGAGGGAGACAGAGTGGCAGAGAGAGAGTGAGAGAGACAGAGTGGCAGAGAGAGAGTGAGAGAGACAGAGTAGCTAAGAGAGAGAGACAGTGAGCGTGAATGAGAGAGACAGAGTAGCAAAGAGAGTAGGAGGGAGAGAGATATAGTAGCAGAGAGAGAGAGAGAGAGAGAGAGACAGAGTAGCTAAGAGAGAGTGTGAGTGAGAGAGAGTGGTAGAGAGAGCGAGAGTAAGAGAGACAGAGTGGCAGAGAGAGTGTGAGCGAGAGAGAGAGTGAGTGAAAGAGACGCAGTGGCAGAGAGAGAGAGAGAGTGAGGGAGACAGAATGTGAGTGAGAGAGACAGTGTGGCAGCGAGAGTGTGAACGAGAGCGACAGTCTGCAGGCAGGGTGTGAAAGAGAGACAAAGTGGCAGAAACAGTGTGTGAGCCAGAGAGAAAAAGTGTGAGCAAGAGAGAGAGAGTGGCAGAAAGTGTGTGTGAGCGAGAGAGATTGAGAGCGAGAAAGACAGATTGGTAGAGAGTGTGTGAGAGAGAGTGACAGAGTTTGTGTGAGAGCGAGACAGTGGGAGATAGAGAGTGAGAGAGACAAAGTGGCAGAGAGAGTGTGAGGGAGACCATATGAATTTTAAAAAATCTCGGATCACCGACTATATACTTCCCCAGCTCGAATTCTCTTTTCCTCTCCCGCCAATTAGGCTGAGAATTAATAGTATTGACTTATTCAGGTACGTCCTTATATTAAAGTGTTTAAAGACTATTTATTCCCCTAAACTGTACCTACTTCTTTAGAAATCACAGACGTCAGTTAGCTCCCAGATAAAAAACCTAAAGGCTTCGGCCTGGTTTCGAACCCGCGAGCTTAAATTCAGTATACAACCACGTTACTTCCGAGCTACCGTTGCCCTCGTTATGAGATATTTTTAAACGAATAAATATATTAATTGTTACAATTAGGAATTGAATAATTAGTAGGAAGTATTAGAAAGCTCATAAATCAAAGGAAACATGAAATAATTAGTAGGAAGTATTAGAAAGCTCATAAATCAAAGGAAACATGAAATAATTAGTAGGAAGTATTAGAAAGCTCATAAATCAAAGGAAACATGAAATAATTAGTAGGAAGTATTAGAAAGCTCATAAATCAAAGGAAACATGAAATAATTAGTAGGAAGTATTAGAAAGCTCATAAATCAAAGGAAACATGAAATAATTAGTAGGAAGTATTAGAAAGCTCATAAATCAAAGGAAACATGAAATAATTAGTAGGAAGTATTAGAAAGCTCATAAATCAAAGGAAACATGAAATAATTAGTAGGAAGTATTAGAAAGCTCATAAATCAAAGGAAACATGAAATAATTAGTAGGAAGTATTAGAAAGCTCATAAATCAAAGGAAACATGAAATAATTAGTAGGAAGTATTAGAAAGCTCATAAATCAAAGGAAACATGAAATAATTAGTAGGAAGTATTAGAAAGCTCATAAATCAAAGGAAACATGAAATACTTCATGAGTCTCGTCAGATATATTTAAACCTTCATTCTTGTTGACGGTACAAAAAAATGAGTTCTTAGGCATCCTAAGCTGATGTCACATTTGAACTAGATGAGCCGAGATGTGTGTTGAGGTCTCGTGAGAACAGTGCCACCCACCAACTACACTCCTTATCAATGTGTTTTTTATTTCTACTTATCAAACGACTACAATATGTGTTGACATCTGGACTGGAGCGGAGCCATTCAAAGGGTCCGACTACAGCTTGAGAAGCAGAGCCAAGAAAAAAAATATTGTTTAAAAATATATTACCCTCTGATGTTATTGGTTCGTTTATTAGATCCCATGCTGTACGAAATATAGGGAAATTTATGTAATTAGTCAGAAATTCGATGTTCGGTTTTCACCGGATTTCCAACTCCTTGATGAGAAGAAATTAGTAACGAAATTTTATGTAAATCCAGAACCCTCTGCCAAAGGCAACAGGGATTAGGGGTACTTAATGCCGGAAGGAGTGAGGGAGAGGGGTCCGCCGGCACGGTTCCAGGAAATCGATCATTCGCATTGTTCAATCGTCTGCAAAGGATGCCGACGTTTTTATTGATCATAGCTAAACATAGAAGATGCCATTCTCTTCAGGGCAAAGCTGGCGATATTTGATTTTAACGTTTTTCTACAATTTTTTGAGTCTAACCACACAAGCTGACTTCAGCTGAACTACACACACACGAGCTGGCTCCTACGGCCGAACTGCTCTCAGGACCTAGTTGGTCAAGAGAGTCGGGGTAAGATTCACGCATAATGCTACTACAAAACAGGCCCAAACAATGAGACTTTTCTAAGTGTCGTCCCATTTTGCCCTAAGTGAAATAGTAGAGTTCCAAGTGTCGATCATGAATCCTTGAATGCAAATCAAGTTTTCATATAATTTGCGAGTTGAGGAAGGGGGAAATACAATTGTGTTAAAGTGTTTTGCCAGGTTGGAGAATGGATGGAGTGTTTGCAGTTAGGTGCCAAGGGATTGTGTGCTGTGTGGTTTTATGCAGACACAATAAAACAGAACAACAGAAGGGTGGAGGGAAGGGGCGAATGTAAAGATAACAAATGGGGTTAATTTTGGTAAACAGGGGTGCGGAGAGCGCTCTGACGGCCGACCAACGCAACACATCCCCCCTTATATAGACAAACATTTTGTAAAAAAACATTAGATTGTTCAACTCAACTTGATCAACCCTCGGAATATTAAATTTTGTATAAATGTAAAATAATGGATGACTGTGGATTCCCTAATATTCAAGGATTCTGCTGAGTCCTTAGAAAAATAGTACTATCTATGTCTCAATACATTTCTGCGATCTGTGTCGATACAGTGGAAAGGTAATAAAATAAATAAAAACAAACAACTTGTTTATACAATATTCAGGTTACCAGAGATTACTTAAGGCTATGACACCCTGTTTCTTAGGGAAGTCCCTGGGGAGGGGGGAGTCCTACCTGCATAAGAAATAAAGTCAATATGACATAATATTAAAGTACAAAAATACATTATAAATTTTAAACAATTTTTTTGTTTTTATTTATTTTATTAGATTTACATTCACATATTTTATCGACACAAATCGCAGAAATGTATTTGGACATTCAAGGATTCTTCTGAGCCCTCTCTTAACAAAGGAATAAATACAGCCTATCTAAAACAAGAACATTAGAAGAATGGTATTTTGTCCATACATTTATCATGTGTTTCTGTACACAAGATTGCTTTTTCAACTTGGCAGTCTGTATGCGATGAAAAAACAACAAAAAAACTATATCTGAATGCGTAGAATATGGGTTTATAAGGATGTCACATGTGAAATTTTATGAAAATCGGATGAACCGTAAAGAGGCTAGCAGTCATTTTATGTTCCCTGTCCCCCATAAAGCTCACCAGTTATTTTTGAAATGCCACATGATCTGTTAATAAACTGTGTTTATAAGGATGCTACATATGAAATTTCATCAGTCAAACTGTTAAAAAGGTAGCCGATGTTTAAAATTTTCATTACGTCAAATATGAGTTAACGTACCATGAAACGTATTCTACGTTAAAAAGAAAGAACATCAATAACTGTTAAATGGAACTGGACAGACATAAGAGGAGTTAGAGTAGCAGAAATGAGGAATTTAAGAAGAACTTTCGGGAGGAGTGGAAGAGGCGCCATCAAGAGCCCTTATCAAGAGCCCGTATCAATAGGCAGCATCAAGAGCCCATACCTAAAGGCCGTATCAAGAAGCGTCATCAAGAGCCCGTATCAAAAGGCCGTATCAAGAGACGGCATCAAGAGCTAAAGAATAAAAGAAAGAGGGCAAGAGTGCAATGGACTAAAGTTAATCTTGACAAAAGATATAATGATTTGGAGATGTATAAGATTGTATAATAGAAAAGCCAGTTGTTTTCTTGAGCCGAGGCGAAATGGACCTAAGCATTCAATGCACTTATCCTTTCCCTGTTAAGCGCAGGGCTTGTATCGTACCTTGTTATCTAGACATATGGTCTGAAGATACCAAATCCTTCATAAAGTTCTCATTGGTCATATCTGCATCGAAATGTGGATCATACCCGGCAAGCAGTGAGCTGCCGTCTCGTCTTCTTCTCCATATCTGTCATAAATGGGATCGTCCTTGACTCCTACAATGTGAAGATGTCTATTGAACTGTGTTCTACACTTTGGATTCTACACCCAAAATCATCATGACTGTCTCATTCTCTCCATGACTTGTCCAAAAGATCTCTAGTCCACTTTTTTCTTAGTATCCCTGAATCTTCGAGTGACCGTGGACTCAGTAGAGTCCAACTTAGCTTCCTGTCCTTACTCCCTTATTAGCTTTGATATGATTTCTGCGTACTGAGCCAAGGTTAATACTCGTCGTACAAAATAAAGGAGTTGCAGAAAGGATCCAATTGTGAAACAGAAGGAACTGTGACACCGAGGAGTTTTGATGCTTAATGTCGGAATTAAATTTTATTTGCGAGAATGTAATATCAGCATACATAAGGTACGAAATTATTCATACATTTACATATAGGTACGTAAAAAAGAGTAAGACAAAAGATGGGCGGAAGAAGAGTAATGAAGAGGAATATGGGAGTTATAAAGGGAAGCTATAACAAGAGTCAACATCCAGAGGCTAATTAATAGGTTTGCTAATAAAGCTTGTTTATGAGGTACTTGAAGCGGGTTGTTCCTTGTTGCAACGTTGTAACATGGAGCTTTAACTGCATTGTCTGCCAGAGGGAGATACATGGCGAATACTGTATTTCCGTTCTTGTTATTGGCAGAGGAACAAGGGGTTACCCAGTGAGATTTTGATACAGGAAGATGAAATTTCAGTCAAAATGACTTCTACTTCTGCGAAATGCATCAAATCGCCTCAATCTAGGAAAAATGGTAGAAAAAACTGGGTTTTGGCTTATAGGTTGAAAATTTAGAGTCTGATTAAAAAATTGGCGAGGAGCAAAATCTGACGAAAAGTAGCTTTAAATATTTCTCCGTGAAACCAAAATGATAATATTACATTTAATAATTTTATTGTTTAAAAGTGTCACTCGTATACAATTTTATTGTTTATAAATAATTTATTGCTTACATTTTATTGTTTATAGGGATCACCTCTATACAATGAACATTACAATTACAATATTAACATGGCGCTATAAATTTGTTCATGTTGGATTCATCTGAACTCTGAGGGAATTTCTTTAGTTGAAATTGAATAAAGAGCATTTTTGGTGAGAATTACTTTTTTGATAGAACTAACCAATTTCGTGTAAAACAAGAAAACGTCTATAAAAAAAGAAAAAAAAATTAGGACGGTTTTTGGGGTGTATCTTCCAAACCGAGCGACATTCGATAACTAACTTTAGGAACTTCATTTTGAATTTTTAATTCATAGTTACAATCGTTTCTATATTAGAGCGCTCAAAAATTCCAATCACATATACACAGACGCACATAAGCATACGAAAGTAAAAATATGGCAGTTCTTATCAATCTTCGGGCGACATTTCATTTTTATGGTTTTCTTATGTGTGTCATTCTTCTGGACATTGTTAGACGATGACGCCCACTGGTTATTAGACTCGTACTCACGCTTTAACTACAAGGTCGCCTACTACCAGGAAGCTCTTTCGTCGCTCTGGTGGGCATGAACTCGACTGTTCTATGGGAGTCCTAAATTTTCCCTACACAGGTTTATTCACCTTTAATGAGTACCTGACAGTGTACATGCTCGGGACCATCGCTTAACGTTTCATCCGAAGGACTGCGTGCTCAACCTTTTTTCATCTTCCAGATAAAAAACCTAAGGGTTACCGAGTTACCCATGACCCCACTGGTTATTGCTCATCAATGTAAGTTGCAGTTGCTTCGAAGCCTTCTCTTCTATTTACAAGTTTATTATCAGAAAAGGAACATTTAATATACATTAAACCTAGTTGAAGAATTAAAAAAAAGTTTTTTCATTTAAACCGTGTGTTAATGTTGGAAGAACTCTTTGTTAAGAGGAAGGGCTTTAAAGGCAGGCTTCCAGAATCGACATTAAACCAACTTGACAATATCTTGTCGGGCTCTTATTTCCTCGTCTCCTTTGGAACTTGTGAATGGGGAAACAGAAATAGACGGTGGAGGCAGAGGCGTGCATTATCCAGGAGCTATTGTCGGGGATGGAACCGTTAAGGAAAGCCGTCCTAATGGTTTCACTTATAAAGTCCGTTCTCATTGTTGACTTCCAACTCAAAAGAGGATTTCTTAAGGAAATGTCTCCAGGACAAGGGGAATGTTGTTGCGAATGGCATCAGCCAGGTCCTTAGTCAACAGATCTCAAATCAATATATCTAAAATTGATATTAGGAAATCATTCCTATTTACTATTAGAGGGCGCCGGTAGCTCAGTGGTATGCGTGCTTAACTTCTGAGCTCAAAAATGTGGGTTTGAAACCCGGCCGAGGCCCTTAGTTTATTTTATCTAGAAGGTAAAATAAACTTACGCACGCCTTCCTTGTGATGGGACGTTAAGCGAGTCCCGAGCCTGAACGATGTCAGGTACTCGTTAAAGACCCCTGGCCTAGGTGATTAAAAATTTAGGGTAGGCAAAATTTAGGACTCCCACAGTAGAGTCGGGCTCATGTCCACCAGAGTGACGAAAGAGCGCTCTGGTAGTAGGCGATATGACCTCGTAGTTAAAGCCCGGGCATGAGTCATAAAACCTAACCTAACCAATTTACTATTAGAACCCATAATATAACCCTATATACTATTGTCAGTAGTGAGAGCTCGGGATCAGAGTGGGGTCTAGGCGAGGCTATGACGGGTTGGGGGCCACCACCCACCAACCGATGGTCGTCCCTAGTCCGTCACACTGCTTTCTGCCGCTCACGCGAATCAACACCACCCTGGCCTGGTCAAAGAGCAGATATTTGAGATATGTTCTGCAGTCTCGAGGCTCACGCATTAACAGTTTGGGTTGTTCTTCCTCTTAAAGAATCCAAAGGTTAGACTTGTACCCACGAAGAGTCGAGGCATGGATGTCCGGAAAGTTTGCATATGTCATCCAATCATCATGACCAAACGTTGTTGCCATTTTCCCACTCTCCATTTCTGGACAGTTCCTTGCAAGACTCCGGTCTGGACCGTCCGCGCATCTCTTCCAGGGCTAGTCGTAAGGGTTCATCAATATCAGCTCCTAAAGGCATATTGCGTTTATAGAAGTGTTAGAATTGTACACATTTTTCAGATTTTTTTTTCAACTTTTCAGAACATTCGCCGTCGATAGTCAACATGCTAAATAAAATACGAAGACAAAGGTTATCTATAATAGGTTATAAATAAATGTGTTACAGTAAAAGTGAGAGGGCGGTAGACATTCACTAGAGAATGTGTACATTTACCAAGAGCTCGGGGAATGTTGATAAAGTCTTTAATTATAAATTATCAGGTTATCAAACCTTTACTGCTTCATTAAAAGGACCGACGGGAGGATTAAAAGGACACAATGTATTCAATCGGATATATGGTATGTTTATCCGGATATATGGTATATTTATCCGAAAGAAGAAAATTTTGACCCTCCATCGTTCCTTTTAGTAGTAATACAGTACAGATTCTCCTGAAGTAGGTCTAGGTTTAGGTTTTATGACTCATGCCCGGGCTTTAACTACGAGGTCATATCGCCTACTACCAGAGCGCTCTTTCATCACTCTGGTGGACATGAGCCCGACTCTACTGTGGGAGTCCTAAATTTTGCCTACCCTAAATTTTTATTCACCTAGGGTAGGGGTCTTTAACGAGTACCTGACATCGTACAGGCTCGGAACCATCGCTTAACGTCCCATCTGAAGGACGGCGTGCTTAAGTTTATTTTACCTCCCAGATAAAATAAACTAAGGGCCTCGGTCGGGTTTCGAATCCACGATCTTGAGCTCAGAAGACAAGCACGCATACCACTGAGCTACCGGCGCCTTCTCCTGAAGTATATATTGTATTTGTGACGAGAGCAAAAATCCAATTCGTAAATGTATTTATTTCGTAAAACATCGTTGTGCTCACTTTTGCTAAATGACTAGAGGCATTTTATACCGCTTATATTTATGACTAAATCAAAAATCTCTTCAAATAAAAATTGTTGATAAAACTTAAAGGCACATTGAAATACGATTTTTTTGGAGATTTGCAAAAAAAACATGTCGAAACCCATTTTTTTAGACGTTTGCTCGGTTTCCACGAAAACGGTTAATTCTATCGAAAACGTGATTCTTACCAAAAATGATCCTTATTAAATTTCCATTCGCTAATATGCTCTCAGATTTGAGCCAGAACCAATACGAACAAAGTTAGTAATACATATGCACAAATAATGTACATTAAATTTCCATAGGAAATGTTTTAAAATAATGTATAAAATTAACGCATCGCAATAAATTTTAAACTAAGGGCCTCGGGCGGGTTCCGAACCCGCGAAATTTAGTTCTGTAAGCAAGTACGAATACCACTGAGCTACAGGCGTCCTAACTTACTACTAAACTACTATTTTTGCATCGCTCCCTTCACGAGTATCCTTCCTCCAGGCATAGAAGAAAAGATACTTATGCGGGGTAACCAACAGTCATCCGAATTCTACTTGCGAATAATTGGCCAACCTTTCCTCTTGGTTGAACTCATTCACCTTGTTTTGAGTTTGGCGTTTAACTCCTTTGGGAGAAGTTTAACCGACAAGACGCAGATGAAAAGTATTTTAAACCAGTGGCGGAGCAGGGAAACAGGGATAAAGTCGAACAATAGGCCTGGAGAGAGTTACAATGGAAGACTAGGAAGATGCTGGAGAAGTCTTGGAGAGTGTTTGGAACGGCATCAGAGGTTACAATAAGGGAGACTTCAAAGGAACCGACACCCTTTATGTTTCCATATAAATTGAATCCACCCCACCTCTCCCTATTTAGGGCTGCCACTCTAAACAAATAATGCACTACTCCCTCTATTTTCATCCTCTCATTCCTTTTAAAAGTATCCCATTCTATTTGGTTTTCTGCTTACTTAACTTGTGAATAAATATAAAATGTCAGAATTGAAAGGCAGGAACTTAGGAGGAAGTCGGGAGAAAACCATCAGCAGTCCCAAGTCTGGAAGGGGTGTAACCCCTGGGCAGCCAATAGCTGTACAGGAAAGTTCCGGTTGGAAAAAATGGATTCGAGCGAGCCGCACTCAGCTAGGGATCACTTCATCAGTTACCTCCGTGGAGGGAGGATCGTCAACTTCTGGAGTCACCATGGAGGAGGGAGGTTCACACTCTGGAACCAGCCCTTGTCCATTCAACATCCCAGACCTAGGACTCAGCCTGTCACCTTACCAGAGAAGAAGAATTCTTAGAAATATAGTCCTAGCCTTATTGAACAGCACCACCAGGAGTCACCCATCTCCCGTCCCGCCACCCAGCAGCAATGCGCTGTCTTCCTCTTCTTCTCTCAATGGGGATTGATCTACTTGGCTCACTTCCTGATGTCCGAACAGTCTCAAAATCATCGTTTTCTATCGTCCTTTGTCCCTAGCCACTGTCCACCTATCACCCGTACCGCCATCTTCTGTCCCTATCCACTGTCCACCAGAAGATAGCTCCGTTCGCGAGATACATGCCGAAAACTGTCCTAAAATGTTGTTTTGAAACCCAAATACTTTCATGTTTTCTTAATTTATGCAAAATTAGTTGGTTCTATGGAAAATATGCATATACTAAATGATCTGTACAAATGTGGTTGGTAGAATAATGTTTGTAATGGCTACATCACATTTATTTGTTAAAAATGCGAAAACTGCTTTCCCAATGTACAAAGGGCATCGGTCACTATATTTCTAAGAATTCTTCCCGAAATGCCAAGATGGCAATCTCTTTCTCCTAAAGAACTCTCGTGACTTTTTCCCATTGTTTCTCTTTCTTCTTCATTCCATTGTATATTTGGTTACGTGATTACCCTCTATTTAAACTGAGTCTTCTAGTTTCTTATTTTTGTTAATATCCCAACAACAATAATTAGATCTTTAAGAAAAACAAACCAAAAGAACAATGACACAAACACGCAGCAGACTGGCGGAGATGGAAATAAGGACCTATTTTCACGTCATCTCAGCAAATCTCTCATCTACTCAAAATATTGTCGAAGACTCCCAACTCCTGAACAATAAACTCTTTTCTCACTATCTTTCAATAGTACACGCTTAATGATCCAGTCAGTCCAGAACAAAATCTGACAAACAGAAAACACTAATAACAATCACACTAGTCCAAAATAAAACAATATTACTTACATTTTTAAATGTTAGTTCACAATCAAATACTAGACAACTGGACCATATAAACAATAAAAACAACTATTTACAAACATTTACATTTCAAGTTACTCATTGGTCACTATACGCTAACACAATACATAAATCAGTCGACTGACGATCTCTCTTAATCTTCTTATCCAAGAAACCTGGAAGCGTGATTGCTTACTGATCTCAAGATCGCGGGTTTAAAGCCCTTAGATTTTTTATCAGGGAGGTGAAAAAACATTGAGCAGGCGTTAAGAGATGGTCCCAAGACTGTGCAATGTCGTTATCCCTACCTCAGGTAACGAAACCTGGATAGGCAAAATTTAGAACTACCACAGTAGAGTCGAGCTCATGTTCACAAGAGCGACAAAAGAGCGCTCTAATAGCAGGCATCATGACCTTGTAGTTCAATAACTGACTAACTCAAGAAAACTACTTTTAAACACAAAACTAACGAAACAGGTTATTTGAATCAAAACTCAATAAACAATGAATAAGGAAAGGAAAAATAAGTAAGTTTGAATATTAATTAATGTTACGAAATGGAACTTGGCCTCGAGACTTGCTAGATCAATAATGAATAAATGAAATAGCCTATTGACAATTAAGTGAATAAATGATTCAATAGTACTGTAGTTCATGTCCTTTGAAGAGAAAGAACAACAGATGTCGCACATTATTCGTGGACTGTCGAATCTCTCTGCGGGGGTCGGAGATACATTCAAGAAAGCTGGATATTATTGAACACACTGACAAGCTGTAAAAATATAAACATGAAATATATTTAAAAAAAAAGAGAAATGATAATTACACAAACAAAATAGAAAATAAATATTTGTGTGAGAGAAGGTTGAAGTGTTTGTTTTCATAAAACGAAGCGTTAGAAGTGAAGAGGTGTGTTCTTTAGGAGCGGATCTGTGATCAAGTGGCCCGCCAGCACTTCAACAGCGTCTGATAACGTTACCACTACTTATCTTTGGAAATGGAAAATGTCAACATTAGAACCCGTTTTTCAGTTTATTAAATTAATATTAATAAATTGAGAGAGTAACAAGGGGAAGAGGGGTAGATATCGACACGAAAATTCAAAAGTTTAAAAGGAAAATATAAATTGGTCCACAAAAAACCGACGCACTCTGAAAATTTAAGTAATTAATTTAAGAAAATTAAATTTTGCTTATGTCATTACATTTGTTTTCAGTACTTTATTGTACCACCTCTTGTCTGAAGAGTCTTCTAGCCTGATAGACACGGTATGTCCTCCCAGGTGTCTACCAAAGCAATTTTTAGCTCTGCTAAGCTGCTGGGAGGGTCATGACGTCTTCTCAAATGTCGTCCAAGCTCGTCCCAAAAGGTGCTCGATCAGGTTCAAGTCCGGGCTTCGAGCTGGCCACCTGAGGTTTCGAATACCGACTTCTTGTGGGGTACTGCATAACAGAAGCAGCACAATAGGGCCTTTCGTTATCATGCATTAGGATAAAATTTTCACCAATGAACGGGGCACCACATAATGTTGTAAGATTTCTCTTCAGTGTTCATTGATGCCTGGTAAGAAGATGTGGAGGTGCGTCCTTGCTTGTATAGATATCGCTCCCTACATTAAAACAGACCCGCCTCCAACGCTGGTGGACATGAGCCCGACTCTACAATGGGATTCCTACATTTTGCCTTCCCTCGTTTATTTAATTATGGTAGGAGTCTTAAACGAGTACGTAACATGGTTCAGGCTTCATCACTTAACGTCCCATCTAAAAGTCGGCGTGTTCCAAGGTTTTGACCTTATCACTGTTCTTTGTAATCTTTTTGTTAATTATTTTTCCATAATAATACTATTTTTGACTAGAAAAACTTAGATTCCAAGAAATTGCCTAAGGGAAATATTAAAGAGGATGTACTCTCATTTAATATAAATTTTATTTTAAAAATCCCAGATGGAATATTATAAATTTAAATGGTCTACGTTATTTCAAAGATGTTATCTTCGCCCACATACAAAAGCAACATAAACTCTAGATTGTTCCAAATAGATAAGGAAATGTAATTATTTAAATACACAATGTTCTGTATGAGAAGAGGCTGGGTTGATTCTTTATGTTTGCAGTGTGTGACGCCAGAATGGCTCTAATGCTCTCTTCGTTAGGACGACTAACGAATTTACGACTTTGGGCCTTATCAGGGTCGTTCTTCACTGTCAAAAGGGTCTTTGGGTCGATTCAACACTCGCGCTACTTCTGCCAGTACTGTGTATAGGTCACAGAGAACAGCGACATTGTGGAGTCAGATGGTAGAGTTTACTTTATGTACAAAAAGTACCACCGGCAATGTACTTCCCCAGAACGAATTAATTTATTAACTTTTCGCTCTCCCTTCAAAACCAGTCGACTGTTTGAGCTAATATTCAGTTGACTTACATACGGGCTCTTAAATCCGCATAATGAATTTGTGTATCGATAATTTCATTACATCGGCAGTTATTAGGGTTTTCAAATGAACGCTCTCCCCTGAACTCCCTCTTCCCTTAAGCGGATATAGCTGAAATTTGACAAGTTATGTCTTTATTGCGTTTTGACTCCAAATATGAAATTTCTTATCGATATGTTCATGAAATTGGCAGTTATTTGGGCTTTTCAGTTGAGCCCTCCTCTGATGAAATTAATAATTGTCATCCTTATAAGGTTATGAATTAACAAATGAAATTTTGTGTCAATACATTCATTACAACGGTAGTTAATAGAGTTTTTGAGTTACGCCTCTCTTCTAATGCCCACCTTTCCTTTGGCCGATTTTGCTGAAAATCGATAGGTGTTGTCCTTATGGGGTTCAGGTCATTCTTATAAAATTTCATGTCGATACTTTTATTATATCGGGAGTTATCGTGTTCAATTCCCATTTTGCATTAAAAGCTCACTAAATTGTTTTACATCAATTTATTATATTTTTTTATTTTTTTGGAGCGCTATATTTTTTTTCGTATTGGTCCTACTCAAAGGTGATAGCATTTTGAAACTTGGAAATTTAATAAAAAAACATTTTTTTTGTGAAAGTAAATTTTTTCATAGGACGGAATAATAGGCATAAATCATGGAAACGTCTTAAAAAATGGTTTCGAGACGTAATTTTAAGACTATTTTCAGTACATCTCGCCAATCGGGCTGTATTAGAGAAAAATGTGTCCTATATAAAATGTGCTATTTAGTATCCTCTACAACATTCGAAGAGATTTTGGATTAAGTCAAGTATATAAGTGGTATCTTGAATAATGTACTTAGGCCCCGAAGTACAATAGTCTTCGTCTGATTTCGTCCAAATCGAACTCAATTTAAATCATGCATCAACTGAAAATTCAAGTTTATTGCTACAATCTTTTCTGAGTAGGCTCTCACTAACTTCTAATCACATCGTGAAAATAGTCAAAACGAGTTCAATAGACCTTATTATTCCGTTGTAAATTCGATCTCGGATTTTTGCACAATAACAATATTTGCTTATTCTGGTATAAGAAAGTAAAAACTTATGATACAATAAGTAGTTCCTTGCTCTATACCATCCCGGGATTTTCGTTAATGAAAAACGACCAAGATTACAAATGTTATTATTAGAAGGTCAGATCTGATCCAAATCTAAGTCCAGTCCGCTACATAGAGATCCTTAATTTCTTATTTCAATTGTCCAGTAGGCTTTTGGTTTTACGTCACCATAAAAGATGTGAGCCGAGTAGCCCAGATAAACCTCCCTCGGGCCCCTGCAGCTCTGGGCTCTGTTAAACCCGGACAACACGAGTCTCCTTTATTACTCTTGTTACTCAGACCCACCAATACAATTCTCTCTTACTCTCCGTTTTTACTCCCTTTTTCTACTCACTGACCTTTGCTCTTGACCAACATTTAAACAGTACGAATTGTCAACAAACAAACGTTAATAAAATATTTACTCTAGTATAAAAAAAAAAAAAAAAAAAACTGCAAGACCTCTGCATACAAATAAATAAAATAGTACTTATGAAGTAAAAATAACTGAAGACACTTCTAGAAGAATTCCAGTATATAACGAATAACCAATGATCTTCATTAGTCAATAGAAGATGAGTATTTCTTTATGTATTCAATTCAAGACTAGAAATTCTTCCAGACATTGAGTTAAATATAGAATAAGAGTCATGGATGTAATGCGGCAGGCATGCATCCGACCTCACAAGATCGGCATTTTGGACACAGGCCACATATCAAAATGTCAATCCTGTTGGATTTTTTTTTACCCCAGTAGAGAAAAAGGTCGATCTAGAAATAAATACGATCTAAAGACATTACACAGGAGGGTGAGGATCTGCCTTTGGCGACAAGAGAATTTTTGCATTCTTCCCTTTTCTAGCTACAGAAAAATTACTGTAATAATAATAATAATAATAATATATATATTATATATATACATATATTTATTTCCGTCAAACCATAAAATGGTAATAGGATAAGTCATAAGAATGTATACATTAAGATAGCTTATAGATTAGATACATACAGGTATTAACTCTTAAAGTCTGACTCACTTGGATTAAAATTAACAATACTATTAAAAAATAAAATAAATGAATAAATAGGTACATGAATACATGAGTACACAAATAATAATATTAATAAATATAGTAAATACATTTAGTAATGAAATTAAAATTAAAATTTTTTATAACTAAAAATTTCTTCTCTGAAGCCAATTTTCCCCAGTTGATAACGAAAACAAAATTTAAAATTTGTGGAGATTTGCATCGCTGAGACGTTTGTGGATGCCCAAAAAATATCAGATTTGTGTAATAATAATAATATTTATTTCCTTTAAACCATAAAATGGTAATAGGATACATCATAAGATTATAAACATTAAGATAGCTTATAAATTAAATGTATAAACTCTTAAAGTCTGACTCACATGGATTAGAATTAACAATACTATTATAAAATAAAATAAATTATTCTATGAGTACAAAAATAGTAATAATAATAAATACAGTAGATACATTTTTTAATTTAATTAAAAATAAGATTTTTTATAACTTTTCTGGAAGTGTCTTTTTTACATTTCGGTTCCTCCCTTCATCAGGTCACAATGTGCGAAATATAGGAAAGAGAAATAAAATAACATAATTTAATAAAAAACAAGAAAATTAGTACTTATATCAAAAAAAAAATATTGATTAAAACGTAGATTCGACAAAACTCGGATATCTGTGGAGGAACACTGCCATGAAAAATTAAAATTTAAGCTATGTATCCATCTAATGGGGTAAAATTATCCTAAAGACTGAAAACGCATAGGAATTTTTAAAAAGTTGCTATATATAAAGGTAACATAGTGAGAAGCAGTATTTAAGATTTAACGGGGGATAAAAGCTATAAAAAGGAGTAAAAGCCGATTCGAAGGAGCCTCACGTTCTTGACATAGATCAGGTAAGTCTATAGCAATCCACTGCCGTCTCAACCAACTTCTTACAGGATCCAGTAGGCTATTTTACTCCAATAAAATCCACCTTTCACATTAAAAAAAAAATATTTTGCCAATAAAATGTATGAAAATATAGTTGTCATGTACATTCTTATAGCCACTACATTTTTACAGATCCCCCTACCCTTTTTCGCCTAAACCAAATTCTTTCAAGATCTAGCTATTTTACTCCAATCCACCTCTAACTTTTTTTTTTTATATTTCCCCACCAGAAAATTTAGTTATTATGAAAAAATATATATATGATGTGACTATAACATGACATTCTTATTCACACTTCATTTTTACAGATCACTCCCGCCACCGGAACCAAGTTCTTACAAGATCTCGAAATTTCACTCTTTTTTATTATTTTTTTTCTGTATTCCACTCTTTGTGACGTGATAGAAAAATAAATATAAAATATCTATAATTAAAAATATAATTTGTACCCATTTTATTAGGAACTTAATATTCATTTATTTTCTATTATTTATTAAAAAAAGTATAGTATCTAGGGGTAACCTTGGATACGAGGGCCACCTGGAAACTACACATTAAGACCAAACTACAACAAGCACACAGTAGACAACCAACCTCTCATCAACAGAAAAACACCACTTAAACACAAAGCCTCGATACTTCTGTACAAATCACTCATTAGACCCATATTAGCATACGCCTCCCCCGTTTGGATGAAAGATAGCAAAATACTTATAATAAAAATACAGACTTTTCAGAACAAAGTTGTGCGGGTGACCCTCAATGCACCCTGGCTCGTTAGGAACTCTCATATCCAAAAAGAAACTGAAGGACCTCCACCACTCCAGACTCCAGTTCACCTCTGCCGCTGCTGTCTACGGTCTTGGACAAATAGCTCAAGGCTCGCCTAAATCAAGACTTAAATTTTTTTTATTTTTTTAAAATTATTATTCAATTTGTATAATGTTTCATGTTATTCACTTTGTGTAAGGCACTTGGAGTGCCGGCCCAAATAAATTGATTGATTGATTATTTAAAAAAAGATATATAGATATGATTATTATTCGTCGAAAATTTGTTTTGTATATTCTAAGATTAAATATAGGTTGATGTATATTATTTGTAAGCTATTTCTACTATGGAAGTCCTACATTTTTATTCACTTAAGGTAAGGGGTCTGTTACGGGTACCTGACATCGTACAGCCTTAGGACCATTCAAAGGACGACGTGCTCAATGTTATTTCACCTTCCAGATAAACAAAAGCTTAATAAATATTGTTATTATTAGCACAACAATCCATGATGTATTATTCCCTTCCATTGGGTGAGGTTTGTGTACTTTATTCCACCCATTCTTGAATTAAAACGAATGGGTTTCCAAATTTTTCCCATGAAAAGCCTGGTTGGATTTGTGTCTGTGGGTACAGTACTGTAACGAGCCTTGCGGAGCCTGGAGAGCTCTGATTAGTGGCACGCTGGAACAAGACTTTGCAATTAGTGCTCCAGGACAGTATACCATGATCAATAACTGAACCATTGTGCTTGTGTCGATAAATCACATCGCTTCTCTCTCCCTCTGGTCACTATTCTCTAATGACAGGTATCATGAAGCCATAGACTGTAGCTAGAAGGCTACAATGGGCTATGAGACACAGTAAACCTGCTAAACCATTAATCCACAGATTTCCCATAAAATAATTTTACTTATCCTTCGACTGTACTATAGACTGTACAGGCATTGTGATGTACAAAATATACACTCATTAACAAGGGGCGCCGGTAGCTCAGTGGTATGCGTGCTTACCTTCTGAGCTCAAGATCGTGGGTTCGAACCCGACCGAGGCCCTTAGTTTATTTTATCTGGGAGATAAAATAAACTTAAGCACGCCGTCCTTCGGATGGGACGTTAAGCGATGGTCCCGAGCCTGTACGATATCAGGTAGGTACTCGTTAAAGACCCCTGCCCTAGGTGAATAATAATTTAAGGTAGGCAAAATTTAGGACTCCCACAGTAGAGTCGGGCTCATGTCCACCAGAGTGACGAAAGAGCGCTCTGGTAGTAGGTGATATGACCTCGTAGTTAAAGCCCGGGCATGATTCATAAAACCTAAACCTCATTAACATGTACACAAGAACAAATTTATTTAAGAAAATATTGTTAGGAGGTGAGAAAATCATGAGCATACCGTCCGGACCGGACAGGACGTCAAGTGATGGTCTCGAGGTACGATGTCAGGTACTCGTTAAAAAACTACTGTAGAGACGGATTCATGTCCACCAGAGCAATGAAAGAGTTAGTAGGCGATATGACCTCTTAACAAACAATTGGATACACCTTACAATTTTGTACATCAAAATTGCTTATAAATTAGGTTTTTGATATACTTGCCGAAAAATGTCCTGAAATATTTCGCGAAGAATTATAAACATTTTTTTATTATTTGTAGAAAATGTAACGCGCAGCAACGAATTTTAAAATATATTTTTAAAGTTGATAATTTTAAAAATAATAAGAAATAAATATGTGATGTGGCCATAACAGGGACTTCCTTATACCAACCACTTTTGAACAGATCACTCTCCTTCCCCATCTCAAATTCATTTCATACTGAAATTCCTGGGTATAAGAAAGTCATATTCAGATAAACCGGGATGAAACAAACAAAATCGCTAATACCAACACATTACTTTCATATACCCAGTAATATTTATTGATATTATGAATTTTATATTTATTTATTTTAAAGAATATATATATTATTATATATCTTATATAGGTTTGTATTATAGAATTTAATATCGGCTGATGTACTTAATTTATAGTTATGGTTTACAATAGTAAATATATTTTCGTTTCTATCTCTGCGAGTTTTTCAGAGCTTGTCCATTCAGATGAAAATATTTTCCTAGACTACAGTAATATTAAGAAAATGGGAGCTCAAAAAATGACCTAAAGGAAAGAAAAAAAGGAAACGTTATAATGTTCCAAATATCCTGCCAAGATGTACTTTAACGCTTTGTGGTTCAGAAGTGGCTCAAGAGGATAAAACATCATCTTTATCCGACCATAATCCTATGGTATTGGAAAACTGTCTACCAAAATGAAAGAGACAAGAAAAGCGATATAACACGGTCAAATAAAGGTTTTCATTTTTTTTACTTTCCCAGATATACGAAGTATAGGGAAAGTTATATAATCGGTCAGAAATTCGATGTTGAGTTTTCAACGAAATTTCATATTTTTCAACCCTTTGATTTGGATAATATTAATAAAAATGTCAAGGGGGAGGCTTAACACAATTACCATTGTAATTAATATAACGACACCCAATTTCATAGGTAAATTCAAGACCATAAGGACGGCAACTGAAAACTTATCTCGAAATCAGCTGATGGGAACAAAGGGATCAACTCAAAAACTGCCGATGTAATGAATATATGGACACAAAATTTAGAATGAAAATTCAAAAGCTCTTTGTAAGTCAAGTGAGAACCACTGATTCCAAAATTTAAGAAAAAAAATTGTCTGTTTGCGTGTGTGTCTGTGAACACGATAACGCCAGTTAGAATCAATTTCAAGGCACAAAATTCTATTTTTTTCAATTAAATCAATCAATGCAAACTCGGATTTCTGGACGATTACAATACTTTCTTATACTAAAGGTATAAGAAAATAAAAACAAATATATTCTTTCAATTTTTATCATTATTACTTTTTTTTCTTCCTCTTATTATTATATGTATTATTTTATGCATATTTATTTATGTTTGTTATTTTGTTTTCTTTCATACTCATATATTAAAAATATATATATAACTATTTTTATTTTTTTTCATATATTTTAAAGTATTTATTTAATTTTTTTTTGCTTATAAGTACGATTATTAATAATCACATGTGGGTAATACTCAAATAGTTAATAGCTGTTTATACATCTAATGTATATGCTACATTAATGTATACATTCTTATGATGTATCATATTACCATTTATGGTTTAACGGAAATAAATATTATTATTAATACACAAACCTGATATTTAATTGAGCAGTCGTGGTCTAGATATGTTTGCAGTGGTCCTTTGAAAGGTGATTTAATCTTTTTGGGCATCCACTAACCAACGATGTAAATCTACACAAATTTTAAATTCTGTTTTCGTTGTCAACTGGGGAAAATTTGCTTCAGAGAAGAAGGGCAGAGTATGTACACTGTCTAAGGCTACCCAACAGGGCAAATATTTGTAGAGGTGCGTAGGCAACGAGTACCCATCCTAGGGGATACTTAAACTTAAGGGAACTCTCAGAATAAAAAAAAAAAAATTGTTTTGACCGTATAATTTACTTCAGTTTATTTCGTTATAAAATATATGCTGCGTCACTACTGGACTTTCTTACCAACCACTTTTGTTTAGATCGCCACTCTCCTCTCTCTAATTCATTTCATACCTACTGGTATTACAGGGTAAATGAAAGTAATGTGTTGGCATCAGCGGGTTTCTTTGTTTCATTATACGTGGGTAATTGTGATTTTCTTAGTAATGTCAGTATGAAATTAATTTGGGAGAGGGGGGAGAGTGACCTGTAAAAATGTGGTTGGTATAAGAAAATTCTGTTATGGCCTCATATTACGTTTTCTTTTTTTTTAAATTATTTTTAACAAAAACTATGAATAATAAAAAAAAAATAATAATATTTCTTTGCTATTTCAAAACGGCATTTTAGGACGATTTTCGGCAAGTATCTCGCAAACCGAGCAACCTGCAAAAAAATCGTATTTATAGGTTAGGTTTTATGACTCATGTCCGGGCTTTAACTTCGAGGTCATATCTCCTACTACCAGAGCGCTCTTTCGTCAATCTGGTGGACGTGAGCCCGACTCTACTCCTTAGGGAATCCTAAATTTTGCCTACCCTAAATTTTTATTCACCATAAGGCAGGGGTCTTTAACGAGTACCTGACTTCGTAAAGGCTCGGGACCATCGCTTAACGTCCCATCCGAAGGACGACGTGGTTAAGTTTATTTTACCTCCCAGATAATATAAACTAAGTGCCTCGGTCGGGTTTCGAACCCACGTTCTTGAGCTCAGAAGGCAAGCACGCATACCACTGGGCTACTGGCGCCCTCTCGTATTTATATAAAGTGTTCCCTACAGTTTTCTCTACAAATTTCAATTAAAACTATTTTTTATTAGATCATAAACAAAAGTGTATCTTGTAAACTATTGTTATGCTTCGAAGTTAACTGATCTTAATATTCGTATGATTTCTGCTAGAATCTAATCTTCTTCATTGTAAATTTCCAGTTCATAGCTACAATCGTTTTTGAGTTAGAGCGCTCACAAAGTTCCTATCAGCAAAGTCACCGCGAAAGAGTTCAAAACTCGATCTCGGATTTTCACACGAATACAATATTCTTTTACACTATAGATATAAGAAAGTAAAAAGCCTTTGGAATAGTGAAGATGGCCTTAATTGCCATACCAATGTCAAAGCTAATCAAATTTGGTTAAAAAATTAGGCTGGGTTATGCTTACATTTTTTAAAAAAATTTAGTAGGAAACTATTAAAATGAATTTCCTTTCAAAAAATCCGTTTTTCTTTTTGTGTAAAACAGTGATGAGGAAGTTACTATGCTGTTGAACTTTGCTGAATATGACCACAACTCCGGGAGTAGCTCAAGTTTTGGACAGAGAGCGGTAACCCGACCGTCAACAAACCCTCTCCAACGTAAACTACATTTTCTCGGCTTAAAAGGCACTTATGTAAACACGGGAGTTTGCCCTCTGGTAACCACTTATGCCCACGTCTGAAACTCGTGAATGATGTAGATTCAGTAATTAGCATAAAAATATTATTTAAATTTTAATTCAAAATTATAAAACTACATTGAAAGAAAATGTATCAATGGAAACTAATTGAGATTGATAAACATTGATAGGTACTATTTGCAGAGAAGGATTATGATTAGAGCCCGGATTTCCGTGCAATTACATTTTTTTTTTCGCTTGCTTGAAATCATTAAATAATAATTTATTTTTACAAATTAAGTCATCCTGATTAATATACATAAATTTTATTTTGCATAAAATTGCACGTTTTTAACTTGTTGGCAAAATTTCACGTTTTAGATTTTATTTGTAAGTTCGTTTGAAAATGTATACATAGATACAAATTTATAAATGAATGTTTCGTGAAATATTACGTGGCTATTTTGACGCACTGAATAAGGTATGTCTTTTCTGGGAAATTCTCACTACGATTCTCAAGTTTGACTCTTTTTAAATTCGCGGAAAGCGAATAATTGCATAGTTTCAACTGATTTTCACATTTCAAAGTCATTTGACCATTTTCGCTATGATATCTGTCATTGCGTGTGTGATTGGAAAGTTGTGAGCTCTCTCCCGCAAAAATGATTGTAGATATGAACTTGAAATTTGGAATGAAGAGGTTACATGTTCTAACTTAGGTCTGATTAGATTGTTGCCGAAATTAAACGAAAATTGAGACCACTTTCCCCAGAGACCTAATGACATTTTACAAGACATAAGCTTATGTTTATAACCTAATCAAAAATCTTTTGAACCAATAAGAATAATAAAATACATAATTTATATTAAATACGGTTTCGAGATACATGCCGAAAACCAACTGGGTACTAAGGACCGAGCGAGTGTAGCGAACTATTCAAAATAGTCCTCCATGTAACAGACAGGCAGATAAGTTACACCCTAATTGGTTTGGAAATGTCAATATTCGTCTATGGCTAGAGACATGAGTTACGCTAGACATGAGGAGTATGAGCCCATTAAAGTGGAGTTTCATGTTTCCCGAATGGCCAACATAACCTGACATGAAACATGGAGAATATGCAACATGTTTGGTGCAAGCAGTGGCGGACCCTGAGGCTTTTAAATTGAAAGGCACAAATTCACGTTAGCCAACCTTTTTGACCATATGGGAGCAGCAAGAATGAATGTAACCTCTGGAAAAAACGAAAGTAAATAGAAGTTTAGCGGAGTCTCAAGTATTTATTGGTTGGTCGTTAGGAAACTTTTAATGGGCTTTGGACTGAGTTTGTCGAAGAAAAACACTTTTTAAAAGAGGAACCGGCCTTCGCTTTCTTACGGTGCGCCTCATAGAGAAATAGTAATACATATAAAAAATATATTACTTCCCAGCTATGCGAAGTATAGGAGAAGTTATGTAATCGGGCAGAAATTCGATGTTGCTTTCTCACTGGAATTTCATGGTTTCCGAACTTAATTAAAAAACACAGTGAACATCCTGACCTCCTCAGACATCCGGAGTTATTTGAAAAAATATATCTCTAAAGAATAGCAGAGTTCGATCTGTCTAAGGAAGTTAAAAGTACTTTTTACAGCAACGTACAGGCCTCCATTCCTGGCAAACCTTGGTACCACTCACTAAGTCTCTCAAGGCAATTGATTACCATTATCATACGACTAAGACTCAACCACAACCTCCTCCCATCCCACCTCTACAAGATAGGACTGGTAGAGAGTGGATGGTGTGGCTGCGACGGAGCCTCCCTATGCTGTTCCCTCACCTCCGAAGACAGACATCTCCTATACTGACAAATAGTGATCCAAGGACTTTCCCTTCCCACAGACATCTCCCGGCTACTCATGTTTCCACACAAGAGGATAGATCTTTTGTAAGTCCTCTACGACTACATAAAGACCAATAATATAAAAATTTAAATTCATCAAGAGTAACCATAAGAATGACAATACATTTTTTCTTTTTTTTCCAAGTATTAAAATATAATAAATTATATTTATTGCAAAGTTTATAAAGTGATTCGGTGGTGCCGCCTCCAGGCCTCCCGATTGGCTCACTGGGTCCTCGGGGGGCCCTCTGGTTCTTCTTGGCTCTTATCGGCCGGGAAAAAAATAAAAACAAATATCAATTTTTAATTTTTTATGGCCAATATGCACGAAACATCGGGCCAAGAGGAGAAAAAAAATGAATCATGGTAACTCCCGATATGACTGTATTAACACGAAATACTCGTATTATGTGTATCCAGAACCCAATAAATGCTACGTTCAACGGAATCGGCAGTATGGAAAGAGAGGATCGGAGGGGGGTTTAACTCAAAAACCACAACAACAGCTGCTTGATTGAATCTGTTGAGTACATACCATATATAATATATTATTACAGCACCACTTTCCACATTTATTTGTTGCCTTGTCAAAAAATAGCATTTACAAAAGTTTCGGGTAGCACTTCTGTCATAAGTCTCTATAATACATGTGTTGTTTAGATTAACTATTCCTTCTATTACTGGGTATAAGAATGTCTACTCTCAAAATAAAGCTGTTCAGAGACAAAATGAAATAATTTTTAGAAGGAGAGTGAGAGACAGAGTGATCTGTAAGCGTTGTTGGTATAAGAAAGACCTGTAATGGCCACATCACATATTTTTCATAATTAAAAAAAAAAAAAAACTACCAATATGTAAACCATATTTTAAAGTTCGTTGCTATGAGTTACGATTTAAAAATTACTAAAATATTTCTTATAGACATTTAGTTTGCATTCTTCGGGGGCCATAACCTTTGTCGAATTGATCCCATTTTAAATCTGATGACTTATAAGCGATAGAAAATTTTATAAGAAAAAACTCTAGTAAGAGTGAATTTTTCCATGACTTTATTTAACCATAACAAGACTTTCTTATACACACCACTTTTAGAGATCATTCTCATTCCCCCTCACTCTCAAAATCATTTCATACTGGCTATATGAAAGTAATGTGTTGGCGTTAGCGTTTTTATTTGTTTCATTGTACAGAGTAATTTTCTTATCCCAATAACTTTTTTAATTTTGATTTTTATTCTTTTGAATAACAAAAATTATAAAAAATAAAAATATATTTTATAAAAGGGCGCCGGTAGCTCAGTGGTCAGCGTGCTTGACTTCTGAGCTCAAGGTCATGGGTTCGTAGCCCGACCGAGGCCCTTAGTTTATTTTATCTGGGAGGTAAAATAAACTTAAGCACGCCGTCTTTCGGATGGGACGTTAAGCGATGGTTCCGAGCGTGTAAGATGTCAGGTACTCGTTAAAGACCCCTACCCTAGATGAATGAAAATTTAGGGTAGGCAAAATTTAGGACTCCCACAGTAGAGTCGGGCTCATATCCACCAGAGTCACGAAAGAGCGCTCTGGTAGTGAGCGATATGACATCGTAGTTAAAGCCCGGGCATGAGTCATAAAACCTAACCTAATCTTATAGACATTTTGTTTACATTCTTCGAGGGACTATAACCCTTGTCATATTGAACCTATCTCAAATCTGAGGACTTACTAGCGATTGGAAATTTTATAAGGAACAATTGTGGTGAGAGTCACTTTTTTGATAGGACTAACCGTTTTCGGGTAAACCAAGGAAACGTATAAAAATATGTGTTTCAAAACTACATTTCAAGGTGGTTTTCGGCATATATCTCGAAAACCGGACGACGTGTAAAAAATCATATTTCATATAAATTATGTATTTAAATATTTTTTACAACTTTTACTCGAAAATATTACTGATTAGGCCATAGACACAAGCTGTATCTTGTAAAGTCTAGTTAGTTCCAAGGCAAAGTGGTCTCAATTTTCTTTCGATTTCGGCCAAAATCTAATCAGACCTAAGTTAAAACATGTGACCTCTTCATTCCAAATTTCAAGTTCATAGCTATAACCATTTTTGCTGTATAGAGTTAAAAAAATTTCAATGAAATGCACACAAATTTTCACTACTTCAGCCATCTTCACACTACACATACTCGTATATGCATAAACAAATACATAATTACATTAGTTTTACCACTCCCTTTAACCTCATTCTAGTAGTGGAAAAAAAAAAATAAAAATCCAAAAAAAAAAGCTCCGTGGGACATGTTTACCCAAGGTTTTTGTCTCCATTTACATATCCTTCTATTTACTTGAGCCCAGCGGCCCATGTTTGCCTACCTACAGGAGCTGTCAACAGTTTTCAGGGTCTTCGGGGACCCTAGGGTGCTTGACGTTAGGCAAACACTAGTCTAGGCTCTCTGGATCCGCCGTCGTAGTCAAGAGAAATCGAAATTACTTGGAGAAATTAATGAAAAAGAAATATATGTTATGTGGCCATTACAGAACTTTCTTATACCAACCACGCTTACAGATCACTCTGTCTCCCACTCAAAATCATTTCATTTTGTATCATTGTATAGCGTTATCTTAAGAGTAGACATTCTTACACCCAGTAATGCCAGTATGAAATCATTTTGAGAAGGGGGACAGAAAGTGATCTGTAAGCGTGGTTGGTATAAGAAAGTCAACAATGGCAACATCATATATATTTGAATATATAATTACATAGATATATTCCTTATAGACAGTTAATTTACATTTTTCGGGGGGCTATAACTTTTGTTATATTGTTCCTATCTCAAATTTGAAGTCTTTTAAGCGATTGGAAATTTTATGAGGAACAATTTTGATAAGAACTAATTTTTCGATAGGACTAATCGTTTTCGGGTAAATCAAGGAAAGGTCTAAAATTACGTGTTTCATCACTACATTCCCAGATGGTTTTCGGGATGTATCTCGCAAAACGGACGACCTAGAAAAATGTTATTTCTTATAAATTATGTATTTTAATATTCTCTACAACTATTAAATGAAAAGATTTTTGATTAGGTGATAAACGTAAGCTGTATCTTGTAAAATGTCGTTAGGTCCTGAGGAAAAGTGGTCTCAGTTTTCATTCGATTTCGCCCAAAATCGAATCCGACCTGTTAGAACATGTGACCCCTTATTACAAACTTCATGTTCATGGCTACAATCGTTATTGTGGTAGATAACTCACAACTTTTCAATCACACACACACACACAGACACAAGCACAGAGAGACATCATCGCAAAAATGGTCAAAACGTAATCGGGGCCCTTGAAACATGAAAATCAGTTGAAACCTCGATCTCAGATTTTCGCACGATTACAAAACTTCCTTATACTATAGGTATAAGAAAGTAAAAAATGTAAGAAAATAAACAGTGCAGATTAAATGAGGGGAATTTTATTTAAGTGTGTATTTGTGACTTATGCCCCTTTAACTATGAGGTCATATTCCCCACTTAAATACCTTGAGATGAGGTGTTTAACGAGTTCCTGACAATAATGTGAAGATGGCTGACTTATTGAGAAGTAATTATTTTACAGGTTGAAAATAAAAGGTCATCGGTGTATCACCGACAATACTTCTTCAGCACGAATTAACTAGTCAGTTATTTCCCTCTTACAACAATTAACCGATTTGGCTTCTATAGGTGGTTTCTTTGGGGCGCTATGACTTGGTTCGTATTGGTCTTATCTCAAATTTAAGAGTGTAGTTATGGTTGGAAATTTATTAAAGAATGTTGTTGGTAGGGACTAGTTTTTCGATAGGACTTTTTGCGTAAATCAATCAAACATGTAAAAAAAATGGGTTTCAAGACTTAGGTCAATACATAAAATGGTAATATGAAGATGGCTGATGTAGTGAGAAGTGATTATATCGCAGGATGTCAAATATAAGGTAGTCTGACCTCTCACAGATTTTTATTAAAGTAATAGCTAGCCGGCTTTCGAGGTTTCCCTCATCATCAGGCAGTCTACAAAAGAACCATCCTTAATATGTAATATAAATAGAAAATAAATAATTAAAAACACAATTTTGATAAAACATACCTTATAAAAGAATGAATAAACTAAATAATAAAAATAAATAAATGAAAATCTACAACAAACATTAACAATTTAAAATATCATGGATGGGGACAGACGAGTTATTCCTGTCCACCATCTGAGTCACAACTGGGAGAACGGTGTACGTGAGACTGGACAAACCTCCCATCCCCTCCCTAGAGTTGAGGAGGGGGGACTCTCTCTTCCTCCTTTCCAATTTAATTTCGATACTTTCCAATGTATCCATCTTTCTACCTTTTTGGACATGATGCAGTAACGAGACTGAACCGGGGGGGATGAATCTTAAGGGGATGCTCTCAAAAACCAAAGATCGTGTGGACCTCCCTGACAAATCCGGCGTGTACAGGATTACTTGTAAAGACTGTGAATGTTTTTATCTTGGGCAGACGGGCCGGAAGCTGAGGACTAGAGTGAGGGAGCATTTGAGGAGGGGCGACTCTGAATTTTTCCAACACCTCCAGAACACAGGACATGAGGCCGGTTCAGTCTCGTTACTGCATCATGTCCAAAAAGGTAGAAAGATGGATACATTGGAAAGTATCGAAATTAAATTGGAAAGGAGGAAGAGAGAGTCCCCCCTCCTCAACTCTAGGGAGGGGATGGGAGGTTTGTCCAGTCTCACGTACACCGTTCTCCCAGTTGTGACTCAGATGGTGGACAGGAATAACTCGTCTGTCCCCATCCATGATATTTTAAATTGTTAATGTTTGTTGTAGATTTTCATTTATTTATTTTTATTATTTAGTTTATTCATTCTTTTATAAGGTATGTTTTATCAAAATTGTGTTTTTAATTATTTATTTTCTATTTATATTACATATTAAGGATGGTTCTTTTGTAGACTGCCTGATGATGAGGGAAACCTCGAAAGCCGGCTAGCTATTACTTTAATAAAAATCTGTGAGAGGTCAGACTACCTTATATTTGACATCCTGCGACATAAAATGGTCTTAATTTTCTTCTGATTTCAGGCTATTAAGTCTAATAATCATCTCAAATTTAAAGTTCATTGTTACAATCGTTTCAGAAGTAAAGCGTTCACTAATTTCCAATCAAATACTCACAGAAGTACAAGGAGGGCGCCGGTAGCTCAGTGGTATGCGTGCTTGCATACTGAGCTCAAGATTGCGAGTTCGAAATCCTGGCCGAGGAGCTTAGGTTTTTTTATCTGAGAGGTGAAAAAACCTTGAGTATGCCGTCCTTCGTATGGGATTTTAAGCGATGGCCCCAAGCCTGTACGATGTTACGTTAAAGAGCCCCTTACCTTAGATGAATAAAAATTTAGGGTAGACAATATGTAGGGCTCCCATTGTGGAGTCGGGCTCATGTCCACTAGAGCGACAACCAAGCGCTCAGGTAGTATGCGTGAGTCACAATAACTAACTAACAAACGCACGAAAATCGTGTAAAAAGGTTCAGGTTGTTTAAGGGAACCTTAAAATGTCAGTTCAGTTGAAAACTCGATCTCGGTTTTCCGCATGATTACAATATTTCTTTGTACTAAAGATATGAGAAGATAAAATTAATTTAATAAATAACAGCGGATAAATAGCAAGTGGTATATTTCTCACGTAACGGAAAATATTTATCAACTTATTCAAAAAAGAAAAATGCTGAAGATAAATGATGTGCTCTGATGGACATATTAATAGGAAGCACCCCTGTCTGATTTATAACAATTTTTTAGGTGCTTTCAGCAAAATGAATAAAGCATATTTTTTTTTTAAATATCAATTCTGAGGTGTGATTACAGGAAGGGTTTAAGGAGGGGATATTTCTTGAGAAGGAGGCTGTCTCCTGATAAACTGCCCCCATTTTAAGACCAGGCTCTGATTTATTGTGACTACAGCTCTGGCGGAGAGCGAGGAATTTGGAAAAAGTCTTAACTTGTCCTACCTTTTTTTTTTTTTTATTTTTCAAAAATATAGCACTCGTTTTAGAAAATTACAATCCTCCCCTCAACCCAACACATACTCAAGAGGAGAAAACTTAACACATTCGTCAAGCCTTAAGCCAGACATAATGGCGAGCACACAGGTTGTGTTCTTGAATGTAACCGATGAAATGAGGTAGTTACCATTGGAAGAAACCCATTCCTAAAAACCCCCCGGTTTTTAATGTATTTAGGCCCTGGAATAAGGTGGTCAAAATCAAATCAAACCAGATCTATGTTAGCACATGTGACCAGGGGCGTAGTCAGGATTTTTGAGGGGGGGGGGGGGGGGGGGGTATAGACTCCCGGGGGCACAGCTCGCAGTTTCCGTGGTTAGCGTTGCAGACGTTTTGTTATTAATTTGGGAGACTCGGACCTCTATAAGCTCCCCCTGAGGTAAACACTGACTGTAATAATTAAGTTGACTTTACATGAGCAGCAAAAATGCAAAGAGCAGCTGCAGCAAATGCACGCTGTGGTTTCTGTGCTTTTAGAATTAAATTACTCACATCCAAAAGCGAGCATTTGCTGCTGCTGCTGAGCTTTAAGAGTATAAAGTATAACATAAATGACGATTTTGAGCGAGGAAATGAAATGATCGAATTCATATGTATTTAAATAAATGTATTCTGTGTTATTATTCCTCCACACCTTAAAAGTCAGTCCAATGTACGTTATTGTTTTATTTATTCATTTATATATATTTTTTTTTATTTAGACATTTTTATAAATTTATTCATAATTGACTAATATATATATATATATATATATATATATATATATATATATATATATATATATATATATATATATATATATATATATATATATATATATATATATATATATATATATATATAAATATATATATATATTATTTTTCATATATTGTTATAGTTACATTGTTTTCTTTCTTTTCTATATCTCGCCACATTGGGACCTGATGATGGGACGTAAGAACGTCCCGTAACATCGTTGGGGAATAAAGACCCATCCGAAGAGTTTTTTTTGAAAATTAGTTATCTTAATTTGTATTAAATTGAAAAATGTGTCTACTAATTATGAACGTATCTTGTATTGTTATTATTATTTTATATATACTCATATATTTTTAAGTATTTATTTGTACAGTTTTTATTAATTTCATTTTACTTTTTTTAATGGTTTTTATGTTACTACTAATCATAGATGTGTTTTAAGATCCTATTGGCAACTTGCAAGCAATCCATTTTTAATGAAAACTATTTTTTTAGTTTATTTAATTTTTATCTTAGTTTTTTGCTCTGGCCAGGGGGGGCACGCCCCCCCCCCCCCCCGGCCCCCTCTGGCCCCCCTGGCTACGCCCCTGCATGTGACATTCCATATTTCAAGTTAAAACCGTTTCTAAATCGATGTCTGATCTATACAATTATGATACTTTCTTATACTATAGGGATTATAAAAGAGTAAAATTTATACAAGATTTATTTTTATTTCCATAGAAGAAAGTAATTCCAAATTAAATAAATACGTGGGCTTTGTATATTTTTCTCTTTCCGAAATATTTTCTCAAGAACGTCTAACTTTTGGACCGCACACAGACAAAGTTGCCCTTAACGAACTTGAAATGCTTTTATAATGAGCTTAAAAGGAATAAAGGGCTTCAACTTCTCCATAGTAATTTACTAACTTTGAACGAAGTCCTATCAGTTACTTGTGTTTGTCTAGATAACAGGGGCTTCGACTTTCAAACTTAGCATTAAATGTAATAATAACAGAAGAATAAATAATAATAAATATCTAGGAGAATAATAATGAAAGAAAATATTGTAAAAAAAGCAGATTGGAATAACGGAATCTTAAAATTATAAAATTTGATTTTTAGTTGATCTTCTTATGGTCAGTAGTGACTCATGTCCGGGGTTTAACTACGAGGTCATATCGTCTACTAACAGAACGCTCTTTCGACCTTCTGGTGGACATGAGCCCGACTGCTGGGAGTCCTAAATGTTGCTTACCTAGGTTTATTCACTTAGGGAGGGGTTTTAAATGAGTACTTAGGCTCGGTACTATCTCACCCAAAGGACGGCGTGCTCAAGGTTTATTATAGAGTATATTTTCAAATATTAAAATCTGAACCCCGAATAATATAAAGTCCTTTTCAATTAGACCCATATCTTTAACATGTAAATACTGAACAAGAAGTGTTAAGCAATACAGATAAAAAGCTGAGAATGACGGAATAACGGATATTTTCTCCTTTCACATCCCCCAGTTATACGAAGTATAGGGGAAGTTACGCAGTCTTTTAGAAATTTTCACAGGAATTTCATGTTTTTCCAAACTTTTATTAAAAAAATGAAAAACAAAAGTCCTGACGAGGGTGTGTCCGCCATTATGTGTACACGATTATTCCAGATAGGGGATGACAACTATTCATTTTCTGCCAAAGCGTCCAGAAGGAAGGAGGATGAGCGGAGGAGGGTCAACTCAAAAATACTAATAACTGCCAAAGATTGAGAAGCCAATATATAAGTCAACTATTCATAATTTTAGATTTTTAGCCCAAACGGTCGATTGGTTTTGAAGGAGCAGCAAAAACTTGATGTTAATTAATTTGTGCTGGGGAAGTACATTGCCGATGATTCAGCGACGAATTCTTACGAATTAAGATGTGGTTCGCATACGGCGATAATTCTGAGAGATTGGATAGCATCGATAATACAGATGGCGCTGACAACATTTAACAAGACCCAGTTTAGTTATGAATTTCACTAACAACTCAATTGGTCTACCGTTATTATACTATAGTTATATTGTAATGTAATTAAAGTGCGACCGGCATCATTTTTATTTTGACATTATAACAGTAAATATATAGTTGGTTGGGCCATGTAGAGAGAATGGAAGGAGGAAGACTCCCTAAACAAGCCCTCTACGGTAGGCCAGACGGTGCCAGGAGAAGAGGAAGACGGAGACTCCGTTGGCTGGACGACGTCGAGACGGACCTCCGAGTGTTGGGCATCAGAGGATGGAGGGAGAAGGTTTTAGATCGAGACGAATGGAGGAGGATTGTGACGGAGGCCCGGGTTCTTTCAGGACCGTAGCGCCGCAGCAAGAAGAAGAAGAACAGTAAATATAAAAGAGGAGCAAAATATATATTTTTAAGTTGGAAAACAAAAAAATATAATATATGTGGCAGTGATGTTTGATGGGTCCGCCATATTGGAGAATGGACGACGCAATCTACAGAGAGTCTAGATGCCATAGCTAGTTTGGTAATTGTTTGGCGTGCCTTGATCTCTCCATTGTCCCCAGGAGTCCCCGTTTGTTGAAGTGAAGTAAAGTTCTGAGTGGTGATGATTTGTCCCCCTTATTTGATTCCCAAATTATATCCTGCAGACGGATGAACCATATTTAAAAAGAGCAGGAGAAGAAGCTACAAAAGGAGAGAAGAACTAGGAAGAGTCGTGGAACCCATCCAAACAACGTTATACACGCGGTTAACACGTGGTTTAATTTATTCTATGTATCTTAATTTTAGCTTATTTTTTGTAAATATGTTATTTTCATTATGAATTTCTAGATTTTAGTAGTTTGTTTTCCATGCTCAAACCTAGTCAATAGTGATTTAACAATTTAGTTTTTCGAAACTCTCTTAGCTGATCTAACTTTCGCCTTTGGTTTATAGAAATCCAATTTATATATTAAAATCAGTAATTTAAGTATCGTTCTAATAGATAGGCGATCTGGCATCCCATTAATATTTTATTTTAGTAAAAATCAGTTATACAGTTTGAGAAAATTCCCGCGTGTTTAAGTAAAGTAAAGGAAAATATATTTTAATAAAAACGCGAAAAGTACAAACGTTACAATATAATACTAAACTATACGAGTATACTATACTATAAACTATATTATAGCTATAATTCTGAGAGATTAGATAGCATCTATAATGCAGATGACGCTGACAACATTAACAAGACCCAGTTTAGCTGTGATCTTCACTAACGATCCTATTTGTTCACCATTATTCTCGTCACCACTCACCATATCACTTGTTAATTGTGGCGACACATACCCAGGACATTGTCATGTCTTGTTAAATTGTGCGTCGGAGGTAGCATGCTTGCCTATTGTGCCTCGGTCGGGTTTCGAACCCACGATCTTGAGCTCAGAAGGCAAGCACGCATACCACTGAGCTACCGGCGCCCTCTATTTTTTTTTTAGAGTATTTGTATTAAGCCCTTACCGAAATTCGCCCGTCCCTTTGGCTGAATTGACTGAATATCTATAGGATTCTGGATACATATATAATATTTCTTGTCAATACATTACTTCTGAACGCTTACATTATCTCCCTTCTACTTCATATAGAAGGGGAAGTGCAATCCAACTATAAAATATTGTCATGGTTACATAACTTTCCTTAGGGGAGAGTTAAATATAAAAAAAAATAAATAAATAAATAACAGGAATGATAACACCGTATACGAGATCCTTTTATCATCAGGGATCCTAAATGCGGGAATTAATTAAAATCTGACGTTGCTGCGGACAGACTAAGCTGAGGTCAGCTGATTAAAGCGGAGAAAGACAGGTTCATGGAGTACGGGGGGGTTTAAGGTTAATGAAAACCATGGAGGGGGAGGGGGACAGGCCATTGAATGGGGACCCCCAGTTTGAATAGCAGCAGGCGGACAGCAAAAAAAATTTTTTTTTTTTGTAATATGGCGGAGGTGACAGGGTAGTGTGGGCTCCCATTGTCATTACCCCGAGTCTCCCTTCTGTAGGGTTAATTAATTTTATTATGACTCTGTCAGGTACTGAACTGACCGCATCATAATCCTTTTCCAACTAACTTGGGCGCTGGTTTTAATAATAATTTTTTTTTATATATATACTTTAACTTCAATTTACTATAAGAGTTAGTTAGTTGTCATTGCTCGAGCCTTAACTACGATCAGAGCGCTCTTTAGTCGCTCATGATCCGACTCTTAAGTGTGGGAGTCCTACATTTTGCCTACCCAGGTTTATTTATCAAGGGTAAGAGTCTTTAACGACTACCGCTTGACATCCTATCCGAAGGTCGGCATGCTCAAGGTTTTTTCACCTCAGACAAAAAAAAATTTCTAATTTTATTTACACTCTAGATTTTAATATTGGAAGCCTAAAATCTACGTGTACAGGTCTAATAGTTAAAAAGTGTCTGAAAGAATATAATACATTGAATATTACATCCCGATCTTAATGTTTATATTTATTTAATAATTATATATATAACAACGTATTATATATGTATAATATAATAGGTTAACTAAATAAATAAAAAAAGTAGCTGTGCTTCACCCACATGAGCGCAAGGTTGAAGTGAAATTTTTCGGCTTATGAAGTATGTAATAATAATTTCATAAATTAACTCACCCAGCCGATAAATGAATCATACATTGTGTCAAGTGAACGTACATACCTGAAACAAGAAATATAAATTATCAATAGGCATAAATAATAATAACAATAAACAGAAATAATAATAACAATAAACAGAAATAATAATGATGACAATTTTCATATATTCAGGAAATTATAATGCATACATTGTTTTTTTTCCGATCATGGGATATGGTGGGTTGTGTAACTATGTCAACCAAAGTCTGAATGCTCACAAGCCCCTCGCTAGTATTTAACTCTTCTAGCTCTTAACTAACTACTTTCCGAACTCCTGAAGCACAGGATATCTTCGAAGCTTAGCTTCCTCAACTGATCTGGGTTGAGGAAGACTTTGTCAAAGAGCCTCCATCACACTGTCGGCAGAATTGATACATAACAGGACCCATTTATTGAGAGATATTTTCCAAATGCATGGTATCTTAGGTACTCTATCACATTTCTCAATGGTCTCCAGGGTTGGTCAAGAAAAGTTGTTCTGTTGCTATCCAGTTCTCTAATCAACTATTTTGACCGTCCACAACCTGGTTGTTCGCGCCAAGATGAGTAACGTCCACAATCAGCGGCGGATTTAGGCGAGGCTCGGGCCTAAAGCACCAAAATTTGAAGGAGTGACTGAAAGACCAGTATAGGAAAAATTAGTGTGCAAATCACTGTAAAAATTACTGTGCTGCACCGGAGCAGTGGGATGAGGAGTCATTCATATAACATTTACGCAGAATCAACACGTAATTTTTAAAGTACAGGTTGAAAAAATAGACTAAACCAATTAATGATATAATGATATATATATAATATAAAACCCGACCGAGGCCCTTGAGCACGCCCTCCTTCAGAGGTGGTCCCGAGCCTGTACGAAGTCAGGTACTCGTTAAAGACCCCTACCCTAGGTGAATAAAAATTTAGAGTAGGCAAAATTTAGGACTCCCATAGTAGAGTAGGGCTCATGTCCACCAGAGTGACAAAAGAGCGCTCTGGTAGTAGGCGATATGACCTCGTAGTTAAGGCTCGGGCATGAGTCATAAAACCTAACCTAACCAAACCTATAATTGATTATACAAATATAATTTATTTTTTTATATTATATTTTTCATTTTACATGTATACCATTACAAAACAAGCAGGGTGCAATCTAACTTAATTCCGCCTCCGTCCACAATGACCATTCCTCCAGGAGTGTTTGCATGAGCCATTTTGCCTCGTTCATTTCTGTCCTGGGACCCAGAGAAGTCGAATTTCTTTTTTACGTGTCCTTTCATTGAGTGAGCCTACACCCTGATTATTTCGAATGATGTTAACATGTAAGACTACTTGCCTATCTGAGCATTAGGATGGTCGTTAATAATGCAAGGTTCAAATTTTAACGCTCTCACCCAAAAATCTCGATCAACATGATAAAGAAATACGATTGGCATAATTCCGGGCCCATAATAAATGATTTAACCCGTGCCGGCAGAGGAATCAAATTTTCCGTGTATTTTAAATGGCGTTTAGTGATGTTTCGGGTTATTGTTCTATAACTATGAAACTGTCTATCGTAAATCTCTGAAAATTTGTACACTACTATTTTTGAAGTTGCTGAACACGAATATTTCATCAAAAATTATACTGGTCAAGTCAAAATTTGCTTCCAAATTTGCAAAAAATATTTTTCGATTTTTTTGAGGAATAAAAAATCTAATTCATATAATTTTTTTTTCTTTTCAATTTGAATTCTATTTTGAAGCTCAAAATGTCGATTATATGCTGAATAATAAAATGCGAGTGAAAATTGAAAAGTACGTTGACCACAACAAAAGCACACTAGTAGAGCCACAAAATTAAGAGATAAGGATGATTGTCAATTTTGTATTTTATAAAAGTGTACAATTTCAATTTTAAACCTTGTGTAAAGTGAGAATTTGTCATTTATATAAGCAAATTTATGTAACTAAAATATGCGTGATTGACCTTGAATCCCCATTTATGATAAAAATTTACTCTCTTTATTATTTGATCTTAGTTGATTATGAAACTTGTTCATAAATTCAATTTTCAATGAAACAGTTATTGTCAGCAGATTTGTATACGAATTTTGAAAAGTTAAAATGAAATAAAACATTCAATACTGTTAAAAGAATGATACAATTCCTTTTAACTACATATTCAAAAAACCTGAAATATATGTCAATTTCTATAACGAATTTCGACTAATTTAACTTGTCAAACTTAACTTTTGATGAAATATTCGTGTTCAGCAACTTCAAAAATAGTAGTACTAATTTTCAGAGATTTACGATAGACAGTTTCATAGTTATAGAACAAAAACCCGAAACATCACTAAACGCCATTTAAAATACACGGAAAATTTGATTCCTCTGCCGTGCCCGTTAAATCATTTATTATGGGCCCGGAATAATGCCAATCGTATTTTTTTATCATGTCGATCGAGATTTTTGGGTGAGAGCGTTAAAATTTGAACCTTGCATTATTAACGACCACCCTACTGAGCACACACCCAAAGAACGAAATATACAAGCACTGTGTCTAGAAACATTTAACGCATGTCCCAGTTGATAGAGATCCCAGCTATCTGGCAGAGATATTTCTCTGTTGTACTGAGTCCCTTTGGAGATCCCTCTGTGAGGTACATTATCCATTGTCCCCATATGATAAACGAACTCACTGCTAAAACAATGGACCTCGCTACTTCAGATAATTGTTCGTTTAATGACACAATCTCTGCACACTCTGCCTCCCTCTCACTGGCTTATTTAGGACATCTGCGCCAGACTCTCTCACTAAGTAGGCTAATTAATTATTTAAATTTTTTGTTAGCAAAAATAAAGTTTGGTTGGTATAAAAAAAATTTAATTTAGAAAATTTTCGTTGACCCTCCGGAGCCAATCGACCGTTTGGGCTAAAACTGAATTTTGACTTACATAGTGGCTTTTAAATCCTTTATGCCGATACATTCATTACATTAAGGTAATCGAGTCGAGTCATTCTCTGATCCCCCCTTTCATATAGTCGATTTGCTGAAAATCAATATCTGTCGTCCTTAAAGAGCTTCAAATTTACACATGAATTTTCGAGTCAATACATTCTTTCTATCGGGAGTTAGTTAATTCCATTGAAAGCTCCGCATCGAATTTCTGAGCGATTACATAATTTCGATTGATATGGTTCACTGTAAAATTAAGAACTAAAATTATTTTTGCACCTTCTTATGAAAATTACAATTAAAAATTACAATATTAAATGTTGATAAGCTCAAAAAGAAGAAAGTATTGAAATTTAATAATCTTTAAATTGAAACTTACAGTTCTTGAGATACTTCGAACAAAGTTTCGAATCCATTTTACTCAAAACGACATATTTCTTTGTTTTATTTCCCTAGCTATACGAAGTATAGGGGAAGTTATGTAATTCGATGATGAATTTTCAACGGAATTTTTTTTTTGCAATTCGCTAATTTCAAAAATGAAAAACTGTCTGTGTGTGCGTGTGTCTGTGAACACGGTAACTCATTGATGGAATGAATGCAACGACACAAAATTTTACTTGTGTATCCAGAATCCTCTAAAAATCTGTTGATTTTCAATCAAATCGGCCTAAGAGAATAAGGAGACCAGAAGGGGCTCAACTTAGAATTCCAATAAATGTAGACATACTGAATGTATCGACATGAAGTATTATATTTAGATTCAAAATACCATAAAGATGGCACTTATAAATTTTTTCGAAATCGGTCGAAGGGAAAGAGAGCCAGAGAAGGAGACCTCGACCCAAATATCATAATAACTGCCGATGTATCGACACAAAATTTAGTATGAGGATTCAGAAGCCACTATGTAAATCATATAATCGAGTTTTAGCCGGTCGATTGTGGCTTTGTAAAGAGAGCAAAAAAGTAATTGATTAATTCACGCTGGGGAATTACATATCCGGTGATTTACCGACAATTTCTTTGGTTCACATTATTCTAATATAATATAAAATTTCAACTATAATATGTATTTTAAAAGGGTGCTGATGCTGACCTCTGGTTGGTGGTTGTTGAACCAATATTTGCTCTTTAGGATGGGCTTGCATTGAACCAGTCAGCAGTCACTATGGTAATACAGTCTTACCAAGCACGATCTACCTTATATCTAGTTAGTATGCAACATTTTAATAGGGCGATAGCCATGGAAGACGTTCAGTAGTCGGCACACGTTCCTAGGTGCGGGATAGAAAAATACCAACGTTATGCGAGCCAAACTAAATAGAAAATAACACTCAAAATTTTCCCCGAAATTCCACTCTGGGAAAAAGTACCTTGCCGTGATTTTTCGTCTGTGTTTTATACATTGATGATTGATGAAGACCAATATACACCTCAAAAAATGAACTATAAATTTCCATAAGAAATATTTTTAAGTAAGTTAATTATTGAGACTCATGACCGAGCTTTAACTAGAAGGTCATATCGCCTACTACCAGAGGGGCTTTTTTATCGCTCCAGTAGACATGAGCCCGACTCTACAACCTAAATTTTGCTAACCCAGATTTATTCATCTACAGTAGCGGTCTTTAAAGAATATCTGACATCGTATACAGGCTCGGAACGTCGCTTAACGTCCTATTGAAAGGACGGCGTGCTCAAGATTTTTCATCTGTCAGATAAAAAACCTATAGTTTCGAACCCGCGAACTTGAACTCAGTAGACAAGTACTTAACTGGTCTGAGGTATTTTAAAGCAATGTTTAAATTGTAACGCTTAATTAAAAATTTTTAAATATATTTTTATTAACAGTTGTTTTTATTAAAAAGGATAATATTTACATAATGAAAAATAAAATATAGGTGATTTGACCATAAGAGGACTTTCTTATACAAATCATTTTTTCACAAACCACTCCCTCCTCCCTCATATAAAATTCATTTGCTACTGGCATTACTGGGTATATGAAAATCAATCTCAAAATTACACTGTACAATGAAACAAAGATTACCGTTGACGCCAGCACATTAAATTTTCTACTTATATAATATATATGCTATATACTTATATTATAAGTCTCCACTCCTGAACCCTTTTCTTCCCTTCAGCCGATTCCCTGAAAGACAGGCTACGTTCTCGTCGGGTTTTGACTTCAAATATGAAATTTCATGTCGATATATTCATTACATCGGCAGTTTGAGTTTTTGAGTTATGCCTCACCCCCAATTGTTCCCTCCCCTTTGGCCGATTGGGTGAAAATAATCAGTATCATAATTAGAGTGTTTTGGAATCACATATAAAATTTTGTGTCGATATATTCAGTCTATCGAAGCTACACTAAAGTTTTTATGTTAAGCCTTCCCCATAATCCCTCCTTCCTTTTGGTCGAATTGGCTGAAAAATACTAGGTGTTGACTTTTCTGATCCCCGTTTCCCTTCTGCCGATTCCGTGGAAAATAAGTGGGGTTTCAAATTTACATACGAAATTTTCTGTCGATACATTTATTCTATCGGGAGTTATCGTGTTCACAGACACACACACTTATATATCGCCTATATTAGCCTGGGAAACAAAAACTTCTGCGAATCTGACGAGGAAGATTTTAATAACTGGTTATGCAAGTATGGTTCTTAGTAGTTCTAAGAGTTGAGCAAATAAAAAATTTTTGTTATAAGCAAAAAACCGAGTAAGCTCTCTTACTCAATCTGAGCAGGTAGCTAGTCTAAAAGGTTATCTACTGGGAATCAGGAGTCGAAAAGGGAACTGAAAAGGATGTGCCAGGACCCTCTCAGGGAGATGAGGATCCGGATCCTGAAGAAGGACCAAGGAGTTTACGACTAATTATCTGACCAATAAACCGAAGGAGGGTCCTTGTAGATTTATATCGGTGGGGGAGTAGGAAGCAATGGAGGCGAGTCGAGGGGACTGGATAGGCTGGCTTACCTCGAGCTTGGTAGTAGGGTCCACTCCAGATGGGGCTTAGACTGAAAAAAGACTTCAGGAAGAATAGAGGATCGGTGTACTAATAAGTAAGGAACTCAGAAAAGCTGGATATCAAAGACAAGTGGATTTTTTATAAAACATAAAATATATTGAATACGAAAATAATTGGTTAGAGAGGGATGTAATTCCAATTATGTTACTTAGAAGTTAACTTTCAAGCGATTATGCCCGATGAAATTGTACTGTAATCGTGCGAAAATCCGAGATCAAGTTTTCAACAGATTTTCACGTTTCATGATCCCCTGAATCAGTTTTGATTTCTAGACATTTTCGCGATGATATCTGTCTGTGTTTATGAGATTGGAACTTGACGATACCGCTTACATTTATGATCAAAAATCTTTTCGAATAAGGGTTGTAGATAAAACTTAAGGGCACAATGTATATGAAATATTTTTTTTTTACCTTTTTCTTGTTACTTACATAAAAGACTGTCTTGAGTTTCATTGTACATGGTAATTCTGAGAGTTGTAAGTTATTTATTTTATGACTCATGCCCGGGCTTAAACTACGAGGTCATATCGCCTACTACCAGAGCGCTCTTTCGTCACTCTGGTGAACATGAGCCCAACTCTACTCTGGGAGTCCTAAATTTTACCTACTTAGCTTTATTCATCTAGGATAGGGGTCTCTAATGAGTATTTGACATCATACAGGCCGCGACCTATTGCTTAACGCATCATCCGAAGGACGGCGTGCTCAACCGCCGTGTTTCGAATTTTAGTTATTTTTAAAATCCAAGTTTATATTGATAAGGATAGATATGAATAGGATTAGGAATGAAATAGGATATTGGACTTTACAATGCTTATAAGTCCTTGAAAGGATTTAGCTTCCTCCAGTGAGGTTTGTATGGAGATGCTTTGTTAACAGAACCAAACCCTTTTCAAATTTCAGTTAACTGGATAAATTTATGTTCCTTTGACCTAATAACACCGCGTTATCTCTACCGTGTAATTTTCTGTAAGCTCTATTTACCTTTATCCATATGGGTTAAACCAATCCAATTAACAAATGTAATTGTTTTTGTGTTATTTTAGTAAAGAAGGATATATATTTGTATGTGAATATTACAAATATATTACACTTTGTTATGTAAATTTTGCAGTAGCCATATTCTTCTTACTATGTTAATTGAATAAAAAAAAAAATCGGTGAATTACTGGTTATGTACTTCCCCAGCACGAATTGATCAATATGGATGAATGAGCGTTTTTGCTCTCCCTCCAAAAGGCTAAAACTCAATATTTGACTTTCATAGTGGCTTCTGAATCCTCATAGTAAATTTTAAAATAGTTACAATGACAGTTATTAGGATATTTGGGATAAGCCCTTCCCCTAATCCCCCCCGGTCCTTTGGTCGATTTGACTGAAAATCAATAGGTGTCGTCCTTAGAGGGTTCTGAATACACATATAAAATTTCGTGTCGATACCTTCATTCCATCGGGAGGTTTCGTCTTCACAGACACACACCATCCATACCAATTTTTTTTTCATTTTTGGAATCAAGGGGTGGGGAAACATGAAATTCCTTTGAAAAGACCACATCATATAACTACTGGGGAAGTAATAAAGATAAATTAATATCGATAATAAATAATGTATCTTGTATATATATGTTTTTTTTTGGTCTTATATTTATAAAGATACAACTGTTGCTAGGATGCAACAACCAGCATCTATATTGGTATAGAATTCTTGGCGTGAAGGGCATGAGAGAGGAAGGCCACCCAGTTGTAGGTCCTTGGGAAGAAAATTTATCTTAACTATTAGGACAAGAACAGAAAAAAAATAAAAATAAAATAAATAAAAAAATTAATAAATTAAGTAAATAAAAAGAAATTGAAAGACAATTTTGATGGATGGGTAAGAGAGATGATAAAAGTAAAGGAAAATGATGTAAAAAAAATCAATTTAAGAACGAATATGACTGAAGGTGGGGTAAGTCGCGGTTTCATCTTCTCTTCAACCTTCGTGGGCGGTTTTGTGGTAAGTGTTGTGAAGATAAAGAACGTATTTCTGGGTTTGTATGTGTGTAAAGTTTTCTAAAAAACCGTATGTAAGTAGTTTGTATTGTGACGGATACTGTGTGTATCATAAGATCGTTAAGAAGTATTCTGTTGTATTAAAATTAGATTGGAAGCCATGGTGGCCGCGCGAGCAAGACCGTAGGTCTCACCATGGTTTGCGTGTTCGAATCTCGTCCGGTAGTCAGTTTTATTTCGTAGATAGAACTCCCTCCCGGGGTCATAGATGTCGTAAATAATTAGTAAATAACACAGTGACATGGCTAATATGCATCGTACATACGGCCAAAAATAAAAATAAAATAATTGATAAAATAATAATTATAAAACTGACACAGGGAAAATAGGAAATTATTATGCAGACATTATAAATAACATTAAGTGAAAACAATATAGACGATTGATGATAAAATCGATTAAAATAACAACATACATCGAATGACACTAAGATAAAATAAAAAGTTAAATGAATATTTCATTTTATTCCAATATATAAATATACCACATTTTTATATATATTATTATACTGGCAGTAATGCCCGGCGTTGCCCGGGGAACTTTGATTTTTCTGCCAATATCTTCTATAACGCTATTCAGTTCCTCGACAGTACATTCATGATGTTATAATTTTCAATTATTCATACGGAATAAGGCTTATAGTCCTTCAGCTGTTGTAACGCTAGTAAGTTTTTAGGATCCCTGGGCACCACAGCTAGTATGCGCCTTTCAACGGCGGAAGCCACACCTAGTGAATACTTAGCATCGCTGGACGTCCTAGTCAGTGCGTACTTAAGGACGTTTGTGACCACAGCTAGTATGTGGCTTGCGACGGCGGACCCAACAGCTAGTTCGTAGTTAGGAACCCTGGTCACCACAGCTAGTATGTGCCTCGCAACAGCAGACCCCACCGCTAGTACGAAGTTAGGAACGCTGGGCATCACAGCTATTAAGTGCCTTGCAACAGCGGACCCCACAGCTAGTATGTAGTTAAATACGCTGAGCATTACAGTTAGTAAGTGCTTTGCAACAGCGAACTTTACAGCTAGTACATAGTTAGGAACGCTGGGCACTACAGCTAGTATGTGCCTTGCAACAACGGACCCCACAGCTAGTACGTAGTTAGGAACGCTGGTCACCACAGCTAGTATGTGCCTCGCAACAGCGGACCCCACAGCTAGTACGAAGTTAGGAACGCTGGGCATCACAGCTATTAAGTGCCTTGCAACAGCGGACCCCACAGCTAGTACGTAGTTAAATACGCTGGGCATTACAGTTAGTAAGTGCTTTGCAACAGCGAACTTCACAGCTAGTACATAGTTAGGAACGATGGGCACTACAGCTAGTAAATGCCTTGCAACAACGGACCCCACAGCTAGTACGATATTAGGAACCCTGGGCATCACAGCTAGTATGCTTTTGCAACGACGGACCCCACAGCTAGTACGTTTTAAGGAACGCTGGGCCCTACAGGTAGTAGGTGCCTTGCAACGGCGGACCCCACAGCTAGTACCTACGTAGTTAAATACGCTGGGCCACACTGCTAGCGCCTTGCAACAGCAGACCCCACAGCTAGTACGTAATTAGGAACGCTGGGCATCACAGCTAGTAAATGTCTTGTAGGTGCCTTGCAACAGCGAACCCCATAGCCAGTACATAGTTAGGAACGCTGGGGCTGAGCACTACAGCTAGTAAGTGCCTTGCAACAGCGGACCCCACAGCTAGTACGATATTAGGAACGCTGGACATCACAGCTAGTAAATGTCTTGCAACAGGGAACCCCACAGCGAATACATAGTTACTACTACTACATGTGAAATTCATGACAATCCGATTCATGACAATACGATCAACAGTTAATGAGCTAGCTCTATATTTATACTGCCCCCCCCCCCCCTTCAACCCCGCCACCCGTTCAAAACTTCGGGACGCCAAACACCTTATTTTTCTATTTGGCCTTCAGGAATAATATATGCGAAATTTCTTGACAATACGACCAACCGTTAATGAGCTAACTCTATATGTATATTTAGCCCCCCCCCACAACCCTCCTTCCTGTTCAAAATTTTGGGCCGTCACACACCTAATATTTCTATTTGACCTTTAGGAATACTATATTATATATTTTATGACAATTCGACCATTAGTTGATGAGTTAGCACTATTTATATACTTAGGCCTCCCTTACAACCCCCCCTCCCGATCAAGACTTTGGAACGCCACACACCTTATTTTTCTATTTGGTCTTCAGGAATACTCCATGTGAAATTTCGTGACAATCCGACCAACCGTTAAAGAGTTAGCTCTATATTTATACATAGGCCCCCCCACAACCCCCCCTCCCGTTCAAAACTTTGGAACGCCACACCATATTTTTCTACTTGGTCTTCAGGAATACTCCATGTGAAATTTCTTGACGATTCGCCCATTAGTTATTGAGTTAGCTCTATATTTATACTTAGGCCCCCCCACAACCCCCCCTCGCGTAAAAACGTTTGAGCCGTCACACCGCCTATTTTTTTATTTGGTCTTCCGGAATACTACATGCGAAACTTCGTGACAATCCGACCAACTGTTAAAGAGTTAGCTCTATATTTATACTTAGGCTCCCCCACAACCCCCCCCCCCTCTCCCGTTCAAAACTTTGGGACGCCACACACCTTTTTTTCCTATTTGGCTTTCAAAAATACTACATGTGAAATTTCATGACGATTCACCCATTAGTTAATGAGTTAGCTCTATATTTATACTTAGGCCCCCCCACAACCCCCCCTCCCGTTCAAAACTTCGGGACGCCACACACCTTATTTTTCTATTTGACCTTCAGGAATACTACATGCGAAATTTCATGACAATACGACCAATCGTTAAAAAGTTAGCACTATATTTATACTTAGGCGTACCCCCACAACCCCCCACCAGTTCAAAACTTCGGGACGCCACACACCTTATTTTTCTATTTAACCTTCAGGAATAATACATGCGAAATTTCGTGACAATACGACCAACCGTTAATGAGCTAGCTCTATATTTACACTTAGCCCCCCCCCCCTCAACCCCCCCACCAGTTCAAAACTTCGGGACGCCATACACCTTATTTTTCTATTTGGCCTTCAGGAATACTACATGGGAAATTTCGTGACAATACGATCAACCGTTAATGAGCTAGCTCTATATTTATACTTAGCCCCCCCCCCTCAACCCCCCCACCAGTTCAAAACTTTGGGACGCCATACACCTTATTTTTCTATTTGGCCTTCAGGAATACTACATGGGAAATTTCGTGACAATACGATCAACCGTTAATGAGCTAGCTCTATATTTATACTTAGCCCCCCCCCCCCCCCCCCTCAACCCCACCACCAGTTCAAAACTTTGGGACGCCATACACCTTATTTTTCTATTTGGCCTTCAGGAATACTACATGGGAAATTTCGTGACAATACGACCAACCGTTAATGAGCTAGCTCTATATTTTTCTTAGCCCCCCCCCCCTCAACCCCCCCACCAGTTCAAAACTTCGGGACGCCACACACCTTATTTTTCTATTTGGCCTTCAGGAATAATACATGCGAAATTTAATGACAATACGACCAACCGTTAATGAGCTAACTGTATATGTATACTTAGGCCCCCCCACAACCCCCCCTCCCGTTCAAAGTATTGGGTCTTCACACACCCTATTTTTCTATTTGGCCTTTAAAAATACTACATGTGAAATTTCGTGACAATCCGACCAACCCTTCATGAGCTAGGACTATATTTATACTTAGGCCCCCCCACAACCCCCCCACCAGTTCAAAACGTTGGGACGCCACACACCTTTTTTTCCTTTTTGACTTTTAAATAGACTACATGTGAAATTTCATGACAATTCGTCCATTAGTTAATGAGTTAGCAGTGTTTATATACTTAGGCCCCCCTTACAACCCCCCCTCCCGATCAAAATTTTGGAACGCACATAGCCTATTTTTCAATCGGGCTCATAGGGATGCTACATGGGAAGTTTCATAAAAATCCGTCCGGCGGTTTGGGCGTGATGCTGGAACAAACATACAAACAAACAAACAAACCCCGTTTCAGCTTTATTAATATAGACTAGCAGTAATACCCGGCGTTGCCCGGGGAACTTTGAATTTTCTCTCAATATCTCCTGTAAGTCTATTCAATCCTTCGACAACACATTCATGATGTTATAATTTTCGATTATTCATACGGAATAAGGCTTATAGTCCTTCAACTATAGTAACGCTAGTAAGTTTTTAAGACCCCTAGGCACCACAGCTAGTATGCGCCTTTCAACGGCGGAAACCCCAGCTAGTGAATACTTGGCATCGCTGGGCACCGCAGCTAGTAAGAAGTTAGGAACGCTGGGCATTACAGCTAGTATGTGCCTTGCGACGGCGGACCCCACATTTAGTACGTAGTTAGGAACGCTGGGCACCACGGCTAGTATGTTCCTTGCGACGGCGGACCCTACAGCTATTACGTAGTTAGGAACGCTGGGCACCACAGCTAGTAAGTGTCTTGTAACGGCGGACCCCACAGCTAGTGTTAGGAACGCTGGGCATCTCAGTTAGTATGTGCCTTGCGACGGCGGACCCCACAGCTAGTACGATATTAGGAACGCTGTGCACCACAGCTTGTAAATGCCTTGCAACAGCGGACCCCACAGCGAATACATAGTTACTACTACATGTGAAATTCATGACAATCCGATTACCCTTTAATCAGTCAGCATTTTTTTATGCTTTGCCCCCCCCCCCCCCCCTGTTAAATTTTTGAAGATGTCACATAGTGTATTTTTCTATTTGGCCATCAAGAATACTACCTAAGAAATTCCATGACAATCCGATCATCCGTAAATGATCTATCACTATCTTCAAATTTACGCCTACCCCACAACCCCCCTCCCGTTCAAAACTTTGGGACGCCACACACCTTTTTTTCCTTTTTGGCTTTTAAAAATACTACATGTGAAATTTCATGACAATTCGACCATTAGTTAATGAGTTAGCACTATTTATATACTTAGGCCCCCCTTACTACCCCCCTTCCCGATCAAAATTTTGGGACGCGACATAGCGTATTATTCAATCGGGCTCAAAAGAATGCTACATGTGAAGTTTCATAAAAATCCGTCCAGCCGTATGGGCGTGATGCTGGAACAAACATACAAACACACAAACCCCGTTTCAGCTTTATTAATATAGACTTAAACGTTCCGCTCAACATAGGGTACGTGACATCACCCAACACTCCTGCCAACTTCCTACTACCATCTCCAAAGCCCACTTATATTCCACATTTCTTCCTTGATAATTTTAGTTGGAACCAAACGGTAAATTATTTTACCATACATATGGAGTCTACCGAGCTCAGGATCGCCATTTAGAAATCTAGCCAAGTCACTTAGCTCAGATATTTTAATCGGGAAGATAAAAATAAATTTGAGCACGTCGTCCTTCGGATTGGGCTTTATGCTATGATCGAGGGCCTTTTTGTATGTCAGGTACTGGATAATGAGTCGTATGTTATGTATCTAAACCTGGGTAGCTGAAATTTCACTTAGGTTAAAAATAAATTTGAGCACGTCGTCTTTCGGATGGGACTTCCCCGATATATCTGAATCTGTATATCAGTTTTAACAAATATTAAATCTAAAAACTGTTAAAAAGCAAGAAATTTGATGAATGGGATTTCGCCCGACTTTTTCGAAAAACATTTTTATTTCGATTTTTGTGTAGGATTCAGATAATTCGGTTGTTCATCAGTTTTAACAAATATTAAAACTAAAAACCGTTTAAAAGCGAGAAATTTGAAGAATGAAGTTTACCGAGCTCAGGATCGCCATTTAGAAATCTAGCCAAGTCACTTAGGTCAGATGTTTTAATCGGGAAGATAAAAATAACTTTGAGCACGTCGTCCTTCGGATGGGACTTTCCCGATACATCTGAATCTTTCTTTGGTTGACCATCTTCGTTTCTGGATGCTGCCTATCTACCAACATAGCTGTATTAATTTGCAACAGCGGACACCACAGCTAGTACGAAGTTAGGAACCCTGGGCACCACATCTAGTATGTGCCTTGCAACAGCGGACCCCACAGCTAGTACGAAGTTCGGAACGCTGGGCAACACAGCTAGTAAGTGTTTTGTAACAGCGGACCCCACAGCTAGTACGAAGTTAGGAACCCTGGGCACCACATCTAGTATGTGCCTTGCAACAGCGGACCCCACAGCTAGTACGAAGTTAGGAACGCTGAGCACCACATCTAGTTTGTGCCTTGCAACAGTGGACACCACAGCTAGTACGAAGTTAGGAACCCTGGGCACCACATCTAGTATGTGCCTTGCAACACCGGACCCCACAGCTAGTACGAAGTTCGGAACGCTGGGCAACACAGCTAGTAAGTGTTTTGTAACAGCGGACCCCATAGATACTACATAGTTAGGAACATTGGGCATCACAGCTAGTAAATGTCTTGCAACAGCGGACCCCACAGCTATTACGATATTAGGAATTCTGGGCACCACAGCAATGTCTTGCAACAGTGAACCCCACAGCGAATACACAGTTACTACTACTACATGTGAAATTCATGACAATCCGATTGCCCTTAAATCATTCAGCATTATTTTTATGCTTAGCCCCCCCCCCCCCTCCAAATTTTTAAGATGTCACATAGTGTATTTTTCTATTTGGCCTTCAGGAATACTACATGTGAAATTTCGTGACAATCCAATCATCCGTTAATGACCTATCACTATACTTATACTTAGGCCCCCATCAATCCATCCTCCCGTTCAAAATTTTGTGACTTATACACCCTATATTTCTATTTGGCTTTTAAGAATACTACATGTGAAATTCCATGACAATACGACCAACCGTTAATGTGCTACCACTATATTTATACTTAGCCCTCCCCCCCACCCCCACAACCCTCCCTCCCGTTCAAAACTTTGGGTCGCCACACACCTTTTTTTTTTACTACATGTGAAACTTCGAGACAATGCGACCACCCGTTAATGAGCTAGCTCTATATTTATACTTAGGCCCCCCCACAAACCCCCCTCCCGTTCAAAACTTTGGGACGCCACACACCTTTTTTTTTTACTACATGTGAAACTTCGTGACAATGCGACCACCCGTTAATGAGCTAGCTCTATATTTATACTTAGGCCCCCCCCCACAACCCCCCCTCCCGTTCAAAACTTTGGGTCGCCACACACCTTTTTTTTTTTACTACATGTGAAACTTCGTGACAATGCGACCACCCGTTAATGAGCTAGCTCTATATTTATACTTGGGCCCTGTGATGAATATGTATAAACATATGTTATATTAGAATAAATCAGTTCTAGATTGACTGTCTACCAGTACGTTTCATTACATGGCGCAGTCTAGGCTAATTAGTTAAAACAAAAAAAAAAAAAAAAAAATTATTTATGTTTATTTTGAATTTTTGAGTTAGCTTAAAGAAAAGTTAAATTATTTTTGTTTTATTTTGAAAATTGTGAGCATGGATAGCATTATAAAGCCACCTGCAGAATTTAGTGGAAATGGGATTCAGTGGACTCATTGGAAGAAAACATTTTTGAGATATTTGGAGGCGATTGGAGCAGATGAGAAATTTGAAGACAAAAGGAAACGGGCAATTCTACTGCACCTCGTGGGTACTGACGCCATTGATATCTATGAAAGTTTTCAAGTGAACGAAAATAAAGTCACGCTTAGTGACATTTTGAAATGTTTTGATGACTATTATATTCCACAAAAAAATGACTCATTTGAGCGATATAAATTTTTTAATAGAAGGCAGCTGGAAGGTGAGTCATTTGAAAATTTTTTAAAAGATATTAAATTATTAAGTCGGACATGTAATTTTCAGTGTGAAAAATGTAATTGTAATCACCTGTTAAATTCATTAGTTAGAGATCAGCTGGTTAATGGCATTTTAAATTCGGACATAAAAGGTCGCCTACTGAGAACAAAAAATTTAGATTTGCCAACAGCTGTCGAAATTATTAGGTCAGCAGAGGTAACCATGGCGAGACTGCAGGAAATGAAATGAGTGAGGAATCAGAAAAAGTAGTTCAGAAGGTGGCCATGAATAGGTTTAACATGAATAAAGATAGCGAAAACAAAATGTCTTGTTCACGATGTGGGTCGTATCATAAAATAGATGCTTGTCCAGCCAAAGGGAAGACATGCTTCAAGTGCAGAAAGTTGAACCATTTTGCACAGGTTTGTAGATTTATTAAAAATTGCCGTGAAGTTGTAACAGATGACGTTAATTCAAAGAATAATTTTGAAATTCAACAAGATAACAATAGCTTTTTGATCAACACCATTATGAATAAAAGTAGAGATAATGAATGGAATGCAAACTTTCTAATAGAATATAAGAAAAAGGTAACTTTTAAGTTGGATACAGGAGCAGAAGTTAACCTTTTACCTTATTCGATATATCGATGTATCGGGTCTGATTCAGGACTGGAGAGAACCAACTCTAGACTTACTACATACACAGGTGATGTTATACCTGTACTCGGCAAATGTCGGCTCAAACTAAAAGGATACGATAAAGTAAAAAATGTGGAATTTCACATTGTTAATTTAACAACTTCACCTATATTAGGTTTACAAGCTTGCCAAGATTTTGAGCTTATCAAAAGATTAAACGAGGTAAAACTGAACAAGGATTATATATTTGAAAATTTTAAAACCTGTTTTGACGGCTTAGGAAAAATTGCTGGAAATTATCGAATCGTAATAGATCGGAATATTAACCCAGTGGTGCAGCCAAATCGAAGGATACCTTTCTCGCTTTTAAGTAAAGTTAAAGATGAATTGGATAGGTTAGAGAAGCTGAGGGTAATAGACAAGGTTGATTATCCTACTGATTGGGTAAGTTCGCTAGTGATCGCCTCGAAGAAGAATGGTGGACTTCGGCTCTGTATAGATCCTAGAGAATTGAATAAAGCTATCAAGCGGGAGCATTTTCCTCTCCCCACTTTGGATGATTTTGCTCACCGAATAAAAGGTGCAAAATATTTTAGTGTACTTGATGCAGCTAATGGATTTTGGCAAATTCAACTAGACGAAGAAAGCTCTAACTTATGTACGTTTAATTCTCCATGGGGAAGATATAGATTTTTACGGTTGCCTTTTGGACTTCGTACGGCTCCTGAAGTTTTTCATAAGAAGTTTGGGGAAAATTTTGAGGGCCTCGAAGGCGTCATGCACTATATTGACGACTTATTGGTTTGGGGTAGAACCCTTGAAGAACATAACTCTAGGCTAATTAGAGTCTTGGAGAGAGCCATGGAAAGAAATGTTAAATTTAACTTGGAAAAAACGATCATTGGTACGCAAGAAATTAAGTACCTTGGTCATACATTCACGCCAGAGGGGTATCTGCCTGCGGAAGATAAAATCAGAGCTGTTGAAAGCATGCCAAGACCTAACAATGTGAAGGAGCTTCAGCGGTTTTTAGGAATGGTGACGTACCTTGGACGGTTCCTACAGAACCTTTCAGAAATAACCAGCCCACTTCGGTCTCTGCTAGAAAAGGATTCGGAATGGGTATGGACTGAGGACCAGACACAGGCTTTCAACCGCATTAAAGGTTCACTTTGTAAAATTCCTAAGTTAAAATATTTTGATACTTCTAGACCTGTAAAACTTTCAGTGGACGCTTCAAAAAATGGGCTGGGGGCAGCCATTCTGCAGGATTCTAGACCTATAGAATTCGCATCTCGTTCACTGTCTGATGCCGAGTGTCGATATGCCCAAATAGAGAAGGAGCTTCTAGCTGTTGTTTATGGTTGTCAGAAATTTTGTCAATACGTTTATGGCCGAAAATTTATTGTGGAAACAGATCATAAACCCCTGGTCAGTATAGTTACAAAACCATTCGGTGCTACTTCCCCGAGGATTCAAAGGATGATGTTAAAATTATTAAATTTTGATTTTGAGCTGGTCTATGTGCCAGGAAAAGAGCTCTACTTGGCTGACGCGCTGTCTCGGGCACCCCTCAGTGGACCAGATCAGGCCGGCTCTATCGAGCAAGATTTAGAAGCTCAGGTTTTTTTGGTTACCAAGACACTTCCCTTCGAGGATAGTTTAATAGATTTAATTGTTACTAAAAGTCAGGAAGATAAAGAAATTGTCGGTTTAAAGAATTGCATCGCTAACGGGTGGCCAGAAAACAGAAATGAGTTGGGTCCTTTAATACGACCATATTATACTTTTAAGGACGACATAACAGTGAGCAGAGAGGGTTTGTACATTAAATCTAACCAGATAATAATACCCAAGGATCTGAGGACATGCCTGTTAAGGAAAATTCACTATGGTCATCAAGGGATTGAGAGATGTAAGCAGCGAGCTCGAGAGGTGATGTTTTGGCCAGGAATGAATAACGAAATAGAAAATTACGTTCGAAACTGCTACGTCTGCGCTCGATATCAGAATTCTAGCTGCAAAGAACCTATGTTGCCGCATGAGCTACCAACTAGCCCTTGGGAAAAGGTTGCTACAGATTTATTTTCTTTTTCAGGAAATTCATATTTATTAATTGTGGACTATTTTTCCAAATTTATTGAAGTTTGTAAATTGGAAAATACTTTAAGCCAGACGGTTATTCGATATATGAAATCAATTTTTTCCCGCCATGGAATACCGAGAGTAGTAATGTCTGACAACGGACCTCAGTTTAGTTCTGCTGACTTCAAGCATTTTTCCAGAGAATGGAATTTTGTTCATAAAACTAGCAGTCCGGAGTATCCTCAGCGTTGGTGCAAAGAGGACCCACTTGGGACAGGTGCACTATCATAGAGAGAATGGCAAGACCGAATTCTTTCAGAATTAAATTAGAAAATGGAAGAATTGTGGAAAGAAACCGGCGATTTTTGAAACCGTTCGTTGGACCAGTGGAACGGGGAAGGAGGCTGGGAGAGCTGGCTTGGGACAGTGAAGAGGAGACGATGGATCCTGCCAGAGAGGGAGCTGGGAGTCAGCCTGCTTCAGGGTACTGCCTCCGAGATAGGGCCACCCTCCGCAGACCGGACAGATACCAGCCATGAGAACTTGCTGTTTGTTTCATGTTATATTTTGTTGTTGTATTTCCATAATACTTGTTCTCTGTAGTTTTGAAAGGGAGATGTGATGAATATGTATAAACATATGTTATATTAGAATAAATCAGTTCTAGATTGACTGTCTACCAGTACGTTTCATTACAGGCCCCCCCCCTCCCGTTCAAAACTTTGGGACGCCACACACCTTATTTTTTATTTGGCCTTCAGGAATACTACATGGGAAATTTCGTGACAATACGATCAACCGTTAATGAGCTAGCTCTATATTTATATTTAGCCCCCCCCCCCCCCCCCAACCCCCCACCCGTCCAAAACTTTGGGACGCCACACACCTTATTTTTCTATTTGGCCTTCAGGAATACTACATGGGAAATTTCGTGACAATACGATCAACCGTTAATGAGCTAGCTCTATATTTATATTTAGCCCCCCCCCCCCCCCCCAAACCCCCCACCCGGTCAAAACTTTGGGACGCCACACACCTTATTTTTCTATTTGGCCTTCAGGAATACTACATGGGAAATTTCGTGACAATACGATCAACCGTTAATGAGCTACCTCTATATTTATATTTAGCCCCCCCCCCCCCCAAACCCCCCACCCGTTCAAAACTTTGGGATGCCACACACCTTATTTTTCTATTTGGCCTTCAGGAATACTACATGGGAAATTTCGTGACAATACGATCAACCGTTAATGAGCTAGCTCTATATTTATATTTAGCCCCCCCCCCCCCAAACCCCCCACCCGGTCAAAACTTTGGGACGCCACACTCCTTATTTTTCTTTTTGGGCTTCAGGAATACTACATGGGAAATTTCGTGACAATACTATCAACCGTTAATGAGCTAGCTCTATATTTATATTTAGCCCCCCCCCCCCCCCAAACCCCCCACCCGTTCAAAACTTTGGGATGCCACACACCTTATTTTTCTATTTGGCCTTCAGGAATACTACATGGGAAATTTCGTGACAATACGATCAACCGTTAATGAGCTAGCTTTATATTTATACTTAGCCCCCCCCCTCAACCCCCCCTCCCATTTAAAATTTTGGGACGCCACACACAATATTTTTCAATTTGGCCTATAAGAATACTACATGTGAAATTTCGTGACAATCCGACCAACCGTTAATGAGGTAGGACTATTTATATACTTAGGCCCCCATTACAACCCCCCCTACCGTTAAAAATTTTGGGACGCCACATAGCCTATTATTCAATCGGGCTCAAAAGAATGCTACATGTGAAGTTTCATGAAGATCCGTCCAGCCGTTTGGGCGTGATGCTGGAACAAACATACAAACAAACAAACAAACCCCGTTTCAGCTTTATTAATATAGACTAGCAGTAATACCCGGCGTGCCCCGGGGAACTTTGATTTTTCTCCTAATATCTTCTATAACGCTATTCAGTTCCTCGACAGTACATTCATGATGTTATAATTTTCAATTATTCATACGGAATAAGGCTTATAGTCCTTCAGCTTTTGTAACGCTAGTAAGTTTTTAGGACCCCTGGGCACCACAGCTAGTATGCGCCTTTCAACGGCGGAAGCCACACCTAGTGAATACTTAGCATCGCTGGACGTCCTAGTCAGTGCGTACTTAAGAACGTTTGTGACCACAGCTAGTATGTGGCTTGCAACGCTGAGCACCACAGCTAGTACGTAGTTGGGAATGCTGGGCATCATAGCTAGTATGTACCTTGCGACGGCGGACCCAACAGCTAGTACGTAGTTAGGAACGCTGGTCACCACAGCTAGTATGTGCCTCGCAACAGCGGACCCCACAGCTAGTACGAAGTTAGGAACGCTGGGCATCACAGCTATTAAGTGCCTTGCAACAGCGGACCCCACAGCTGGTATGTAGTTAAATACTCTGGGCATTACAGTTAGTAAGTGCTTTGCAACAGCGAACTTCACAGCTAGTACATAGTTAGGAACGCTGAGCACTACAGCTAGTAAATGCTTTGCAACAACGGACCCCACAGCTAGTACGATATTAGGAACCCTGGGCATCACAGCTAGTATTCCTTTGAAACGACGGACCCCACAGCTAGTACGTTTTTAGGAACGCTGGGCCCTACAGGTAGTAGGTGCCTTGCAACTGCGGACCCCACAGATAGTATGTATTTAGAACCACAGGGCATCACAGCTAGTATGAGTTTTGCAACGGCGGACCCCACAGCTAGTACCTACGTAGTTAAATACGCTGGGCCACACTGCTAGCGCCTTGCAACAGCAGACCCCACAGCTAGTACGTGATTAGGAACGCTGGGCATCACAGCTAGTAAATGTCTTGTAGGTGCCTTGCATCAGCGAACCCCAGAGCCAGTACATAGTTAGGAACGCTGGGGCTGAGCACTACAGCTAGTAAGTGCCTTGCAGCAGCGGACCCCACAGCTGGTACGATATTAGGAACGCTGGACATCACAGCTAGTAAATGTCTTGCAACAGTGAACCCCACAACGAATACATAGTAACTACTACTACATGTGAAATTCATGACAATCCGATTCATGACAATACGATCAACCATTTATGAGCTAGCTCTATATTTATACTTAGTCCCCCCCCCCCCCTCAACCCCGCCACCCGTTCAAAACTTCGGGACGCCACACACCTTATTTTCCTATTTGGCCTTCTGGAATAATATATGCGAAATTTCGTGACAATACGACCAACCGTTAAAGAGTTTGCTCTATATTTATACTTAGGCCCCCCCACAACCCCCCCCCTCCCGTTCAAAATTTTGGTACGCCACACACCTCATATTTCTATTTGGTCTTTAAGAATACTACATGTGAAATTTCGTGACAATCCGACCAACCGTAATGAGGTAGGACTATTTATATACTTAGGCCCCCCTTACAACCCTCCCTACCGTTCAAAATTCTGGGACGCCACATAGCCTATTATTCAATCGGGCTCAAAAGAATACTACATGGGAAGTTTCATAAAAATCCGTCCAGCGGTTTGGGCGTGATGCTGGAACAAACATACATACATACAAACAAACAAACCCCGTTTCAGCTTTATTAATATAGATATCACAATGTACACAAGTTTTAATTTGTGTTCATATCTATACATACATCTTTTTTTTTTTGGCATTTTTCTTCCATAGTGGATCGGTGTCACCATATTTAAAGTCAGTCTGAACGTTGTGCTGACGTTGGCATAATCCGAAACCAGCACACTCTATGGCTCTGTCAGTTAACAAATATTAAATCTATAAACCGTTAAAAAGCAAGAAATTTGAAGAATGGAGTCTACCGAGCTCAGGATCGCCACTTAGAAATCTAGCTGAGGCACTTTGGTCAGATGTTTTAATCGGGAAGTTAAAAATAACTTTGAGCACTTCGTCCTTCGGATGGGACATTAAGCGATGATCCAGGGCTTTTTCGAATGTGAGGTACTCGATAATGAGACGTATGTTATGTAAATAAACCTGGGTAGGTGAAATTTCACTTAGGTTGAAAATAGCCTTGAGCACGTCGTCCTTCGGATGGGACTTTCCGGATAAATCTGAATCTGTCGTATCAGTTTTAACAATTATTAAGCCTATAAACCGTTAAATAGCGCAAATTTTTTGAAAAACATTTTTATTTTGATTTTTGTGTAGGATTCAGATAATCCGGTCGTTCTCTATCAGTTTTAACAAATATTAAATCTATAAACCGTTAAAAAGCGAGAAATTCGAAGAATGGAGTCTACCGAGCTCAGGATCGCCACTTAGAAATCTAGCTGAGGCACTTAGGTCAGATGTTTTAATCGGGAAGTGAAAAATAACTATGAGCACGTCGTCCTTCGGATGGGACTTTAAGCGATGTTCCAGGACTTTTTCGAATGTGAGGTACTCGATAATGAGACGTATGTTATGTAAATAAACCTGGGTAGGTGAAATTTCACTTAGGTTGAAAATAGCCTTGAGCACGTCGTCCTTCGGATGGGACTTTCCGGATAAATCTGAATCTGTCGTATCAGCTTTAACAATTATTAAGCCTATAAACCGTTAAATAGTTTTTGCAACGGCGGACCCCACAGCTAGTACGTAGTTAGAAACGCTCAGCATCACAGCTAGTATGTGTTCTGCAACGGCGGACCCCACCGCTAGTACCTAATTAGAAACGCTGGGCATCACCGCTAGTATGTTTTTGCAACGGCGGACCCCACAGCTAGTACGTAGTTAGAAACGCTCAGCATCACAGCTAGTATGTGTTCTGCAATGGCGGACCCCACCGCTAGTACCTAATTAGAAACGCTGGGCATCACCGCTAGTATGTTTTTGCAACGGCAGACCCCACAGCTAGTACGTTTTTAGGAACGCTGGGCCCTACAGCTAATAGGTGCCTTGCAACTGCGGAGCCCACAGATAGTATGTAGTTAGAACCACAGGGCATCACAGCTAGTATGTGCCTCGCAACAGCGGACCCCACAGCTAGTACGTAATTAGGAACGCTGGGCATCACAGCTAGTAAGTGCCTTGCAACAGCGGACCCCACAGATAGTACGCTTTTAGGAACGCTGGGCCCTACAGCTATTAAGTGCTTTGCAACAGCGGACCCCACAGTTAGTATGTAGTTAGAACCACTGGGCATCACAGCTAGTATGTGTTTTGCAACGGCGGACCCCACAGCTAGTACGTAGTTAGAAACGCTCAGCATCACAGCTAGTATGTGTTCTGCAACGGCGGACCCCACCGCTAGTACCTAGTTAGAAACGCTGGGCATCACAGCTAGTATGTTTTTGTAACGGCGGACCCCACAGCTAGTACGTAGTTAGAACCACTGGGCATCACAGCTAGTGTATTTTTCTATTTGGCCATCAATAATAGTACATGTGAAATTCCATGACAATCCGATCATCCGTTAATGACCTATCACTATCTTCAAATTTAGGCCTACCCCCATACCCCCCCTTCCGTTCACAATTTTTTGACGTCACACCCTATTTTTCTATTTGGCCTTTATGAATACTACATGTGAAATTTCGTGACAATCCGATCATCCGTTAATGACATCACTATACTTATACTTAGGCCCCCATCAACCCACCCTCCCGTTCAAAATTTTGTGACATATACACCCTATATTTCTATTTGGCTTTTAAGAATACTACGTGTGAAATTCCATGACAATACGACCAACCGTTATTGAGCTAGCACTATATTTATACTTAGGCCCCCCCGCTACTACCCCCCCTCCCGTACAAAATTTTGAGCCGTCACACCGCCTATTTTTCTATTTGACTTTCAGAAATACTACATGTGAAATTTCGTGACAATCTGACCAACCGTTAATGAGCCAGCACTATATTTATACTTAGGCCTATCCCCACAACCTCCCCTCCCGTTCAAAACTTTGGGTCGCTACACATCTTATATTTCTATTTGGATTTTAAAAATACTACATGTGAAATTTTGTGACAATCCGACCAATCTTTGAAGAGTTAGCACTATATTTATACTTAGGCCTACCCCCCCCCCTCCCCCCGTTCAAATTTTTGGGACGCCACACACCTTTTTTTTTATTTGGTCTTCAGGAATACTACATGTGAAACTTCGTGACAATGCGACCAACCGTTAATGAGCTAGCTCTATATTTATACTTAGGCCCCCCTCAACCCCCCCTCCCGTTCAAAACTTTAGAACGCCACACACCTTATTTTTCTATTTGGCCTTCAGGAATACTCCATGTGAAATTTCGTGACAATCCGACCAACCGTTAATGAGCTAGCTCTATATTTATACTTAGGCCCCCCACAACCCCCTCCCGTTCAAAACTTTGGGACGCCACACACCTTATTTTTCTATTTGGCCTTTAAGGATACTACATGTGAAATTTCGTGACAATCCGACTAACCGTTAAAGAGTTAGCTCTATATTTATACTTAGGCCCCCCCACAACCCCCCCTCCCGTTCAAAACTTTGGGACGCCACACACCTTTTTTTCCTATTTGGCTTTTAAAAATACTACATGTGAAATTTCGTGACAATCCGACCAACCGTTAAAGAGTTTGCTCTATATTTATACTTAGGCCCCCCCACAACCCCCCCCCTCCCGTTCAAAATTTTGGTACGCCACACACCTCATATTTCTATTTGGTCTTTAAGAATACTACATGTGAAATTTCGTGACAATCCGACCAACCGTAATGAGGTAGGACTATTTATATACTTAGGCCCCCCTTACAACCCTCCCTACCGTTCAAAATTCTGGGACGCCACATAGCCTATTATTCAATCGGGCTCAAAAGAATGCTACATGTGAAGTTTCATGAAGATCCGTCCAGCGGTTTGGGCGTGATGCTGGAACAAACATACAAACAAACACACACACAAACCCCGTTTCAGCTTTATTTATATAGATTATATCACAATGTACACAAGTTTTAATTTGTGTTCATATCTATACATACATCTTTTTTTTTTTGGCATTTTTCTTCCATAGTGGATCGGTGTCACCATATTTAAAGTCAGTCTGAACGTTGTGCTGACGTTGGCATAATCCGAAACCAGCACACTCTATGGCTGTCAGTTAACAAATATTAAATCTATAAACCGTTAAAAAGCGAGAAATTTGAAGAATGGAGTCTACCGAGCTCAGGATCGCCACTTAGAAATCTAGCTGAGGCACTTTGGTCAGATGTTTTAATCGGGAAGTTAAAAATAACTTTGAGCACTTCGTCCTTCGGATGGGACATTAAGCGATGATCCAGGGCTTTTTCGAATGTGAGGTACTCGATAATGAGACGTATGTTATGTAAATAAACCTGGGTAGGTGAAATTTCACTTAGGTTGAAAGCCTTGAGCACGTCGTCCTTCGGATGGGACTTTCCGGATATATCTGAATCTGTAGTATCAGTTTTAGCAATTATTAAGCCTATAAACCGTTAAATAGCGCGAATTTTTTGAAAAACGTTTTCATTTTGATTTTTGTGTGGGGTTCAGATAATCCGGTCGTTCTCTATCAGTTTTAACAAATATTTAATCTATAATCCGTTAAAAAGCGAGAAATTTGAAGAATGGAGTCTACCGAGCTCAGGATCGCCACTTACAAATCTAGCTGAGGCACTTAGGTCAGATGTTTTAATCGGGAAGTGAAAAAACACTTTGAGCACGTCGTCCTTCGGATGGGACTTTAAGCGATGATCCAGAGCTTTTTCGAATGTGAGGTACTCGATAATGAGACGTATGTTATGTAAATAAACCTGGGTAGGTGAAATATCACTTAGGTTGAAAATAGCCTTGAGCACGTCGTCCTTCGGATGGGACTTTCCGGATAAATCTGCATCTCTCGTATCAGTTTTAACAATTATTAAGCCTATAAACCGTTAAATAGCGCAAATTTTTTGAAAAACATTTTTATTTTGATTTTTGTGTAGGATTCAGATAATCCGGTCGTTCTCTATCAGTTTTAACAAATATTAAATCTATAAACCGTTAAAAAGCGAGAAATTTGAAGAATGGAGTCTACCGGGCTCAGGATCGCCACTTAGAAATCTAGCTGAGGCACTTAGGTCAGATGTTTCAATCGGGAAGTTAAAAAACACTTTGAGCACGTCGTCCTTCGGATGGGACTTTAAGCGATGATCCAGGGCTTTTTCGAATGTGAGGTACTCGATAATGAGACGTATGTTATGTAAATAAACCTGGTTAGGTGAAATTTCACTTAGGTTGAAAATAGCCTTGAGCACGTCGTCCGTCGGATGGGACTTTTCGGATATATCTGATTCTGTCGTATCAGTTTTAACAATTATTAAGCCTATAAACCGTTAAATAGCGTGAATTTTTTGAAAAACATTTTTATTTTGATTTTTGTGTAGGATTCAGATAATCCGGTCGTACTCTATCAGTTTTAACAAATATTAAATCTATAGCAGTTATACCCGGCGTTGCCCGGGGAACTTTGATTTTTCTCACAATATCTTCTATAACGCTATTCAGTTCCTCGACAGTACATTCATGATGTTATAATTTTCAATTATTCATACGGAATAAGGCTTATTAGTCCTTCAGCTGTTGTAACGCTAGTAAGTTTTTAGGACCCCTGGGCACCACAGCTAGTATGCGCCTTTCAACGGCGGAAGCCACACCTAGTGAATACTTAGCATCGCTGGACGTCCTAGTCAGTGCGTAGTTAAGAACGTTTGTGACCACAGCTAGTATGTGGCTTGCAACGCTGAGCACCACAGCTAGTACGTTGTTGGGAATGCTGGGCATCATAGCTAGTATGTGCCTTGCGACGGCGGACCCAACAGCTAGTACGTAGTTAGGAACGCTGGTCACCACAGCTAGTATGTGCCTCGCAACAGCGGACCCCACAGCTAGTACGAAGTTAGGAACGCTGGGCATCACAGCTATTAAGTGCCTTGCAACAGCGGACCCCACAGCTAGTATGTAGTTAAATACGCTGGTCATTACAGTTAGTAAGTGCTTTGCAACAGCGAACTTCACAGCTAGTACATAGTTAGGAACGCTGGGCACTACAGCTAGTAAATGCCTTGCAACAACGGACCCCACAGCTAGTACGAAGTTAGGAACGCTGGGCACTACAGCTAGTAAATGCCTTGCAACAACGGACCCCACAGCTAGTACGATATTAGGAACCCTGGGCATCACAGCTAGTATGCTTTTGCAACGACGGACCCCACAGCTAGTACGTTTTTAGGAACGCTGGGCCCTACAGGTAGTAGGTGCCTTGCAACTGCGAACCCCACAGATAGTATGTAGTTAGAACCACAGGGCATCACAGCTAGTATGAGTTTTGCAACGGCGGACCCCACAGCTAGTACGTAATTAGAAACGCTGGGCATTACAGCTAGTAAATGTCTTATAGGTGCCTTGCAACAGCGAACCCCACAGCCAGTACATAGTTAGGAAAGCTGGGGCTGAGCACTACAGCTAGTAAGTACCTTGCAACAGCGGACCCCACAGCTAGTACGATATTAGGAACGCTGGACATCACAGCTAGTAAATGTCTTGCAACAGTGAACCCCACAGCGAATACATAGTTACTACTACTACATGTGAAATTCATGACAATACGATCAACCGTTAATGAGTTAGCTCTATATTTATAGTTAGGCCCCCCCACAACCCCCCCTCCCGTTCAAAACTTTGGGACGCCACACACCTTTTTTTCTTGTTTGGCTTTTAAAAAGACTACGTGTGAAATTTCATGACAATTCGACCATTAGTTAATGTGTTAGCACTATTTATATACTTAGGCCCCCCTTACAACCCCCCCTCCCGATCAAAACTTTGGGACGCCACACACCTTTTTTTCCTGTTTGGATTTTAAAAAGACTACCTGTGAAATTTCATGACAATTCGCCCATTAGTTAATGAGTTAGCACTATTTATATACTTAGGCCCCCCTTATAACCCCCCCTCCCGATCAACATTTTGTGACGCCACATAGCCTATTATTCAATCGGGCTCAAAAGAATGCTACATGGGCAGTTTCATAAAAATCCGTCCAGCGGTTTGGGCGTGATGCTGGAACAAACATACAAACAAACAAACAAACCCCGTTTCAGCTTTATTAATATAGATTATAATATTACAGATATAAGTCCAAGACAAAATATAAAATAAATATTTAAAAAATAACAATTATCAAGTTTTTTAAAATGGTTACCTAGTGATTAGAACTTGGCACTACCAAATGCGATGTTCTATCACAAATTTGTTAATATTACTTTTTTAACAAAATAAAGGATCTTTTATCAATTTTAGGCAAATAACAGGATACTCAAGGTTGGTGTAGCATTAAAAATTTTTTTTTAAAACAAAGATTGTTATAATGTTAATTTTAAATTTTAAATTGTTAATTCTTGATGCACGTTTTCTATTATGCTTGTTAATTTTATTATTTCCAGACACTGATGATGGGAAGAAAGAAGCCGAAACGTTTGACAATGTAACAAAAGAACTTTATAAATAAATTGGGAGTAAGAAATAAAAAGCTGCTGGAATATAAAACCTATTATCAACTATATGCTCCTAACACATTATTGAAGAAAAAAAAATAAATAAAAAAAAATAAAAAAATTATATTGTACCGAAAACATTTGCTTTCAGGGAATATGAATAAAAAACATTTAAAAAAAGTGATCGGTAAATCACTGGCAATGTACCTCCCCAGCAATCATTAATCAATTAAGTTTTCGCTTTCCCTCTGAAAAGAATCGACCTTTTGGACCAAAAATCAATAGTTGATTTGCATAAAGGCTTCTGAATTCTCATATTAAATTTTTTGTCAATGCATTCAGTTTATTGGGAGTTATCGTGTTCACAGAAACATACACACAGACAGATAGCGTTTTTCTTTTTGAGGAACACGTGAAAACGTCTATTCGCTCGTTAAGCACAGTGATAGCCGGTCAAACTTTCTTGTGTTACAAAATACCGTCAGATTTCAATCGATAATAACTACGAGACTAACAATGCGATAACAACGGTTGAGGTTACAATGGATAGAGCATGTCTGTACGTGTTTGTTTTGCCTGTGACGTTATCGGGCTAGTGTGGGCGCCGGCGGATGATTGTTGCGAAAAAGCTTTGTGTAAAATTAGAAATTAGTGTAGCGTGATAACGCGTTTAGATAGGACGTTGATTCGGGTGTCATTGTAAAAAGCTTGAGAAGCACTACTAGGACTCAAAGTGAAACAATAAAAATATTTGCCGAAATATATGTAGAAATCGGTATTAAATTGAATGTTGCAAAAAAATTAAAGATGTCTCATATGAATCGTAAATATGGGCGGAATTATAGAAAACGCAAACCAGAGGAAAGCTCGCATCAGAAGGGATTTAAAAAACCTAAAAAGTCTAGTGCCAAGCAAATGCAAGAGCTACGGTAGCTTCGAAAAGAAAATGAAAAAACACTTGTTATGATTTGACTACGCCTTAATGTGTTTTTCTTTTTCAATTTTGGAATAAGGAAAACTCAAGTTCAAATTTTTGACTGATTACATAACTTCCCCTATACTTCGTGTGGCTGGGGAAGTAAAACTGAACAATATGTTTCTTGTTTTGTTGAAACAGAAACCTCATTTCTCTGTTAACTAAAAACACAGCTAATTTTCATTTTCAGTTCATCATTTCACTCAACACATCTCGTTTATATGCAAATTCATCTTGAATTGTCTGTACGTGAACGACAGTTCTAATTGCAACGAAAAGATAGAAGATATATAAACCCCATCTGTACATAGAAAAAGTCTTTAGCATCCCATTATAGAGCACGATGCTCAATTCATTAGTCCGGCTGGAAAGATTCGCTTGTTATCGAATCATCGAACACGCCCCCTGCTGTTCGAGTAATGAGTAGACGCTCCCCAACAAATCCACAACTAATCTAATATGCTTTCCAAAAGGGGAATGAAAGGGTGCAAGCGACCTATCTCCTTTTTTCTGTATAAAAAAAAAAAAAAAATCCCCCGAAGGAGGGGTTGGATCATGGGCTAGAAGGGATTTAATCCCTAAATGCTGTTTATTTCCCCCTTGAAAGGGAAGGAACCAGCTACCCCAAGAGGCTTCACAGGGATATCACAAACCTTGGTTAAAAACACTAGACAATAGTACAATAAATATAGCTAAAATGGTAACTATGGTTAAATTAAATGGTAAAATTGATAAAACTTCGGTGCAATACAAGGAATGTACTTGCAGCAATAATTAACCAATACAATTAATAAAAATTAACTCCAGAACCAATCGACCGCTTGGACTATACTTCAACTCTATTAATTGCATTATATTAATTCTCTTTAATTTCATTATAGGTTAGGTTAGGTTTTATGATTCATGCCCGGGCTTTAACTACGAGGTCATATCGCCTACTACCAGAACACTCTTTCGTCACTCCACGAAGGACGGCGTCGGGTTTCGAACCCACGATCTTGAGCTCAGAAGGCAAGCACGCATACCACTGAGCTACCGGCGCCCTCTAATTTCATTATATAAATATACAAATATCCAAATTCAAAGGTAGACTTATTTTCAGGTCGTTACTAACTATTCTCAGTATATAGGATGTATGTAAAATAGTAGAAAATAAAGAAAAACGTATGTTAAAAAGAAAATATTTATTATTTCACAAAATATATGGGAATACTATTTGTTAAGTCGTTGAAGATGATAGCAATACCGAAAGTACTGCCAGATTGGTTTTGCAAAGCCTTCGTGATCCTTGATTCCAGTAAGATCCTCTTTCGTTGCTGCAGGAGCCAATTTGTCATTATAATGAATCAATATTTTAATCGAAGTTTGTGGAACTGAAAGTGAGAAAAAAGCTTTAAAGAACTGCATCCTTCGCTGCATAGCTTTTCATATTTCAATACCATGATGCATGTGTGGATTAGCACTGTTCTCTTAGTTTGATGAACTAGAAGGAGATTTTTCTGACTTCTCCCCTGACTTAGGCTAAGAGTGAAAGTGAAGTGGTTGCCAAGGCAGGAGTAGTGTGGTTTCCAAGGTAGCCACCACCGTGACATTAAGGTTTAGCAAGGAGGCAAGGAGGGAGCAGCCGGGGTGAAACTTGGTTAGATTGGAGGGGATGCCAAGAGGGCAGTCTATCTCTGCAGTAACAGCCCCCACCCCTCACCCATCTACATACACCCCCACACCACACCACTACATCTACACAATCTTTATAGAGCCCTCCTCATGTACGCTTCCTTACCATCTTATCCCATAAAAAATGAGTTCAAGGTAACATAATGTGGAATTTTCTAGATTTTCTTATAACCTTAAAGAGACATTAAGGGAACTTTCAAGTAGATATCAACATCAAGTGTCTCCTAGACATACGAGAGGTGATCTAAAAGTTCCAGGACTTTTAGGTTTGCGCGCCAACGGAGCGTCGGAGAACTCTTTCTGAGCTCAGCTGTTCTTGGAGATTCTCTAGAACCTACTTAGTTAAGTTTTTCGTGTTTGGCTATTTTATGATCTTTTGTCAAACGAATAAAAAAAAAGAGCAAAGCGTTTGTGTCAAGTTCTGTGTGAAGATCGCTAAAATGTTTACAGAAACTTTTCAGATGTTGCAACAGGCTTTTGGGAATAAATGTCCGAGTCGATTACGGTCTCATGAGTGGTACAAGAGGTTCAAAAAAGGTTCAGGATGCCAATCAACTTGGACTGATGACGATCATGTTGCCAGAATGTTCTAGTGCGATCAAATCGTCGACTAACCATCCGTGAAATGGCAGAGGAATGCAACATTTCATTTGGCTCAAGAAATTTTATGCGTCGAGTGGCGGCAATGTTTGTTCCGAGACTGTTGATCGAGAATCAAAAACAACACCGAGTTCAGGTTTGTCAGGAACTTCTTCTATCTATATCTTCTTCGTATATCTAAAGGTTTGGAATATGAAAATTTATTGTTAGAGAGTATACATATAATTTCTGATATAGTCTCATTTCTGGGTAAGAACTGTCTCCCTATAGTAGCCTTTAGAAGAATTTTACCAGAGTGGAAACTGCTCTCTACTTATCATCATAACTTTAATTGCTATGAAGTGTAAACAGAGGAATTTCCTGAGAGACATAACAGAGTTCAATGTAAAAAATAAACAAAAACGTATGTTTAAAAAAAAATATTATCTATTTCACAAAATATATATAATATGGGAGTACTTTCGATATTGCTACCATCTTCAGCCACGACTTAACAAAAACTAAATGGAATGGTTCATCACTGGGTTGGTTCAGCATTTGACATAATGTCCGATTGAACCGCTCCACCAGGCCGTCCGACTGAGGGTGTTAGGGTGCCCTCGTCTTCTTAATGTGCAGCCTCTTTGTCAGTCCTGAAACAGCCGAGCCTCGAATTGTCGCCCCGAATTGAATGAATGAATTTCGTATGGCACAACATAGCGCGCAACGAAATCTGCCAGGAATGCTTCAGCCACAGTCTCAGCCTCGAAATTATGAACGGGGTATGCCTCCACCCACCTCGTGAAACTACCAGCACGTATCTGTTATCCCGTCGAGTTCTAGGGAGAGGCCCCAGGAGGTCCATAGCCACCCGCTGAAACGGGAATCCTGCAGTCGACTGCTGCATGGGGGCCCAGGATCTGGTGCCTTTACTGGTGCTCCACGGTCTAAGCAACAGTTGACAAAGTGGCCCGGCCAGTAAAATCTGGCGGGCACCTTCTGCACTGTCCGTGTGATCCCCAAATGCGCGCCCATCTCATCAGCGTAAAGGCTTTTGAGAATTTCCTCCTTGCGACTCCTAGGTATCACCAGTTGGTGCCGGTCAGGCTTCCCGAATAACGTTATACACGATATGCTTCAAATTAAATTTTAAAAACACAATATAAATCTGTGCAAAGACCTGTACACAATATAACTGTTTTCATCCCTCGACGGGGGCGCACAATCTCTATTGTTTAGCGAGAAGGGTAGGGATTAAAACCCGGGGATCAGCCCCTAGTTATTGAGTAATTGCTAGCTACTGAGGGCTAGCCGGAATGTGTGGGCCCTCTAATCTCCCCGGACCAGGCACTGTCCTCACACACGAGGGCTGTGGGCCCTATAATGGGCCCTGTACTTTTTTTAGAACTTAATCCCTCTTCAGGCGAAGACCTTTGTCCTCCTCTTTACCTGCCATTTTTATTTTTATTTTTATTTTTCCTTTTTTTCATATAATGCGCTGAGAATGATGTTGTTGCTTAGTTACCTCTCCTACACACCCAAGATAAGTTCAATGAACTTTTTATATGTGATTTCGAGTTGCGAACCCGCGATCTTGAACTCATTAGGCAAGCACACTACCTCTGAACTATCAGGCATCATCTGTCCTTTTAGTGTAACAGTGCTGGTTCTACTGAACAAAGCAAAAATATGAATATTGGGAATAATTTTGGATCCTGTATTGCTTCGCTGGAAGGATCGAGAGTCAGAATTGTATTCCTTCAAATACATGATGTTCTTTAGAAAAAATCATATAATGTATCCAAAAGAATAAAGTAGTAGTGTACGATACATTTCCTCCTACATCTATCCGAAAGAATAGAGTTATCGTGAAATGTATATTGTATAGTATATTTAGCCCCATTTAAACGAAACCTAGTAATTTTCCGCAGAATCGTCGGAAATGAACTGGAGATCATAGGAGGCGGCTCAACTCAAAAACCCAATAACTGCCTATGTAATGGATGCATCGACACAAAATTTAATGTGAGAAATCAGAAACACCTATGTTTTCAACTATTGATTGTTAACCCAAATATTCGATTGGTTTTGAAAGGAGAGAGAAAACTTAATTGATTAATTTCTGGGGAAGTACGATACTTCTTAGGATTAAGAGTGTGAAAATACAAAAAGTGATTTATGGCTAAAACTCTCATTAATTTATCACAAAAATTAGATTATGATCGGGCGTTTCAAAAGACGTTCACTCTTTTATTTTTATTATTTTTTTTTCGAGGAGGAAAAATAATAAATAAATAAGGACTACATTTACACAGAGTTCATTGAAAGATGGATCTTTTTAATGCAAACTTTGGAGAAAGGAAGAGATGGAAGGGGGGACTGGAAGTGACAAAGAGTTGGATGGTTGTGAAATTGATGAAGATGGAGGTGAAAGGTTGAACGAAGGATAGAATGGTTGAACGAGTGATTGAAGGATCGAACGAGGGATTGAACGATTTCCTCTGTTATCAGTCTTCTGGGCCTGATAACATCGGCTTTACTTACTAAAGGTAACTCGCTTTAAATCCAATTTGTGTCTATTGGCAACCTTGTCGTGTGTCTCACGTTGGCAAAATCTCTTTACAGAAAAAGTAAGTCTATGTATCGTTCAGTAGAAACTTTACTCAGGTTATAGATATCAACAAAACTGATGAAATTTAAACTCACCTGCAACGTACTTCCCCAGAACAATAAAAATAAATTATTATATTTGTGTCGATAAATTCATTAGATAGGCAGTTATTAGGGTCTTTGAATTGAGTCCCCCCTTGATCCCACCCTTCCCTTCAGCCGATATCGCTGAAAATTGACAGGTTATGTCCTCATTGGGTTTTGACTTTAAATTTGAAATTTCATGTCGATTCATTCATTAGATCGGCAGTTATTGTGGTTTTTGAGAAAAGCCCACCTCTGAACCTTTCGTTCTGGCAATTACGCTTAAGTTAAGTCTTTCCCCTAATCCCCTCTTCCCTTTAGTCGATTTGGCTGAAAAACAATATCGTCGTTGGAGGGATTCTATCGGGTGTTATGGTGTTCAAAGACAAACAGCAATTTTTTTTTTCATATTTAGAATCTAGAGGTTGGAAAACAAAAACACTCGCTGGGGAAGTATACCGCCGTTGATGCACTCTTTGAACAATTATCCAACGGAAGACTATTCCCCAAGTCGTCTCCAAACGTCCCCTCAACTCCAACATATCCATTAACTGCCACATTACGTGTTGGCCTCTGACATTCCCAGGGTTCCTCGTTCTTGCCAGTGCCCCCCCATGAAGCAGAGGAGAAGAAAAAAAAAAAACGACCAAAGTAAGATGTTCCCCTAAAAGCATGAGGTTCTTGTCAGATGGCAGGCGTCCTTTACAGGCGTGATTTACTGGCGGTCAGGTAGCTAGTATGCCTCTCAGTGCCCTGCCACATTGCGCTCAACTAAAAACACCCACTATGCCAGTGAGACGGCTCGGGGCAGATGCGCCCTTTGGAACAATTCAAAAATGTAAAAACCTAAATGCTTTTTTTCTTTGATTAGTTAATTTTAAAGAAAATAAAGTTGACAAAGATAAAATCCTTATTAGACTGGTTATAGTGAAAAACGAGGGCGCCGGTAGATCAGAGATAGCGTGCTCGAGTTCGGTTTGAAAGCCTTAGGATTTTTATCCTAAAATAATAATAAAATAAACTAAGGGTTTTGAACCCACGATCTTGAGCTCAGAAGGGAGGCACGCATACCACTCAGCTATCGTTGGCGCCCTCTCATAGCAGTGAACTTAATATCCAGATGAGAAAATATTGCCAACATAACATATACAATACATTAGAAATACAATAGGTGCAAATATGAATATATTAAAATGTCAAAAACATTCTACAATATTACAAATACCCCTATAAGATTACTGACAATACTAGGTAATAAAGGGCCTGGAAATAAATCTACCTCTGAATCTGACAGATATTTGTGTATTTATATCGATATAATGAAATTCCTAAAATAGAGTTGAAGGTATTTATTAAGCTCCATTCCCAATAAATGGAATATATTAATTAGAACAGAAGAGAATTCCAAAGACTAATAATGACGGAGTGGTCTAAACTGCATTAGTTTAATTGAAATATTTAATTTAATATAAGCATGAATTTTGTTTAATATACATTCAATTTTCACATTGGTGAGTGGGCTAAAGCCCCTGTTTTGCAAAGTGGAAGCACTCGTTGGAATGAATCACCGGCTACGTACTTCCCCAGGAAGAGTTAATCAATTACGTTGTCGCTTTCTCTTCAAAGCCAATCGACCGTTTGAGCTATAACTCAATATCTGGCTTCATTCATATTAAAGTTTTTGAGTCCCACATATACAATTTTGAGTTGATACATTCATCCTATCGGCAGTAACTAGAGGTTTTGTACCTCTCCCTAATTTTTTTTTATAATTGGGATCTGGAGATCAGAAAACATGAAATTCTGTTGAAAACTCCAGTCAATTTGTGCTGACGATGACGCAAGCCGAAACTGGTACACTCTGTATATATTTTTGTGAAATTGGACAATATAAAAGTTGAATAAGTTCTTTGTTTTTTATTTATTTTTTTTAGCTTTCGACTACATGGACACAGATCGCAGAAATGTATTCGGAATCGCTGGAATCATGAGAGATGGTTTTTTTAAAAATAAGAGTCCAACTCGCCAGAAACGCGAACATTCGACTGAAGTCTCTAGGGTAGGTAGGTTGCTTTGGCAACCCCCAAACAATGAATCAATTAAGTTTTCGCTCTCCCTCCAAAACCAATCGATGTTTGAGCTAAATGTCAATATTTGACTATGGGCTTCTTGCTCATGCTACATTATATTTCTTTCTTTTTCTTTTTTCATATTATTAAATTAACATATTTTACTTTTAATTTTACTTATGACGTATATCGTTCAGCTCTGGCGTTCTGCCAAGCACTCACACTCTAAAAGAATTCAAGCCAATCAAAATAAAATCCACCGAACAATTACACAATGTCCATTCTATGTTTCAAACTTAACATTACAGCATGACCTAAACATATCATTCTTACACGAAGTACATTTAATCAACACTGGCCGCCTGACCTGCCTCTGGAGGACTCCTAAGGAGGCGGTGGTGCTGACCAGCCGCTTCATCAAGACTCAAGTGATATTTAACATTTTTGCAAAGAGATTGTGAAACACTTAATAAACTATAAAGAAAACACGAATGTCTTTTATATTGTCTATTTTCCAAGATTTATAAAATATATGGGAGTACTTTCGGTATTGCTACCATTCTTCGTATTTGTTAAGTCGTGGCTGAAGATGGTAGCAATACCGAAAGTACTCCCATATATTTTATATATCTTGTGAAATAGACAATATAAAAAACATTCATGTTTTCTTTATAAGACTCCAGTGATGTGCTTTTCCTTTTGTTCTGTTCATATTTCCTTATTGCGATATCTATTCACACTCGGAAATTTCCAAATAACTTTAAAAACATATTACAATTTTATTAGTTATTATTATTTTGAGCATATTCTTATAGTGACATTTTTATTTTTATTAATTATTTATTTTGCTTTTTTTCTCGTATTTATTTATCATTTAACTTTATTCTATTATCAATGTCATAAATTTAATTATAAAAAAAACATTACTGAAATATAGGTTTTTATTGAAAGGTTTGTACATATTTTTCTTATTGAATATTAATAATTCACTATTTTCCTTCATTTTTCTTTTGGTACCCTAAACTTTGGTGTGATAATAAAAATAAGAAAATGATTGAGTTACATTGGAAGATGGGGGGAGTGGAGCTAAGTGTATTGAAATTCCCCCCGAAGTGGTGTTCCTGAAAAAGTTTCTGTTTGGCCAATATATCGAGAGGAGGGCTGACTTGTTTGTGTATGGTTCCTGGCAAGTCGTCCTATCAAATATGTATAGAGTGAGCTCAATGTTTAGCATACTCGTATACACGCACGCTAAACCATTTTCCACCATTACACGCCAAAGTAGATATTACAATGTATACACATACAGTTCCAAAATTCTCAAACAAATTATTCTAACCTAATTGCTCATAAGAAGAATATTGTCATCTTTATATTATTATTTTTTTCATTTATTTCTCAATCTACTTATTCTTATTTATTAACATGTTTTGATTCTATTTTTTCTCGTGTTATAAGCTATTGATTATACATGTGGCGTCTCTTTTCAAAACCGGCCATCTCCAAAAAACAACATTTTTCAGGAATTCATTATTCAGTTGTCATTATTCTCTTGAATTTTTTTTAAATTAACGGTAAGCACTTGCAGAAATTAAAAAAGTAATTAGGTAGACAGTTATTAATTAACTAATTTTGGAATTAACCGGTTTTGAAACGAAATGTGTGAATTTGGCTGGCTTTGAACCAAACATTTTGGAAAATTGGTAGTTTTTATTCATAAAATTTGATAATGAATAAGATTCACACTAGGAAAGTAATAAAAAAAAACTTTGAACAAAATAAACGAATTTATTATTTTTGGTAACTTATTTTACAATGACGAGAAGAATACTAGAAAATTAGATAAAACAAAAATGCAATAGAATAAAAGGAGCCTAGCGGTCGCTGATGACAAATTGATTTGGCCGATTTTGTTCACAACCTTAAACTTCAACACATCTTTTTATACGCCAAATGACCGTTTTTGAACAAAAAAATTTACCATTCGACGCAGGGCACGATGGAGAATTATATGGAGTTTTAATTTATTTTATTTTCTATTTAATTATAAAAGGACTCATCATTTTCGCTTCTACTCAGAATATAAGTTTTCATTTTATTTTTATTTGTTCCTATTATATTTTTGAAGGATAACTGAGCAACTTCCAATAGAATAATTCTATGGAATTATTCCAATATTTATATCTTAGATTAAATAAATAATTATTTATTATTATTAGTAATGGACAATAACGTTATTCTATGGTCCTAGTTGACTCAAGCTCTTAAAAGCCCTTTAAGGACGTATCGAACTTAGCTTTCAATTTTTATTTTCTTGGCAGAGGTCCTTCTCAGATATACTATAAGGTTCATCGGAAATACTTTTTGATTATTTTCATTACTAATCTCATTATTTTTTAAAATTATTAACTCATTTATGTTATTAGTTTATTTATTCATTATTTATCTTTCTTTTCTGTATTTCGGTCATTGTGAATGAAGCCGAGTACAATACTGAGCTCAAGATCGCGGATTCAAAACCCGGCCGATGTCCTTGAGTTTTTTATCTTGGCGGGGAAAACATTTTGAGCACGCCGTTCTTCGAGTTGGAAGTTAAGAGATGGTCCTAAGCATGTACGATGTCAGGTACTCGTTAAAGACCCCTACTCCCTGGTGAATATGAATTTAGGGTAGGCAAAATTTTCATAGTAGAGGCTCATGTCTACCTGAATGACGAAAGAGCGCTCTGGTAGTATTATGTGACTTTATAGTTAAAGCCCGGCCATGAGTCATAATAACTATTTATGTATCTAATTTATTTATTTTAACCTATGTATTTAGTTGTAACAGAATTATGAAAAACTCAATGTTGAGGTTAATTGTTCAGAAGATGAATGAGTATAGTACAAACAGCAAGTCTTTGAATTATTCAATGGATACACCATCTATAAATCAATGGTAGGGAAGAGGGTTTAGCGAACCCAGTGTAGCATTTAGTTCAGATAACAAGGCACTTGCTTGGAGTGCTCATTTAAGTCCAATGTGGAAGGAGGATTAAAGTTTGGGGACCCCACGTGAAGTATTTATAGGGCCTGGAGGGAGAGACGTGGTGCACTGAGGAGGGACTGTGTCCTGAAACGGGACAAGAAGAACCCTCGGGAATTGGTAATGAGAACAACTAGAAACTAGGTAGATACATAGCTGACGCTCCTGCATCCTTAGATATTTTTTACTTATTAATTTATTATTTCAGACAAGCATCCTCAAATATTAACTGAGTAATTGAGGGAATTTTACTGAAATAATAATAAATATCTAAGGATGCACAGGCATTCCTAGTTGATTTATTTTCCTAGTTCCTGTTTCTAGTGTTCCCCGTCAGCCCTATAAATCAGCCCACCAAACTTTACCTTAAATACAAACTCAAATATTAAGAGGGCGACGGTAGCTCAGAAGTAGCGTGCTTACCCCTTCTGAGCTCAAGATCGCGGGTTCGAAACAAAGGCCCTTAGGTTTCTTATCTGGAAGGTGAAATAAACCTTGAGCATGCCATTCTTAGGATGGAACGTTAAGCGATGGTCCCGAGCTTGTACGATGTCAGGTACTCGTTTAAGAACCCAGGTGAATAAACCAGGGTAGGCCAAATTCAAGACTCCCATAGTAGAGTTGGCTCTTGTCCACCAGAGTGACGAAAGAGCGGTCAGGCGGTAGTAGTAGTAGGCGCGTAAGAAAATGAAACCGTAATGCTACCAAAAGACATTGTATTATTTTTATATTATATAATGTTAATATTGTTAATTTTGTGAGCTATGACAACAACGAATCGCTACTTACTGTCATCCTTGAAATTAGTAATAAATAAATATATCTCTTGTATTTTTTACTATAATTATTTATTCATATAATGAATATTATAAATTATTTCCTCTACTCCTCAGCCAAATCACATGGTTCGCTTTTATTTTTTATTTATTTTACTTCATTATTTTTTAGTTATTCACTTTATTTCTTTGTTTTTTTTTTTTTTTTTTGTTATCATTTAAAATAGGTTAGGTTACTCATGACCGGGCTTTAACCACGACGTCAAATCGCCTACTACCAGAGCGCTCTTTCGTCTGGTGACTACCTGACTCTACTGTGGGAGTCATAAATTTTGCCTACCCTAAATTTTTGTTCACCTAGGGTAGGTGTCTTTAACGAGTACCTGACATCGTACAGGATCGGGACCATCGCTTAACGCCCCATCCGAAGGACGGCGTACTTAAGTTTATTTTACCTCCCAGATAAAATAAACTAAGGGCCTCGGTCGGGTTTCGAACCCACGTTGTTGAGCTCAGAAGACAAGAACGCATACCACTGAGCTACCAGCGCCCTCTCATTTAAAATATGTTTTAGTGGGATTAATAGTAATTTTTTTTTTATTATTTATCATTTAAAATATATCTTTTTCAATACTTACTATTAGTTTTTATAATATATTTTGCTTAATGTAATTATTTTTTTATTGTTAATACTATTGAATATATATATACTACTTAATAAATATTTTGTAAGTGCAAGTTGTAATTACATTCATTCATAGATTAATTCCTGGCAAGTGAAATTTTCAGCATAAACAAGTGTTGTTTTCAGCATAAAAAAGTTAAATGTATCTGCTATTATGTGACATTGAAGTTTAAGTTGCATTTAAAAAGATTGTGCTATCTCCTCTAAGGATACGCTAAAAAGAAGATTAAAAAAAAAAAACGTTAAAAGAAAGAGAAAATGCTTTAAATTGGTTGGCCAATTTGGTTTAAGTGGTTTTAAAAGGTGGTCTGTAATCCTGGAGAAAGATCCTACTTCATAAAGAAAAAGGCGAGGAGAGACTTAAGACTTTATTATATCCAGGAATACGGAGGCTGGTGTTTATACGGTACAGACCCTCTCTGGGTCTCCCCTTAACGTATGCTAATTCAATTTGTGTAGCAGGTTATGTCGTTTCAAACCCACCGCCTGTTTTTTAGAATAATTAGTCCTCTGGGGATGGTTTAATTTGAGCATTGCACTATATAAGATCTGAGTAAAGTCTTGTATCCCTGGAGAGGGTCGGGATAAGATAATCCGTTCTTCTCCTCATTGAAGAAGAGCTCAGACTACTCTAACTCGAGTGTTGACAGCAGATTGTGATAGGGAAGAAACATAAAACATAATGACTTCCATGTTACGTTTATATACTTTTAACAATAAAAACAGGTAGCTCAGTGATATGCGTGCTTGCTTACTGAGCTCAAGATCGCGGGTTCTCAAGTCCAAGGCCCTTAGGTCTTTTATCTGAAAGGTGAAAAAACCTTTAGCACTCGGTCCAGCGGATGGTGAATGATGGTCCCGAGCCTGTACGATGTCAGGTACTCGTTAATTACTCTTACCCTAGGTCAGTGGTCGGCAAACTCATGAGTCAACAGAGACAAATATCAACAGTACAACGATTGAAATTTCTTTTGAGAGCCAAATTTTTTAAACTTAAACTATATGGGTAGGTACATTGTTATTAACTTAATTAGGGTACTCCTAAGCTGGCCTTTATTAAAAACGTTCTCAATCTGATTGAGGTATGTACGTTGAGGTCAACCCCTTCCAACTCTGCCATCCAGACTCGTCTTGTAGTCTATCTCCTTTCGTTCATCCTCTCTATATGTCCAAACCATTTCAACATACCTTTCTCAATCCTCGACACTACATCTTCTTTCATACCATAACGCTCCCAACGCCCAATCGAACAGCAGCGAGTGGAGGGGAAAGTGCCGCTGGTGGGGGAATCTTGGAGGAGAGGCAAAGCGCTTCGGACAAAGGCAGGTGGAATTGCCAACCGCAAGGGTGTGGATTTTAACTAAAATTCTAGTCTTTCTTGCAGGGACACGCGCTCGGAAGTAATACATTGTAGAACACGATACAAAGATACGACTTGACGATACCCGTTGACGTTTAATCTTTCTGGAAATGTTTTCTCATGAAGTCGCTTCAGAGCACTCGCCTAAAGATAAAGACCAAAATTAACCTTATCTCAATTCTCTATATTTTTCATAGCTCTTTTTTCAAGTTTTCTTATAGTTATGTGAGTGAAGAAAGTGTCACAAACCTTATTAACAGTGATATTAACATCGTGACTAGTAGTTATCTGTTATTAGTCTCATTTTTCTGTTTTTGTTTTGTTTGTTTTTACGGATTAGCGGTGTATTATTATTTATATTTATCTACTGCCCAGGCCGTATACACTTTGATTATTAATATCAGTTTCTTTTAAAAATGGGGGATCCCAAACCCCCAGACATACAAGACACTGGACAACCAGGTAAAGAAAATAAAATGTCTAACAATGAAAACATGGATACCGGTATTAACAGAAATTTGAAATATTTGCCTTATTATCATGGACCATACATTACAATCATAGAATCAGAATCTGATATAAATGAAATCAAAATAGGCAAATCCCTATTGCAATACAATATTAAATTCACAGAAGTTAAAAGAATAAATAGGAAAAAAGTAAAAGTAACATTTTCAAAATTCGATTTAGCAAATTCATTTCTTTCTCATCCCTTACTCAAAATAATAAATTGCAAAGCCTACATTCCAGCTCAAAATATCATAAAAGTGGGCGTTATCAGAAATATTCCAACCGACATAGATGAAGACGAGATAAAGGCAAATATTTCGTCAAAATCCAGAGTTTTTGAGGTGTCAAGGATAAAGAGAAGGACAAAAGACAAGGAAGGTACGCCAAGACTTGAAGATACTCTGTCTGTAAAAATTTCGTTTTATTCGCAGACTTTGCCGGAGGAAGTATATTTATATTTAGCCCCTCGCAAGGTTCAACCATATGTATATAGAGTGATACAGTGTTTTAACTGTTTACGGTACAATCATACCCGGCAATACTGTAGAAGCAAGGCACAGTGCGCCAACTGTGGGGAGCAGAATCCCAAACACCAGCTCGACGAATGCCCTAACTCCCCAAAATGCCACTACTGCGGTACCTCCCACAGGACCACGGACAGGACAGCATGCGAGGAGTACACCAGACAAAAGACCATAAAGGAGACCATGGCTCTGAAAGGTATCACATACTACGAAGCAGACCGGATGACACTCAAGACAAAACCTTACTATAATAAATTTTCAATTTTATCTGATTTTCCGGACCTCCAAGAAACATCACGCTCCCATCTCAATAGTAAGCCCCCTCTGAGACAACCCTCATATAGTCGTACAGTAACGAAGCACGTAGGGCAGAAGAGGCCCGCCTCATCCCCACCCTCAACCCCTCCCCGACCTAGCAAGACAGTTAGCGAGGACACAGAGCCTACCAACAAGCCAGTATATATCAACAACCCACAGAGAACATCTACTGAACTGCGACTGATAGCCGCCCTCACGACACTACTGAACAGAATAAATCAGGGTCAGACTAAGTCTGAGAGAGACCTGCTTACCATAGTTGGGAGGACCCTCCATGAGATTGTGACTCAAAACAAACACATTGTAGACAACATACAAATAGAAGAACTATCAACATTAGACTACAAAACTATTGGCACCGAGGAACACCTCAAAACAGATAAGACTGACATTACAAATTCATCCAAAATAGACGCTGACAATGACAGCGAAACATACTGAATACATTTACAGTGGACATAACAACCATACCAACTCGCATAATAACATTGATCCTAAATATACAAATATAATCCTCCTTTTCATTCATTATTAGAAATTCTTCCTATAAAGGATGGATACTCTTCATTATAATATTTACAGTATTCATGCTCTACAATCTTAACAACAATTTAGTAATTATAATAATAACACTTGCTCACAATGAACAGTGCACAACAAACAAACATTAAAATCACACAACATAACATTAGAAGTATAAACAATAAATGGGCAATTTTAACCAATTTGCTGAACGTAAACCAAGTACATATTGCTGCATTACAAGAAACATGGCTTAACACAAAAGTAGAACATAATTCCAAAACCTACTCCTTTTATCAGATAAGCAGAAGAGACGGGTATGGAGGGGTAGCTTTCCTCATTCACAAATCAATAAAATGGGAAAAAATAACATTAAATAATATAGCCAACGTAGAACTAATAGGGATTCGGACAACTAACACTATACCTCCACTTAATATTATCAACTCATACATATCCCCCGGGGCCAAAACTTCTAAAGCTCAGATTCAAAAACTCTTTTCTACAATAGATAACTTGCCATTTTCAATACTATGCGGTGACCTAAACGGAAAAAGCGGACTGTGGGGGAGTGAGGTAGAAAACCCGCGGGGCCGACTCATATCTGAAGAAATATTAGCATCAGGACTAGTTCTACTAAATGAGAAGACACCGACTAGACTTACACACCCCAACCAGAACAGATCATCAGTAGACTTAAGCCTATGTACAGGAGACTTGGGCTATAGGATGAGTTGGAGGGTGACGGACCAGTGTCTGGGCAGCGATCACCTTATAATAGAGATGATCCTGGAGAGGGCACTCGCCCGCGGAGGACAGCTAGGAACAGGGAGACGAAATTTCAGAGCAACCGACTACAATCACTTCGAACAATACCTAAGAGAACAGGGGCCCTTACAGACAGAGGACATAACTGAACTGACCAACCTCATTAACAAAGCCGGAGATAATACCATACCTAGATACAGAACAGACAACATGAACAACTTCACACCCAAATGCTGGTGGAACGACAAAATCAAAATATCTTATGTCCAAAAAACTGAATCGATAAAAAAATTCAAACAAAACATGACCATAGAGAACTATAAAGAAATGAGACATAGGATCAACAAAACAAAAAACCTCATTAAAAAATCCAAAAAAGACACCTGGACGACCTACATTCAAGAGATTAACCCTAATCATTCAAGCGACGTATGGCAAAAAATGAAACAACTCAGAAACGTGAAAACATTTACTCAAAATAAAATCATCGAATGCAAATCGACAGCCATACAATACCTACTGAAACTGACAAATCCTTCCCAAAACCCACCCCAGCCTCCTCCAGACCCAACCTTACATTCTCAATCAATAGTAGATAAATCGGACATATTCAGGCTTCCAATCTCCAACTCTGAGTTCGATGCCGCCATCAGCTCCAAAAAAGATACAGCTCCTGGCAGAGACGAAATTAGTTATCAGATGATTAAAAGACTTCCTTATAACATAAAACATTCCTTAATTGCGTGTTACAATAAATCCTTCCGATTAAAAGTAATTCCGGAAGAATGGCGCGAAATACGAATAGTACCGATACTAAAACCAAACAAAGACCCGCAGGAAATCACTTCATACAGGCCCATAGCTCTCTTATCCTGTCCAGCAAAAGTTTTTAATATAATTATGAAGAAAAGATTCGAATGGTTTGTGGAATATCACGATCTTCTCAGTCCACAGTGTCTGGGTTTCCGTAGCGGCCGATCCACAACTGATGCCCTTATGATACTCACATCTTCAATCGAGATAGCATTTTCTAAAAAACAAATACTAATGGCCCTATTCATAGACATAGACAAAGCATATGACAATGTAAATATTACCAAACTAATAAACGTCCTCGATAAATCAAAAATCCCACAGGAGATAACGGTATGGCTACATAAATATTTATTTAAGAAAACACTATATATAAAGACAGATGAAGGGGACGTAGAGATGGACTCATACAAAGGACTGTTACAGGGAGATGTTTGGTCACCAATCCTCTTTAACATGTATACTAGAGAGCTACACGAAGAGCTAGATGAGGGCATCAGTCTACTGCAATACGCCGATGACATAGTGATCTTCACAACACAACCCACAGTAGACCAGGCCATCACCAAACTAGAGGCGGGACTCAGTACTCTCTCCAACAGACTGGACGACTTGAAACTCAGGATCAACATTGACAAATCGACACTCGTACCTTTCACAAAGAAGAGAAACATCAACCACAACAACATCAAATTACAATATAGTCATATCACCATACCCGTTGCTAAGGAACACAAATTCCTTGGTCTTTGGTTAGATACAAAACTTTCCTTCAAGAAACATATATCCCATACAATAGCAAAATCACAAAAACCAATAAATCTCCTGAAATGTATAGCAGGAGGTTTGAGTTGGGGGGCACATCCCACCAACATGATCCACCTATATAAGAGCTTAGTTCGACCACTGCTGGAGTATGGCTGCGAGGTTTATGGCTCCACCAGAACACCCCTCATTCAGAAACTTAGTGTAATACAAAACCAGGCCTTAAATATTTCATTGAGGACATTTAAAACAACTCCTATCAATGCCGTTCTGGTGGAAGCCGGAGAACTTCCACTTCCACTCAGACGTAAATTACAGTTAAAAAGAAAACTTACAAAAATACACGCCGACAAATCACACCCTTTCAACGATTTAATAAATAGACAAAAAATCCACTTGAACAAGTACATTCAAAATACACTAGCAGAACTCAGGCCAACATTACAGACACTACATCGGACCGACAAACCGTTCTTATTTATTGCGCCCATCCCACTATCAAACCTTATCATAAAATCCAATCCAGACATTAGGACAATCAAAACATCCAAAAACAACTTAGACCCCACAATCCTAAAAGCCAACACAATAGAAATGATTAACACTCTTAACGATAAATGTCACAAACTCTTCACAGATGCTTCAAAAACACCAGAGGGGACGGGGATAGGTATCTTCGATCCCCAAACAGACACTAACCTAACAGAAAAAATCTCACCACATCATAACGTCTGTACCTCTGAACTGATTGCTATCCAAAAGGCCATAGACTACTCTAAAAGTATTACATTTTCAGAAGAGATAGTTATATTGACCGACTCTAAAGCCGCCTGCCAACTACTACGCAACTTTCACCTCAAAACTCGCAGCAACTACATACTCTCCACAATAGCTACATCCATTTACCAGTCAGATAAGAACTATTACATTCAATGGATTCCTGGACACATCAATTTGACTGACAACGACAGAGCTGACCACCTAGCCAAGCGAGGAACGGCAAAGGACACAGTGACACTCAGAATCGACTTGACCTTAGAAGACACCCTTTCCATCCTACAACACCAGACACTCACGGAATGGCAAACCAACTATACTGACATATCCCAAACCAAAGGACAATTCCACTACAGAGTACAGAAGACAATAACGACAAAGCCATGGTTCCACCCACACAGTAAGACACTGACGACTAAACAAATCATATACTTGACACGACTGAGGACCGGACATGCCAGAACAAACAAATACTTACATCTAATCAAAATAAAACCATCCCCCAACTGTGAACACTGCAATGAGACTGAGGACGTAATCCACATTTTCACTAACTGCAAAAAATACGACAACCAGAGACAACATGAGACACTACTATCCAACGAAAACACATTTCTTCAAACAATAGCTAACATTAATACCATAGAAAACATTAACAGACTCATTAAATTTATTACCAAATCAAAAATAGAATTATAGGATCAATGGACTCCTACATACTCGCTCCGGCTTTATAGGACTACAATTAGTCTTACGGCATAATAAAAAAAAAAAAAAATAAAAAAAAAAAAAAAAAAAGATAAAGACACATAAACACCAACTAAGTATGTAAAAATAAAAAATAAGAAAACCAGTCATCACGAAGTTTCAATCGCACTGTACGTGCGCGCCCTCGCACGTGGTATTTTGTGGAAGAGCCACACTCAAGGGACCAAAGAGCCGCATGTGGCTCGCGAGCCGCGGTTTGCCGACCACTGCCCTAGGGTCGGGCTCATAGTACGCGAAGTGACCTCGAAGTTGCAAGCCCGTGCATGAGTCACAATAACTTACTATACTTTTTAGTTACTCATTCTGATATAATACAATTGTTTTTTTGTTTTCTTATTATTTAGTATTTATCATTTTAAATATATCTTTATTTTCAATACTTACTATTATTTTTTTATAATGTATTTTGCCTAATGTTATTACTTTTATAGTGTTAATAGGATTGCATTTATACATTACTTAATAGAATATTTTGTAAGTACAAGTTGTAATATATTCATTCATAGATTAATTCCTTGCAAGTGAAATGTTTCTGATTAATCGAATGTTTGTTTTAGATTACATCAACATGTTATCCTGGATTCTGATTCTGCACCTGGAATTGAAAAAGTCGTCGGTGAATCACCGGCTATGTACTTCCCCAGCAAGATTTAATCAGTTAAATTTTTGCTCTTCCTTTAAAACAATTTAGGCTAAATATTTGACTTAAATTGTGGCTTCTGAATCCTCATACTAAGTTTTATGTCCATACATCGGCATTATTATGATTTTTGTGTCAAGCCTCCTCTTATCGTTTGGCCGATTTTGCGAAAAATTAATAGTTCTATTTCTCATAGAGTTTTGGATTTGAATATCAAATTTCTTGTTGATAAAGTCATTATGACGGTAGTTTTTGTTAAGACCGCTTTCCGTGGGCCGATGACTGAAAATGAATAGTCGTCCTTATTGGGTACACATAAAATTTCGTGTCGGTATATTAATTCTATCTATTTTGTACACAAACATACACACACACACAGACAGAGGTTTTCTATTTCACAAATTCCGATGTCCAAATTTCAGACCGATTACATACATAACTTCCTCAATACTTCATTGAGCAAGGAAATTAAAAAGTTCAGTTAAAAAAATCCAAAAATTTTGTGGATGAGCATGATTCATGGGACACTTTGTATATTATAAGCCTCAAAAATATGAATGATGGATGAAAATATAAAGAAGTGAATTTTAATAATCTTCTTGTGGGAAGTCATTAATCTTTGAAAGGAGCATAAAAAGCAGATGGAGCAAAACCAGGCGTCAATACGCCTCCGTGTGCTGCCTCCAGTGGCACAATTACGGGGAGGAACGTACGAGTAGGTTATAATAATATATTTATTTCCGTTAAACCATAATATGGTAATAGTATACGTCATAAATTTGATACATACAAGTATGAACTCTAAAAGTCTGACACACATGGATTAGAATTAACAATAATTTTGAACAATAAAATGAATTGAATAAATAAATGCTTGAAAAATTGAGTACAAAAATAATAATATTAATAAAGTAGCTAAATTTTTTAATTTAATTAAAATTAAGTTACAATTTTTTTATAACTTTTCCAGAAGTCGACATTATCGTTCTCACGACCCTTTATTAGGTCACAATGTGCGAAATATAGAAAAGAGAGAAAAAAAAATAATAATAACAATTATAGATCGGAGACGTGGACCCTCACCGTGGCGGAAGATAGGCGTCTTGACATCTTCAAGAGGAGAATACTCCGCAGGATCTTCGGTCCCACCCAGGAGGAGGGCGTCTGACGCATCCGATACAACCAGGAGTTGTACGCACTCTACACATAGCCCAAATTTTTTGTTTTTTGTTTTGTTTATTTGGTATATCTACAATCAGTTATAATATAACTATAAGTAAATAATTGCCAAAATTGTCGCACTGGATTACAGTTACCAGTCCCCGTTGGGCTGGACATGTAAGACGGATGGACGAGGACCTTATACCCAGGAAACTCGTTAATGTGACACCGGAGGGTAGGAGAAGAGTGGGACGACCCAGAAGAAGATGGCTAGAGACCGTGAACAGAGACGCAAGACGGTTTGGTGCGGTGGGCTGGTGGAGACTGGCCCAGGACAGAGCTGTATGCATAGCCAAGAATCTTGATCGGTTGTAGCGCCTATGATGATGAATTTTTTTTTTTTTTTAATAATCAAGTATATATAAATAAAGAAAAACAAAATGAAAAATAAATAAAATTATAATAAAAATACATAAAAGAAAAAACCAAGAGAAATAAAATAAATTAGTATATAATTAATAAAATGTAATGATTGAAACGTAGATTTGACAGACCATAAGAAAGTCCATAAGTCTATGGAGGAACTCTGTCAAACAAATACAAATGAATGCTATATGTCAAATAATGTTTTTGGATATGAAACACGATTTTTTTATTATGGTTAGGAGAAAAAAATTCAGTTTCCGAATAGAGGGTTTCTTCTAATATAAACATTTTTAGTTTAAGTTCAAATTTTGTTAGTGAATTAGAGGAATTAATATCTTTAATTTTTATGTGTTATACTTTTTTTCAAAAAGAGAGGAGCAATGTTTAGTTATTCGAAAATCTTGCTTTCTGGTACCCTAATCATGACAAGAATTGTTAGGAGAGAAAATATTTTTATATAATGTAAATATTTATATAAATAGGACAGGAAAAGGCAGGATTTTAAATTTTTTATAAGAAGAATACCGTCGTACCGCGTAATAGGAAATTGGTTACAAATGATTTATTTATTTCACTGAAAGTCCACTTGAGAAAACTTGGAGATGTTGAAAAGTTTATTGTTTCAAGTTAGAAGAGCCTTACTTCAAAGTTGGGAACGTACTTCAGTCAAGAGCTCAACTGTCAGGTCAGATAAGACACAACCATTAGTTCCTATCTCTGCAAACAGCCATTAGAAATTTTTTTTTTTTTTAACTTCCTCAGATGTACAAAGTATAGGGGAAGTTATGTAATCAGTCAGGATTCGATGTTGAGTTTTCACCAGAATTTCTTGTTTTTCGACCTCCTGATTCCAAAAATGAAAATATTTGCCTGAATGTGTGTCTAGAAACAACATAATTGCCGATAGAAGAGAACACCTATTAATTTTCAGCTAAATCGGCCAAAGGGAAGGTGGATGAGGAGGGAGGCTTAACACAAAAACTCTAATAACTGCCGTTGTAATGATACGAATTTGGATCTCTGAGGAGCCCGCAGACCAGGATCACTGACAAGCTAGGATCCCTGGAGGGAACGCGGGCCTCCGCTAACGTGATGCTCTGCACCAGAGGTGGCCAACCCAATTGATCTTGCGGGCCACCTTGGAAATGGATTAGAATCCCGCGGGCCGCATATAAAATTATATATCCCCATATTAGATTTGGACCCACTACAAAAATTTTTTGGAGTGAAAATTTAAAACAGAAAGAATTATTATTATTCATACATATAAACATAGATAATATAATAATGAAATGATCGAATAATATTTAATTTATTTAATTAGTGAGATATTTGTTTCTCAACTCATTCACTTAGCTTTTGCAAGTCGATCTCAAGCGTGTATAGTACATGTTTTGTGCAAAAACATATTTTGTAAAATTGTGATGAATTTCGCGGGCCGTAAAACTATTCAAGGCGGGCCGCGGGTTGGCCACTCCTGCTCTATACTACAGGATTTAGAATAAAACAAGTCAGTTCAAATGATGAGATGTCACAAAAGAAATATTTATTGAAAAAAAAAAAAACACATATTGTCTTCGAAAAGAACAAAATAAAACTTACATTAAAAAAAAATTATCTCAAAGTACACTTTTCTAGCCTTTTTCGACAATAATTTTTGAATGAGTACTAAAATCGAAAACGAAACAAATGACGGTTTGAGTTTAATTTGCCTAGTAAAATAATTTGTATACAAGACAAGACAAAAGTCAGTATAAAGTCATATTTTGTCCGTTGTTCAGCTAGCCCCAAAATTCAATCTTGGGGTTGAATAGATCCAAGAATGTCTTGACAAAGTAGTGTGGTCCGTCACCCTAAGCCCAATAAGGGTTGTAACTGCAGACTTACTTCGAAGTTCACCACAGTCGGTGTACCTAATCCTCTTAGACGACAAAGCTGTTAAACCCTTCAATGGGTTTATTTCGCAAAACTGAGCTCAAATCAACTGGAAAATCGCAACTTGATTCATTTGTACACATACATTTCCCTTATGCATATATATATTTTCCACAGCTTTATTCTTCTCCCAATTTATTTTTGAATTTTACAACTTAGCAAATAGACATTTCGAGAAAAACTACCAACAGATCTGAGGATACATCATTGGTTAGTTTTATAAGGAACATTTTTGAAAAGGATTCACCTGAAAAAATGTGTTTCAAGAGATACTTCTAGGACGGTATATCTCTCGTTAACTTATTAAAAAAAAAAAAAAATGGTATATAAGATCTTTTTTCACTTTTCGACTTTTTATGAGATCATAAATATAAGCGACATCTTATATAATGTACTTAGCTCCCGAAGCCTGGCCTTAATTTTCGTATGATTTCGACCAATCGTTTTTGACTTAGATCGCTGACAATGTTCCAATCATGTACACACAGACATCATCGTGAAAATGGTCAAAACCTGTTGAGGGGACCTTGAAACTCAGTCTCGGATTTTCGCATGAGTACAATACTTGTTTATATTTAACGTATAAAAAAGTATTTATTTATTGACATATATACAACGACATGTAATTTGACATTAGTAAATGGGATGGTTTGTGAGAAATGACATGTGGGCGGCTGTACTATTGAGGTACATGACCGAAGAAGAGTCCAGGAGCAGGTCTCTCCGCCATGCCCGCTTTAGGCGTCGTGGTGGATTTTTAGAGAGATTGTGGATAATTGTTGAATAAGTACGGTAAACTGGACAAGTATTGTGTCTCAGCATGAATGTGGTTGGCCCAAACTGTTAGTTGGTGTAAATGTTCCCATAAGTGTGAACTTGTTTGTATTGGGTGTTTATAAGAAAGTAAATATTATAAAAATTGTAATGGATATATAAATTAATAAAATTTCTTGAAGTAGCGATGTTAAAGGATGGTTTTTTGTAAGGTTAAAAATAAGGGAAGAATACTCACCCCCATTATCTCCTTATTTTCGAATATTCCTTTTTGAAAAATAAAACAATTTTCGGTCAGACGAATCATTTTATCATTCACCTTATAAAATTTCTTATTTCTGAATTTATTTAACTGTGCTAGTAGATATCCAGTAAGAGTGCAACGCAAGCAAAACAGCACTGAAGAATCTGAAAAGTTAGCTAATTGGAAGAGGCAATTTGGGGTTTAGGTGGGTAACGAAGAGAATTCACCCTGGGAGGGAGCCTTAGCCTAGGTGGAAGCAATAAATCGGCTAGATCAGACAGGGCTAGATTGCACGGGGGGGCCTTGTTAGCTCCGGTTTTGGGAGAAAGGGAAGGGTCTTATCTACGAGAGGACTGTTAAAGAGGGTCTCGGCTTCCAGCCCTAACAATTAACAAACCACTTGAGATTCTCAACGGCACGACAGTTCGTTAAAAGCCATTCTTCAAGAAGTCTCCAGGCCACTTTCTTTCAATCAAGACTTCCTTGGCTCACTTTTTTTTTTTAGAGAGAACTCAAGAAGAAGTAAATTTTATAGAAAGAACTCAAAAGTAAATTTTATTTTTTAACCTGCTTGTGAATCAGGGAAGTTGAGATAAAAGTCTGTGTATTTTGGATACGCTATAAGGTTAGGTTTTATGACTAATGCCCGGGCTTTAACTTCGAGGTCATATCGCCTACAACCAGAGCGCTCTTTCGTCACTCTGGTGGACATAAGTCCTACTCTACTATGGGAGTCCTAAATTTTGCCTATCATAAATTTGTATTCACCTAGGGTAGGGGTCTTTAACGAGTACCTGACATCGTAAAGGCTCGGGACCATCGCTGAACGTCCCATCCGAAGGACGGCATGCTTAAGTTTATTTTATCTTCCAGAGAAACTAAACTAAGGGCCTCGGCCGGGCCTCCAACGGATACGCTATAAGGGTTTCTGATATCGAACTCTCCATGTTACCCTTTGTTCGCATTGCTCCCCTACAAACCGATGTTTGAAATGCGACTAACAGCGAGTTATTGGAAATTGTATATGTAGTTGAAAGATATGAGAGCTATTCCGGTTGCCCGGAATGATAAACGTTTGTCGTTATTAAGTTGGTAACTTTAGATAGTAACGTTATGGGCCCGGCTAGTAACATTAGACAGATTAGTAACATTATCTATCCGGTTAGTAACATTATCTGTCTGATTAGTAACTTTAGAGAGGTTAGTAACATTATCTGTCTGGTTAGTAACATTATCTGTCTGGTTAGTAACTTTAGAGAGGTTAGTAACATTATCTGCCTGGTTAGTAACATTATCTGTCTGGTTAGTAACTTTAGAGAAGTTAGTAAGATTATCTGTCCGGTTAGTAACTTTAAGTTACATGATTTTAGAAATAAGTTGCAATTCTCAATAATTTTGAGGCTTACTCCTTCTCACTCTCAGCATAAATGGAAATTTTAGATATCTCCTTTAAAACGATGTTCTAGCCAATGTTCAAGTTTTGAAAACTTTTTTTTTTTATACGTTTGCTTCATTTACGCAAAAACGGTTACTCCTATCAAACAATTGTTTCTAATCATAAATATTCCTTTTGAAATTTCCAACCTCACCATGCCCTCAGATGGGAGATACAGCCATTACTAACAAATTTATATGGACCTATAAATAAAAAATTATTCATACTGATGTTAAAATTGTAATTTTTTTTACAAGGTATAAAAATAAAATATATGTGATGTGACCATAACAGGATTTTCTAATACCAACCACTTTCGTACAGATCACCCCCCCCCCCCTCTCAAATTCATTTTATCTAGTTGTTCCATTCCATTTTTGTACTTTTCTCTTAAATTCCACATGAATCTTGTTGATGCATCTTTTGTTAACTATATCCACAATACCTGAAAAGTTCAACTTCTTTGGTTCCCTTTTTCTAAGGTTTAAACCTGAATTTTCTCCCTTTACAACCTTATAATTTTGTCACCTTCTGACATTTTATTCGACTTTGAGTCTAAATTATTTTTCAAAGGTAACCTATAGATATCGCTGAGTTTCTCTTGTTCCAGTGACTGTAGGCTAGGCTATATCTTCCTTTTAGAATTGGTTTCCCACCTCAAAACCCCCCTCAGCTACTTCTTGATAACCAAACCTATTTCTCATAGGCCCTATCCTAATAGACCCTAGATAACCTGAAACTATCGGCTATTAATTCAAGTCTCTAGTGAAAACCGATGAAAGGTAGGTGCAGCTTTCCGTCTCTTATCTTGCTACACAAGACTCCACTCTACTCAGTCAGTTTTTTTTTTCTTTTTCCTCTGTTTTTGGCCTCTTAAGAGGGTGGCGATCTTTAGAAAATTTATATGTGTTGCCCTGTTGCACCCTCATCTGTCCCCCAGTTTTACGAACCCTAAAACTTAATGAACAATAAGTTGAGACCCTCTTAAATTTTTAACATCCTAAAAATAACAGCTCCCTTTTTGTATAGTTGCTTCTCTGAATTCTCCTTTTTTGAAAAATATAGGTGATGTGGTCATTACAGGACTTTCTTATACACCCTTACAGATCACTCTCTCTCCCCCTCTCCTTCTCAAAATCATTTCATTCTGTCTTATTGTACAGCGTTATCTTGAGAGTAGGACATTCTTATACCCAATAATGCCAGTATGAAATAATTTTGAGAAGGGGGAGAGAGAATGAAACGTAAGCGTGGTTGGTATATATATATATATATATATATATAATAAAGTAATAATAAAAAATAAATACATTTTTGAATCACAACTCATTCAGCAAATTAAATATATAATAATTTACTTGTTATATTAATTAGGTAGAACAAAGAATATTTAATTTCAATGCTAATAAGTCCTCAGATTTCAGATAGGATCAATACGACAAACGTGTGAGGTCAGATTAGATTTTAGCCGAAATCGAACGAAAACTGAGACCATACCTAACTACATTTTACAAAATACAGTTTATGTTTATGACCTAATCAAAAATCAATCGAGTAATTGAAATGTAGTTTTGAAACATATATACATACAATATATATGAAATAACATTTTTCACAGGTCGTCCGGTTTGCGAGATACATTCCGATAACCATCTGGGAATGTAGTTTTGAAACACATATTTTTAGGCGTTTCCTTGATTTACCCGAAAACTATTAGTCCTATCGAAAAATTAATTCTTACCAAAATTGCTCCTTATAAAATTTCCAATCCCTAATAAGTCCTCAAATGTGAGATACATAGGATCAATACGACAAAAGTAATAGCGCCTCTAAGAATGTAAACTAAATGTCTATAAAGAATATATCTAAGTAATTACTAAGTAATTATTTTGTTTTTTTTAGGAGAAACCTTAATGTCTACCTTCTTCTGTTCACTTATTCCATAGCTCTAACCATCCCACAGAGAGATTTCAAACTGGAAATGCGAATCCAATGTGGTAACACAAATACAGGACAGGAAGAAATATGTTAGTTCCTGAAGGGACTACAGGTAATTGGAGAGGAGTGTTTATTAAAGGTTTATGATGACCTTAACATCACATAAGTACTACAGATGTATCAGTCCAACATAGTTTATTTTTTAACACAACTAGTTTCATCAGTCAAACTGACATCTTCAGGAGGTGAATCTTATTAGAGAAGGAGTCAAAGAATTGGACACATATTTAGGGACCAGCTGGACCTATTTTTTTATTTGTTGGTAGTTTTTTCGAAAAATTATAAAAATTAAGATAAATATGTGACTTGAACATTACAGGACTATCTTATATCAACAACACTTACAGATCACTCTCTCTCCCTTTTCGAAATCATTTCATTTTGACTCTTTGAACAGCGTTATCTTGAGAGTAGACATTCTGATACCCAGTAATGCCAGTATGAAATTTGAGAGTTTTGATTTGGAACCAAATCGGTACATTGGTTCCAGTGGGAGAACAGTAACTTAAAGGATAAGTAACAGGAAGAAGCAGGAGCATTGGGAGAAAAGGTATTGGAATTGATTTGCTATTAAGTTTTTGTACAAAGTTTATCGGATTGAGGGCGCCCACCCCTAAGCAGACATATTCGATTTTTCTCCCTAACACACTGGTTAACCGTGATTTATCTATGTCACCGTTGATCTATCTCTCATCTCGCAGGGGTTGCTTCCTATAAGACACCCATGTGTCAGTTTTTCATTCCTCTCTTAAACATTCTTCAAATATTTCTAATGAGGGCGCGTGTAGCTTAGAGATAGCGTGCTTTCCTACTGTGCTCAAAATCAATGATTCGAAATTAAGTCGAAACCTTTACATCTCGAAAGTAAAAAAAATCATTACCTTATCAGAACTTTGTTCTAGCCAACAATTGAAGTAACCTCTACTTATTATAAACGTATCTTGTAATAATTTCTTTATACACTCATATATTTTTAAGTATTTATTTGTTCAGTTTTTATTAATTTAATTTTACTTTTTTTAATAGTTTTGTTATTACTAATCATAGGTGTGTTAGACTCAAGTAGTTATAAATCTATATCTTAATGTATAAATTCTTTTGAAGTATCCTTTTACCATGTATTGGTCTAACGGAAATATATTTATTATTATTATTTTGGGCTAGTCGGCTTTCGTGGTTGGACATCATCAGGCCCTCTGATAAGTCATTTTTAAAACATAAAAATTTAAAAGTAACTACTGTTTCTTAAACTTCTTTGGGATATTGAATTGTTGGTTTTTCCAGCATTTTTTCCAGAGGTGTTTTCTTTTTTCTGACAATATTTTGGGATACTTACCCGTCCCTTCTTCTGGACACTATAAACATGAGTTCACCTCTGGAAGAAATGCCGGAAAAAACCGACAAAGAAAATACTGTCAAAAATTGAAAAGACAACTCTGGAAGAAGTATTATCAATCATCCCAGGGAAGCTTAAAATTAAAATTTCAAAATTCATTTTCTTAAAATTTCATGAATGGGGTAGATACAATCAGGGTACGTTTTCACTTTACAACTTGTGACTGTTTTATTTACAACCAGAACTGGCGTTCCAAAGCAACTGGCGTCATCATCAGTGGCACATCCCACCTGTGTTTCATTAGACTTCATTCTACAGAGGAGGGATGTGCCACTGATGATGACGCAGTTGCGTTGAAAACCAGTTCTGGTTGGGAATAAAACAGCGGGAAGATTCCTTTGAGAAATCACAGCCCATAACATTTCACTATCACATAAATGAATTAGCTCTTCTCGTGTAACTACCTCCAAATTGACTTCAGAGAGCACCGATAGCTCAGTGTTATGCGTGCTTACTTACTGAGCTCAAGATCGCGGGTTCGAAACACGACCTGGGGGAGGATGTTAAGCGATGGTTCTGAGCCTGTACAATGTCAGCAATCATTAAATACCCCTAACCTAGCTGAATAAAAATGTAGGGTAGGCAAGATTTAGGACATGAGTCGGGCTCATGTCCACCAAAGTGACGAAAGAGTGCTCTGGTAGTAGACGATATGACCTTATAGTTAAAGCCCGGGCATGACTTCAACACGTACACTTTCGTAATAACAACAGCCTAAACCAGAACGTATGTTGAACGTTATTAAGAAGGCACCTTTCAAATCTCCATAGTATCTAAAATAAAAATAAAATAATCTAAACTTTTTTGTTTTTAGATACAACTAATGTATCGACTACCTTAACCTTTAGAACTCTTATACATTTAAAAAAAAAAGTAGGAAAGATAAGCTACATTCCGTTATCTAGGACAACTCGATGGGAAAAAAACGGTTCGACATTATAGACAACGAAAACACTTCGGTTTAATAGAAATCTGTTGGTTTTAATACAAAAGACAATATCTCAACACTCCAGTCTTAAAACATTATTACAATTATTTTAAAAGAATTTCCTTTAAAAGGTATTTCAATTAAAATGTCTAATTTTTCTTATCTCTTTCTTCTTTTTTTAGCCGTGAGACAAAACGGGCTTGAAGCGGCTTAAGAAAAATAATAAATTTCATGTGCCACCCCATTTGGGTTAAAGGTAATATATAATTTTATAGAGGGCGCCGGTAGCTCAGTGGTATGCGTGCTTGTCTTCTGAGCTCAAGAACGTGGGTTCGAAACCCGACCGAGGCTCTGAGTTTATTTTATCTGGAAGGTAAATTAAACTTAAGCACGCCGTCCTTCGGATGGGACGTTAAGCGATGGTCCCGAGCCTGTACAATGTCAGGTACTCGTTAAAGACCCTTGCCCTAAGTGAATAAAAATTTAGTACTCCCACAGTAGAGTTGAGCTGTGGCGAAAGAGCGCTCTGGTAGTAGGCGATATGACCTTGTTGTTAAAACCCGGGCATGAGTCATAAAACCTAACCTATAATTTTAGGATAAATGAGTATAAAATGAGTGTTGAAAAACTTTTCAACAATGCTAATGTCTACCTACAGACATAGAAAATTATTTTCAATTGACAACATTCAAACTTTTCCAACAAAAAAAAAAAAAAAAGGAAAAAAATGAAAGTAATGAAAAATGTGAGATACCGGAAATGAGTCCGGAAAAATTAAAATTTATGACCGAGTATGAAATTAAATCGTATTTTAACTCTGGGCAGGTGGGATGGGAAGGGTGGAAAATGGTCAGAGAATAAGAGAATAATTCAGAGGAACACTGAGAAAGAAGGAATAAATAAGGGGGTGGGGGGAGCATAAATAGGTAATCAAAGGAATAAAGGGAATAAAATAAAGGAATAAAGGCACCTAAAATATGAAGGATTAGATGTTGATGAAGGTTTTCTTTTATAATTTAATGAGCCGGTGGATTCGTTTTAGAATGGATAATGAAACGTCAAGACCACATGGCTAATCCAAATTTCTCTTCATCGTATTCTATTTATACTAAAATCATTTTCAGTAAATTGTGACTCGCTACTGAATTTTGTTGTACTAAAATTTTATTGGAAAACTAAATGCTTTATAATACACAAATTAGTTTTTTATTTCATTGTACAGCGCAGTACTGAGAGTGACTGTCTTATATGCAACAAAAAAGTATCAGATACATTTTAGAGAGGGAAGAATGAAGACTGAATGATCTGTGAAAAACATTTCTGGTTAAAAAAAATTTCTGTAATGGCCGCATCAATATTTTAAAAATTCGTTGCTTTTATATTATTATATATATTTACTTTCCATATATATTTATACAGGGGCGTAGCCAGGGGGCAGAGCAAAAAACCAAGATAAAAATTAAATAAACTAAAAAAATTTGTTTTTATAAAAAATGGATTGCTTGCAAGTTACCAATAGGATCTTCAAATTTCCCGTGCGTCTGATTCAGCAATCAGCTGTTACATAAATTTACATGTACAAAACAAGTCATATTACATTTATTTAAATATATATGAGTTCGATCATTTCATTTCCTCGCTAAAAATCGTCATTTATGTTATACTTTATACTCATAAAGCTGATTTTACATGCGCAGTAAAAATGCAAAGCGCAGCAGCAGCAAATGCACACTATTGGATTTGAGTCATTTAATTCTAAAAGCACAGAAACCACACAGTGCATTTGCTGCTGCTGCGCTTTGCATTTTTGCTGCTCATGTAAAATCAGTTTAAGTATTACAGCCAGTGGTTACCTCAGGGGGAGCTTCTAGAGTTCCGTGTCTCCCAAATTAATTTTAAAAAAAATCAGCAACGCTAACCACGGAAACTGCGGGCTGTGCCCCCGGGAGTCTACATTTTGCAATTTTTCAGGATGACTAAAGGAAGGTTTTCAGATGAAAGTTTTTCCACAAATCGAGCAATCGTCTAATAACATGAATTTCAAAATATAATTTCATAACCGTTTTCAGAATGTATTTCGCAATCCGGACTACTTATAAAAAATCATATTTAATAAAAAATGTGCCTTTCAGTTTTCTCTACAATTTTTGTTTTAAATATTTTTGATTAGGTCATAAATATAAGTGGTATTTTTTTAAATGTACTTAGATTCCGGAGTAAAGTCGATTTTCGTGAAGCTTATATATAGTACAATCGTTTCTGAGTTAAAATGTTCCTAGATCACAGGCACACATACTCCATTGCAAAAATGATCACAATGTATTCATTGGACTTTCAAACGTGAAGATCAGTGGAAAACTCGATCTCGAATTTTCACACGATTACAACACTTCCTTATACTATTGGTTTCAGAAAGTAATAAAAAAAAATATATTCTTATAGTTTGTACAATGATTAATAATAATATTTTTCACTATTTTCTACATTTAATAGTTGCAGAGTTGACAATCGAATTCGAAACAAATTCATTCCTAAATTAGGTTGAAATTTTAAGATAAAATAAATAAAAGAGTACATTTTTTGTAATATCTTCATTTCCTTTTAGAAAGTTAAATTAAATACCTTCCTTAAATTTCACTTTTTACATCTAAAAGATCTCATCTTCAGATATTTATCCAATTACATTGTTTTTTTTTGTTTTGTTTTTCTCAAATTCTGTAAAAAAAGCATGAAGTCATCGAAAGTGACCAGGTCGCCAAAAAGAGAGAGAAGAAAGAATATAGACATACAAGAAACGTTCAATTACCGCAAGCCGCAGGATAAACTAAAGACCTGGAATAAAGTCTACTATTCAGGATGAAGGATGAAGGTAAGCTAGGGGACTGATGTGATGTTTTTGAGACTTAGATTAGTATATCTCCCTTCCTGCCTTTCATTTTCCATTTAGGGTATGTCTATTATGTTATTTGTATTACTGATAGTCTGTAGTGACTTTCTGACAGCTCTATTAGCCATGGGGAATCAGTATTTAGAACATCTTGTCCAAAACATACTGTGATGACCATAGGGTCATTTAAAAAAAAACAGATTTCAGTTGCTTTCCTCTGGTTCCCAGGTCATTGTGGCATTGCAGGTAACGAGTCAGCAGATAAGAATACCTGGGACGCCTTACTAGAAGGACTACCCACATCCGAAGTCTAGTCGTAAGTGACTACGTTGCCATCGAGGAGATGTCTGAATCAAATGGCAGATACGTGGCTCGGTATGACTGATAATAAGCTAAGGATCATCAAAAGCTCCACTCGAGTCTGGAATACCTCAATAAGAGAAAAAAGGAAAGAAGAAGTAATTTTAACTCGGTTACGTAGAGGGCAGACCCGGCTGACCGATGGATATCTGATGGCTCCTCTGTGTCAGTCCTGCGGGATCGGACTGTCTGTCAGACACATTCTAACTGAATCCATGGCATATAGTCCCCAGAGTGAAAATTTCAACCTTGCGGTGGATATTTCCGAAATTCTATCTAATAAAAGCTCCCATATTACCCAACTATTTCATTTTTTGTACTTCACTAACTTCCTATTTAAATTATAAAACAAAATTGTCTTCATCACGTAGCCTTTCTATTCCGTGTACAGCAATCTCGACCTTTATTATTATTAATCTGCGCCTATCCAAATTAGCCCGCTAGGATCCCCACAGACCTGCATCCATCAGGCACCCATGACCCCCGTGGTCGAAATGCCTTAAAGAAAAAAAAAAGAGTCACTGACCTGCAACTTCTAGAGTAGCGTTCTTGCTGCGAACAGAGCCAGCCGAGTTGGTCGCCTGACACCAGTAGACCCCGGCATCATTGTCCCTCTTCCCATTGGACACCCTGAGGAAGAAGAGAGAGCCAGCAGGGAGGATGACCCGATGAGGTCCTGTCGCCACAGGTTCTCCATCCTTGTACCAGGTGACGGATGGTTCCGGGGATCCCTCCGCCTTACAGTTGAGGGTGGCTGGGTCATGGCGGGGCACTGTCAGGTCGGTTGGGTCCTCCGTGATCCGGGGCGGACGGAACTGGGCACCTGAAACAGACAAATGGCATACTTAGAAAATACTCTCCTAAATTCTTATGGTACAAAAAACATTGTTTCGATTTTGGAACGAGCTCCTTACAGGGATTACATCTGTCTCCATCCATGAAATTTAAATTGTTTTTTTAGATAGACTTTTTTATTTAAGTTTATTTTAATTTTTGTTAAATCTGAATTATTGAAACATTTTAAATTTATGTTATTTTCAAAATTATGTTATCAGACGCCTGATGATGAGGGCAACCTCGAAAGCCGGCTAGGAAAAATTAATAAAATATGTGAGAGGTCAGACTATATTTTATTCTACAACCTGTGAAATAATCACTTTTCAGCCATCTTCATATTATTCATCCAAAATTGTTTCCCCAACAAATTACTGGAGGGGGGTCTCCTCAGGGCCCCCCAAAACTTGATCCGTCAATTAGGTCTATTTAATAAACCAGGACAACCCCTAAGATATCTTAACATTTCTAATTTAGTGATCTCTATATCCCCTGGTCTTCTATTAAAATTTAATAATAAAAGTAATAATATAATTTTTATTACCCCTACAACCACCTCTCTGATATATGCATTTCATTGTTTTTTGTATCTTTCGTATAAATGTCCTATTTGCATTTTAGACTGTTTAATAAAATGCACAATTTTTTATGTTATTTTTATTTTCATTTTTACGTTTTTATACAACAATTAATTTTAGTCACGTCAGTCCATAGTTAAAACAAAATATATTAAAAATAATCTATACTTCTTCATGCGGATAAATAATTCAACAAAAAAGTATTTCGAAAAATATCACACTCATTCGATGTGAAATTTTATGATCCACAATCTCAGTGATCTGTCTGTTTATGTGCACTTGACCAAATAGCCAAAATATATGTGATGTGGTCAGTATTTATTATTGTATCTTTCCTAAAACCAACCGCTTTTGTACAGAACACCTTCCCCCCCATCTCAAATTAATTTCATACTGGCATTACTGAGTATATGAAAGTAATGTGTTCGCATCACACATGAGCACAATAACTCCATTTAGAATGAAAGTATCGACACGAAATGTGTACACATCCCACTAGGGTTGACACTGATTAAATTTCATTCAAATCGGCCGAAAGGAATAAGGGGGAGGCTTAACACAAAGACTCTAATGATTGCCATAGTAATGAATGTAGCGACACATTTCGTACGTTAATTCAAAACCCTATAAAGATGACACTTATTAATTTTCAGTAGAATCAGCAAAAAAAAAGAATGGGGGATCAGAGAGGAGCTCAAATCAAATATTCTAATAACTACTTATGTAATGAATGTGGCCGGTAGCTGAGTGGTATGCGTGCTTGTCTTCTGAGCTCAAGATCGTGGGTTCGAAACCCAACCGAGGCCTTTAGTTTATTTTATCTGGGAGGTAAAATAAACTTAAGCACGCCGTCCTTCGGATGGGACTTTAAGCGATCGACTCAGTATTTAGTATGAGGACTTAGAAGCCCATAAGTAAGTCAACAATAATTGTATCAATAATTTGAAATAATACTAAAAAATGAGAGCGTCAGAAGTAAAAAATGACGAGCAGGAACCACAAGAATGGATAGAAAAGGTGAGGTTTCTCGAGTGTTATACTGGGTTATGTCAACACTTAACTTTCATTCAATGCCACAAGCTTGTGAGTTGCTACCAGCTCCATCTAGGAACGCCAAAACTAAACGAAACAAGCGAATGAAAAAACACCAGTCAACGCTTCAATTGATTATTAGCCCAAACGGTCGACTGATTTTTGAGGAAGAGAGCAAAAGTTAATTACTCTCCCTTATCCGGCGTTGCCGGGACCGACGTGACGCCGGATAACAGAAATCATCAATTAATGAGAAAAAATATATCAATTAAAGCATAAAAAAAAGTGTTTTAGGTCTAAGATCTAAGGAATAAAACACGTATGTATTTTTTTGATAACATTTATTAAATTGACAAATATGTTCATACTTTACTAGTTAAGTGTTCATTTCCCGATAAGACGATATTGTTGTGCCACGGACCGGACGGTACCTTTGTTTTTCTAGTCTTGGAAACATTTTTTATAAATGTTTGATTTTCAACTAAGTAATAAAATATTGTATTATCGTTCCCCTTCATTATAAATACAATGTACATATGTATGTATGTACAATAAAAATAGAAAAGATTCGTGAGTTACGGAATTATTATATGCTTGTAAATACACGTGGCTCATATAATTGATAATCTAATAATTGAATGTTAATTTTAGTTAATTTGATAATATTTTGCGAGAGCCGGATAAGGGAGCGCGCCGGTTAACAGAACGCCGGATAAGGGAGAGTCTACTGTAATTCGTACAGGAGAAGAACATTGTCGGTGATTCATCGACGACTTTATTTTTTATAGAGACTCAAGTATAATATAATTGGTATCAATGTTTGTGTTGATTTGTGGCGTTGCTGTCAAGTTTGCAAGGAGCGATGTTCAAGGGCCTGCTGCCTAGCATACAAATATAGGGTAGCAACTCTCTGCCTCAAAGAGAAATTATGATAGTCACATTACTTGTAAAACTTTTAACGATTAGCAAACAGAGATGCCAAGCAGAGCAACGGCAGACATGAAGCAAGTGTTCTAATTGAGAGTCAATAAGATCGGTTATAAGAGAGTCAAAAAGAAGAACCCTGCCCTGTTTGTATTGCGGGAATTTAATTAATTGAAGTATTATACTCTTTGATAATTTTAGAAAATTGAAAAATATTTCCTTTCGATTGAATTTTTGCTGAGTCAAAAATTATTGTGCAAAGTTTCATTTGCAATAGTTTTCCAAGCAGAAGTAGTTTAGGGGACGAATGGATGAATGTTATTGTTAGAGTGTGAAGAACTGCAATGGTTATATTCACCCGAACCTATAAAATGGTTAACATATATTTAATTATAAAGTACAAAGAAAAAAATTATATATTTGTTTTATTGAGAAGTTTTAATCAAATCTGATGAAATTTGTAATGTTGAACTAAAGAAAAGTCCAAAAAATGTTTCACGAGTTTACAATTTTAGAAAAATTTTATTTGAAAAACGATTGTGGACGGTGGAACATTTTAACTCGACATCGGAGTTCAGGGCGTTGTAAAATGAAAACGTAGTCTGACTACTCACAGATTGTATTATTTGTGCTATCTGTCTAAAAATGACCCATAATTTAGTAAACACTTAATAAAAAGTCAATTTTAGAGCTAAAATAAATACATAACAATATGTTTGTGACTGAACACGATAACTCGCGATAGAGTGAATGTATCGATACCAAATTTACTCTCTTAACTCTCTTTTAAAGTTTTTTAAAATTCACTCTCAAGCAATAGCATTGTTTTTTATTTAACTGATAATTTTTGATTTGTATTTAGTTTATTAGGTTATTGGTTAACTTACTGTATAATTGTATCTCTGTAAATACAACTGTTATAATATACTCTTCTTCTTATTATATTTCTTATTATTTTATTGTACAATGAGTGACTTTATTATATCCAGTAATATCAGTATGAAATCATTTTGAGAAGCGGGAGGAGAGAGTGTGATCTGTAAGCGTGGTTATGGTCCTGTAATGGTAACATCATATATATTTCTTAAAATCATTTTAACTGAAGAATTACCAATAATAAAAACAATATTTTATAATTTGTTGATACAATTTAAACATAACCCTCTCCTCTGTGTCAGTACTGCGAGGTGGGACTGTGTGTCAGACACATCCTTACTGAATGCATGGCATATAGTCCCCAGCGTGAAAATTTCAACTTTGCGGTGGATATTTCCGAAATTCTATCTAACAATAGCCCCCAATTTACCCAACTATTTCATTTTTTGTACTGCACAAAGTTCCTATCTAAATTATAAAATAAAATTCTTCATCAGGTGGTCGAAATGCCTTGAAAAAAAACATTACTTTCTTTGAAACATTTCCTACGGAAATTTATTTTTTTAAGAAACAGTTTCGGTAGAGACCAATTTTTTGATAGAACTAAATGGTTACGGGTAAATCAAGAAAACGTCTAAAAATGTTTCAAAACTACATTTCTGGACCTTTTTTCGGCATATATCTCGATAACCGGACGACCCAATAAAATCGTATTTCATATGCAATATGTATTTCAGTTTTATCTACGTTTAAATGAAAAGATTTTTCATTAGGTCATAAATTTCGGCCAAAATCTAATGAACTCTAACTTAGCCCATATAACTTCTTCGTTCCTAATTTTAAGTTCATAATTATTTTTGTAGTAGAGCGCTCGCAATTTTCCAATCACTCAGAATCACACGAGAATGGTATTGAGGGCTTGAAACGTGAAAATACGTTCAAACCTCGAACTGTCATTTTTACGATTACAATAATTCCTTATACTATTAGGAATAAAAAAATATATATAGAAGAATGGAAGACAAGCGTAGTTACGCACAAAACGTGTCTCTTTGCTGATGCTGATATGATAATTTTTGCTTATGAAATTGGCCTTTTGTAGGCTATGGGCAATAAGGGGAGTGATTATCCCACCACCTGCTGCCCCTATTTTCATTTACCTTTTCAATTTTAGTGGGGATCCGAGCCCATAGCCTGCATCTGTTACATGGAGTCGTGTCACCAGATTTAATACTTTGGATGGCAATTTGGGGTTGAAGAGCTCGATTCGGATATTTTAATATGAACAGATGAAAAATAATTAACGCCCTATCAACAGATAAATCATCTTGCAGTCCTTTTGACTAACGATTTCAGGAGAAATTGGGAGGCTCTTTGTGAAGTTGACGTTTTATTATATTACTTCCCAGGAAGTTATAAAAAGAAAGTGGTCTCAATTTTCGACCGTATAGGGGAAGTTATAAAAAGAAAGTGGTCTTAATTTTCGACCGTATAGGGGAAGTTATAAAAAGAAAATGGTCTCAATTTTCGACCGTATAGGGGAAGTTATAAGAAAAGTGGTCTCGACCGTATAAGGAAAGTTAGAAAAAGAAAGTGGTCTCAATTTTCGTCCGTATAGGGGAAGTTATAAGAAAAGTGGTCTCGACCGTATAAGGAAAGTTATAAAAAGAAAGTGGTATCAATTTTCGTCCGTATAGGGGAAGTTATAAGAAAAGTGGTCTCGACCGTATAAGGAAAGTTAGAAAAAGAAAGTGGTCTCAATTTTCGTCCGTATAGGGGAAGTTATAAAAAGAAAGTGGTCTTAATTTTCGACCGTATAGGGGAAGTTATAAAAAGAAAGTGGTCTTAATTTTCGACCGTATAGGGGAAGTTATAAAAAGAAAGTGGTCTTAATTTTCGACCGTATAGGGGAAGTTATAAAAAGAAAATGGTCTCAATTTTCGACCGTATAGGGGGAGTTATAAGAAAAGTGGTCTCGACCGTATAAGGAAAGTTAGAAAAAGAAAGTGGTATCAATTTTCGACCGTACAGTGTACCGTTTGTGTAGAGATGAAAATCTCCCCCCCTCTCTTTGAAGTTCGTAAAAAATAATAATAATAAAAAAATATATTATCGATTGTCAATCGATAATCGATGTGAGAGATAACCTTGAAGATATAAGAAAAAAAGCCAGTAAGAATTTGAGTGTGTTCATTTTGAGATAGATATTTTTATGATTAGTCAATATAAGAGTGGACTTGTTATTTGGTTTTTCTTTTCTTATTTTTCTACTTTATTTTTAAACCTACATCCCAAGGAAATCATTCCCGGCACGGACGAACAGGACTAGTGAGGAGAACTCTGGGTCCCGCTGAGTAGATCCAGCAAAATTGTGCTTTCCCGGGGTGGAGGTAAGTCCAGTAATGGCACAACAGGGGAAGTTATGTAATCGATCAAAAATTCGATACTGAGTTTTCATCAGAATTTCATATTTTCCCACCTCTAAAATACAAATATGAAAAAAAAAAGTCTGACTCTGTGTATCTATGAACAAGTTAACTCCCGATAGAATGAATGAATTAATACGAAATTTCGTATATGAATTGACCGATTTTGACAAAAGTCTCATCAGACCTAAGTTAGCACATGTGACACCTTCATTCCAAATTTCAAGTTTATAGCTACAATCATTTTCTCGGTAGAGCGCTCACAACTTTCTAATCACATACACACACACGCACAGACAGACATCATCGCACACTTGAAACCTCGATCTCAGATTTTTGCACGATTACAATATTTTCTTATACTTAAGCTTTAAGAAAGTAAGAAGTAACCCGCTGATGCGATAACTTTCATAAGAATTTCCTATGACAATTTGAAATGAATTTGAGACGGGGAAGAGAGGGTGGTGATCTAAAAAAAGAAAACGTGGTTGGTATAAAAAAGTCCTGTTACGGTCATATCACAGAAAAAATGAACTGGGAAAGAGCAAAGATATCGATTGAACGAGAAAAAAAAAACAAGTGGCAGAGATTGCAAAGAACGTTCCGATGGAAAAGACTGTATCTTATTGTAATGTTCGGTGGAGGAATGGAGAAGAGAGCCTCTTGAAGATGCTCCTATAGTCGCATAAACCGAGATCACCTTCAACCTTTTATTGACTATTGGAAATCACGTTTTGACCTTACACAAGGATCCAAGTCTGCCTTTTTCTCAATTCAGCATCAAGAGAACACACTCTATCTGATATGAATTCCTATCAAAAATTCACCATTTTTTTTTTTTTGGTAATCTACTCATGCTCTACTATAAAGATTTCGTTTTACGATCCTCTATCAACAGCTAGGGAAAAGGTACATTCTGGCTGGGGGTTCAAAACCCTGTAAATGTACCATTCACACAGTTGAGTGCCATGTTCCTGAATTGAGAAGTGGTGTCAGAAGTGGGATTTGACTGTGTGTTCTGACGGCTCACACATCACATTCAACACTCATGTCCCCACATTGCCTTCAGCCAACATGTCCCCCTCTACCTAACAACAGTGTACGATAACTTGGACTAACTCTCGACAGGAGATTGACATGGAGTCTCGACTAGGATTTCACTCTATTAATGGCTCAAAAGTCTCTTTATACATTTTCAATGAACGTTCGAAAATACGTTTGAAAAAGATAAATAACAGAATAAGATGTTCGTCTTTCCACGCGAGAACGCAATACCTCCGTCAGTCATGAAATGAAAAATAATCTTTATTCTGGGTCATACGTTCCCTAAGAATAATAACATAAAGAATAAAAAAGAGTATACAAGTAGCAACCAGTTGAGAAGAATATGAATAAAAGAAAAGAAGTCTCTAGGAATAAATATTAAATGTTAAAAACAGGCAATGAGTAAAACAATATAATAAACTAGTGAACAATTATAAAGAGAAATGAAAAAAGAAATTAGAAAAACAAGTAAGAATAATAATGTGAAACATGGTAACAATAATGACTTGTATGAGAATGAATTGTAAAAAACTGGACTAATGAAACAGGAGAGTAACATTATGAATATGGTAGTTATTGGGACTCATGACCGGGATTTAACTATGTCATATCGCCTACTACCAGAGCGCCCTTTCGTCGTTTTGGGGAGTCCTAAATATTGCCTACCCAGGTTTGGATATCTAGGACAGGGATCTTTAACTAATACCTGACAAAGGATGTCACGGGACCATCGCTTAACGTCCCATCCAAATGACAACTTGCTCAACGTCTTTTAACAGCCCAGATAAAAATTAAGAGCCTTGGCCAGGCTACAAACCCGCGTTCTTGAGGTACTCTGAGCTACAGGCGCACTAATTTATTTATTTTTTATGTTCGTAAACGTCGATTTAACAAAAGTTGATAACAAATTCATGGTGACAAATAATTCCCTCAAGTAGAATCAAAGTTATAGCCTAGGCATGAGACAAACTAACGAGAGATCGAGTCAATTTCGAATTTCAAATGTAATATACAACTGAGTTAACAGATAAAAAAATATAAACGTTACAAAGGTTAAAAAGAAGATTTGGATCGACATGAAAAAAATGTTAACGAAATTATAGTTTAGTCGGCATATTTGTGATTGCTAAACTGAAATACAATTTGTATTTACTAACGAACCATCGTACGATGTTATTTTTGTTGATTGTATATAAAATATTTTCTGATGAGAATGCTACAAAACGTCTCTAATTACGAGGTTATAATACCAAAAAATAAACAGGTGAAAATTTCAACTATTATATTTCAACTACATTTAATGTACCTAGTTAAAATATAATTTATGTATATAATCGTGGTTGAAGATGGTAGAGAATATCGAAAATACTCCTATATTATATATATATATTTTGTGAAATATATATATATATATATATATATATATAGTTATATAAGTATATATATAAAGAAAAACGTGTGTTTTTTTTAAATATATTGTCAATTTCACAAAATATATATATAAAATATGGGAGTACCCACGCTGATCTTCAACCACGACTTATATCTCCTTACTTACACAACCCCTTACACACCTTCGGGAGCCATGGTGGCCGTGCGGCCTAGAGCGTAGGGCTTTGGTCGCATGTTCCCATCATGGTTTGCGGGTTCAAATCCCGTCCGGGAGTGAGTTTTATTTCGTAGATAGAACTCCCTACCGGGGCCATAGATGTCGTAAATAATTGAATAACACAGTGACATGGCTAATATGCATCGAACATAAACCAAAAAAAAAAAAACCCAAAAGCCAAATAATTTCATTAAGTATAAGTAAAGTCAATTTTGGTTACTTTAATTTTTTAATATGACATAGAATTATGCAAAATGAATAATTTGACCAAGGTATAGAGCCTTATAACATTATTATTCATCCTATTCATACAGGGAAGGGCCAGAGGAGGACAGGGACTACATTTAAGATTTAGTCCCTCAGGACCCTTCCAATATACTCGACCTCATACTAAAGATTACATGAACTAAATCCCGGTTTTGATTTAAGGTATACTAATTAGGGACACCCTCCTAAGGGCTGTTACACGTGGGGCTATTCCCATAATGGGGTGGTTTTAATTAAATCATGATCCTATGTGGGAGTCCTTTAGCTGGCGGAAAACAAGGGTAGATTGTTTTTAAACCCCGTGTTTAGTAATATTAATATTATAAAAGTGCTTGAGTTTCGAAATCTTTAGCATCTTATAAATATACAATTTTTTTAAAGTTTAAAAACCCTCAGACTGATAACACAGTGCCCCCATACATAAACAACAGAACACTTCATAACGATCTTATGATACACACAGTACCCGACACAATACAAACTACTGACATACGATTTTCTTAGAAACCTTTACACTCATACAAACCCAGAAATACGTACTTTATCTTCACAACACTTATCACAAAACCCCCCACGAAGGTTGAAGAGAAGATGGAACCGCTACTTACTGCCACCTTAAATCCTATTCGTTCTTAAAATGGTTTTTTTTTTCTTGTTTTACATCATTTCCCTTTACTTTTATCATCTCCCTCATCCATCCATCAAAATTGTCTTGCAATTCCTTTTTATTTATTTATTTTATTTTTATTTTTTTTCTGTTCTTGTCCTAATAATTAAGCTAAATTTATGTGCCGGGGACCTACCACTCACGCCAACATATCAATACCATCATAGATGCTGGTTGTTGCACCCTAGCAACAGTTGTATCTTTATAAATAAAAGCCCAAAAAAGAAAATTTTTAAATATTTGACAATGGTTTTAGGAAAGGTGAATGAGGTTAGCACCGCCAGCTCAAGTTAGCACCTGAGAACACAATGTTTTATGTTTTTGTCCAATACTTAAAAGTATCTAAATTCAAATGATATTTAAATATGATGGCTATGTTACATGTTAGTTAGTTACTGTCACTCATGCTTGGGCTTTAACTACGAGGTCATATCGCCTACTAGCAGAGCGCTCTTTCGTCACAGATATGCCTGCTCAACTATGAAAATCCTAATACTTGCCTACCCTATATTTTTATCCATTTAGGATAGGGGTATTTAACAAGTACCTGACATTGTACAGTCTCGGGACCATCGCTTAAAGTCCCATCCAAAGGACGGCATGCTTAAGTTTATTTAACCTCCGAGATAAAATAAACGAAGGGTCTCGGCCGGGTTTCAAACCCTCGATATTGAGCCTAGAAGGCTTTTTTTATTCCCAAATTTCATATAAATTCAAATAAAAAATGTTTATGTTTATGTTAGTTCTCTATTCGGAAGCTATTTTATGTCTCATTATTCAGAAAGGAAAAAAATAATAACCATCATATAAAAATCGTGTTTATAAAAGAAAAATGTCCAACTGGGTTTTATTTATTAATTTTTTCTTTAATTGTTATGTTTTTGAAGTTTTTTCTCAAATTGCCTGATGATGAAAGCCGAGTAACACATAATACAATAAAATCTATGAGAGATTAGAGACTACATTTTACTTTCGAAGCTATACGAAGTATATGGAAAATAATCGGTCAAAAATTCTATGTTGATTTTTCAACAGATTTTCATGTTTTCCGCCCCCTTATTCCAAAAAAGAAAAGAAAAAGAAGGTCTGACATCTGTGTGTGAATGTATTTTAGTTTGTCTGTAAACACGATAACTCCTGATAGAACGAATATATCGACATGAAGTTTTATATGTGTATCCAGAGATGTTCTGATTTTCATTCCAATCGGCTGAAGGGAAGGGGAGGGGGGATTAGGGGGGAGGCTTGTTCAAAAACTCCAATAACTGCCGCTGTTATGAATTTATCGCCACTGTACTTCATATATAAGTATATATTTTGTCTTATAATGTTGGTCGCAACTGTTGTCATTACGCAACAACCAGCTACCAGGAGGACTAGATTGAATGTGGATGTCTTGATTGGCGTGAGAGAGGAAGGCTCCCCAGCGGCAGCTCCTCAAGGCGAAATTTAAAAACAATGAATATTATGATTATTATCAATGATTATTATGGGGATATTATGATTTTGTTTCAAGAAGTGGGCGGTTGCGATTTGGAATTATAGTAAGTCACGGTTCCATCTCCTCTTCAATCTCCTGGGAGGATTGTGTGGCAAGTGTGGTGAAGAAAGTGAGTGGATGTATGGATTTGGGTGTGAATGCAATTTGCTATGGAAACGTCTATAAAGGTCCTGAATTGTGTCGTGTACTCTGTTTATCATGAGGTCATTGTGAAGTTTTCTGTTACTTACGTATGATGGGCATTGTGTGATGAGTCTGAGTGTCTTTGACTGGAAAACCTGCAAACGTTTCCGGTTTGATATTTTAGCCGAACCGTAGATTTGTGAGCCATATATCCAGAGTGGTTTTAGTAGAAATGTGTAGCAGTTAAACTTTTTTGTTAAGGGTAGTTTTGAATGTCTGTGCAAAAGAGAATAAAGCATTTTAAATCGTTTGTTTAGTGTGTTGCGTATGAGGCTTGTCTGAGGGTTCCATGTCAGTCGTCTGTCCAGAGTAAGTCTCAATTCGGCGGGACATGTATCTCGTCTTAGTGTAAATGGTATATGTTGTGATTTGTGTCCATGTTGAATTTAATTTTCCAAATGTTGCACCAGTTCTCAATTTGAGTAACATGGTGTTGCAATGTGAACGAGGCATGTATGGAGGTTTCAGCTGCAGCTAAGATGGCAGTGAGCTAATAACTCCCAATGTAATGAAAGTATTTTATTAACTCGTGCTGGGGAAGTAAATTTCTGGTGATTCACCGACGACTTTTTTTATTTTTCAATTTGTGAAATAATCATATCTCACTACATCAGCCATCTTCACATTATTATTATATGATTCGTCATAGCAATATCCTCTGATATAATGAACAGTATCCGTAAGGATGGTCCCCGTAGGTAGGTTTCAGGAGATGAACTAGGCAGACCGTGAAGACTTGGAGGATCTGCCGGTTTAACTTCCATACCCCTTAACTCTAACCTGGTTAGCTCTCCAGCTCAGCAAGAGCCTGACAATCAATACTCCATCAACGGATTATCTTCCGGGTCTCTTCTCATACCCGGCTCTTCTCTCTCTCTCCCCCGCCAGTCGTAATGGTGAGTGATGATTTCATCAATGTTCCTTCTTATAGTGTTAGCCATCCTACCTCATACGGACTATTGATTGCTTCTCTGACCAACCATCACAAGAATATGAACCATGTTTTATTGTGCATTTTCTCACCTGTGTTGTAAGAACAATCTCGGTCATGAGTTACTTACATATAATATAATGAAAAAATGTAAGATTTCAAATGTATGTCCGTTAGGTTCATTAGGTTTCCAGGAAAAGCCCGGAACCATTTCTCACACTTCTGACACAAGACAATATAAGCTTTCTTTTATTTTGTTTTTTTAATAAGCATGTCATAGGCGAAGCTTAAAAATGTATTGTATTATTGTTTTTAACGTACATATTGAGTTTGACAAATGTCGATGGGGGATAGATAATAAAAACTATACTTCAGATGTGGGATATTTAATAGTACTTGTAATTCTGATGGGGGATAGTCAATAGAAACTGTACTTCAGATGTGGGATATTTAATAGTACTTGTAATTCTGATGGGAGGTAGTCAATAGAAACTGTACTTCAAATGGGGGATATTTAATAGAAATTGTAATTCAGATGGGAGATATTTAATAGAAGCTGTACTTCAGATGGGGTATAGTCAATAGAAACTGTACTTCAGATGGGGGATAGTCAATAGAAACTGTACTTCAGATGGGGGATATTTAATAGAAGCTGTACTTCAGATAGGGGATAGTCAATAGAAACTGTACTTCTGATGTGGGATATTTAATAGAAACTACTCCTGATGTGGGATAGTCAATAGAAACTGTACTTCTGATGTGGGATATTTAATAGTACGATTACTTCTAACGGGAGATAAATAATAGAAACAGTATTTCTGACGGGGGATAATTAATAGAAGCTGTACTTCAATGGTAGACAAATTGTCTAACATTGATGAGGATTAGGTAATAACATTCAACTTCTGACAGAGACTTGTTAATTCAATATTCACTTATGACAGGGAATACTTAAAAGAAACTTAATTTTTCTATTTCTGACCGGGAATAGTTAATAGGAGCTAGTAGACTTCTGAAAAGGAATATTGGCCAATGTAATGTCGCTGTTCAGTCGTGGCTACAACTCTCCCATCCGGCCTATTGAGAAGCTTGAACTGTAAATTAACGTTGGTGGGCCTAACTTTGTCTGGATAGATAAGGCCAAGGGTTCTGTACCGCAGTGCGGACCAGCCCTTCAATTCAGAGCACGTACCTCCACAGAAGACTTGTCCAAACATACCCTCCTTCAGCCCTCAGCTCGGCTTACCATCCCAACCTCATACGGCCACTTCAGTTCCCAGTTAATGTCTCATGTCACCCCCACTCTAGACCTATTTTTTTACTCTATTTTTGCAATAGCACCTTTTTATCATAATATTTTACATCTTCAGCTGAATGAAGTAACGGGGAAGTTATGTAATCGCTCAGATATTCGGAGTTTTCAACGGAGCTTTATGTTTAAAAAAGAAATTAAAATAATTTAAAAAAATGAAATTCTGTATCCACAACCCTCCAATAACGACACCGGGGAGGCTGAACACAAAAACTGTAATAACTGCCGATAGAATGAATGTATCGACACGGAATTTTATATGTATAGCTAGGAGCATTCAATGATGACACATATTGATTTTCAGCCAAATCGGCCGGAAGGAAATGGGTATTAAGGGAGCGGATTAACTCAAAAATACCAATAACTGCAATGTAATGAACTTATCGGCACAAAACTTCCTATGTAAATTCAAAACCCCATCAGCGGAATCTGCCGAAGAGAAGCGGGGGATCAGGGGAGTGGCTGAACTCAAAAATCCTACTAACTAACGATGTAATGAATTTATCAACACCAAATGCATGAGGATTTAGGAGCACCTATGTAAGTCAACTAAGAATCAATAACGCTAATGATCGACTGGTATTGGAGGGGAAGCCAAAAACTTTAATTTTAATTTTTTTTAATGTTTCTTCAGACATCTTGATGGTGAGGGCAACCTAGAAAGCCGGCTATCATGTTAAAATAAAATCTATGAGATGTGAGGCTACAATTTTATTTTGTACCTTTGTACCTTGTGAAATAATCAATTCTCTAAATTAAATAATACTAATCACATGTGTATCCGACCCTAAGATATATTAAATCTTTATATACCTAATTTGCAAGTTCGAAACCCGACTAGATTTTTTATCTGGGACGTTAAAAACCTCGATAACGCCATACTTCGGGTGGATTGTTAAACGATGGTCCCGAACCTGTACAATGGCAGGTACTCGCTAAAGACCTCTACCCTAAGTGAATAATGATACCTAACATTTTTTCCAGGGATATTGTGAAATACTTTATAAAAAA